>LT669794.1:12725726-13931627 GCA_900128785.1 Arabis alpina
CGGTGGTGGTAGATCTTCTGGGTTTCCCCGAGTAGTGCGAGGTGCTGAGAACTCGAGACGTTGAGGATCGACGCGCGCTCTGAGTCTCGTCGTGTTGGGTCTTTCGCGTTTCCTTCGCGAAAGAGCTTTCAGTTCCTTCGAGTTTTCTTCGATCATCTTGGCTTGCTTCTTCTGCTCAGTGAGGAAGTCTTCTAACATCTTCTTCACGTCGGTTAGGTCACCATCAGCAGGATTTTTGGCAGCAGTAGCCTCGATCGAAGGTTCTCTTTCCTGGTTGTCTCTGCGGGACGTGTTCTCTTCGCCACTCACCATCTTTGAGTTGTTACGTAGCTTTTTGGTGTAAGAAATTCTCTAGTTCCCCTTAGTCGGCGCCAAATTGTGGATGCCGGAAATCGCACAATTAGATTTGTAAGGGTTTCGAGAGGAAGTTGAGATTTCTGCGTTAAGCTACGAAATAGAAAACGATGAGCAAAGAAAAACTAGGGTTTGTTATTGCTTTGTATTGCTTTTGTGAATAAAGTTGTCCATCCTTTTCTCAAAGGATGTACATCGATATATATACTCGACTAGGTCGGTTTAGGGTTACAACAAGATAAAGGAAATTATCCTAATTCTTCGGGACTCATCTCGATCCTGTTTCCTTATTGAGTTTATCTTCTCGCAGAAAAAGGAAGTTTCCTTATTTCGCCGATGATCTCTCCTTCTGAGGGCGGCTTCCCTTGTGGGCTTCTCCTGATGGGCTAGACTTGTTCTGAACTCGTCGGCCCGATAGGTTTGCCACTCCTAGCTACTAACCTGCTCTTCAGAAAAGACTCTCCTCGGCGAAATGTAGTCGATCCCGTTTAACCAGAAATATGCAAGGCCTTTTGTTTAGCAGATTTCGCCTAAGCGGTTTGGCCAGATTTCGCCTAAGAGGTTAGGCTGCCAGCTTTCGCCTAAGCGGTTCGGCTGGCAGATTTCGCCTAAGCGGTTAGGCTGCCAGATTTCGCCTAAGCGGTTTGGCTAGATTTCGCCTAAGCGGTTAGGCTGCCAGATTTCGCCTAAGCGGTTCGGCTTGCTCGGCCAAACTGAACCAGGCAGCTCTGCCAAACCTGCCTGGGCAGTTCGGCCAATTTCCCTGGTTTGGCCAAACTTTTCCCGGCTATGCCAAATTTGGCCTAACTCTCAAATTTGGCAGCGACAGTGTATTTGGCTGTTTGGCTAGTTCGCCTGCTCGACAACTCAACCATATCACAGCGCTTTTGTTATTACCGACTGTTGTTCTCGGGGGAGGGACTTCCGACCCCAACAGTGTTAAAAGGCAATATTAATGCTCCCTTGTCAAGCGTAGCAAAAGATGATCATATCATTATCTTGGCTTCTTGTTTAGGCTGGAGACTTTGGAAAACTATAAATGATCTAATTTTCCAGAATAAGAAGTGGTCTACTCTTGAGGTTATGAATAAGAGATTATGGATAGAAGCTAGATCTTTAGATAAACCCATGGAGCAAAGCAAGAAGAGAAATAAAAGAGATAAGCCCAACTTCTAATTCTTATTGTTGTTTTTGTAGATGCCTCATGGGTCTCACCGGAAGGAAAATCAGGTTTTGGCTGGTTTCTCAAGAACTCTGAAGGAAAGCTGATACTCAAAGGATTTGCCTTAATTGAATCCACAAGAAACACGATGGAAGCAGAAGCAGTTGCTCTTAAGGAAGTAGTCAAACAAGTTAGAAGCTTGGGCTACAAGGAATTACCTTATGTGGTGATGCTAGAGAAATCTATCACACCCTTAGTCACCACTACTCGCAGAGGAAAGCAGAAGAATGGAATCATCATCAGCTCATAACATATCTAAACTATATTTGCTCACTCTCTGAGCCAAGAATGAACTATAAGTTTTCATTTATCAAGGGGGAATTAAACAGGGAAGCAAATGCATTGACAAATTGGGCAAGGTATACTTCTCAAAACTTTATTGTCTCTTGGAATCTTGAATTGTAAGGAAATGATCTTATGTGTATGTTAACGGTGTGTTGTATTTTGTAACTAACCCTTAAAGTAATGAAATGAAATGTTGCCGACCAAAAAAAAAAGTAAATACCATGAAAACATTAAAGATCCAAGAAAATAAAATGATTAAAGCTCGGCACTGATAGTTTCATCTCTTTCACTATAGCGACACCGAATTCGAAACAGAAATGGCTTCGGCTCCGGCAATTTGTGCCGCAATGTAGGTGACGTGCCCTTCTTTAACATTAGCACCATTTTGATCGAAATCTTCATAGACAATGGAATCAAAGGTTTCACCATAGTTGAGTAAATCTACAACTGCTCCACACTTGAGACCCAAATTTTTGAGAACCTCACTTTGAAGCCCATATCAAAATCCCAAACCTGAAAATTTCAAAAAAATGATTTCATGATACAAAATCACATGAGACCTTCTCTATACAATAAAATCATAACTCTATAAAATAAAATCACTAGAGACTTTCTCTATAAAATCATCATCTATATATAAAGTGAAGAACAAAGATGGTCAATAAATATTCTTACGATGGAGGACCTCAGCAAGCGGCAGAGCTTTTGCGGAAACTCCTTCAGCTTCTCTAGATCCATGACAAGGACTCTGTTGCCAAGACAAACAATGAGAGTGTGTGCGTCCCCATGGTCTTAAATGCGTCTGTAAGCTGGAATCCCAAGCACCAAACCTTTGTTTTTGAAACTCTCGATGTGGAATCCTCTGCTCTTCAGCCACTATCTCACCTTTTTACCTGTCTTCGCTATGGTGACTACGTTATTGGGAACGTTCATTTGTGCTTTACTGTAATTAAAATTGTATTGTCGAGATTGACATTCGTATGATATTCGATGGTTATAATATTTTGCTAGAGACCGCTTATAACCTATATATTTAAAAGTCTATACAGGTCACATACCTAAACAAATTGGATCAATGATATTTTGGATTTTTAATATAATAATATATTTGTCATATAAGATAAGTTTTTAATGAAAAATTCCCTCAACTGTCACCGAATTGTAAAAAATCTCATCCGAAAACTCCAAACATACAAAAATAGATAAAATCGTAAGAACAATAAATAAAAGCAAAAAAAGGTTATGGACTTTTACCGTTGAAGCAATGATTAACAACATTCCATGTTTTTGAAAATTTGATTGGAGCAAAATTAGTCCAAAAAATAGTATAAATGATTTAATAGATCTCTAGTTGTACACAGACTATATAAGAAAGAAAACTAGCACAAACAAAAATAGGAAAATTAACATGTAGATCAAATCTAGTATCTCAAAAAAATTAATAATTTATGCAAACAAAAAAACCCAACCATGAAATAGGTTTGTAAAACAAAAACAAATTTCAGATGGTTCGAAACATTGGAAACAAACATTCTACTTGCCACAAAAACATTCTAACATACCCATAGAGAAATCATTAACTGTTTTTTACTTTCCTCTTCTTTAGCTGTTGTTTGATCGTTCTTGAAATAAGTTTTCTTAATCTAACATATATATATAACTTTTATCTACACTTTAATACAATTGAATGAAAAAATCAAAAAAAAACTATCTATGTTTGGTCTATCGCAAACGCCAGTGCCGGTCCTGAAAGTATGAATGCCACAAGATGCCATATGTAGCTTGCAAGAATCTAACTCAGCACCTGCCATGCACAACGTTATACAATCTCATTACCAACTCGCCTATGTAGACATTTCTGTCTAAATTGGGGCCGTTAGATACATAAAGGTTTTTATAAAATAATTTGGGCCAGAAGCCCAACCTTTATAATCCTACATCTTATTGTATAAAATTAGATGCGTACAAATCGTAACTTATTAGATTGTGATATGTGTCAATTAATTAATTTGATTTTGACGTGTGTCAACTACTAAAAATATTTATGTATTGATTTAGAAAGTATAATTTCTACTTTTTCAAATGCAAACTATTAAATCAATAATGTTAGATAAAAAGAAACTTAGAAACTCAAACTTTTAAAAATAGAAAATAGAAAACCTACGTAAGATTTAAAATGTAAAAGAAATTAAAGAATGAGATTATTTCTGTATTGAATTAAAAAAGTACAATTTCCTCTCTTTTTTAAATAGAAACTATTAAATCAAAAAGGTTAGATAAATAGAAAATAGAAAATCTATGTAAGATTTAATACGTAAAAATTGAAAGAATAAAATTGATGTCTATTATCAAATAGATTCAATTTTAAATTATCTAATATTTTAAATATGATTTTGAAATCTTTTCATCATTTAAAGAGATTATTTTTGGATTTATGGATGATTTGAACCAATTTCTATTTTTTACCGGTCTTAATATACATGGTTTTAATTTAAAATATAACAATCCACAACAAATAATTAATTTCAGTATCTAAAATCCGCATATTATGCGGGTCCTAATCTAGTGAGTATGTAAGAAAGAAAATCAATTTCTTACATGCCCATATTATTTTCTTTTTCATTGTTTGTTATGGTATATATTTTTTTTTGATAATTCGGGTGATCCGGTTCAACGGACATCATGAACTCCGAGTTAGGTCGCGAGGACATTTTTTACTCCCTAGCTAATTATCGAGTAAATGGGCCATGAGATTCGACTAATCCTGGACCCAGAATAGCCATGTGAATGCTCATGTGGCCAAGTTTGTTATGGTGTTCAACAATTATTTATCACTATTAGAATGAAAATGTATAGCCAACATTATTTATAGGTACACTTGGCCTCAACATGTCCAGCTCGTTCGAGATCCGTGTGTTTGGCAATGCTTCGATCCATGTTTTTTTTGAACAAAAAGTATATGATCTTAGATACGGGAGATCTACTTCGATCTATGTTGAATTTGGCATCATCAATGTTTTACAATCCAAGAAAGTCAAAGACGTAATCATACATTTTTCACTTGTTTCCCAATATTTTGTATGTACGCCTAGCCTATATCACAACCAAAAACAAAGCAAATTAGATAATAAAAAATGACACATGCACACATTTCTAGCCGACAACCCAACAACCAGATCATATTTTTGTTTTCTTGGTTAATTTTACGAAGGAGAAACAAAACAAGATAAAAATTGTGAAATGGGTTCCGAACGACGATACAAATTTAGAACTTATAGCTTATATTCTTGTTTGTTCTGACAATAACAAACTACGATAGAGATCGTGATATTGTAATATTTTGATGAACATACTGGGTTAAGGGGAAACAACACACGAAATGGAAAAGAAAGACATACTAGAAATCAAAGATCATGATAAATAGGTTTGAAGAGACCAATCAGTATTTACATCTCTATTCTTCATTAGTTGTTTGAATGATGTTGGAAGCCTACCAAGTCTAGCACGGACACTATGTTTCCCACATCTAGAGCCATTGTGTGTGTTTATACTGTAATGTGAGCCCTTGCATATTTCTTGGAAGAGTTGGTTTCATCCAACGGCAGATTCCTTTATAGGTAGAACACAACCTACGAAAACTTATATTTATGTATCTTCTAAATATATGTGGACAAAATTTTGTGAGGTCTCCCATATAAGAAATGAAACTGATCAACGAGGACAGGTTCGTTCTCCTTGTATTCTTATATTTCTTTACAGAGCTTAGGATTTCTTATCCATTATTCTTGTCGGTCCTTGATGGAGCCATCCCATTCTGCTAGAGCAAAGCTTGATCTAGCAAGACAGATGAGATAACCTTATCTGAGAAAACTCAAAGGTGATTTTATTTTTACTTGTGATCAAATTTTTTTACTATTGGTGGCTTTGGTTTTGGCTCTTTGTACTTGTGATCTATGTTTTCCGAGATAAACTTTATCTTTATTTACTTTTTCATCCTGCTGAATTATATAGTTTTCATTTCAGATGAAGCTGAGAATGTAAAGGCACATAATAATGAGATTAGTGTAGATTACTGTCTGAAGTTATTTTGAGGAAAGAGATTTTGCATGAGTGCATGCATAAATTAGATAAATCCACCCGGTGTGTTTCTGTTTACATTCAAAACATCCGATGGGTGAGATCGCATGAAAAGGTCCTCTGGTTTAGTTCTAGCTTCCTCTGTCTTTATAACTAAGTTGCCCTTTTTCCGCCTTCTGTTGCTATCATAAGGATTTGGTGTATACATGACCAAAACCTAAAAGTCTCTCTTCTGACTTTACAAGAAAAGGTGTCGCCAGATTCATCGAGGAGGATATGACAGATCGTAGTACTCGAATGGCCGTTGTGAACGCAGACCCACCCTTGCAAGCCAAAGAAGGCTCGTCAAGAGATGTCGTCAAAACTAGTATCGAAATCGAAGAAACGGCTCTAATCTCAGAGGAATAGTGCAATGGTTTTGGAATCTGCGTCAAGAAATGTCCTTTCAACGCTATTCATCAAATCATCAACCTCCCTATAGATTTAGAAAATATACAACGCCGCGATGATAAAACGTAAGCAACAAGTCAAAGAGGAAAATCTAATCTCTCTAGATTCTGAATGGAAATGTCAAAAAGCGGAACTATAGATTTGAACAGAAACAAAATCTCTCTAGCTAGTCAAGAAGACGATAATGAGCTCTCGAGAGGATTATGAAATATCAATGTTTCTGTTAATTACACTTAATGATGTATACAGTGGCGGAGGCAGAAATTTTTTTCATCGGGGGCATAAAACTTTTAAACATATAAAAGTAAAAAAATATACTCCCTCTATTCCTAAAAGATAAAAAAATTTACAATTCCAAAAAGATAGAGTTTTTATTGTTTTCTATGCACTTTTACAAATTTTAAAACAAATACTAGAATACTATTGGTTAAACTTTATTGGAAACTGTAAATCGTAAAAATCAATGCGTTTTCTTAATAAGTGTGCATAACCTTAAACATCTATCTTTTTGGAATGGAGGGAGTATATATTAACGATGCTCGAGCTTTTTCTTAAGTTTTGATAACAAGTGAAATAAGCCATCTAGTATATTATTTGAGCTTAAATTTAAAATTTATTTTTCTCTTTGGTCGAATGGGCCATACAAAATTTAATTTTGGGTTTAAAAATCTATTTTCATGAGTTATGCAATTAGTGAAATAAAAGAATGGGGGCAAAATATTTTAAATAAGTGGGGGCAATTAAATTTAGCTTTAATAATTTACACCAACTTAAAAAATTCCATTGGGTTCATTGGCCCCCATCTCACTTGACGTGCCTCCGCCACTGGATGTATACAATGTATATATACAATAAACCTATCCGGAACATACCGGTTTAATGTAAACCAAATGACTAAACCAATACACACATTCTGATGCATACCGGTTTAAGAAATATTTTCGTAGATTGGAGAATGACGTGCAAGACCTCCGTAATGCTTATAGTGTGTACATGGTTGGTAGATAGTACCTCGTTGGTTGGTAGATATAACGTAGTGTGTCCGGTTTTGTTATAAAAAAATAAGGAAATTAACACTAGAACCTTCAACTTTTTATAGTTTTACAATAAAACTCCTTTAGCTATTCGAATATCCAAAGTAGACATTGAAATAATTTGTTTTATTAAACAACCATCTAATAAAAAAAAAAAAAAGCTAATAAGCTGAAGTGCGCCAGACTACTTCAGTTATGCTTTCTCTTACATTAAAAACTATTTAATATGTAAAAGTAAAATATAAACAGTGATAAAAGATTAAATGAATTAAAACTTTTCATGAAAATTTGAATAAAAAAAAGTAAAACAAGCTAAAAGGTTTAGAACATCTTATCTTATATAAAACAATATAGGAAGTATACAAAAATCAATTCATTAAAACTTAACAGTTGTTTCGGTTTAACATCTTTTTCTTCTCCTCTCAAAATGGTTTTAAATGGGATTTGACGACCCTATTGATTAAAAAATGAGAAATGTGAAGAAACAAGTATTAACGAGAGTAACTTAGAATCTCTTCACTTGATAAAGAAGTGGAGATCAAACAGTCAATAATACAGATCTGTCAATCTTAATTTGGGATGCAAAATTTTGTTTTGTACAAATCTTGCTCTCCATGGGCGTGACACCTTGACCTGGAAAAAAAAATGGTAATTCGTTATGCTAAGAGACTATTGCAAATCACGTGTCCAGTTGAACCAACCATATTTTAATTATACGCTCTATTTTTAATTCATTATAACAAAACCCAATCGACGTCATTAGTAGCCAAAAACAGAACCATCATTTTGTGTGGGTTTCTATCAAACTACTATAATACTGATCCATGGTTTATACGAGGGTTTTAGGAAGTGTTACCTCACGGTTGGCCATCATGGCTCTGACCGGTGCTTGGAAAGGAGTTAATTTTGGATCTTATAAAATACAAGTGGCATGGATCAGAGTACAAAATTACTGTTTTTCTATTTCTTTTGGTTTGAAATAAAGTAATTTCTTTCGGATGAGACGTAATTCAGATTTAGAAGATAACAAGTTTCTAAGAGCATCTCCAACCCATATCTGATTTTTATTCTAAAATAGAGTTTAGTCAAATTTCTTTAACCTATTTCTGTTTCCATCTTTAAAATAGAGATTGCTATATTTTTCTATATTTAAAGATAAAAATAAAGATATTTTTTGTCATATCCTAAAAGACAAAAAAAAGCATTTTTCTAAAATAAAGTCATACATTAGAAAGCAAATAAAGGAATGCATTGGAAATGTTTTAAATAAGTGACAGAAAATTTGAATTAGATTAGTTCATTTGACAAAAATCAATCTTTGTGCATGCATGCAAACAAATTTCTGATATTTAATTCATTCTCGTATGTCATTTCCTTTTGTTATTTTCTCTCAAGAACAAAAGCTCGCTAAGAACATGTTCGTCCAAAAATATATATGTTAAAGGCCATAAATTGAATTTTTGGATACTAGAAGAAAATATGAGTGATTGTAAATTAAACTCGTGGATTATACTCATTATTTTATTATGTACTTATTTTTCTTACACTTTTTGTTAATATATTTGTGGTTTGTAGAATCAACACGCGCGACCACGCGCGACCACAAATTAGCTTACATACATATCCATTTAGCAAGTTATATCAATCAGCTAAACCTCTTCTTCCTATGCCTCGACCATCTCGTGCAAATCTCTTAGAAAATTAATCATTTACTCCTTCGCTTTCTTTTCTACTTCCAGGTAAGCTCTTTCTTTTCCGGTTTCTTTTTCTGAGGAATCTTCATCCGTATATGGAGCTCACGAACCCGTCTATCTATTCTAGATATGTCGTCTGCAGAAATTTGGGGCCCAAAGCCAAAATTGTTATTTTTCTTAGATTTTGTAAAGATATTTTTAAATTTGGAGAACTTTTTGCAAAAAAAAAATTTGGGGCCCTTTTTGTAATACTAATAAACTGAAAAAATTCGGAGGCCCAAAGCCCACGCCTCATTGGGCTGTGCTCAGGACCGGCCCTGGTCGTCTGCTCGTGACACATATAGCCATTAAAGAACGACGAGTCACGGCTGCTCAGCAAAGGTCTTTCCCGACCTCTCCGTAAACCCATCAGGAAGTAATACATGAACACGCACTCGTCAGCTTTCTTGAATTTGAATACTTAGATCAAGAATATAAAAGCAACTTCTTTTATTAGCTTTAGAAATTAACTCAAAACTGAAACTTCATAATTTCTCTCAAACTCTTGAAGGTATACCACAACTTGGTAACTCTTTATATAAAGAGCTTAAATCTTAAAAGGAATACATATAATTAGATAACTGCTAATATATTAACTTTTCCTTATCTTGTAGATAACCATAACTCGGTAAGATTATAATAACTTCTTGCCCAAGTTTTCTTCAAGCTTATCCCAACATTCTCTCCCTTAAGCTTGAAGTCCATCTTCGACACATCTTGAACTCCAATAAGATTTCTCATTTCCTTGAACTTGGTTTTTCCAAGTGCCTTAGTTAATATATCAGCCCGTCGTTCGACTCCAGGAACATGTTCCACCTCAACCTGACCATTCTCAACACATTCTCGTATGAAATGGTACCTTCGATGGATATGTTTGCTACGCCCATGAAAGACTGGATTCTTGGTGAGCTCGATCGCGGATTTATTATCCACCCGAATCATTACCTTATCACATGTTGTTCCCACAATTTCAGCAAAGAGTTCTTGCAGCCAAATAGCTTGTTTAGCTGCCTCTGTCACTACCATGAATTCAGCTTCACAAGAGGATAGTGCAACAACTTGTTGTTTTTGAGAACACCAAGTAATTGGACACTAGCTGAGATAAAAGACATGCCTATTGTGCTTTTCCCATCATCAACACCACACTATGACATAACCTACCAAGCTTGATTTGATTCCACGTTTAAAATAAAGACCATGATTCGACGTTCCTTGAAGGTACCTTAAGATCTGTTTTAGCGCAGTCCGTGCGATACCTTTGGCTTTTGCAAGTACCTCCTTAATATACCAACAAAGAATGAAAGATCCGGCCTAGTATGTAGTAGGTATGTAAGGCATCCAATGTTCCTTCCGTAGTCTCGTTCATCAACACATTCTTCATCTTGAGATTTAAAAAGCACCAAGTTAGAATCCATTGGTGTGTGAACCGCGTTGCACTTACTCATTCTAGCTTCTTCTAGAATTTTCCTGGCGTATCTTTCTTGTTTAAACAAGATTCCATCTTCCTCTTGAAGAACTTCAATACCAAGATAGTATGTGAGCCTTCCCAAGTCACTCATTTCAAGTATTAGCTCCAAGCTTGAGCCTGTGACAAGCAAGTCATCAACATACACCGCTACAATAAAAAGGGACTCCTTTTCTCGTTTTCTGTATAAGGAGGGTTCCTTTGAGCATTTCTCAAAGCTCAACTCATGAAGAATTTTGTTTAACTTTGTGTTCCATTCCCGAGGTGCGTGTCGTAATCCATAGAGTGCTTTGTGCAATTTGTAAACTTTTCCTTCACTGCCTTTAGTTACAAGTCCCTCTAGCTGATTGACATATACATCTTCCTTCAATTCTCCATGGAGAAACACAGTCTTTACATCCAGATGATGCACCTCCCAACTGTTTGATGCCGCCAAAGCAATGATGAAACAAAATGTTTCAATGCGAGCCACCAGCAAAGACTTCATTAAAGTCTATACTGTGTCTCTGTACATAGCCCTTTGCAACGAGTCTAGCCTTATGCTTGTTTATGCTATTATCAGAATTGCGCTTTAACTTAAACACCCACTTTAGACCAATTGCCTTACTTCCAAAGGGGAGATCAACTAAGCTCCAAGTTTTGTTCTTTTTTATCGATTCAATCTCTTCTACACAAGCATCTCTCGAAACCTTTAACTCACTCGCCTCCTTAATATCCCAAGGCTCCTCATTGATTGCTAACAAGAGATGTTCTCCCTCAACTTATGCCAATAGTACATAATCGTTTAAGTATATTGGTTTTGTAACTTCTCTTGTTAATCTTCTTAGTACTGGCACTGACTGTGATTGTTCTTCTCCTTGAGAATCTAATCTCTCAACAATTTCTTCTTTGATAGTCTCATCACTATCATCCTTTTCCTCTATTCTTGATTCGACTTTGTTTTCCCTTATTCCACTATTACCAAATTCTCCAAGACTAATAGTAAAAGTACATGTATCTGTAGGCGATCCCTCCGAATTACTCCACTTCCATCCTTTACTCTCATCTTGGCTTACTATGACCTTTTGATTCGATGGATCTAGCAGTCGGTAGGCCTTGGAACCAGGTTCTGTCCCAAGATACACAAGCATTCTTGACCTATCGTCCAACTTTCTCAGATGTGGTATTGTAATCTTTGCATAACTCACACATCCAAACACACGAAGATGCTCTACATTCGGCTTCTTCTTCGTATAAGCTTCATATGGTGTTTGATCTTCTAGAGCTCTTGTTCCCACTCGATTTATTAGGTAAGTCGAATGTCTTACCGCTTCTCCACAAAGATAATTAGGCATGTTCATATGTTTTAAGATGCTTTGTGTCATCTCCAATAGCGTCCTGTTTCGCCTTTCAACTACTCCGTTTTGTTGGGGTGTAATAAGGAGCTGTTAGATGCCTCATGATACCCTCCTTCTCACAAAAGTCTTGAAATTCACTAGAGACAAACTCTCCACCTCTATCTGTTCGGAATGTTTTGATAGTAGCTCCGGTTTCTTGCTCAACCATGATTTGAATACCTTGAATTTCTCAAACGCCTCACTTTTCTCTCTTAGAAGAATCGACCACATATAGCGCGAGTGATCATCAATCAACACAAATATGTATCTCTTTTTAGCAGTTGTAGGAGGGGAAATAGGTCCACAAAGATCCCCATGAATCAATTCTAATGCTTGTGATGCACGATCTGTTGTTGATTTTGGAAATTCTCGTCTTACATGCTTTCTAAGTAAGCATGATGCACAAGTTTCTTTATTCTTTGGAGCACTTGATATTTCGACCACTAGCCTTTTTTACTCACCATTGTCTTCAACGTTTCAAAACCAATGTGTCCTAGTCGTGCATGCCATCTTGTTGAGTCACTTGAATTTATAAGTTGTAAACAATTTATTCCTTCAACTTCTAAGCTTACCTTGTACAACCTATTTTCGATCGATTTGCTCTCACCAATAGATTTCCATCTCGATCATGCAAGGTAAGATAGTCTTCCTTCATTCTTACATCACAACCAGATTCAGTAGCTTGGTCAAGACTTTTAATGTTGCTCTTGAGTTCTGGTAGTAGTAGACATCCGCTAGTATCTTTCTTTCTCCACCTTTGGTTATAAACAAGATCGATCCCTTACCTTATATGTTTACACGTGAGTCATCACCAAACCTCACTTTTCCAGTAACCTTGGTGTTGATCTTGAGGAACCAAGCACGATTTCCCGTCATATGATTACTAGCACTGTTGTCTAGGTACCATTCTTTGTCTAAACATGTCTCGAAATCTTTTGGCTTCACATTCCCTTCGTTAAGATACACCACCTCATGCATCATAAGTGATTCAGCCTCATGAGTATCTTCTTCCTCATTCTCATGCGGCTCTTGAAGTTTGATTAACTTAAGTAGACGATCCGGTCTTATCACACCGGTAACATGTTACCTTCGATTTGTCCCAACTATGGAAACACAACCAACTGGTCCCTCTGTTGGTAATCAAAATCCCTTTGTTGGTTACCAAACCGTCGACGACCTCTTCCACGGCCACGACCAAAACCTCTTCCTCTGCCTCCTCCTTGAGAAATACCATATGGTTGTGTGAGTCGAAAGGATTCTGACAATGATGATACACATTTCTCTACAATTTTAAGAAATGAATTCAAAAATTACAATCCTTTCTTAATCTGTGTATGTTGAAAATGCAGCTTGAAGAAGGAAGAAAATACTGATCAGAATCAACGGGAGCAACACGACCTATCGCTGATTCACCAAAGTCTGGATCAAGAACCTCTTTGAACTTATACTCTTCTTTTTTTGAACGTCTATTGACTATTGCATTTATCTTAAGAGTTTACAAGTCTCAAAGGACATATTGGTAACGTTCTGACTTTGAAACTCGTAGGCATTAATCTTGTTCTGGACTATAACAATCAACTGTTTTCTCCCAACTATGGAAACACAACACACAACAACACTAAGAGGGGGTTATTGGTTTGTGTATTTTAATGGATTTGGAAATCGGAACCAAATCCAGTGTTATTGGATTAATGATTTTAAAATCCATATCAAAATCTAGTGTTATTCATTTTATGATTTTGAAATCCAAATTAAAATCAAGTGTTATTCAATAGTAAAGATTTGTATAAGGATTTGATTTGATATTGGATTTAAGTGGATTTAGAAGAGAATTCAAACTAAAAATACAAAGGCTCAAATATTAGAGGTCACCTTCGTATTTGGATGGATTTGCTCCATTATTATATATATCAAAGACGTCAAAGCAATATTCTCTCCATCTATTACATATCTTTTGTAATGAAAATTTTCCATATTTCTAATTTTCTGTTTTGTACAGTCTTCCAATTTTTGACATTGTATATACACATCAAATTTGAGTTGCTTATTTATAAAGCACCAACAAACAAAATAATAGAAAAATTGTGTCACGTATACTTTTCGTCTTTTCTTCTTCATCATCTTATGTATGTTTTTCTTGCTAATAGTTGTGCTTCTTTCTTTTTATAGGCTTGTTCATTTTTTCTTGCTATTCACGTGATTAGTTTCTCCGTGATTTTTCACAATAAGAATTTTAGTGAATATTATTGCGAATTTATATACTAATCATCGTAAATAATATACAAAGATTCAAAGGTGTATGTATTAGTGTTATTGTTCGTTTTTGATGAGTTAAGTTTTATTTGTTAAAAGTATACTCAAACATAGATTCAACAAATACGGGAAAACAAGAAATCCTTGAAGAACGAGAGAGTCATATATCACATGAAAATAATGAGTTAGATGTTGGTATTACTTTATTGGTCTTAGTCAATGAAATCCATTTGGTTGATTTGTAAATCCATTTTATTTGATTTTGAAATCCACATAATCTATTAGTATGGATTTTAAAATCCATGGATTCATTTCAGACTTCTAAAATCCAAATGGATTTTAAAATCCAAATGAAATACACAAACCATGAGAGTAATAGATGAAATGAGTCATTTAAATGTTAGTTCATACTAGGTGAGCTTGATAAATTTTTGTATCACAATTGACTGAGCTTGATAAATTTTTGTAGGAGAGCTGTAAAATAATTTGTGCACATATTGTTTGGTTTTTATGTTTGCATAAAAAAATTGTTGACTCTCGATTCTCACTCGGGTTGTGTAATCAACGAGCTGAAAAGCATCGTCTTTGATATTCGATGTCAAGTGAGCTCCTTTTCTTCTCCTATCTTCTTCTCTTATGTATCTCGCAATAATCAGATTGCCGATGCGTTGGGCAAATCTGCAACGCGTTCCCTTGCTGTTACTATTATGTAAGACTCTGTTTTCTGAATTATTGAAGTGGTTTGTTCATAAAAAAAAAACAAATTGTTGACCCTATTATTATTGGAATAAGTGATGATGGAGAACATGGTGTTTTCTAAATAAGGAATACGGGTTTCTATCCGATGTCATAAAGTAGTTATTGTGTTAAGAAATGACATTATACAACGTAAGACAATATTAATTGATAATATACTTCCCATTTTCTTTCTATTTTAAAGAGTGAATTTTTTTTGGGAAAAAGTAAGCACAACTAAGAAATTAACAATTAAGTTGAAAAATAAAGAAGAATTGATACACCAAAGCAAACTTAAAAAAAACCCACATGATTACATCACACAGCATGACCATCCATTCTCTCCTTTGCTATGAAACGAATGCATACTTTCCGAGCGCAAACCTATTGACAAGAAAATAATCAACGCACGTAGACACTCTCTCGTTGGTTTAAAGCTATTGACCATATTTTACTTTTCAATACCATTGTCGTATTCGTTCTTTTACGTATGATATTTTTTGCAGTAAAATCAAACTAAGTATGCAAACTACAAAAGAACACTAATTTTAAGTTATGAGACTGCAGAAAAGTGGGTAACACAAAAACTAACAATCTATTTTAAGAATTACTTTCAAGAATGTATAGATATATAACTGATACCTTCTCTTTCTGTTTGCAGAGCTCCTCAACCTTCTTCATGTATACATCAATTAGATTCTGTCATTACCAATAATATCAAACTTTTGTCAGCCACACATAATCATCAATACTTCTCCTCACTCTAATGATAGATCACACGAAGAGGTTTTTTCGCATTTTTCACTAAAACAAACTCTTGTGTGGTTGGTTTTGTTATACTGTAAACGAGATTGTGCTCGAAACTTATAGTGAAAACAGAGGAAAACAGAGTGTAAGCTCAATAGAATAAAAACCTTTTAGGCGATGAACCAAATTGGTCCTTTTGTAGTTTTTTTTACAAAAACAGAAACAGCGCAACTTCCGGCTAAACTTACTCGATTCTCAACTCCTACAAATCAGGAGGATTTATTCAAACATTGAAACTTTCAACTACTCTAAGACTTATTCAAATCCAAGCTAACGGTACTCTTTTATTCTTCATTCCCTCCCTTAAACTGAAACCTCTTCCTTTCAGTTTACTCAACCTTCGAACCAACACCCATCCTATCTCTGAGCCTTTCAAACACTTCAAGTTTTACCGCCTTCGTCATGATATCAGACATTTGTTCTTGTGTGGAACAATACTCAAGTTGTATGATTCCATCACTCACCAACTCTCGAAGAAAATGATATCTCACATGTATGTGTTTACTCCTGCCGTGTAACACAAGATTCTTGGATAGCTTGATAGTGGAACTATTATCACAGAACAGATACGTACCTTTCATCTGACCAAATCCAATCTCTTCTAATACATTTCTCAACCAAACCGCTTGGCAAGCTCCATAAGCAGCAGACACAAACTCCGCTTCAGTAGTGGAAAGAGTTACGATTGGTTGCTTCTTTGAGGCCCATGATACTGCTCCTCCTCCAAGAAGAAACACATATCCAGAAGTGCTTCTTCTGTCATCTACATCCCCTGCGTAATCGCTGTCCACATACCCCACCAGTTTGTGCTCTCCTCCACGCTTATATTGAATGCCATATCCAGTTGTGCCTTGCACATATCTAAGAATCCTCTTAGTGGCGAGCAAGTGTTCCTCTCTTGGATTTTCCATGTACCTACTAACCAGGTTCACTGAGTAAATCAAGTCTGGTCGAGTAGTAGTTAAGTACCTTAAGCTTCCCACAAGTTGCTTGAATTCAGTTGGATCCACAGCTTCTCCTGTTCCTGTCTTGGTCAATTTATGACCAGGAACTATAGGATTCTTCACCGAATTACAGCCTTCCATTCCATATTTCTTCAGAATTTCTTCTGCATATTTCTGCTGCCCGATGAAGATGCCTTGGTCAGTTTGACTTACTTCAACTCCGAGGAAGAACTTCATCTTTCCCAAGTCCGTCATTGAGAACTCCTTCATCATGGAATCCTTAAAGTCTGCAAGCATTGAATCTGAATTTCCAGTGTAAATTAGATCATCAACGTACAAACTTACTAGTAAGATATCTTCATTCTTCCTTTTCACAAACAATGTATGCTCACAATAGCATTTGACAAAACCCTCAGCCAAGAAGTACCCTTCAATGCGGCTATACCACGCCCTTGGAGCCTGTTTTAGTCCATAAAGAGCCTTATTCAATTTGTACACCTTGTGTTCTTCGTTCTTTACTTCAAACCCCTTAGGTTGTTCTACAAAGACATCTTCTTCAAGTTTTCCGTGTAGGAATGCACTTTTGACATCGAGTTGGTATATCTTCCAACACTTCTCTGCAGCTAGAGCTAGTATAGCCCTTATTGTATCCCATCTTGCTACCGGAGCAAACACTTCATAGAAGTCCACACCTTGTCTCTGATGGTAACCCTTTGCAACTAACCTCGCCTTGAATTTATCCACCTCTCCTCTTTCATTGAGTTTTGTTTTGAAAATCCATTTTACTCCAATCACTTTTGCTCCTTCTGGTAACTCCATTAGCTCCCAAGTATTGTTTTCAACAATGGATGAGATTTCTGCTTCCATGGCTCTTCTCCAAACTTCTTCTTGAGCTGCTTCCTCAAAGGTTTCAGGGTCCTCAGTTGTAATGAACATTGCGACAATGTCCTCTCTCTCTTCTGAAACAATAAACCCTGACTTTCCATCCACATAATCTTTCATCCAAACTGGAGTTTGTCTCTGTCTCACTGCTCCTTTTCTTAGACTGGTTTGGTTAGGACTCGTTTCTTGAGTCTCTTCTTCTTCTACTTCTTGGTTTGGTTCCTCTGTATTGATCTCCTCAGGTTGACCATTATCTTCTCCTCCTAGGTTTGGTTCCTCTGTATTGTTCTCCTCAGGCTGACCATTACCTTCTTCTTCATTAGTATCTTCCTCCTGATTTTGTTGGTTTTCAGGTTCTATCACCGTGTCATCCCAACTCAGTTCCCTTTCTTGATCATCTTTCTCCCAATCCCATCCTTGACTCTCTTCAAAGTGAACATCTCTGCTTATCACTATCTTCTTTGTCTTTGGATTGTAGAGACGATAAGCCTTGGATTCCTTACTTAGACCAAACATGACACACTTGATGCTTTTCTCATCAAGTTTGATTCTTCTTTCATATGGAACCATGGCATAGGCAACACAGCCAAAGATCCTGAGATGTTCCACTGTTGGCTTGAAATTACTCCATTTTTCTTGAGGTGTTACATCTCCTAATGCAGCAGAAGGGCTTCGGTTCAGGACATGTATTGCATATTGAGCAGCTTCTGGCCAATATTTCCTTGGCACTGACCTCTCAAGTAGCATGCATCTTGTCATATTCATGACGGTTCTATTCTTTCTTTCTGCAATGCCATTCTGTTGAGGCGTGTACGCAGCGGTGAGTTGCCTCCTTATTCCATTTTCTCTGCAATACTCATCAAACACCTTAGAGTTGTACTCTCCTCCCCTATCAGTTCTCAAACAAGCTAAGCTCTGTCCTAACTCCTTTTCAATAGCAACTTTAAATTCTTTGAATATGTGAATAGCTTCAGATTTCTCAGCCATAAAGTAGGTCCAGCATTTCCTACTATAGTCATCAATAAAATTGATCATGTACCTTTTTCCACTTTCTGATGTTGGAGTGATAGGACCACAGATGTCACTGTGAACCAACTGCAGGCCCCGAGATGATTTCCACATGCTCTTCTTTGGAATGATCTCTCGGATCTGCTTCCCCTTCATGCACACCTCACAGATAACTCCTTCACTTTCTTCTTGATAGAGATTTGGCAATCCATTCACCATCTTCTTTCCGCATAATAGTTTCAGTCCCTTGTGACCAAGGTGACCAAACCTTTTGTGCCAAAGCTGATCATCTTTCTCCATTACTTGTAGGCACTTAGTCTCATCAGACTCCTTTGATCTTCTTACCGCAGCTAGAATGATGAACATTCTGTTTTTGGACATGGCAGAATGCATTATCAATCTCCTTTGTTTCTTGTTCCAAATTTCGCATACATCATCCTCAATGATGATCCGTAAACCTCTTTGTTGCAGCTGCCCCATACTGAACAGATTGTTCCTCAGATTTGGAACATAATACACAGAGGTGATTACAGAGATCACTCCATGGATCTCCAGACGCAGATTCCCTTTGCCTTCTACTAGCATTCTTCTATCATCACCAAGTTTCACATTTTGGCGAAAGGTTGTGTCCAGCTCAATGAACCACTCCTTGTTCCCACACATGTGGTTGCTGCATCCGGAGTCTAGGAACCAGATGTGTTCTTCCTCTTCTTTGATCATATTGACATGTGCCATGAGTAACATGTCTTCCTCCAACTCAGCATAGTTAGCCTCCTTTTCCCACTCCGGACATTCAGATTTGTAGTGTCCTTTCTTGTGGCATTTGTAACATTCCACTTGGTCCTTATTGCGAGCCGAGTTTCCTCGTCCTCGACCTTGATATCCTCCTCGTCCTCGAGTTGGATATCTTCCACGACCTCTGCTCCCCTCAGCTCTCCATTCTCCTTCCACTTTGAGGGCATGTTCCTCACCAACCACATGTTTCTTCATGTTGCTCTCATGCATCATGAGAGAGCTCTGAAGTCCATCTACTGTCAGTTCCTTAATGTCATTAGCTTCTTCAATTGCACACACCACATATATGAACTTCTCAGCAAGAGTTCTCAGAACCTTCTCTACCACCTTTGAATCTGGCATTTCCTCACCCAAATTCCTCATGTTGTTGGTTACCTCCATTACTCTAGAGAAGTAATCAGTGATGGTTTCTCCCACCTTCATCTCTAGTACCTCAAAGTCTCTGCGGAGTCTCTGCAGTTGTGCACTTTGCACTCTATCATTCCCTTGGTACTTCCTCTTCATCGAGTCCCATAGGTCCTTAGACGTATCCTTCTTCAGTATTGTCTTGAGAATCGTCTTGTCTATGGAAGCAAATAGGTAATTCTTTACCTTGTGATCCTTGACAGTCCTCTCCGCCAACTCGGTTCTCTGTGGACCAGTCAAGATCACATTCCTTTCTGGACGTTGCAGTCCTGTTTCGATGAGGTCCCACCATTCCTTTGACCTCAGCAAATTCTCCATGAGCATAGCCCAATGCTCATAGTCACCATCAAATTTCGGAATCACTAGTATGTCTTTATCACTCATCTCTCCCTTCTTCTTCGTCGCACCAGGTTCGTAACAGCTCTGCTACCACTTGTTATACTGTAAACGAGATTGTGCTCGAAACTTATAGTGAAAACAGAGGAAAACAGAGTGTAAGCTCAATAGAATAAAAACCTTTTAGGCGATGAACCAAATTGGTCCTTTTGTAGTTTTTTTTACAAAAACAGAAACAGCGCAACTTCCGGCTAAACTTACTCGATTCTCAACTCCTACAAATCAGGAGGATTTATTCAAACATTGAAACTTTCAACTACTCTAAGACTTATTCAAATCCAAGCTAACGGTACTCTTTTATTCTTCAGGTTTACCTGCAAATCACTAGACAAATCCTTCACGTTGTCTTCTGACAGCTTCTTCTTCTGGAAAAACGAAACATGATTCTTTAGAATGACAAGCGAACAGCACTAAAAATAAATGCCAACAAGAACGAATAAGACTAACGAACTTTCTCGAGTTTATCATAAAATTCCAAGGCATCTCTTCTTTCAGATGTTCGAGGAGGCAAGGACAGTCGTATCACATCTCCATCGTTATTAGGAGTCACTCCAAGATCAGATCTGAATTGACACAAATAAAAAGAAGAGAGCCAAGAAATCACATCCACATTGATACATACCTAAGTTCCACAAATCAGTAACCAAAACTTGTACAATACTTACAACATCATTCTCAATAGCAGATTTCTCCTCTTCAATCTGTTCAATAAATGCAGACCTAATTACCAATCTGAAATTTTGAAACAAAGAGATAAGAACACCAAACATCAGAAACGAAGCACGAAATCAGATTTAGAGAATTTAGCAAAACCATAACACGAGTTCCTAGGGGAATTGTGATCTGTCTTAGAGTTGACTAAAACAATAAGAGAAGAAAACTAAGCATTATTAAGATCTGCTCATGACCAGTCAACCCAATTTGTCCAAACATGAAACATGAACCAAAAAGAAGAAACGGAAAAGGTTAGAGAGAAATGAAAAAATTATAACATTGAGATTGATATTGGATATTGATATATATGGTATCAAAGATACAGTTCATCAAATTTTATGGAGGTTGGAAATGGCTGGTTTAGGGAAGGAGCTTTGGCGTTAATGCTTTGAGTAAGTCTATTGTAGGAGTTCTAACAAACAGAAACATGTCATCATTTATGATCTCACCTGACCGTAGGAGAACACACAGCTATTGTAACCAGACAAGCAATTGTTCATCATGGGCAGACCAGCAACACGAAATAGTGTTTCCTGAAAAATCAACAGGATAAACAACCAAAAAACATTATAGATCAGTCTCCAGGTAACTACATCACATAATAACATCTTATAAAAAAGTAATGAAGGTAAAATCTGCATATGATAGACTATTCATTTTCGAATGTGTGGTATGTGTTCAAATGTAGCTATATTAATTTGAAATGAAATTTACCTGAGATATTGTGTCACTTGCAACGTGATCAAATATGAATATGGTCTCTGCAACCATACCAATGTTTGTGGACTCTCCTGTTTTAAACACGTACTATATCCTTGAGTTGCCCTCTCCATTGTACTTAATGGCCTCAGCCTTATCAAAACCTACACAATATAAAAGAAGGCCTAAATTAATAAGTTTTCAAACAATATCAAGGACCTGCACATTATGCTCTTTCCAAAACGAATGATCTTCACTGAGCTCAAAATGTGAAACTGTTTCCGCAGAGCTAACAGAATCAACCATAGAAATCCCTCTTGGAATCTTCGAGAACGAGCTCATTTCTCTTCACCAAAAGACTGAACAACTCTTGTGCGGGTAGCACAACCCCCACCATGCAAGAGAAACCTTATTGGTTGGAACAACCATCAGTAACACCGAAAGTTGAAACCGAGAAGGAGACACTGAAAGAGAGCCTAATGAAATCCATAACCAAGTAAATGTTCCTTACTCCACCTACAAGGGGAAAATAATCAGACTTGCTATGGGAACTTACAGTGGAAAAGATGTTATGCCAAAGTTTCATTAGGCATACACTCGGCAATAATCTCTCTTCACCTTCAAAGCAATATCCAAGTAAATTGGCCATCCTATGATTACCAACTGCAGTAGAGGAAATATTTTTAACAAATTGCGCTGATGGAGTACTATCCCAGTTCGAGTACCCAAGTGTAATTAACAAAATGAACCATCTTGGTACAAATGGAACTCCCCATCAGCGAGTTCTTTATCAACGAAATTTAATCTGTTAACCTTAATGCCTAGACTCATAAGTAAAACACTTTTTCTGTTTTCCCAACTGCAGGCAATTCAAATACAGTAGGTACCCCTAAAACAAACAAAGCCGAGAGGAAAAATCAGATGAAATTTAGTTATAACATTAATTCGAAATGAAAAGCGAATACCAAGGATGAGTGCCAAAACCAAATCTTTTTTTGGTAGAAGCTTAGATCAATTCTTACTCATGATTTGCTGATGAATAATCCATCGTAATCTATGTTTGATCGTCTCTCTCTTCTCAGTGATTAGCTTCAGACCTATGCAACAAACAAATCATACATAAGCGAACTCTAAAGAAAACGAAGATGTTGTAAACTCTAAAGATCCACAAGTCTCGACACTGATGCGTTGAATTTTTGGTAAGAAGGCTGACGTGTCAATCAGAGAAGACCGCCACGTGTCACGACGCCGGAGAGTATAGGCCCTCTTTTATAGTATAGAAGATTAGACATGAATAGAATAATAACTTAATGAAAATGACTATTTATGTGAACGAGTGGGGTAATAACTTAATATTTACATTTTACCGTTAATTTATAATTACTAGATACTTTTTACAATTATTATTATATAATATATACTAAGGCCTTCTCCGTCCTACAGGCGGATTTTATAATGAATTATTTAAATTTTATGTGGATTTTTTTTGTTTTGATTTGTTTTTTTTTTTATGACTGGCGCTATTTTTTATATTGATATTTGAATAATTTGTATCTGTATATTTGTTGAATGAATTTTACTCCTAATGAATTCTTTCTTCTATGTTGTAATTTGTTTGTTATATTAAAATTTGAAGCTATTGTATCATTCCAGTGGCGAAAAAGATTATATGTATTAATGTATGGACCATACTTCAGATGTTATCATGTTCATTGAAGATCTAAAATATTCATAGAAGATAAGTCCACAATTTATTTTTTGGCCACATAATTTTTTAGTTATTCTTTAGTTCATTTCTACCAATGATTGTAACATAAATTAAGTTTAATTCTTTGCATATGTTTTATGCATATTTTGTTTCCAAGACTTATTTAATTAGTTGACTATTTATAATTTGATAATACGAAAACATTAATTTATTTCGGTTAAATAGAACCTTCACAATTAAAATTTCTTAAAGAAAAAAACTCCAAAACTTCTTCTCCAAGTCACATGTTACAAAAATCAAACAATTCTCCTTAGAGGTCACGACAATTACTACATGTTTGCTATAATGAAAAACAAAAGTATAAACTTCAGTTTTAATATACTTTCACGGTTTCAAAGTTTTTAGCTTAAACAACCAATTTATTTATCCATATAGTTGTCTCTATTGATCGAGACCCCTGGTACGTCCTGCTGTGGAAGCCGTTAAACGATTTCAATTTCTCATAAGAATAATCTAACATACTCAAAATTTCAGGTTTTCCAATTGCTTAAATAGAAAGCATTAAACTTTCTTTTAACCTTCATGATTTAGTATGTGTTTCCTCGTACTAAATCTTGAGTGCCTAAATCGCATGGAACCGTCTAATCCTCTCTATTACCAAACCTTCCTTACGACTATTTTTTGTAGGAAATAATCCAGTGTGTGGACTGATGTTGGTATGGAATGCCACGGTCTCCTTACCCAGATATGGACAACTAAAAATTGATACACATTTGTACATAAATCCAGCTTAACACGACGTTTTCCGTTTCACGTGGATCACACGTGAACACCTATCAAACTTATGATCAGACAAATGCAAACTTACCCTGGTTCGTTGGGCCTCACCAAACATTGATCATGACGTGTCAAACATTTTTTTATTTGACATTTTGATAAATGAAGCATGGTCTATTAAAAAATATAATGAATTGTAAAAAACTTACTAAAAAAGGAGTATGAGTATGTAAATTTTTCATATTGGTTCAAGTCACATGCTGAACATAATATATTAAGCATCTGACGAATTCATAAAATCACTAAACCGAAATCACATTTTAGATTTGTAGTTTATACTGATTTAATTGCATATGTGTCATTTTAGAAATAAAAAAAAAATTTAAGAAATAAAAATAAAATATAATTTCAATATTAATTATTAAATTACAAAAAAACATGGTTTTATCTTTCAACTAATAATAAAAAATCCCATGTTCTTCAAAAAAATAAATCATTTATTTGATTTTTAGCCAAGAAAAGAATGGTATGCATATGTTATATTCAAGAATAACCTGAGAAATACTAATTATCTTACGATGTTATATTCTAATTATCTTACTATTTCTTAGTCATTTAGAATGACTAAGAAATAGTAAGATAATTAGTAAGAATATTTGTTACCTTGACATATGTGAGACATAAATGTACTGTCAATAGTACACAAACGAACTAAATCATATTTGATGGATGCAATGGTATGGTATAATATAAATATCATGGACCAGTCATTGCTGTAAAAATATACGATATTATTATGGTTCTTTTTGTGAAATTATCTATTCTCATAACAACTCAGAAGATTAAACAGAAAACATTTAATATGTTATTCGAACAACCAAAGTTTTTGAAGAGATAGATTAGTGGAAAACAAAAAGCTAACGAAAACACAGTTGCGAGACAAGTAGAACATACATATATCACGTACACAGAACCATAAACTAATCTAGAAGGCCGCATTTTATCCGCATTTTATCGAAAACCCTAAATCAATCTCTCCCTTCTTCTTCATTTGTTTCATCTCTCACATTCCTACAACACAAACAAACCATAAAACAACCCAATGGCTCAGATTTGCTTCATTTTTTCATTTCAATCTACGTGTACATGAAGTTTACATCCAAGACGATGTTAAGTTCCTTGTTTACCTATCGAGCCGTTGAAGCTCTCATTACTTCTTCATGTGTATCTTGATTACATTGTTTCCAGTTGTATTTATCTTTTCTGAACCCAGAAGTAGGTAACCCGGCTCTTCTATTTGAAAAAAAAATCGTATTGGATTTCTTCAGTATCAAAATATCATGAAATTTTTCGTATTTTAACCAAATAGTTTAAGAAAAGTAAGGGAATGATTACTCACCTAATCCTTGGGATGCAGAACCCGGCCTTGGTAAAGGAGGTTAGCTATCAGAAGCAGATATGCGAGGAGGATTTCTTGAGTCTAGACTTGATGAGGATTCAGTTTCCGACTCTCTCCTTGAATTACCACTCTGAAAAGAAAAAAAATTGTTGAAACCGAGTGAAACATATGATCCTTGGATGTGTTGACGAATCGAGGCTTAGATTTTGTCAGACTTGTTTCTAACACCTCCCAAGACTTTTAATCTCAAACTAAGACACCTAGAAAAATCATTTACTTGGAAAGAGTGTGAGGTATTAACTACAAAGTAGAAGTTTGAGCTTTTCTAGAGATTGGTGTATGTAAACCTTGAATGTCACCAACGAAATAGAAACTGAAAACACATACGTACATATGGACT
Organism: Arabis alpina; assembly: GCA_900128785.1. NCBI lineage: Eukaryota > Viridiplantae > Streptophyta > Magnoliopsida > Brassicales > Brassicaceae > Arabis > Arabis alpina. The sequence continues at coordinate 12,751,645 of LT669794.1, forward strand.
ATTGTAACACCATTTATGTAATACAAAATGATAGTAAAGATTATCAAATTGTGAAAATGAGTTCCTTCTTATGTAAACATCTTGACAGGGAACAAATAAAAAAATACCTCAAACTTGAAAAAGCCTTCAAGAACATCAAGAAGGTGCGCTATTTCCGTTCCCGTTGAGCTCATAACCAGAGTTGCTACAAAAGTCACCTAGTTCAGACTTCCAAGAGTCTTTTTGCTGTGCATAGGTTTTACGGCCCATATAACAAAATTAGTAAAAAGAAACTCAGGTTTAAACTTCATACAGAATCTACTAAATGAGACAAACAAAAAGAGAAGAATTTACTTGATTACCAAATTGCAATCGGGTTGATAAACTTTGAGCGTATGGTTTGAGTTGCGCCCAGTCCCAGTATTCACAAACTAACGCAGAGCAACCTACCTGCATTTTTATTCAATGGTTTCAAAAGTGAGAACCAACTCAACTACACAACCTCAATGCTCATATGCCAAATGGAAACAGTAAATATCTAAATGAATAACATCATTTTTTTGTAAAATGAGTGATACATTTCCCCTAGTGAATTTAGCTTGTTAGGAAACGCCATCTCCCGATAATTAGTTCATGCTATGGCTCAAAATTGTCAATCATGTGTTGTATAACATCTGCTCCAGCTGAATTGATCATCTTTGTTTTCACCTGTAATGTTTCCCAAATTTGAGTATAAATGTTAATAACAATGGTAATGATGATGATGAATACTTGCCTGAATGGTGTTGTGAGCGAGCAATCTTTGCAGGGTTCCTCTGAAACTAACATCAACCCGTTCCCAGCTCAGTTTTGTTAATTCTATTATCATCTCCTCTGCAAAAAAATTGTGTCATGATGATTACGGATCAAGATAAGAAACCCGAGAATGAGAAGGAGAAGTCGATTTTTCACTGAACCAACCTTCCATATCGAAATTCTTGAACCCGTTTGAATTGTTCCCTGATCGATCTTCCTCATGGTTTCTTGCAGTAACTGGTGCTTCAACATTCACAATGTGAGGATACTTCTCGTTGAATGGACCGCGTTGAAGCTGAGAAGGTCAGATATGAGACTGATTCAGCATAACACACAACATTATGATATTAAACTGAGAGATTAACAATACCATAGGGAGTTCGGTGTGACGTCTGATAGATGATGTACTCCACCCGACAAGGTCTAAGAACAACGTGAGGTTAAGGTTTCAACTGAATTGTAATTGCCACAACAGTTTTGAGCCTTTCTAGCTTAATTCACATTGTAAGATCAGTGAAGAAGTAGTGATAGTTATAGAATAAAGAAAGGATACGGTCAAAACTTGTATTTGCGTAAGCAATACGCCGCTTGAAGCATCGTAAAGCAGAGTTGGTCACCAAAGTAACAATTATTATCTGAAGACTAATTCATATCTGCGTAGTCCGGAATCCGGATTGGAGTGGATGCTATTGGAGGCCATATCTGTCTGAGGAGAAGAGGTAGAGTGAGAGGAGGTGAGTGGTGTGTCGTCGCCATGTTGTATATATATATATATAGGATGGAGTGTTTATAGGAATCGTGGAGCCATTACTACGGTCTTGAATTCGAGGTTAAAGGTGAGGAAAGGTGAACAAATTTTTAGTTTTGGAAGTGAATTAAGTTGGAAGTTGCATTTTAAGGGAGGTGAGTCGTTGTTTGTGTTTAATTTTTCCGTTACGGGGATTTGGAGATTATGAGGCGATGTTGGCTGGGATATTAGGTTACGGCGACATTAAAGTTGGCAAGGGGAGAAGCTGCTTTAAGCTTGGGATAAAAATTAGTGGAAGTTTGGGCTTTTATGTTAGAGCTTTTGGGAGGGATTTCTTTCAATTGAAACTTTGTAAAGGAAACGGAGGATTTTAATGTAGGGGAGGTTTTAATTGAAAGAGGATTACATGGCAGTTTGGTTGGCTCAGAAAATTCAGCATTTTATGCTGATGTGGATGGCCTAAGAGCTCAAGAAATCTTCCCCTTTTATATAAAGGAGACTAGGGGTTTCTCCGGGCTACGCCCGGATTTCGTGATGAATTATGAAATTTTTATCTGTATTTTTAAGCTTTTTAGTTGTTTTATCTTAATTATTAGAAATTTGAAAATTATTGACCATTGAGTCATTAACGGATAGAAATTTTTTGTGACGATAAATATAACGGTTGACGTCATGACCCCTAATCTTTAATTGAAATTTTGATAGTGGGGTTGAGTCATGTATTTTTTTATGTTTAAGGGCTTTAATTTCTTGCCATTTTGCATCTAACGAATCATAAGAAAAACAAATAGCATCACGTGTAAGTTAATATTACCAATGGTTGAGCTCTCAAACATAAACTCTTTAATGTCTTACTATAGGGATAGGTGATTTTTATCCGCTGTCTTTTCTGGTACGGTTGTGCCATGACTTTCTTTTAAATCACTTGATTGTCCGAGTTTCTCATGTGTATAGGGAAGATAACCGTATAACTGATAGGTTAGTTAACTATGCGTTTTCTTTACCCGTAGGGTTTCATTCTTTTGATTATGTTCCGAGTATTTTTTAACTCGATAATGCAAGAAGATGTTGTAGAGACTACGTGTCCGAGATTCAAGTGTAATTGTCTTTATCTTTTTAATATAGTTGTTGGGGATTAGTCCTGGTTATTCACCAAAAAATAGAACTCTTTAATCCTCTTCCATTTCAATTTTCCTTTTACTGTCTCTATTATTTTACACCATGGACTTCTTTTTTTAGTGAATATTTTACACCATGGACTTGGATTTGCTTCTAAATTTGTTAATTTGTTTTACTCAATTCATATAATAATGATAAAAATGTTTTTGAACGAATTGGAGTTATTCTAATTGATTTACAGCATATTGTGTTAAAAGTAGTATCTATAACGTCTGCTGAGAATATAATTTTTTGTTTAATTTTTTTATACGAACCATATATTTTAAACGAAATTGTAAGATATAGTATTCTAATTTTTTTCTTTGAATACCGTAGATTATGTATTTTATTATTTTGTCAAATATACATGTATATATATAAATTAGTATAAGTGTATTATACCCCCTCTGTTTAATTGGTTGAATGCACTACACTACTATAACTAATAGCGTAAATATTACTTTCACAAATCAAAATGCATTTCTCACCTTTTGGCTTTCGTCACCATGTATTGTTCTACATTAATTTTTGTTTGCGTGTTTCTTTGTGTTACAATCAAATTAAAAAAAAAATCGTATAAGATAAGTTTGCACCAACACCTTTACATTGATTATTATCTTAAGACTTTTTCTGACCACTGTTTTTAGTTACCGAAATCACTTCAAGGTAATAACTACCAACATAGAGATATGTTGTTCTCATTGTACCATACATACTAAATCTGGAATGTCCATATCGCATGAACCGCCTGATCACCATTTTGTTTTTATAGGAAATAATTTAGTGTAAACCATGAGTATATCCTCGAACCACAAATAACATAAAAGCACCTAAGGGATGAGATTGAGTTTTAACTATGTAAGAGAGCAAATGAGGTTTGAGATGGTTGTTTTAAAAAAAAAAGTTGTTATGATACTATCCCACAGCTACCAACACTTTGCTTCATACAATTTTTATCATGATATGTCATATGTGCATCGAGCCATCAACTTACTTACCAATGAGTATGCTATAAAAAACTCTCTTGCATCCTTCTCCCGAGAGAAATCTAAAGCTCTGTTATTCATTCAGAGAAACAAAACAACAAAAGTTCGTAAGCAACAATAAAACAGATTCTTTTGTCTAGGCATCAAAAGATTCAAACAGCAAATGTGAGCTTGGGAAATGATCAGTTCAAGTATCCACATAACTCACAAACTAACACAGCTTTAACATTGGTAGAAGAACCATAAGGCAATCAGAGAATAGTTGGGTCAATGCTGCATCTTTTTACTGCTTTGATTTACCGTCAAGATTGTTCTGTAAAGCATGCATGATCCTCGTTGTTACGGCTCCCAGTTCCGAATCGGGATCTTTACTATGAAACTCTTGAAAAAGTAACATCAATGTTGATTGGTAACTGTTTCAGAAGCCCAAAAATCAAAGAGATTTCCAACAAGATTAAGAATTTGTTTGGCTATATGGATGTACATTCCATCCATAACTGCAGTTTTAGTAGCATCCTTTTCAACCGCTTCTTCGAATTCAGCAAAAGTTTCTTGCGCTGTCTGAGCTAACTGCTTTGTCAGATTTAGCGCAGATTCTTTTATCTGAGTACACGAAAGACCAACTCAATCTATAAATGAAAGGCAATTGGGTACACTCATACACATAATTGACACTATGACAGTAAACGTTACCTCGGGCTGAAGCTCTCTCATTATTTCATACATATCTAATAAAACCAAGAAACACAGCTACACTATTTGCAGTGACTTCAGCAAAACATTGATCCCGGAGCGACTCAACGCCATTGAGTATTTGGTCGTAGATTTTCTTTTCCGCAGCAAATAACAGTTTTACCTATCTCAAGGCAAACAAAAGCAACTGCCGCATAAGTGAAGGAACAAGTAACGATCTATAAGGCAGTAATGTTTTTTGCAAGAGATTTTTGTTCAGATATTCGCATGTAACGGATCCAGTTCCCAATCTTGGCCTCTAAAACCTCCCATTGCATTCTTTGAACAACAGCTTTGCTAAGCCTCTGCTCCAACACTGCCGCACGAGTATCCCTAATATATTTTAAAAAAAAAGAGTAGTGTGGATCAGTACATAAACCACGTACAAAGAATGCTAAGAACGCATCAAAGAAGAAGGTGTTGACACACTAAAGAAATGGCCTTAACTAAGAAAAGAACTGAGCATATTAATCCAATTCGAGATTGGAACACACAAACCAAAAGTAGTGACCCAAAAATCTGGAAACCTAATGGGTTGAAAAGCGGCAACTGCAAAAAAATGAATCAATAGAACAAAACGAAGACCAATTCTTCATCCCCAATCTAATTTTACAAAAGTAAATCATAAAAGTGGAACCTGATTGAGTGGGAAGAATATGATCTGGTGTTCAGCTTTTCTTTGGAATTGATGAATATGAAGAAGTAGAGAAACGGTACTAATATAAGGATTGATTTAATGCAAATCATTAATGTTTTGTGTGAAAACTTTGAAAAACGGTGAAGCTAAAGGATTAATTATATGTTGAAGATGAAAATATTTCAACCTAATTTGATGATTCACCTTTCGTTGCAACGTTGGGGAAGAGTAGATCAGAAATTTTAATCAGGTTATATAGAAAATCCAATTGTTGTATATAATGACCAATGACAAGTCAATTTTATTGGACCGGAAAATTCTGAATTTTTTGCCTATGTGGCATGCCTTAGAAGACTGCAATTCTTCTCCTTTTATATAAAGGAGATTTATGCTAATATTATAATAGATACCACGCCAATTCGTCTCATACGAAGTTTTCTTTTTGGTAATAATTGGCTTTTCTTCTCTTTGGAGAAAAAATGTTTGTTCCATGATTATGTTAAAAGTTATGACGTGCTGAGTGGAATCAGATCTTCCGTTGTACATGCCGATTTTGATTTCAGTTTGATGTTTCACTGACATAGAGAATATTCACATGAGAATATTCACATGAATATGTAACAAACATTAATATTTCATTTCTGACTATCATTTGAATATATATATATATATATATATATATATATATTATCACTCAAAGCTTATCAAAATTGATATAGAAGAATATTCAATTAGTTTGAATTCGTTTTAAGAAAGTTAGAACTTCACATTATTTTCCAAATTAAATTAAAGAACATTTTGTAAAAAAAATTTAGATGATACAAACAATTTGTAATAATTAATAATCAACTAACGAAAAAAAAAAAATTATAATTAATTTTAAGAAGCGTACGTTGCTTTCGAATCAAATGACATGAAATAGACGACCAAAAAAGACTTAGGGAATTTATACCACTCCCTCCCGTTTTTTCAAGGTAGACTTGGTATTTCAATTATGGCTCATTGCGACAGATTATTGTTATGTTGTTTTGATTCGGACAAGCTCGCAATGTAGAACACATATTTTAAACAAGTTAGATGGATCATTAGTTCGATGAATCCTATTTTGTCTCAATATTTTTATGGTACTGGACACAAAAATGTTTCTCGTGATGATCAAGAACGAGTTTGTTATCTCGTGGACCAAGCTCTTTAGTGTGTCGAGACCTAATTTCTCGGTATTGGATGTGATGTGTGTCAAATTGTATTTGTACCTAAACTTAGCTAACAATACACTATAGTTGTTGTAACATAGCATAGGGTCGAAGCAAGGGAGATTAGAATAACACACTAAGAATCCAAGTAATCGAATAAGCTAAGCAATTCGAGATTTAGATATCGATCTAAAAAGTCCTAACAATGCAATAAAACTAAGCGAAATGAACAAATGCGAATGCAAATGAAAGATGAACCAGATTAAACAACCAAATAGAAACTAAACAAAAGTAGAGCAAACCATGATCAAGTTTCAACAAATATTTCTTATGATTTTTATATATGTTTAGTATGTTTTTGGAGATTGTTTTTGTTGTAGCAATCAAGGGAGAAGATTGGAGAGGATTTGGAGCAATTTTAGAAGGTGAAGAACACCTCTGCTCGAAAAACCAGGTTGGACCAACCAGGCAGGTCGACCCCCAGGTCGATCCGCCAGAGGCTCCAGATGACCAAATTCCACTGCCCAGAATTTCCTAATTGGATCGAACTGCCTGGTCGATCCTCAAGTCGATCCATCAAACTCCTCTAACTGCCAGGTTTGACTTTTTTTTCTGCGTGTTGACTTGGTTCAGTTTTGGTCTAAACCGGTTTATTTTAAGTGTTTTCAATCAATTTTGGCTGGTTTAGCCTTTAAAATCAGATTTTTAAACCCCTTCTCCCTCATTTTCAAATTATTTTGAAATCTTTAAGCAAATCTTTAGCAAATCTCTCTCTCTTACTTTATTCTTTCTATAAACAAACTCAAACTTTTCAAAATAAAGATCTTCTTTTTCTCTAAAACTTTGCAAGAACTATAAATTCACCATTTCTTTTGGATCTCCTCTACCATAATCTTTGATTATCACAAGGTATGCTCTCTTTCCTTTACCCATTTCAATTATTCTTGAAACTCATGGAAGCTTACATGAGATTCTTGTGGAATTCACTATCTTTGGGTTATGAATTGAGTTGCTTTGTGTTTGATATGAGTTATACTTGTTTGAGTAGATGATTTCTTATGCAAATTTGGAATATTGATGGTTGAATTTAAGATTCTATTCACTTGAGAGTTCTTGATATTGAAAATGAGCTAAATTTGCAATCTTTAGATGAAATTGAGTTTAAATATGAGTTTTGCTAATAAAATCATATCATTAAGTTTTGTGGGTAACTAGTATTCACTAGAATGATTGGAATTTGTTCAATTACAAGCTTTGGATTTGATTAAATATGCTTACTTTGATCAAAATGTGAAGTCTTGAATGGTTGATTACTGTTGCCAATTGCTATGTTTGATCACTTGTCTATTCATATATACGCTTTCAATTGCTAATTCAAACTTGAGATATGAATAGATACTTGTACTTTCATGTGTTAAATTGTTCTCATTAGAGGACTATTTTATTTCAAGGATCATCATACAACCTAAGTACTATAGGATATACACTACAAGTAGCGGTTCAATATGACAACCCCTTCAATTGGTGGTGTCGTGAGGAAAAAGGGACCCTTAGCCATTATTAAACCGAGCAACGTCCGAGCCTACACGTTTTGCTTGTTCACTTACCTTCTTACCGCCATCTCCACTATCCGATCAAGACTAGTTCCAAGTTATCACTCTATCCATTGTAAATACCATTTCATTTTCATTTGTGCATTTTTAGTTTCATTTTCTATTTCTTCCTTCTTCGGTTTTGCTTTCTCATCGAGATGATGAGAAATAAGTCCGAGGGAGGCGTTGATAATGCTTATTTTAGTTATGTTGTTTTTCTTTTATCATCCCTTGAGTCTCATTGCATGCATTGCATTGTACATATGAGAAAAGCTTGAAAAATTCTAATTTTTTTTAAGTTTTCGGAAAAACCAAAAAGATTTTCATTTGTCATATAGTTGCATTTCAAACATTTTTCTGATCATTTAGATTACATTGAGCATGTTTTAAAATGATTTTGAGGTTTAAGACTTACCATTCAATATGATCCTTAGGATAATGCTAGATATTGGTAAGTGAATTATAGAAATCTCTTCTTTGCATCTTGATCTCTTCGCTCGAAACTCGTGATTAGGTTGAAGCATATTAGACTTGAAACCGATTCTATCAATTTGAAAATTTCTTGCTTAGAGACTTGATATGCTTGTTCAAAGTAACCATATACACATTTGGACTTTCTTTTACCTTTTTACCACTCTTTGCTAGTCCAAATGGCCTTCCCGATTCATGACATCTAATTTGAATGAGGATGGTTTCCCTGACCTTGCATAACATTAACCCCTCTTTGAAATGTACATGTATTTTCTTTAGTGAGGCCTTCTTTTTGAAAATGCATACACAAGTAAAATCTTGGAAGATGGGAATGACAAAGAAGTGCTTTTATTTAAAGTTAAGTCTCGTTTTAAGACTAGTATTAGCTTAGGATTTACTGTTCTTATGGGTTGGGTTTAGTGAGTGTTTTGGTGAGCAAAAGAAAGAGTGTTGAGTTGAAAAGAAAGAAAGCCAAAGAAAGAAAAGAAGTTGAGCTACTCTAGGAAAAGGGTGTGTTTTGATAAAAATTTAAAGAAAGACTCTAGTGTTTGATTGTGAATAGAAATCCCCTCTATAAGCTAGAACCCAAAAGGGCTAGTAGAAAAGTATAAAAAGAAATCATAGAGGAAATGATAGAAATAAAGAAAAGAGTCTAGCAAGTAAAGAAACCCCTTAGAGTAGGCTAACAAAGTTTAAAGGAAGATTCAGAGAGGCAAAGATCACCATAATAAAGAAGGGTTTGCAAGATTCATGGGTAGAACTTAGGAGTTCGAAATCATTTTGGGTTGGATAGAATGGAAGCACTTATTTGTATGCATCAATTGTTCAATTTCTTCCTTGCTTTTACATGATGTTTTTCATTACTCTTTCTTGAGTGTGAGTCACCTAAAAACGTTTTATAACCGCCTTGTCTTTCGCATTTTAACCTTCTTTTACCTAGCCTTAAACATTGTTTGATAGTTGATAAGAAAGATCATGCATTAAATCTTTAAAGAATGTTAAGGAATTGGTGGATAGAAAGGTATGTGAATGCTTAATCACCTTATCTAGAGGCAAAAGATTGGAGTAGCGATAGATTACAAGAAGATTGATTGAGCGTTAAAGCCCTTAGCGATAGCTTTGTATTATCTTAGGTGATGGTGTTGAATGCTTTGTTTGGATCTATTATTTTATTTTCTTTCTTTTCAAACCTCTCCGTCGGTTTGTTCTCTTTGTTTGCTCGATGGCGAGCAAAAGGCAAGTCCGGGGGAGTTGATAAATCCATAATTTACACCTTTTTAGAATGCATTTTAGTTAGTATTTTGATGCATTTAGCTTAGGTTTTACATGTTTCTTACACTTTGAGATTCATATAGCATATATTGAGTCTTAGAGTCCTAGATCTCTTTTCTTATGAATTTCTTGCATATTTCATCCATTTTAGGTACCAAAGAAGTCTTGGATCAAAGAAATAACCAAAAGAAGGGAAAGGAAGAACAAGGCACATGCTCTCCTATGCTCAAATGCAATTTCATTCCGAATCCTCTTGAATATCATGACGGATGGAAGCCTTATACTGCTCAAATTGATCTGAACGTTTGAGGTCAGATAGGAAATTGAATTAGATTTTTAATGGCGGTAGTTTCAACTCAATCGGAGCTATATTGAAGGAGTTATGATCGATTTACTGGGCGCATATCAAATCTGACGGAAATGAAGAAAAAGTGTTGACCAAATAATTAGGGTTGACTCGAGTTCCCTTGCTTCCTCTAGTATAAATGAAATGACCGGACCCGTTTTTTTTATCAAAACATTTAAACCTTGGTCTCAGATTAGCATTTCCATAAATGCTAACCTCCACAACCAAGCAAACACCACAAGAAACAACAGATAACAACATAATCAATTAAACCAAACATTTCACTAAACCAGATAATCCAATTCGACAATAACCAATTTCAAACGTTCCAAAACTAACCAACAACCTATGGCAGTTCTAACGCAAAACAGAAACAATAACCGAACAACCAGGACCCTAGATCATCCTCCTCTTCGTAGGTAGGATCCCACGGTTACACTTTGTCTTTACATGCATCACATGGCAAAAAGAGATGCGTGAGTATTATCACAAATACTCAGTGAGATGGTCATCCCATCTACTTGGCCAATTACCAAGATAAATGAAACACCAGGCAAACACACATCACAACAAACGAACACAACACAAAACAACAGAAGTGTCAATCACCTGCAATAAAACGTTAACCAAACACCATAGAATGATCGCACAACACACATATCTCAATAAATCAAAAGGTCAAACCATCAATTAACCTAATGTTCCATCCACTTGGGACCATGGTCACGCACTCACCTTAGCCTACTAGTTGCCTCAGACCTCAACCTTTGGCAACTCAACTCCTTTGCCTGAAGAACAAAGCAAACCAACCAAGTCGGTTCACCCGAACAGAAACAGTCGGTTAAACCAACCAACCAAACCAATCCGGTTAACTAAACCAAACCAATTTGGTTAACTAAACCAAACCAAATCAAACCAAACCGGTTAACTAAACCAAACCAAACCAATCTGGTTAACTAAACCCAACTAATTGGAGTTTCTCCTAAACTGGATTAGGGTTTTCAAAAAAACAGAAACGACCCACCAACTTCGAAAGCACACTGAGAACGGAGATTACCTTGGAATCATGATCGGAAACCTGACATGGAATCGTGAAACCGAGAAATTTCCAACAATATGCAGATTGTCTCCTAACGCCTTCTGGTTCGACGGGAAAACACCTACGAAGTGGATTGATCGCATATCCAATTCTGCATGAACCTCTCTCGGGAAAACAACAATAACTCTCAGAATACTAATCCAATTGACAATCTGATTTCGTCCAAAGCTAGATAAGAGAGTCAATATAGTTATTACCAAGGTTCAGATCGTTCGGAGCAGTTCCAGGCTTCTGTTTTCATTCTCTACCGGAACTTGTCGGATTTACGATTGTTTATGCACAGCCGGAAAGAATATGCTATAACCTTCGGCACAGACCTCCGATATGAATGATCTTAGACTTTTTAGAAAGCTGAGACTCGGAGCTTTCCATAGGTAGGTATATTGTCATACAGTTCATTACGACTCAGCGGGAAACATCCTATCAACGCGGCGGCGGCTAGGTTAAGGGTCTGATGGTTAATTTGGCCTCTAAGTCTCAAATCATATCCCTTTATATAGTGTCCAGAGAACTAGGTTAAGGGTCTGATGGACTTAATGGGCTTTAGCCTGTTTAATCAATTTGAATGAGAATATCATTCGGTCCACTTCGAGTCTCATCCTCAAATTTTGGTTCACGGGCGTTACAATAAATACTTCTAAAAACATATTTTTCTCTAAGTTTCCTTTCCTCTAGAGATGGCTTAGATCCAAACTCGTTTCTTGATGATTTGGATATGATATTTATGTTCATTCCATCTCAGAGAGGGATTCGTCAACCTGTATCTTTATCTTTATGTTTATGCATTTAGTTTTATCTAGGATTTGTTCTTTCTCTTATCTTGATTTACTTTCCTTTCTTGCTTAAAGCTTGAATGTTTAAAGCTTGAATCTTTATATGGTTTGTTGAAGTTTCTTAATCATTTCATATCTATAATCATGCCTATCTCTTTAGTTGTTATAGCTTTGATGTTAAGCTTTCATATGTGTTAGTAATTCTTCTATTCTTCCTGTAGATTATGATTAAGGAATATTGATGGTTAATAAATGATGTTGAGACTATAATCTTGTGATTTCTATTGATTAAAGTGTATTTAATGCTATATTTAGGAGTAGCTAACCAAAATCTAGATCATGGTCTTTTCATGCCCGGAAGGTATTTGTGAAAATGTCTACGAGAACTTTAATCATGCATTTCTCATCTTAGCCAATGGAAATTGATGTTTAAGGGGATTTGTAAGTTAATATGAACATTTGCATTAATGATTCTTGATTAGTGATTTGAAAAATGGAAGTTTGTGTTAATTGTTGATTAAGAAATGGATTAATACCATGTAAGTGGGTTAGTCTATATTAAATGGACTCATGTTTTGGAATTGAGCTTGATTGATTGTTGGGGTCAAATCTCACCCACCTGAAATTATCAAGAAAATGGCTAAGTGTCAAAGGCAGATGCGCATGACACTGGAACTAGCGCTGCCAGTCTCTGGGACGACCTACGCTTACGAGGACGAGCACTGCTCATGCGCAGGACGAGCTCTGTCTTCTTACAGGGACGATGACTACAACTCTCCACTGACAATCGTAGTTGTCCTGCTCAAGTTTATTGGGCCGAGCACAGAAGGCCCAAGACCCAGGACGACGTGGCAGCAAGACAGACAAGTCGGGCCGACCTTTGACGCGAACAACTCAAGTTGGGCCTAGGTGACTTCTCAGCCCTAGGCTCAGGACGAGGACGAGGATGAAACCCTAAGCGGCCGCTGACTACGCAGGAAGGAAATCTCGAAGAATTAAAAAATCTTCCTTATCTTTTAGAAATAGGCCTAGCCGACTTAATAAATATATCTTGTACGCCTCATTCAAAGGCATCCGCAATTTAATTCACATACGCTCTTACGCAAAGAGCAATAAAGAACTACTTCTTCTTTGATATTTGTTTTCGTGTTTTCACCTAAGAATTCTCTGTTTCCTTAGAATCCTTGACAAGTTTATTGTATAGATCCTAGCACTCACAATTGGCGCCGATCAAGGGGACAAGAGACTTTATGACATAACCCGAAACCACGTTACGCATCAAATCAAGGAAGATGGCTAGCGAAGCTGAAAACGAGTCTTCGCCGCGCAGAGATAACCTTGAAGGGGAGGACGCTATCACAAACCCTACGGCGAACCCGAAGCCCTTAATCGAGGTTAAGAAGATGTTCGAGACGCTCCTCGCTCGCAGAAAGACAACGAGGCTGCGGCGATCGATTCAACAATTCAAGCCTCACGCCCTTCGCTTCTCAACGCCGCGTGCTAAGTTGAGAACCAGTGGAGACCCACCACCTCCGCCGACGCTACGGACTGGAGACAGGACCCCTGAATGCATCAACGTTTGCGGAAACGAAATTCCTTCATAACCACGAGAAGGCGCCCGCGCACATGACGACCCTCGCGAAACGGGAGATTACAACGCACCAGCAAGAAGGACTCGACTGCATAAACAAGAAGAGGCAGACGCAGAGTACGCCAGATACCTCACTGAAGAAGAGGAGGACTCTCTCAGGGCCGATCCATCTGGTTTACGCCGAGAACGTAGGACGCTACTCGAAGCACACAGAGCTAGGATGGCCGAGATGCGAGCGCAGATGGAACAAACGTTCTCAAACATGACCCTGGAAGAATCAAGCTTCCGCTTTATGAAGGAACCACTGACCCACAAAACCACCTCCTAGCCTTCAAAGTTGCCATGGGAAGATCGAACTTCAGAGAGCATGAGAAGGATGCCGGCTATTGCAAGATGTTCGTAGAAATCTTAAAGGGGCCTGCGCTCCAATGGTTCTACCGACAGAAGAAGAACTCCATTGACAGCTTCTACCAACTTTCAGAGATGTTCGTGACTCATTACAGCATATTCCCTGAAAGTAGGGTCTACGACGGAGGACTTTGGACTAAGGGCGAGAGCGAGAGTTTGGGAGACTTCATGAAGAGGTTCAGGACCATGCTTTCGAAGGTAGAAGGAGTGACCAAGGAATCCGCCCTAGCAGCTTTGAAAGAGGCTCTCCGATGCCCTTCGGCTTTCTGGCAAGAGTTGATGAACCAACTACTATCCAGGACGCTCTCCACCGCTCCGCCGACTACGTCAGAGTCGAAGACGCAATTTTGGCAAGAACCCAGAAAACTTCGAAGCCGAAGCAGACGAACGAATCAGCCGCCCCTGCGCCAAAGAAGAACAATCCCGAGTTCATTCGATACGAAGGAGGATTTACCGGAGCCCACAACTACCAGATGGAATCACCAGGATATGGTCGTGGCCGAGGACGCGGCCGCAGACGTGGCAGAGGAACCTGGAACAACACCTGGACCGGGACCCAAAGCGATTACGAGGAAAAGCTATACTGTTATTTCCACAAGGCCGCTGGGCATTCCACCATAAAGTGTCGCGAACTGGGAAAGCAGCTTGCCACCAGATTAACGGCGGGAAGCCTGAAAGGCGAGTTCAGCCTATCCGATTTCAAGCTAGAATAAACAAAGGCTCCCACCACCGAACAACCGCTAACAATCGAAGGAGGAGAAAATCCCAAGCGTCCGCGCCGAGACAATAACCCAGGAAACAACGGTTCCCAGCACTTTTTCAACATGATAATGGGAGGATCGCAGTACTGCGCCGAAAACGTCTCTGTAATCAAAGCATACCAGCGGCGTGCCGAGGTCAGCGTGAACCTCTCCGCACCAGTAAAACAAGCAACCGACCTGCTACTCCCAATCACTTTCGACGAGCAGGACACCGAAGGAATCGATCGTCCCCACAACGATCCCTTGGTGATTAACCTGACCGTCTATGACTTCAGCGTGGCGCGCGTACTGATTGACGGGGGGAGTTCCATCGACGTCATCTTCAAAGATACGCTGGAACGGATGAACGTCGATTTAGCAGAAATCAAAAGGCAGCCTAGGCCGATCACATACTTCTCAGGAGAAACAACTATGACAATGGGAACAATTCGCCTACCTATTCAAGCTGGCAATGTAAAGAAAATGGTCGATTTCTCAGTATCTGATCACCCTGCAATCTACAATATGATTATAGGAAGACCGTGGCTCAATTCAATGCACGCCGTCCCATCAACATATCACATGTGCCTCAAATTTCCAACGCCTATTGGCGTGAAAACTAAATGGGGAAACCAGAAGGAGTCCAGAATGTGCTTCATGGCCGAACACAAGCTGCGCAACCGTGATAACATAAGCTGCGCAACCGTGATACTAAAGACGACTCCTCTGCTCAGAATGGAAGGAAGAGAGTGAGAGCTAATCGTGAAGAGGTGAAAGGTATGTCCAACATGATATACCAGCTACAAATTGCAGATAACCGCGAAGAGGAAGAACGACCGCTCTGCGAACCGGTGGTCTTAGTCAACATTGACGATAATCATCTGGAATGTTGCGTGGAACTCGGAGCTGAATTAAACGGAAAAATTAGAGACGAGCTTATACCCTTCCTCAAAAAGAATATCAACACGTTCGCACGGGCAGCTGAGGATATGCCGGGATCGACATCAATGTAGCCAATCATGAACGCAATGTGGATCCGACTTTCAAACCAATCAAGCAGAAAAGAAGGAAACTCGGACCAGAGAGAGCAAAAGCAGTAAACAACGAGGTAGAACGACTCTTATGCGTTGGCTCTATCGCTGAAGTCAAGAACCCAGACTGGCTCGCAAACCAAGTCGTAGTAAAGAAAAAGAATGCGAAGTGGCGCGTCTGTGTCGATTTCACTGACTTGAACAAAGTTTGTCCAAAAGACAGCTTCCCGCTTCCGCATATTGATCGTTTAGCTGAGGCGACATCTGGGAACAAGCTGTTATCTTTCATGGATGCCTTCTCCGGGTATAACCAAATCCTGATGCATCCGGAAGACCGTGAGAAAACCGCATTCATCGCTGACCGCGACATCTACTGCTACAAGGTGATGCCGTTTGGCCTCAAGAACGCAGGTGCTACGTATCAACGACTAGTGAACAGAATGTTCGAGAACCAACTAGGAAAGACCATGGAGGTTTACATCGACGACATGTTGGTGAAATCTCTAAAAGAGGAGGACCATGTCTCGCATCTGGAGGAATGTTTCCGACAACTCAATCTGCACAACATGAAGTTAAACCCTACCAAGTGCAGGTTTGCGGTTACTTCAGGCGAATTCCTGGGATACCTAGTCACTCACCGAGGTATCGAGGCTAACCCAAAGCAGATCAACGCTCTGATCCAGATGGCGTCCCCAAGAAACAAGCGAGAAGTCCAGCGACTCACAGGACGAGTAGCTGCACTGAACCAGTTCATCTCAAAATCTACCGACAAATGCCTCCCTTTCTACAATACGTTACGCGCAAATAAACAGTTCGAATGGATAGAGAAATGCGAAGACGCCTTCAAGCAGCTCAAAGAGTACCTAGCGACTCCTCCAGTCCTATCTAAGCCAGAAACCGGCGAACCTCTCTTTATGTACATCGCCGTATCTGGTACAGCCATCAGCACAGTACTTGTACGAGAAGAACGGGAATTATGGCTGCACGAAAACTAAGACCCTACTTCCAATCCCATTCAATTGTCGTCCTTAGCACCTTTCCGCTGCGTTCAGTCCTCCACAGTCCAAGTCAATCTGGTAGACTAGCTAAGTGGGCAGTGAAACTTAGTGAATACGACATCGAGTATCGCGGGCGATCCTGCGCCAAGTCCCAAGTGTTAGCGGAACTCCCCGTGGGAGACGCCGCAAAGGAGGGCCTGTCACAAGAGGTGACGTTATCTGGAGAATGGCAACTCCATGTAGACGGCTCTTCATCTAAAAGTGGTTATGGCGTAGGAATACGACTAACATCTCTAACCAGAGAAATCCTCGAAGAGTCCTTCCGACTCGGCTTCAAAGCATCAAACAACGAAGCCGAATACGAAGCCATCCTCGTTGGCCTACGTCTTGCCCTTGCACTCAACATCGAAGAAATCAGCGGGTTCTCTGATTTCAACCAATTCAGTGGCGAATACGCAGCAAAAGACGAGCGTATGGAGGCTTACTTAGGATTGGCAAAAGAATTAGCTGGGCAGTTTAAGAAATTCACGCTAACACGAATTCCAAGAGGAGAGAACGTTAACGCTGACGCTTTGGCAAATCTTGCATCCACTTCAGACCCGGCTTTGAAGCGGATTATACTAGTGGAGTTCATCGAGTCCCCAAGCATCCTGCCAGCAGTAAGCCTCGCTATCACAACCCGGTCTCAAGCTACGAGGAATACAAGAGAGAACGATGGCGAGGACATTATAATAACTGACGCCGCTGAAGATGACGTCGAGATGAATGACGCCACCAAAAACACCCCACCGACCCGAACAGACCCAAATCCATCGCGACTGCCGATTGCAACATACCACCCAGATGAAGCTCCTACAGTTGCTGCTGAGCCTGAGTATGGGTGAGACGAAAAGTGGATGGATAAAATCCGTGGACTCATTTACGACGGCGAAGTACCGAAAGACAAATGGGCGGCTCGCAAGTTACTCGCGCAGGCTGCCCGGTATACTCTACTTGATGGCAATGTCTTCAGATGGAGCTTATCCGGTCCCTTACTTTCTTGCGTCGAAGGCGAGGAGGCAAGCCAGATTATGACAGAAGTCCATAGCGGATGCTGCGGCAACAATTCAGGAGGACGCGCCTTAGCAATTAAAATCAAACCTCATGGCCACTATTGGCCTACTATGGTATGTGATTACGAGAAGTTTGCAGCAAAATGTGAGAAGTGTCAGCGTCATGCTCCGAAAATTCATCAACCAACCGAGATGCTTTCATCCACACCTCTCCCTACCCATTGATGCGTTGGTCCATGGACATCGTTGGGCTGCTTCATCCGTCGAAACAGAAGCATTTTCTGCTAGTTCTAACCGACTACTTCTCCAAGTGGGTCGAAGCTGAACCCTATGCTAATATAAAAGGCAAACATGTAGAAAGTTTTGTGTGGAGAAACATCATCAGTCGCTTCGGCGTACCATACAAAATTGTGACGGATAACAGCTCTTAGTTCATCTCTAACTAGTTCGAAACAGTCTGCGCAAAATGGAAAATCCGACTCAGCAAGTCTACGCCGAGATATCCCCAAGGTAACGGCCAAGCAGAGGCAGCCAACAAGATAATCCTTGACGGCCTTAAGAAATGTTTAGACGCTAAGAAGGGTCGTTGGGCAGACGAGCTTGAAGGCGTGTTGTGGTCTCATCGCACGACGCCGCGACGCTACTAACGAAACAACGTTCGCCCTGGTTTATGGAACAAAATGCGTCATCCCGTCCAAGTCCAATTTCCTTGGGTTATACGTTACCTCCTCCCAAGAGAATAAGGGCTAAACCACCTTTTATTGCTTGACGAGTTGGACCTAATCAACGAACGGCGCGACCATGCATTAATCATAATAGCTAACTACCAGAACGCAGCCGCTCGGTACTACAACTCCAACGTCAGGGAAAGACGATTCCATGAAGGTGATTTAGTCCTGCGCGTAGTATTTCAGAACACCGCGGAACGGAATGCAGGCAAACTCGGAGCCAACTGGGAAGGACCATACAAAGTTACAAAGGTGGTCCGACCTGGCGTATACGAGCTGGCCAACATGGCAGGCGCTCCCATTCCAAATTCATGGAATGCAAAGCACTTGAAGACGTATTACCATTAGTACAATCTTGAACGAGATTCTAATAACTCCGGCTAATCTTTTAACAATCTCTGCATGAACTACGGGTGACTTGATCCCTGCCAATGGTACGTAGGCAACCCATTTTCGGATGGGTTCAGTTGCCCCCCTCCCAAAAAAGGGGGGAGTGGGGTACGTATACTACTCCCACTTTTTTTGTAACATACTTTTGTGGGAATAAGAGAAACGCATGTTCCAAATCTCCACTTGTCAAACACTTTATCTGACATCTTCTACAAAATGAATAAGAGTCTTACCAAAACAGACCAACTTATTCCCAACCGCCACTGCTGGCCACAGTGGCGACCTCAAACGAAGAATAATCTGCAGATTTCTTACACAAAACATCCAACTTCGGATACAGCGCGCTACAGAAATATTAGTGTTCGTTATAGGAGCAGGTGCGTACAAGGAAAAACGCATTTGTAAACCCAAACGATCGCTCGAGAAACCCAACAACAACGTTGGTCAAAATTAATGGATCGTTATAGAAGCATGCACATTCAAAAAGAAATGTACTTGTGAACCTAAACAACCATTCTGTAAACCCAGCAACGCAATCAATTAAAGATTACGTTATTTCCATATTATTTAAAGAAGCCTGGTCCAAAAACAACATTAAATCACTTTGATTCACCGGTATCAATAAGCTAAAGCCGCATCCATTATCATCTTGTAAAACTACAAGGAAAAATCGTCCATAGATAAAAACCGTCCAGTCGATAAAATATCAAAGTCGAAAAATCTGAAAGCCGAAAACATAAAGCAGTCATCTAGGCGCATAATAAAAGTCAGAATCTAAAACATAACACAAGCGCTAAACAGATGCGCGAAAAAACTAAGGATGAGCCTCCTCTTCTTTGGACGCTTCCGAAGAAGTAACCAGAGTCGTAAGCCCCGCCCTCTCTGAAACAGCCTTCTCGGCTCCATCGTCATCAGCAACAGTCTTCTCCATCTCGGCGGCACCTCCACCGGTCATGGTCTTCTCGGCCTCGATGTCCTCTGCTGCAATTGTAGCCACATCAGCTTCGTCTTCACCAGCAAAGGACATGCGTCCGTCTTCGCTAATCATAAGGTTCTTGAGCAGTCCAGCGCTATCAATCCTCATCTCCTGCGAAAAGATCATGGAAGACTGTTAAAACCAAGCTCACGAAAAATTCTAAGAGATTTATGAGAATGAGGTTGTCCGCGGCATACCTGCAGAAGTCCACCTGCGTTCTCTCAAAACATGAGCGATCCGGAGACATCTGCCACGCCGGCCTCCTCTGCGAGCTTCTCAAGGGACACATCTCGGTTCGGCAACGTGGGCTTGGCAAACTGAAAAGAATTCCAAAGACAAATGTGATCGAAAGCTCCCCATACCAATTCGCTTTTTAAATAAAAAATCAAAGGGAAACGAGAAACTAACCTCGAGTAGAACAACATCCAAGCACTCTTCGAGGATCTCCATCAATTTGTCGAAGTATTCCTCGTCGAGTGCATGAGCCTCCACATCCGCAGTAAGAGACGCGAGCTCGTCTTCAAGCCTAGGGACTTTTCTGTCAGGAAACAGTCCCAAAAGCTGCTTCACGAAGTCGAGGTTCGCCTCTCTCTGAATGTGGAAGACCAAATTGTCTTGCGGGTCGCCCTTAAGTACCTCAAACTTAGCCTTGGCAATCGCGAATTGCTCATGAAGGTCCACGATCAGAGCCTTAGCCGTTTTCAGCAACTCCATCTTCTGCCCAACCTGCGTCTTCAGCTAGGCGACCTGCGCGTTGCGACTCATCAAGCAGTTTAACGAGTTGTTCGCGTTCTTCTCAGCAGTCTCAAGTTTCTTGGTTAGCTTATCGTTCTCCACGCTAAGTCTTTTGTTATCCTCGAGTGCCCTCTCAAGCTCCTTGTTCTTCTTTTCCAGTTGTTCGGCGTACTTGTTACGCTCGGTCTTAGCAGCAAGCTCCCCCTTGGCATAGTCATTGGCACGGCGCTTCTGCTTCTCGATCTCCGCCTTGAGCTCGTGACCCACGCGCTTCACAAAGGCGAGGAACTTTGAAAAATGAAGTAATCAAAATGTCAGAACAACCAAATAAGTAAAAAAAACTAAGTGTCAAAACGGAGCGGATGATACCTTAAGCCCGGCACGTGACATCGTCTCTGAAGAGGATGCGCGAACGCGAGTGTAAGGATCATCAGAAAAGACCATGGTAGCAAAGAGACGCGCAGCAGCGGCAGCGTCATCAAAGACCAACTGCGAAAAACGGACGGAAGGTGAAGGAGGATCGGTCCTCGGCCTCTTCGGCTCTCTCCCATCGTCGCCTTGAGGCTCGCTCCCTCGGCGATCGCACGTCACGGTCTCTTCAGAGCGAGAAGAGGCCAAGGGAACTGAGGAGCGCGCGGCTTTGGGGTCGGAGGCTGGCATGCCTAGAACAACACTCGATGGCATCCGAGCAGTCTTCTTTGCAGAAGAAGTAGTGCTAGGCGCAGGAGTGGTGCTAGGCACCGAGGTAATGTTTGGCGCCAAGTCTGGAGCAGTGCTAGGCGTAGAAGTTGTCATCGGCACGGAAGTGGTGCTCGGCGGTGCGATAGCCTTAGAAGCACTTGCGCTGCCGGAGGCTAACTCTCTGAATGATCTTTTCCCCATCTCTGACTGAACCTGTTTGGACCGATCTGAAAAGCAAAAGCCTCGAAACTGAAGATCCACCGAAGAAAGCTCTCGCCGTCTCAACATGTCGCAACGAAAAATCCTTCTCCCAATTGCGCGTTCTTTGAGATATTCAGAATCACGTTACTCACTGCAAAACAGACATAAACAAAGCAGTGGTTAGAAACAGTCAAGGTGGTAATAAGGTGAAAAAGCCATAAAAGGCAACACGCAAGGCAAACTCATTCCTAACAAAATCAATAGAATCAACTACCTTTCCTAGTCCATCTTGTTCGTATCAAGTCAATCCCATCTCCCAAGGTTTCTCTACAAACAGGAATGTAGAAGAAAAAATCCATCTATTAACGGTCTTTGCTGACAAAACCGTCTAAGGTTCGAAAGTCCTTTTGAGGGCTAATGTAATATATTAGCTTATCCGCGGGGAGTGATTTGCGAGATTGAGACGTAAAACTTCGCGAGAAACTCGAGGATCACGCATGGAATGGGAATCCACAAGAACGCAGCGTCGAAGAAACTCTCATACAACGTAAAGTAGCCTTCCGGAGGTTGGTTAGCTCGATCGGATGGTGATGGCAGCATAAGCTCTATCTAATCGGAAATAGAACATTTGTGTCTCAAAATAACAAGTGACCTCTTGCTTGAAATAGTTGAACCAGGCGGATCCGGAGGTCTAAATCTTTTGGCACGAGGCTTCTTTCGAGATCGACGAGGAGCCCGTCTCCGAGAACCAGTTAGGCGGTCAAGTCTCCTTTGTTCTACTGTGTTGTCGAATTATTCCATTTCGGCTTTGACATCAACAAGAACTGGCCCATTGTCAGCTAACTCGTCAACACGGATTGGAACGTCATTAATTGGCTCAAGAGACGGACTCGTTGGACCTTCCACATTACGCGTATCTAAAGCATGAGTTTTGCCTGTTTGTTTGGAACAAGGACGCAACCAGGAGCTCGAAGCAGCATCAGAACATGTTTTCTCGGCACTTCGTCCTACATCATCGAAGCAAGTTGTCCTCGGCTTCAAAACGTTCTCCAAAAAATGCTCAAAGGAAGACGCCGAGCTCATTCTCGGATTTATTTCCTCGGCGTCGAAGAACGGTTTCAATGATTAAGGAGTCCTCGGCTCACAATTCGAAAAGTGGACCTCGTTGTCGGCTTCAAGAAGTGACTACTCGCCAGCACGGGTTCGAGGGCACCTGCGATGCCAAGCATACAATCCTCACCTCGGCATCGTAGCAAACGGGATCGTGCTCGGTTTAGTTAGAAAACGCCGAGCGCTCCTTCACCACCTAGTCGCGGGAGATGGATCGTCTCTAGCTCAGAGCCTTGGTGTGGAGGAGAGCTTGAGCTAGCGTTGTACGAGATTGTGCGGTGTCTCGGATCCGAATCGGTATGAGCCGAGGCACGAAGATCTTTGTGCGCAGGATCGAGGACGAGCCTGGAATCGAGGCCTAAAACTTCGCGAGAAACAAGAGAAGATGGATCGAATCTAGTTCGCACATGACCCTAGGTTTCTCCTCTCATCCCAATTCAAAACCGATGGCTCCTCCTTCCGAAAGTATCCATGACACAGAAGTCACCTCGCCGTGATTCTTGACGGAGGAGAGGACTCAGAGCCACCGAGTTGACCCAGTTCACGCGATGCACGAACCTTGACCTTTTTAACGACGAGGCCTCAGCGCCACCACGATCTCACAGAGGGAGAAGCTCATCGTGATTCTCGCCTAGGAGCCTGGATCAAGACGACGGTGAGCTCGGCCGGAAACTGGTAGGAACGGGGGCGAGACGTCGAATGCTCGGCACTGTCACTCCCTTCGCCGTGGCAGCACAAATTCGGAGATGACGAGACCTCTGCCGGAGATGACGTCGTGGATCCTCGACGACGGGAGAAGGAGAGGTCGGTGATAGGAACGGAGATGACGGAACCACGAATTGGCGAGGACGGTGCAGCGAGAACGATCCGACAATGACGTCAAATGCGGCTTCACCGGGATGCAGAGCAGAAGATGGTGGTGTCTCGTCGGTGGTGGCGGCGCCAGCAAAGAAAAAAAAACCCTAGAAAAATAATAAGAGAGAAGAGAGAGAGAAAAAGAGAAAGATTACCTTTCTTTGGAGGAGTGGAGTTGTGAGAAAAATGAGAAAAGAAAGGCATATATATAGCTATTAATAGGAGAACCTAGCATTAATAGATCTCGGTAATCGGAGAAAACAATTTCAGTTTCCGAAAGGAATTGAAATTTTCACCGAGTACAGAAACGGCGCGGAGGTGAATTCTTCCAAACCAACAAGAAAAAAAAAGAAAAAAACTTTTTCACAAAATTAAAATAAAATAAATCAAGCTTCAAAGCATGACTTGTCAGAGTTTTACGTATAACGGAAAGCTTTAACGAAACAAGCTCCGTAAACTTTTGCAGAACCAATTCTACAAATCCTTGCAAAGAAAGCAGGCCTGTTAGGTCTATACTGAGCTAGTCATTAACATAAACATGAAAGCTCAGTAACTTGAACGATATTGCTGGATGTGACCTCGTCTCAATTACGACACATTTTCTTGACAACCTCATTTTCACCTACTCCTCTTAAAACTCAGCATCATCAAAACTGATACTGCTGAGCTAGGGGGCTAATTGTTGGGGTCAAATCTCACCGCACCGGAGAATATCAAGAAAATGGCTAAGTGTCAAAGGTAGGCGCGCAGGACACTGAAACTAGCGCTGCCAGTCTCTGGGACGACCTACGCTTACGAGGACGAGCACTGCTCATGCGCATGACGAGCTCTGTCTTCTTATAGGGACGATGACTACAACTCTCCACTGATAGTCGGAGTTATCCCGCTCAAGTTTATTGGGCCGAGCATAGAAGGCCCAAGTCCCAGGACGACGTGGCAGTAAGACAGACAAGTCGGGCCGACCTTTGACGCGAACAGCTCAAGTTGGACCTAGGTGACTTCTCAAGGATGAAACCCTAAGCAGCCGCCGACTACGCAGGAAGGAAATCCCGAAGAATTAGGATATCGTCCTTATCTTTTAGAAATAGGCCTAGCCGACTTAAGACTTGTATAAATATATCTTGTACGCCTCATTCAAAGGCATCCACAATTTAATTGACATACGCTCTTACGCAAACAACAATAAATAACTACTTCTTTGATCTTTGTTTACGTGTTTTCACCTAAGAATTCTCTGTTTCCTTAGAACCCTTGACAAGTTTATTGTGTAGATCCTAGCACTCACATTCATATCTCTAGTTACTTGTTAATCATCCTTACTCAATAGGCTTCATCTTTAATTCATGTTTTCTCTTTTGTTTTCTCTTTTATTGGAATTTGAGTATGATTGATTAGGATGCTTTGATAGTTAGATGATTATTGTTACGATAGAACCTTGTTAGATCCTTCACTTAGGTTATTCTCTTTGGTAGTTTTTAATTGATCACTCAAAATCTATATCCTAAACGATTTCCACCCGGAAGGTGTTTAAAAGATTGCTTGAACCAAATCTTTGTGAGCTTTACTTATCCTAGCCATCTAACAATTGACGATTATGGTGTTAAGTGAACTAATTTAAATTGTTCCTTAAAGCTCATTTGATTTATCTAGTTACCAACGAAAGTTGTGATGATTAGGTGATTACGTGAAGTGATTAGAGCCACGGAAGTGGATTAGTTGAATTATCGAGTTTCATGTTTCAGAACGGTGTTTACTTCAATCTTAGATATCATTGTTTAATTATTAGCTTGCTCTTATGATAGATTAGCTTATGGTCCAATGGTTTTTTCTTGCTTTGCATTTTCTTTGCATCTTATAGTTTCTTGCATTTCTTATCATATTAATCTAAATGAAAACCCCAAAAACATGCATGCTATAAATTAGTTTGTTTCTCGCATCTTTAGTATTTTGCAATCTTTATTCCTCGTGGGATCGACCCTTAAATACTACCTCGGTGTAACCATGCACTTATTGTTTTGTTTAAGGCTTTATGAATATTAAAGCTTAAGCGCCTAGTTGGATCCTTGGTCTTTAGCAAAGGTTCATCTAGCTAAAAAATAGTGCGCATCAGAGTGCTTCTACATGATCTAGCACTTCACGCGCAGCTGGAGAGCCTGTGCCTGAGCCACTTTGTTTCATTGACATTCCCGAGCGACCCATGTCTCAGGATGATTGCCAGGAGTTTATGGTTAATGGATTTCAGAGTATTTGGAGTGCCATCGCAAGACTCGCTAACTACATTTGTGTTCGTCCGCTTTCACCACCTCCTGTGCGCCCTACTTCACCGTAGCCCGACGATGATACTGAAGATGAAGCATAGTGTTTCTCCGCTTAAAACCGGTTTCGTTGTTTCTTTTCTTTTGTCTTTTTGTTTTTCTTTCTTTGAGTCATTTTTATGTTTTTGATTGAGTCAGTTTGTCTATGGATTTCTAAAATTGTGAACTTGATTGGATAATATGAGGTGCTTTTAATCGTTTTGTTTTGAGTCCTTTCAACAGTTACTAACCATTGAGGATGTGACGAAACGAAGCTTGAAAAACACAATGCATTCGGTCTATTTTCAAACAACTCCGTAAATCGACGCGAATTCCTTGCAACGATCAACACAGACTGCTGGCATCAATCGACTCGAATTCCTTGCAATAATCGACGCAGACTGTTGGCATCAATCGACGCAGACTGTTGGCGTCAATCGACGCGCACACCAAACAGGTCCGATTCTTTTTCACAATTTCTAACCGATTCTTCAAGCTTAGTTAACACTGGGACAGTATTGTTTAAGTCTGGGGGAGATAGTTGCTAACATGGTTTATTATGTTGAGAGTCAAAAATAAGTTTTTATTTAGTCAAAACCTGTAGGGAATGATGACCTTTTCTAGGAACATATGTTTAGTCTCTGCGACTTATTAGTTGTTGCGATAAAGCCTTTGAAAGGAGCGAATTCAAAGCCAAAGCCAAAACGAAGTAAATCAAACTCTAGACTACCACATTTGATCTCCATCTCGCTACTTTCTCTTTAATGATGTCATGATAGTAATAACATTGAGGACTTCTTATCCATTTTACCACTCTCTGTTTATCATGAATGGCCAGCTCATCTTTAGTTGGTACTCTAACGCCCCCGATCAAAATTAAGTCAACGTTGACCCAAAATCCGATCAAAGATGCTACGTTTGCGCACTTGGCCGTCCGTTCCGAGGTTCCAAAAACTCATGAAAGAACCTTAGACCAAACATAAACCAAGGCTTTTCAACCCGAGTTATGAACGATAGTTGGTTCGTCCTGAACTAGGACTAGTATCATATGTAACCCAAGCTTTAAACAAAGTACTTCCTTTATACATACTTATACTAGAAGTTTACAATAGGTACCAAAACACATATATTTGCCGGCTTCGAGCCAATGCTCAAAATTACATTTTTACATATTAAATACATACACGTTTTCAAAAAGACAGACGATCTACACCAACCTTCTTAAGCTCCTCCAACCCGACTAAAATCTCACTATTGGTTACCTGAAAAACAAATGAGTCGTGAGCACTAATTGCTCAGTGAGTCAAGGCTCCCCTAACATGCAATATATAAATTCCCAACCCAAACCCAAAATAACAATTAACAATAATAAACAAAGAATGCACATGCGGAAACGATAATTAAAACAAAACACACTCAGAGGACCTCTTACAGCAGCCCTCTTTTACAGTAACATGTTAGCACACACAAACCTATACAGCCAATTGACAACTTCCTTTCATCTTCCTATTTTACCTTACTTGACTCTAATCACAAAGGCTAAAAGTCAAGTGATCCGACTACTGTAATTCACGGCCCTACGCTGCAATCCCGTTCCTTCGTGAATTACATCGGATCCATGGCCATAGGCTGCAATCTCGTTCCTCCGTGACCTCCGATACATGGAAGTGTCAACTGCTTTCTACTAATGTTAGAACGTTACATGATCCTCTTGATCACTCGCAACGTTAGTCACAAACAACACAAAAATTACAATAACCCGCAAATATCATACAAATCATATATGCGAATCAAGTTTAACTTGAAACCCTCCATCCACAAAGGTTAGTAGCAACTACACACACAATCATCACATGAAATATGCAACACACAATCACCCAATCAAACATCATGCACAAACAATCAAATAAAACACTTAAACCAAATTCCTACTATCCTAGCATGAACCTCTACGGTTATAAGCATAAAAATAAACAAGCATGACGCTCTATTTGTTTTGCAGTAAAGCAACAAGCATCACCATGACTCACCTTTACTTATAGAACGATTATGATTTGAATTTGACTAAGGTTCTAGAACGGATCTTCCTTTACTAAAAACGGCCAGAACTTCAGCTAGATTATCGACTAATCGTGAACTACGCAAGGGTTTAGGACTATAGAACAGATTAGATCCAAAAACGTGGACAGAGGCTAAGGTTTTCTAGAGTGACTTTAGTAGAGGTTACCCACGTTTTTGATGAAGAGAAAAAGGAGGTTTAAGTTCCTATATATAAGCTTAAGCAAGCAGGTAGGTAGGTAGCTGAGTCAGCAGGGCTTTGTCGTGCTTGCGGATTTGTCGTGCTTCAGATTTGTCGTGCTTACTGATGAGTCGCTCCACACGGTCGCGACACCTCGTGCTTACGGGTTTGTCGTGCTTCCAATTTGTCGTACTTATGGATTTGTCGTGCTTCTGATTTGTCGTGCTTTCACTGACTCGTTGCACATGGTCACAACACCTCGTACTTACATGATTTGTCGTGCTTGCGGATTTGTCGTGCTTCTGCTTTGTCGTGCTTTCACTGATTCGTCTCACATAGTCACGGCACCTCGTGCTTACGGGATTTATCGTGCTTGGTCACACTACAGGAAAAATGGGTAATAATAGCACTTTAAGATAGCATTTTTAATGTATATGCTATTGTAGACGTATGCGTGACTTTTTCATAGCGTTTGTGAATTTAAAACGCTATGTTACGATGAGCGGGTAAAACAATTGGTGTGGCGCTTAATTTTTTGGTTCTCATTTTGCTATTTATATCACATTTGCCCTGTTCAACGCCATGGTAGGATTAACCGGGAATAATAATTTCATTGTCCGCCCAATTAAAAAATGAAAACAATACCAGTTAATTTTAGATATTAAAAAACCCAAAACAAATCTCAATTTCTCTCTTCTTCTCTCTCGAATCCTCTCTTTTAACTATCTCTCTCAATCTCTCGTTTCCTTCACTATCATGTCTTGATCTGCTGAATCCTCTTCCGATTCCTCTCACGACCTGTGTCGATCTCTTGCAATCGTCGTGCTGTTCTGTAGGTTTGAGCAATTCAGTTCATCTCTGTCGGTCTTCGTCTCAGCCCATAGATCTCTCACTTTCAACCTCGTTTTCTCGCAATCTCAGGTTCGATCTCTGCCTCAGTTTCCATCATTGACTTATGTCTCGATCTACAAGAAATTATATGTATTTGTTGTCTTCTTCATTGCTCTACAAAAAGTGGATATTGAATGTGACGAAATTGTGTTTGGGTTTTTGTTCATATAAAATCAAAGTTTAACTTGCATGTCTAGGATGAACCTATCGATTAGTTTGTTCTTTGTTTAGGTGTATGATCAATTTGTGATTTTTAGTTTCAATTTGTGATTTTAGTTTCAATTTGTGATCTTGATTTGAAGATTGTGGTTGATAAAATTTAATATCTCTTTAAGTAGCATGTATCGAATTGATATATATATATATATATCAATGATTGGTTTTGATGTAGTTTAATTTCACACATAGAAGTAACAGAGTTGTGGTGTTTTAATTGTGAAATTTTTTATTTGCAGATAACCCTTGCTTATTCTAGAAGTAGTGAAGCTTCAAGGTTCTTGTCGTTGCAGATTTTATCATTGTGTAAGTTAGTATATATACGTGACGTTTTTGTTCTTAAGAAATTGGCAGTGTACTGTCAATTTGGGTTTTGGATTGATGTTTGTTGGAGTTGAATCGATTATTTCTGATGGTATTGTGTATTTGAATATTGTTTGCAATTGGATTTTCGACAATACAAGAAAGATGTTTCAATTGACAAAAATTCATTTAAAATTGCGTTGTGTTTTAAATTTTAATGATTTTGAGAGTTCATGTTGTTTTGACTTTGCAGAATCTTGATTCTAGTCTTGTAGGTTGTGTTAAGCATTGGTAAAAGAAGCCAGAAGAGACTTTGATGTCTGCTC
Source organism: Arabis alpina (assembly GCA_900128785.1). Taxonomy (NCBI): domain Eukaryota; kingdom Viridiplantae; phylum Streptophyta; class Magnoliopsida; order Brassicales; family Brassicaceae; genus Arabis; species Arabis alpina. Next base: position 12,781,191 of record LT669794.1, read on the forward strand.
AAGACTTTCTGTGATAGCAAAGAAGACATAACAAGATCAAAGTTTTGTTTGTGTTGGGTAATTTGGCAAGAATCATGATAAAAGACAACAATGATGGTGATTTTAGTGCAAGTGTAGCGAGAGAGGGCATATGTTTCAAACCAAGTTTCAGCTTTTATGATACTTGAGGAGATCTTTATAATGGTTTTGTCGTTTACAAAAGATCAAGATTAGTGATTTGTGGAAGTTGCAGGACTTTTTGATGGACGTTAACAGCTTCCGGTGGTGTTGGTTCATGACCATCTCTTCCATACTATTATAAGCTATGATGAGTTACAATCAGTTAAAGAAAGAATCTTCAACGTTTTTGTTTGTGATTTTCTTACGAGCAAAACCAAGAAAGGGAATCAAGAAGAAGTCTCTTTTGTGCTTTGGCACAATTTATTAAACTTATGTATGAATTTATCTTCTAAGTACTTGAATCTTTGTAATAGATCTTCCGTTTTCATGGTTTTGATTTTATATGAGCATTTAAAAAAAAAAAATTATTGCTATCCAAAACTAGTTAAAAACATTAACTATACACAACTAAGAATTATAAATTACAAAAATAAAAATTAGAAGTCATGATCTTTGATTTAGAGGTTAGAGCTTTACGTTTGAGGTTTAGGGTATAGAGTATAGGGTTTGAAATATAGTTGTTCCTAATTTTATTACTATTGTTTGTTTTTTTATGAAAATTAGTTACTATTGTTTGTTTCATACTAGGTTCTTTGTTTCATACTAGGAATAGAAGTAACTAATATTTTCAAACATAAAAAGATACAAAAGAAAATGAAGTGTGGTTTGGGGTTTAGGGATTCACATTTTTTTTTAAAATGTTTGTCAATTAACAAAAGAAAACGTAATAAATTGTTGTTTCATATTAAAAACGTGTACATTATAAAAATACAAAATAAGAAAGTAAAGTTAGTGAATCTTTGATTTAGAGTTTAGGGCATCACAATATATTCAAAATTCTGGATAATTTAGTGTGTTTGATTTAGGATTTAGGGTTTTATAATATGATTTTGACATTTTTTCATGTTCTATTAAGAATAGAAATATCATTTTAATCATTGATTTTTTATGGATCGAATGAGTGTTTGATTTAGGGTATTAGGATTTATATTTGTAAGATATTTTTTCTATAATTTCTCAATTAAGAAAGAATACAAAAATATTGTTTGATTTAGGGTTTAAGATTTAAAGTTTAAGTTTTAAAGCATAAGACTAGAGTTTAGAGTTTAGGGTTTAGGTTTTTTATATAGAATTTTGGCTTTTTAGGATAACAATTTGTTTGATTGAGAGTTTGTGGTCATATAGTTTTAATCATTTATTTAAATTTATATGAAATAAAATCAAATTTTTTATTGTTGATTAATTTTATATACATTTTAATAAGTGTTTTCAATCTAAAAATTTAGGTTATATAGCTACCAATAATTCATTACAATATATGCTGTTTCTATAAATTGGAAAATTTAGGCACAAAAATATTCTCGGGTAACATTTGGATTCAATTTTGTTTTCCCGGTATAATCATTTTGGCAAAATACTTTAGTATGATCACTAGGATCGATGACATGGCAACTTCGGAGAGTTAATCTTGTCCTTTAAAATCTTGAAGAATCAATCTTGTCCGTTGAACCCTTCCAATCTCTCAACTCAACCTCTATTTTCATTCTCTTTCTCTGCAGACAAAGGCAAAGAACACAAATCGTCATCTCTATTCTCTACGACAGATCCATTAAGGATTTTGTGAGTTTGAATTGATTTTCTTGTTTATCTCTTTCAATCTTCATGAAATCTCTTAATTTTCGCTCAGATTTTCTTGACCAATCAAATGTCTTTCAATCTTCCTCAAATCTCTTATTATCGCTCAGATTTGTATATCTTTAGTTTATTTCAGGTTCTGGTTCCAGGGTCAAGGGAGGGCGAGAGAGACGCATCAGATTTTGCGGCGCAGTAGAGGGAGATCGATAAGATATCGATTCGATGGAGAAGAGAGCTAAGCAAGAACTGCGAAGGGTTTGTTCACCGCAGTCCAATTCGCTACCGTCGCGGATGAAGCTGGTGGGTATGTGTTTGATTTCTGGCTGGGTATGTGTTTGTATGCTCGGTTTTAGCAGTATTTGCTTAGTTTATGTAGCATCTCAAATTCCTCTTGATTATGTGTTTGATTCTTTTTAGTTGTTAAATTTTTGTTCTTGATTTTGTCTACAGAACCGAGATTCTCTAGTTTAATCTGGATGTTTGCGGTTTCTATACCACTTGTCTAATTTCTTCTTTGATCTTGGGATATGATCACATAATCAATGATGTGAATTGATTTTTATATGACTCATTATGTTGTTTCATGTGGTTAATGTGTCTGATTTATTAGCTAAGCCTTTGATTACTTGTGGTGGTTGATTATGCAGGGAAAACTAAGTCTTTGATTACAAATTGGTTAAATCGGTGGCGTTTTCGAGTAACTAAACTTATTTGCTAGTGAATTCATGGATCTTAGTGTTTTCCGATGATTATAGGTCTGAAGCTTGGAAAAAAATGAAGACTAAATGATTTGCTGATGGTAAGAGCCAAACAAGGTATACCACTGTCATCTTTTCTTTCTTGGACTCGAGATACTGTTACCTCATGTCCACTTGTGTCTCAGTGTGCTTGTTTTCCCTTCAGGTATTGCCCTATGATACACTCATGGTTGAGTTAGATATCACAAACGTACGTGAACTCGAAGACTTTCTTATCAATGAATGTATGTATGCGGTGAGTGTTCTGGACCATCTTCTTTTAGGGAAATATCCATGGATATTTGCAATAAAAAAGCTCAAGGTTCACACACAACTCAAGTGTGTCAATTCAGAAAGTAGCAAAAGGACAGTGCCGACTTTTCGATTTTTTTGCAGGGTATAGTTCAAGGAAAACTTGATCAGTTAAAAAGATGCTTTGAGGTACTTGCTTTTTCTCACATTCCAGATATGTGATCGCTGTGCTTTTCGTTACATCTACCAGCGCCTCTTGAACCCCTTGCAAACATGCAGGTTCAGTTTGCAGCTGGTAGGGATCTAAGGCCAGGACAACTTGGGAATATGATACACACTGGAAAATTGGTAGATTCTTCCATCTGTATTATCTCTTCCATTTGTGCTCTAATTTATCAGGAGAAGGCAAACTTAACATTATGTTTTACCTCAATGGCCTACTCTTGAGCTTTTCTGTGAGAGTCTAGGTTGCGTCGCCTTAATTTTGGATCTTTGTTCAGTTGCAAGAGATTGTAAGGGGATGCGATGTTTTTTGAGTAGAGGACGAGAATTTGTTGCTCGGAGTCGGAATGATTCGATTTATGTTTATGACTTTGAAGCAAATCGAATTGTATGAGATCTAATTGGATCGGTTTTTTGCTTGTGTAATATACGATTTTGTATTGTAGATCTTTTTTGTATGATGGTTACATATAATAACAAAAAATTTGGTAATTTTATTTGAGTAGATTAATTTCTCCAAATTTTATTTAATATCATAAATTAAATATAATTAAAAGTAACAACAAAAAAACATATAATTAAAAGTAATAAAACATCACTGTAAAATATAAATCATATGCTTATTAATATAAATAATAGCAATCTTTAATCGCTATTGTCAATATAAATATAGCATATAAAAAACCGCTATTTTTTATAATATTTTAATAGCAATTGAACAAACCGCTATGTAAAATAGATGATCTATTATAACGGGCGCAGATATAGCGCTTTCAACTCCGTTATTGTATCATTAGATAGCGTTTTTTCGATGCTACGAATACCCATATTTCCTGTAGTGTCAATCCCGAGCAGCTTAGACGTTTCTTCGTTTGAGGGTAACTGACGTTTCTTCATCCGGGGGACCTGACGTTTCTTCGTTCGGACGTAACTAACGTTTCTTCATCCGGAGGAAAGGCTGGTGATTCACCAACTAGGCAGGCAGCTAGCTTAGTCACCGAGGTGCTTAAGTAAGTTTCAGCCAAAAACTCAACAGACTAATCCGACCATTGCAACAGATCTTTGTTGAGGCGGGGTTTTACCCTAAGCGAGGGTCATCACAGGTACCCAACCTCGAACCTTAACCTTTATTCAAACCTCATGCAATCTTCTTTCGCCTTTGACTTGTATGTAGGCATGTGTACAAACGTCGGAGAGAAAAGGGACCGACACAATCTTTTATTCACAAGATTGTGCGGGATGAGACATTTGGTTGGAGTATATGAAGAATCACAACGAGCCTAGCATTCCTTGGGATTTATACAGTTTATCATGGTAATTTTCGAGACATATCTTATGTAGATCATTGCCCTTTCAGTATTCAGTAAAAAAAAAACGAAAATTTTTAAAGAATGAAAGGGAATGATCAGTTTTAAAAAGGTCTTTAGTTCTAAGAAGTCCCAAGGAATCAAAGGATGGAGTGGAGTGTATGGAATACAATCTTATTTGGAGGAGATTGCGCAAGTGAATGAGAAACTGTGGACATCAACTGGACCATTCTCTCTCTTGCGATTTTGCATAATGCCTGGATCCACCAAATAAAATCCGGTAATCCTAAACACTTCTAAGCTCCACTAAACACTAAAAGCCTTTTGACATAATACCTAGCCTTATACTTGGTTGACATTGTTAGAGAGAATTCCATCTATTATCGATTGAGTGTGGGACAATTAAGAGGATGTGAAATTGATGGGTTTGTAAGCTAAGATTTGAGGCCCAACCTATGATGGTTGATACTTCGCGACTACTAAGGTTATTGTACGAATGAAGCTTATTTGGTGATTATGGAGCATTTTAGAGCATCAAGGAAAGAGCAGTCAAAGTCGCAAGCTTGATGCAGAAAAGTGCATAAATTTGCAACTAGTGTCGATCGACGGAACGTCTTGTGCGTCGATCGACGGAGGATGTAATGTCGCGAAGAAAGAAGGATTTTCCAATTCTGAAGATTTCCTTTTCACCCCAGAAGTTGCAAAAGTTAACAAATCAAGCCCAACACGAATCTCAACTTATAAATACTTTGTTTCTTTTAGTTTTCATAATGTTTTCTTTTATTCAAGACTTAGAGATTCAGAGCGTTTTTCAGAGAGTTAGGGCAACAAGTTTTCAGACTATTCAGATTTTTTCGAACCCTTCTGTATCTCTTTCCCTATCTTTCTTTAATGCAGTATTATTCAGTCATCATGTTTCTGCATCCATGTCTGAGTAGTTTGCTTGTTAGGTTTAGGGTTTTTCAAAGGTTAAAGATGGATTGTTAGATTCACATAATTGATAAGATCATCATCTTGTTCTTCATCTAAGTTTATTCTTAATGCTTGTTCTAGATTGATCACCTAGAATTAAGATCTTAGGTTAATGAATTGATACGAGAGTATAATTGATTTCCTAAACTATCTTAGATGAGCAAAATTCCTATTCGCAAAGAGATTTGGTTTAGGGATTTTGTGAGTAATTGAACATGAACTTTAATGCTTGTTTAAGTTGTTAGAATTCGCAAAGTGATTTGGTTTTCTAGGATTTAGGCATAGAAAGCTTTCGAAACGAGAGTTGGTTATCTTTACATCCGTGCTTTAACTCAAGAATTGTTTTTAATAAAATCCTATCGTAATTGAATATGCAATTTAGCTTTACTTGAGAAATTCCCAAAGACCTTACTGTTTGTCTAAATTGAATTTGAATCACACTTCAATATGAGTTTATTATACTTTGCTTTTTACATTCATACATTCTTACTTAGCTTTATTCGAAGTTGAAATTCCATTGTGTGATTAAGATTCGTAAGTACTACAATTGATCTCTTAATTTGAGAGAGTAGCTCAGGGTAAATTTGAGCATATCATTATATGTCATTGACGAGGGTGTATTTGAGAAACCAATTGAGATACAAAAACATCAAATTCTTGATGGAATTCATTGGCCTTTTATCTCTGGCTATGTACACCTTCCAAGTCTTGTTCCAGTTACTAATTAAGGCTACTTAAGATTGTTACTTTGCATTTTTTTTTAGGTCTGTTATGGCGTACTAAAGTATATTACCGTGGTTTAATGAAATTCTTTTGGGTGTTTTAAACCTAACTTATTTAGTCATGTGGTTTTATCTCAAACAAGAACCAGAGTTCAAATCAATCAAACATGTTGAATCGACATTGTAACAAGCCCAAACTTGGGACGCAAGACATACATACGGGTATATATACGAGGTCAAATTTAAATGGATTCTTGACTATTGGCGTGAGTGCTTCTCTAAGGCAACTGTTGGAATTCTGATCGACATCCTGGATATATATTTGCAATGCATGATGGACGTATTGCTTATTTGGACTTTGGTAATGTTGCTGTACTGAGTCAAGTAATTTGAATGTAGTGGTTCTTTTTTTTTTTTTTTGGGTCAAAATGAATGTAATGGTTCTTTTTTTTTGGGTCAAATTAATGTAGTGGTTCTAGGATATTTTATAACAGCTTAGTAACTAGTGTCTCCTCTGTGGTGTGAATTCTATACCTGTAAAATAGACACTTTGTCATTCCTAGCCTAACTCAGCAACAGAAGCGAAATTTGATTGATGCTGCTGTCCATGCGGTTAATGAAGATTGTGGAGATGGCAAATGATTTCAGTAGGCTCGGATTTTTTGCCATGGGTACCGATGTTTCTCCGATTGTCCCATCTGTATCCCCGACTGGTTCTCTCTTGTTATTCATTATCTGCTTACGCATGAGAGTATATGTTTCACGTTGAAGCCTGATTTTCAAATTTGTTGAGGTGAACTCACTTTTATTCTTTTGATTCTTCTTTTCAAACTTTTTATTAGTATCATTTTGTGAAACAAAAAAAACAACTTTGTATCAGCTGACACATAATCCTGAAGTGAGCAAGCTATCAAGATACGTCCATTTACATACTGTGGTGTATAAACTACGAGTATCATCTCCAGTAGCTCAAGGAGGAAAGAAAAACAATCAGGTGATGCAAAGATAACTATCTCACAAAAATGTTAAAAGAGCGAAAGGCATGGAGAATCCAGGATACCTATAGGACAGCCAATCACTCAAGTCCATCCACTTATACACCATTGACCAAGACTCGTGTAGATTTTCTTTCACCCAATGAAGCTGCAAAAGCAGAGTTTTTCCAATAAAATGCCGATTAATCTCTAACTGATATAGTTCACAACTTTACTAGCACTTGAAATCGAGGTCTTGTATCGAAATAATTACCTCGACACAGTCCCCATCCTTCCAAATCTGTATAGGGCTACTAAGCTTTCCATTTTCATCAAACAAACATGCATCATGAAACCAAATTAAGGCCACAAAACCATATAGCCTTGCCTTGAATAATTGATACTGTTCTGAAATTCACAATCAAAGAATGCAAAATCATGACACAGTCACTGGAGTGATTCAAGTGAGTTGTTTTGGTACAACAAAGATTATCCTCCAGTAACAAATACTAGAATAGTACCCGCGCTATACATGGAGTAAAATATTTATCATATTAAACAAATATGGTTTTAGTATAGATTTATTATACGGGATTTAAGATCAACTTAACATATTTAAATTTGCGATTATATTTTATAAAATGTATTCCACACGTATAATAGCTGACGGAACATATTTTTCAAAGATTTTAAATATAGATTAGGTGACTTTCCCACACCGTGTGCGGGTATGAACATTTTTTAATAATATTTTTGGTATTATGAATTTTGAAAATCTAAAAATTCACAGCGAGTAAAGAAGATAAAAGAAAATGTTGTATATGGTTAACTTAATGATGTATATGCTAAATAATGAGAGAAGACATGATATAAGTATAGTTTAAAATTATAAAAAATAAAAGTAAATCTTAAAAACTAATAAAAGTTTTGAAGCATTTCCTAAGACGACAGTTAATTTTTTTTCTTTTTGTCGTCGATATACATTTTCAACCTAAATCTAGATTTATTATCAATAATGTAACATATAGTTATCCGTGAGAAAATATGGGTCTAGGTAAAAACAATCCAGCATTTTTCAGTGTTTATTTTCGACTTTTATTTATGATGATTTCAAAATCTAAACCCAATAAAATCACATTATATAATTACTTACATATAAATATTTACACATGAATAGTATCTATATATAAACTATTTATATAAAATATGCAGAGTAGTGTAATTGTCATTATATATTTTAACTCTTATTTTGCTATCACATACAAAAATATTCACTTCACAATTTTTCACTATCGTTGTTATCAAACCAAAAAAAAATTATGTAACACAAGTTTTAGTTTAAAATTAAAAAATTTATATCATGATTCTTAAAAACTGATTATAATTGATGGGAAAAAGATATTACACTATATAAAAAACTAAGGAGTTTAACAATGATGATCTCTATGGCATATTTTTTAACATATCCAAATTAAAGTTGTATTCAGAGAATACATCTCAATATGTTTGTGTTCTAAAATACGGTCTATATGTCCGTATATACGCCGTATATACGCTATACAGTGAAAGACTGTACCGTTTTTTTGCTATACGCTTAAAAATACGGATTAAACTATACAACCGTTGTACGGCTATATGGCCGTATATACACTATATAACGTTATGTATTTTTTTAATAAATATTTTGACAAAACTGATATTTTAATTTTTTGTTTTGTTTAATTTTAACTACTTGAGATGATCAGTGGTTATAATTTTCTTATATATATATGTGTTAATTATATACATAATATATTTTCATGATTATAACTTTTAAAAATAAATTATAAATGTGAGTTTTGTTTAATATATTAATAATGAGTTATATTTTACAATATAAATTGTATATTTATTATATTTATACTATTATACATATATTTATTTTCAAAAAATATTCACCGTATATACTCCGCATAAACACCCGTATATACGTCTATACGCTATAGGGTGGTCGACCGTACGTCTAGCGTATAGCGTATTTTAGAACATTGTGTTTGTCTGATAAAAATTTCTTTTTGATCCGTATGTGTTGTATTTTGATCACATATCATAATATATACTTTCAATATAAAATGTCATACAATAAACGTTGAATTTACATGCTATGAGTACATTACAATATGTCAAAATGTCCTTTTACAAACTCTTGCATCTTAAATCGCTGTAGAAACTCCACGGACATGCAAATGAGTAGCCACAAATGAATCACCCACATCAACAAATCACCAAGTCAACTTTATCAACTCTGAAGATATCAACTTTATATCGAAAGCCAAATAACAAGAGATATATCCAAAATAAATAACTTAAATTAAATTTGAGGACTTTTTTTTAATACTCCAAATATATAAATTCAAGGTGAAACCAATCAAGAAACATTGACATAAACTTTCGTTAAATTAAATAACCTATACATTATAAAACTATTTTATTAGGACTAATAACATAGATATTTGAAAAATGAAACGTTGTGACCTTTTGCAAAGATCATTCAACAAATAGTCCTCCATCAAGGTCTAAGAACCATATAGGTGAAGATCGTTTTATACCTTTGATGGCTGGTGTAATCTTCCCATGGTTTGGTTTAGCTACATGTGTGACCATAAAAAGAAGACGAAAATATAAATGCTTGTATGAATCTGAGTGATTTCATTTGTATTATTTGCCAAGTCAAAGGATATGTCTTCGCAGCATTGTCTTTTCGTCCATTGTAAAGCCCTTTGTTGCAGATTTTGCAAACGAATCTACTCGTAACCATTTATGCATCTGAAAGCCATAGATTACCTGCAAACAGTAAAAAAATAATGTCAGTTCACATCGTAACGGAACAAAACAAAACTTAAATTTATCGACTAAAAATGTAAAATAATATCGTGGTCATCGCTTGTCTATGAAAGGATATATTAAATAAATGGTTAATATATTTGTAGGATCTCGATCTTGCATAAGAATATATTTGGTTCAAAATTTATGTTCTTAATATTTATTCAGTTTCTATAATTCTAAAATTTATGTAAGATCGTAGGATTTGTTGGTTTAATATACATATATTTAATGTATATATTGTAAATCATCATTGATTGACTGGGCCGATAGGAATGGAAGTAAAATATATATTTGCATGAATAAAATATTGTAAATCATCATTGATTGACTGTGCCGATAGGAATGGAAGTAAAGTATATATTTTCATGATTTGAATAACTAACTTCTTCATCAACCAAAACCATCTCAATGGAATTGGCTGCTTTTCCTTTGGATTTCCACAACAGTATAATATGGGCTTTGATTCTTTGTTTCTCCGAAGAGGAAAGAAGATTGTTAAAAAGCACTAATTGAGAGATTTATTTAACTATGATAGATATTATGATAGCAGATGGGAATGAAAGTAAAGTTGTTTGATCGAGTTATTAGGTAGATGATTGATTTATATAGATAATTAGAAGTTGAACGAACGTAATCTTATTAGAATATTTTATGAGAATATATTTTGGATATGCTATTTAGTTTATGCTTTTTCATAAAATCTTGAATATATTTTGGATATGATGTTCAAAATAGTTTCAAGTATCTGAACAAACTACAATCTTTTATAGGTGAGATCTTTTAGTAGCAGGAATATGCTGATGTGATTTGTTATAATACAGGATCCATGTATATTACCGATTGATTTACACCATTGATTAGAGGTGATTCGGGTCGAATATATTCCTCTAGGTGATTTCACCACACATATGAATATTTTCTCTAAAGTGTAAATATTGCATTATATTTCTCTAATATATTAAAATCACCTAGAGGAATACTTACACGTATGGTGTAATCAATTTGGATCCATATTCCTCTAGTATATTAGCATAATACATTATAAATCAATCGATCTCATCATTATATTCCTCTAGTATGATATACTTTACAAGTATGATATAATCAATTGAAAATATATTGGATCCATAATTTTATTATTTAGTATATATATTATGTTTATGTTTATGTTATAAGTCTATATATACTAAATTTCGAGGTTAGTAGTAGCAGCAGTTGATTCAAACCACATTAAAGCTTTTACTGTATATTATGTGTATTTTTGTTTTAGTTATCCAATGATTTTAGGGGGATCCGCCATGTCACAATTAATCCAAAGACATGTCATCATTTTTCAATCCATGTCATCATTTTAAACCAATCAAATTATAACAATTAATTAGGCTAACGAAAGTGACTTGTCTTTTAATAGGAAGGGGGATTGCATATACAACCAAAAATTGACACCAATGATTATTTCTCTTATTTTAATCGATGTAGATCAAATCACAATTCTTTTCTAAAGCTAATTAATCGAATTTTGTTTTGTAGTGTACTTGAATTATTAAATTCTTATTAATTAAAAATATGTTTGAATATAAGGATTATGTTATTGTAGTTTGTTTGGATATCCTCTATCTATATATTAAAAGAGAAGCATTTTTGGCTTATGTGTCATGCTATCTTTTTTCACTCTTTTTATATTTAATTAAATCCTCAATTATTACTCATACTATCCTCATCCCCAAACACTACCAACAAACATAAACTCTATAACCAAACAAAAATGAATTCCAAAAAATTTCAAAATTTTCGTTTACTGTTATAAACCCATTTAGTGAATGTCCATTAGAGGCCCATGTTCTAGAATATCCCTAAACCCTAGTTCCTCTCCAAGTATTGTATCCCTATATATACTATGTACTTCTCATGGAATAATACACAACACAATTCTCTCTTTCTCTTCTTTACTACAACACGTTATCAGCACGAGTCCTAACCGTTTGAGCGTGAAACCCTAATTAGTTGAGTAAACCCTAGCCACTAAATAAAACCCTAGCCGCGCACTAAAATACCTAGTTAAGATTGTCTTGTTTTTAGACGACGTCTTCCTCTCCGATCCGTTTTTCCTAGAGCTAAGTATTCATACTTTATTTATTCTGCTTGTATAATAGATTGAATTTACGATTCATGCTTTATCAGTTTATTGCTTCACTGTTTCATCAATCTAAGTTTTATTATTCGATTCAATCCATTTGTTTGATATTCCCAATATTTTATTGGTTCGGTATGATAAACCGTTTGGTTTAAGATGGTTAAAATAATCGTGGTTTTCAATTCCGATGTTTAAAGCATCTCTACTACTTATTTATAAATAGATTTTATGACTATCGATATATCTTATATGGTATTATATAATTAGTTCATGCTTTGCCTTTACGGCAAAATAAGCACCATTATTGTTTCTTAATAGTTTAATAGGTTGAATAATTTATTATATCGGATCCGTTGATATAGGATATGTTCATTATTATTTTTTTTTTTTTTTTTTAATAATAATAGATATACATGATCAGATTCGACTGGTTCAATTTAGTCTTGTACTACATAAGTGTTTTTGCTTTTATGATATTTCATATGGTTCATTTATGAATTTGCAGTGACAACGATGACATTCGTGTCGTTTCTGTGTGGAGGTTCTTATATAGGACATGAACCAATTTAGCAGTGATGAGCAAGTATTTAAAGGTTATTTGGTCGAATTCTTTTTGAGAACGTCTCGAATACTTCAAGTAAGTCGACGTCTCCTCTCTTAAATTATAACAATAATTATAACAAAGTAATCTAAGGCAGTACTTTGATTTATGCTAAACATATCTTTTATAAATTGACTTTATGATTCGTTTGATAGCATATCCATATATGCGTGTTGATCGAATCAAAATCATGATTATTTCTTTACAAGAGAATCTAAAGTCACATAGTTTATTACTTTATTTATTGATATACAATCTCAAAATAAAGATATATATTACTTTTAATTAAATCTTATGACTTTTTTTTTATTATGCTTGATTGATTTGCAATCTGATTATTACCTAATCTCAATGTACTAAGATGATCATATATCGTGAGATTTAATTCTTGATGGATGAACCTGAAGTTTCATCATCTCAAGAGAGATAACTAAAGAATCTCACATAGACCATAAGTGACATATCCAGAAGATTATGTTCACTGCATGACCATAGAGATTTAGTCAGAACAATTCTTAAAGGAAAGGTATGATCACCAGAATGTGATATTTCCTAAAGCCTAAAATGATTGGTTGATATTGCCTACAAGACTTGAAGTCTTTAAGTGAATATAATTCACCTATGTTCAGATTTACTTGCAATTTGATATCTCTTAGAGAGACATACTTAAATTTAATTTCATGCAAGTAATGTTGTCGTGTGGACAGCAATTTGTGAAAAGAGATTTAAAGAGTTTTTCAGAACTTATATCTTATCTCATTGAGACTGAACATATGCTGTATTTGTTGTTAAGCACCATTCCATGAAGCGAATGTGATATCATATACTAAAGAAGAAAATGGCAATACCACTAGTATTTGTTGAAGAAATTGCTATGGAACGAGTCATAATGTGAAAGTGGATATGAATGTGGTCATGGTCAAGATCGAGATCCAGAATCGAAAAGTCTCTATCGGGAACTCATATTTTCACCAGAAGTGAGAAAATTGAGATGGTTATAAGTCAAAGATATGTGAATCATTTTGAAAATGAACGAATCTATTGAGAGTACAATACAAGGTAGTACATGGCTTATTGAATGCTCAACCAGAGCATATATATAAATGCTCCAGAAGAGCACATTGATAATATTGCATATGGGAATGTAGTTGGTATATTTATGCATTGATTCTCATAAGTCTCAAAAGTTAGAAGGATTTAAGGTATAATATATGTCCCGAGCAGGATATGTTATTGATTCTAAAAAAGGATTCAATTTAAGATTGATAAAATCAGTGTTATCATCTCGAGGAGGAGAGTTAAAGAATCCCACATACCATAATAAGTGAAACATCCAGAAGATTATGTTCACATAAATCCAGAAGATTTATAAGACTATGTTCATACGAATCTTTCATAACATAAATTTATGAGATTTTTAGAAAAAATCATCTTGAGACAACAAGTAAAGGAAATGTAAATATCTTAGTATTTCCCAAGAGCAAAAGTATTTTTGTGAAACTACTTGTATTTTGTACTACACAAAGATTTGTAGAATGGAGATGAAAAGATATAGTAAATCAGAAGTTTATGAAATATATTTTTATTTGGCATGAATCGGTTAGACCATTACGATTCAATAGTGATGCGAAAAGTAATATATGTAGACAATCATTGAAGAACTAGAAGATTCTTCGTAATGATTTGTCATGTGATGTTTGCTGATAAGATAAATTAATATATGGTTTTCATGAGGCTAATAGAATTGGAATCTATGAATTTTCTAGAATGTTGAGATGTTGCAGGGCTGATCATCCATCGTGCATCTTAATAACTCTAGTGAATTCATGAGCCTTTGATGATTACAACATCAATTAGGATAAATGTTGAACATATGGTAGCACATGTTCATACATAATTCGCATCATGCCAATAAATAATCAATATTTGTCCCCTATTATAATTGGTTTTGGGTCATAACCAGTTATTTTCCATCTAGGATCTTGGATGTACGATATACATTCCAGTTGCTCCACCACATAATTTTGAAGATGGATCCTTAAATAAAGATGGGAATATATGTTGGATATAAATCTCCATTGATATTAATAATCTAGAGTCATCCTTGAAGGATTTAAATAAGGCCTGATTTGTAGACTGTAATAAGTCAGTCTTTCCAACATTAGGGGGAGAAAATAAACAGCTGGAAAATAAAATAAGCTGCAATGAATTATCATTGATCCTCGGACTAAAAAAATGTAAATTAGAAGTCCAAAGGATAATTCATCTCAGAGCTTATAGCATTGATTTCCAAATGCTTTTATGACCCATATAGAGTGATAAAGTCACTTACCAGCTGTAATGCTCCAATTATAATTGATGTCCCAAAATGACAATATCAAACTGCTAATGAGTCTAAAGATCGCATGAAGCGTGATAGACCTATTTGGTTCCAAATATAAGAATCCTCAAAAAGAAAAGGAGCTTAATTCACAATGGTTAGATTGAGGAAACACTTATATATACGATTGATCTCCTGAAGAGAAACATGACATAGACATAAATTCAGGTACCTGAGAATAAAGAGATCTCAAATAGTTATGTCATGTCATAAATAAAATGGAATCGAAAAGCAAAATCGACGTCGTAATATTTTTGCATGCATTGAGAAAGCAGTTGATATTATGAAAAAGTGGATCAAGAAAGTTTATTTAAAAGTGTACACAAAGTAATGATTGGCCAATCATAGAAAGAAAGAAATAGACTTATAATCTCTTGTAGAGAATTTTGGATCAGTAGTCCATACACTTGAAGTGTAAAATCAGTGGAAGATAAACAAGCCTTTATGTGAAAGAATAGTGAAAATTTCACAGGATCTTGAACTTTAGCTTATTAAGAGGTTTTACTCTCATATGGTGGATGCAACTACTTTCAAGTTCATTATCAGTTTGGCAAGAAAAGGAAAGGCTTGATTTATAGTTTATATCTTATTGATATGTCCCACTAGATAATGAAATTTATATGAAAATCCTAGAAGGATATATCCATGGAGGATTAATGATTTCAAAAGTTTATTATCGAAAACTTTAGGTATTCGATCGAATCAAATATGTTACATGGGGTATAACCTGAAAGTGAATTTCATAAGGTTAATCAATGTACCCATGTATATATCAAAATGTTATGGATCGATTGGATCCTTAATTTGAAGATCATCGAAACTCCGGCAGAGTTTATCATAAGTAGTACGATGATGATAATATATGATAAAATATCACTAGATAGTGATATTTACATGAAAGTCCCAGAAGGATTTAATTGCTAGAAGCAAATTCATTTTTGGATTTTAACAATTTATACATTGTTAAAGAGATTTGCTAAATGATTTGTATAATGTATGTTGATGATTTGAACATCATTAGAACTCCTGAAGAGATCTATATACAATGAAAAATCTGAAGAAAGGATTTGGAAAGATAAAATTATCTTCAGATATCCCAAATTAATCATCTAGCGAAAAGATGT
Source organism: Arabis alpina (assembly GCA_900128785.1). Lineage (NCBI taxonomy): Eukaryota > Viridiplantae > Streptophyta > Magnoliopsida > Brassicales > Brassicaceae > Arabis > Arabis alpina. Next base: position 12,797,275 of record LT669794.1, read on the forward strand.
TATGTTCAAAGATCCTTGAAGGATATTACAGAAAAATGCTCATATATATTTGGTCTTGAAGTACTATACATAAAATGAGATTAGAGCAATTCAATGATTTATTTCATGATTGAAATATGTATTTGACATAAAGGAAAGTCAAATATAATAGCTTTTACAAGAAGAGCATGAATATTATGTACAAGAGAAATGTTTAGAAAATTGTACATATATGAAATTTAGGCCTTAAGTCCAAATAGATCAAAATATGATCTTCTATAAGGAAAGAATGTTATGGACCAGAAGTCCAATGATATGAGATATCATATGAGTTTGTTCATTAATGCTATTCTTATAATAATTCAAAAGAGATAGCATATATGATCGGAATTCATCTCTTGAAGAAGATGTTTCCGAGGGGGAGAAATATAATGATGTGCGTGGATGTACTCTTTTTCCCTTATCATAGTTTTTATCCCATTGGGTTTTTCTATGAAAGGTTTTTAACGAGACATTAAAGAACACGCAAATGATAGACACTTATAGAGGAATGCTATCATTATAATGATATATGAAAGTCTATCAATCTCTCATAAGAATATCATACATTAATGATAATGAGAGAAATAAAGAGAATGATCCAGATGAATCATCTAGAAGACTGATGAGTTGCAGAAGAATGGCGATGTACATGTTCAAGAGGTTGTTCAACCGAAACTTTGGTGGACTTATTTTCAAGACACTTCAAACTATTACCTTCAAGAAACAAGTTTGCAGCATCACGAAGATTTCAAGTTATGCACTCATTAGGGGGAGTAAAAACGCGTTGCACTCTTTTTCCTTTAACCATGGTTTTGTCCCAATTGGGTTTTCTTAGTAAGGTTTTAATGAGGCAACATCGTATGCGTATTAGGATTATTTTTACTCTAATGGCATCCAAGGGGGAGTGTTATAAACCCATTTAGTGGATGTCCATTAGAGGCCCATGTTCTAGAATATCCCTAAACCCTAGTTCCTCTCTAAGTATTGTATCCCTATATATACTATGTACTTCTCATGGAATAATACACAACACAATTCTCTCTTTCTCTTCTTTACTACAACATTTACAAACTAATAGGGAAACAAATAAATTGTTTTCCATTACAGATTCTCGACATATATTACATTGCTTATTTCTTATTTCTTATTTAGTATACTAATTTAATCACACCTAACATATATCGAAACATTTTAATCAATCACGTTTCATCATAATTATATTTAAAATATATATTACATTCCTTATTTGTTGATCTATATATTCTCCTTGCACTATTTACCCTAAACAAAATCATTCTACTCGCGTAAAAAATCAAGTCAACGATCTACATTCTGAAACATTGAGTCACACCTCTCTCATCATGAAGAAGAAAAAAAGTTGCACCTAAGACATCGATGGATGATACAAACAGATTTGCTAGAAAATAGAGGCCGGAGCTACACCTATGTGTAAGTATATACATTCCTTTAGAAAAAGTTCTACTCTAAAGTAGATCAATAAATTATACATCGTTACGATTACGTCTTAAGCAATATTGAAAGAACCATAACCACAATCCTCTTTTTATTTTCTAGCGTCAAACGGAGAAAATATCACTGCCTCGAAAGAAACACGCAAAACACTTCCTAATTCAGTAAGTCAAGTATTTGCTACGATTTTTAGAGACCTGACTAATTCATCAGGCAGTCCACATCAGAATAACGTCTCTACTCCAAATCAGAAAACAACAATCAAATGTTAGTAATATAAAGACATTCTGTTTAATCATTTTTATTTTGAATATTATCAATTAAATTGCAATTTACTACCCATACTGATTCAATTTCAAATTCTAATATTCTACTATCAAAATCACAGCTTATGGTAAGGAAAACCGGGGAGCTGCTTCTCCTTTGCACTATGGCTCAGCTTCAGTACATAAATCAGGTAATTGTGTTACAATACATTAAAAATAGGAGTTAACCATGATGATTTTCTTATTTACTACTCCCTCTGTTGCATATTAGTTGTCATTCTAGGTGATTTCACATCAATTAAGAAAACATCTCAAAGTTCTGTTTTAACCCTAATTAATGTGTTTTTCATTTGATATTTGTAATTAATAAGCTAAAAGTGTATGGATAGAAATGGAAAACTAATAATAAATTTGCATTGAAACTGTAAAACGACAACTAATTTGAAACAAAATAAAAAGTGTAGAATGACAACTAGTATGAAACGGAGGGAGTAATGACCAAGTTCGCAATTTAGGGATCAACCAAGAATCACCCGGAAATATTTTTACTTCACAGCATTGTTCTGTTCGAACGTTTTTTAAAATATGGTGAAGAGGAATAGGTATTAAGCCTGTGGGCTAAATAAGAAATTAGAGTAAATAAAATGGATGTGTATAAATTTGACTCACATCTCTTATGTGTAAAATATTCCTCTAGTATATAATAGAGGAAGCTCATGTTATAGTTTAAAAACATGGAGCTTGGGTAGAGATAAAACTCACGCGAGCCAAACCGGACTGAACCGAATCTAACCGGGAATGGGCATGGGCGTGGGCGTGGGCGTGGGCGTGGGCGTGGTCGTGGTCTTTATTTGACACTTAGGACACTTAGGGACACGTGGGTCTCGTGGTCTTTGATCCGTATGAGTTATGAATCCTTTTTGAATTCTGATACTTTAAAGTTTGAATTTTTCATTCAAATAAATTTGGTCAAAGATGCTCTGTCCATCAATACCGACCATTATGTCACTTTTTAATTGATAAAACGTTACAAACGTTTAGGATTCGAAATCACTCCTTAGGTTATAAATATGACCTTTCTGATTATCATTCTACTCACTCAGAAACGAAAATCAAAAAGAAAAGCTATCCATCAATCTCTCTCAATAGTAAATTTGTCTCTTGAGAGTATCGTAGGTGCTCAGTTCGTTAAAACCGTGATTTGAGTGATTGCAAATACGGTTGATTTGTGGTTGTATCATGGGATCCTTGAATCAGTCATCTCGTCGCACTACGGGTGATTCAAAAGGTTAAGGAAAGAGATTCGTCTCGCCTCCACAACTCTCTTCTTCCCTTAAACGTCTTTCTTATCGCAGTTTATCACTGATTCGTAGTGCTCCATAATTTTGGTCCTACAATCTTAACCCTTTGAAATCCGGCTGTTGTTTTAATAAACATCAGACGGATTGAATTGCTATAACAAAAAACTCGATAATAGAAATGTTTGTTACAGAGCTCGTATCGCGATCGTCTCATAAACGTTTTCGCTGATTGCTTTCTGGTCGGAAAGAACACGATTTATTTAGTGTTTGCGAACGTTTAAACTCTTGTATTCGATAATTTTTTGAATTCCGATTCTGAAATATTATTGTGTAATTTGATAACTGTTTTATATTGCGATTCTAAAACTGATTATCGAGATTGTTGTTTTCTTTATAATATAGGAAACTTACGATTTTATTTGTGTATCACACTAAATCGAAACTGATTCCATTGTTTGGTCTATGTTTTTGACAAGAAAAAAAATGGATGCTCGAAACCAGAATGTTTTCAATGTTGATGCTGCTCTAGCTGTGGCGAGTGCGGCTGCTAATGTCTCCACCGTGAACACCAACGACGATGTGATTAGAAGCGTACTTAACGAGATGTTGGTAGGCATGCCGTTCGGTTCTTTCCCGTCTGTCACTGTGGCGATTCCCACTACCGATGTGACGATGTATGCTCCTGCCTCTGTGGCTGTTCATGCTACATCTACGATTGTCCCTCCTACGGTGCAAACCGTGATCACTCCGTCGTATCCAACGATGCAGATTCCTTCGGGAAATTTTGTTGGATTGCTTCCGGACAAGTTTGATGGAAGGTTCTTCAAGATGTGGTAGAAAAAGATGTACTTTTACTTGACCACGTTGAATCTCGAGAAGTACGTCAAGGAAGTGAAACCCCTTCTCTCGGCGGATAATACTGATTTTCGAGCACTTGCGAGTGTTCATGCCTGGGACCACGGTGATTTCTTGTGCAAATGATACATCCAGAGTCGTTTGAATGACCAATTATTCAACGTCTACGCCAATGTTGAGACATCTAAGGCGTTGTGAGAATCTTTGGATATATCGCTCGGAAGATGCTGGTTCGCAAAAACATGCGGTGGCTAAGTTCGAACATTACAAGATGGTTGACTCGCGTCCGTTCATGGAACAAGTCAATGAGGTACAAAATCTTCTTCATGAGATTCACGCTGAAGGCATGAGGATTTGAGGATTTGCGAGACCTACCAGGTTGCTTGCGTGATCGAGAAGCTTCCTCCGAGGTTGACAGACTTCAACAACTACCTCAATCTGAAGAAGAAATGGATGAGTCTAGAAGACCTTGTCATGAAACTTCGTATCGAGTCTCAAAACAAGAGGGAACCGAAGTTGGTGTGGTCTTTCGCGATCCCAATGTGAATGTGGCGGTGCACCACAATGCTTCCAAGCAAGCAAAGTTGCTGAATAAGTGAAGGCTAGACAAGGTAAAAGGAAAAGTTGCTCCTCAACACACTCAAAAGTTCAACCATAGGGGTGGTGGTGGTGGTGATACTTCGAAGCCGAGGTTCACTGGAACTTGCAACATTTGCCATAAGGTGGGACACAAATCCTTTGAGTGTCGCACTAAGATGGTCCCTCGGCAATCTAACAAATGCAAGGCCAATCTTACCGAAGCTGACATGTGTGCGGTTGTCACCGAAGCAAACGTGGCCGAGAGCCACCCAAAGACTTGGTGGTTTGATACAGGTGCTACTAGGCATATATGCATGGACCGAGAGAGTTTCTCAACTTACCGGAAGAATAACAACAACAACAAGCTCTTCATGGGAAACTCCGCAACCTCGAAGATTGCAGGTTATGGCAAGGTTGTTCTGAAAATGACATCTGCCCATGAGCTCATCCTTAACAACGTTGCCCACGTTCCGGACATGAGGAAGAATCTGATTTCAGGTTCACTTTTGAGCAAGCATGGATTCGCAATGAAAATTGAAGCAGATAAGCTGGTCCTCTCTAAGTACGGAATGTTTTTGGGTAAGGGTTTTGTTTGTGATGAGTTGTTTAAGATGTCTGTTGAGGCTGTGATTTGTGAGAATGATGTAGGCAATGATGCCATAATTGATGTAGGCAAGAATGCCAAAACTGTTGTAACCGAGGCTTCCACCTCGAAGAAGAAAATGAATAAGAATTCTTTTGCTTATGTCACTGAGTCATTTGAACTATGGCATGAACGTTTAGGCCATGTTAACTTCAAATCTATCAGTAGATTAATGAACATGAATTTAATTCCTAAACAGAAAATAAGCGAACGTAAATGTGAAATATGTGTTGAAGCAAAACTCACGAAAAAACCATCACCTAGTGTGGACCAAAAAACAGAACTTCTTGGTTTAATTCATACAGACTCATGTGATTTAAAATATATAAAATCAGAGGCGGAAAGAAATACTTCATAACCTTCATTGATGATTGTACTAGATATTGCCACGTTTATTTACTACGGAGTAAAGATGAAGCATTGGAGAAATTCAAAGAATATAAGTTGGAAGTAGAAAATCAACTTAATAAAACTATCAAAATAGTTAGAAGTAATAGATGAGGCGAATATGATGGACCGTTTGAGGCGTTCTGTAGAGAACATGACATCATCGATCAGACAACCGCTCCTTATTCACCTGAATCTAATGGAGTTGCGGAACGAAAAAACAGAACTTTTAAAGAGATGATGAATGCGATGTTGCAGGAATCTAGGTTAGCCCAGAACATGTGGGGGGAAGCTTTGCTTACCACAAATTATATCCTCAACAAAATTCCACAAAAAGTTACTTGCAAAACGCCCTATGAACTTTGGAAGGGTATTATACCTTCGTATAAACACCTAAAAGTGTGTGGGGTGCCTAGCAAAAGTTGCAATTCCACCACCGAAAAAGGCAACGATAGAACCTAAGACGCTAGATTGCATTTTCATTGGATATGCGCATAATAGTAGTGCCTATCTATTTTTGGTACATAAATATGATATTCCAGATATAGATGCAAATACGATAATGGAGTCAAGAACTGCTTACTTCTTTGAAACCGTGTTTTCGCGTAAAGAAAAAAAGAGTAATAAGAGAACTCGTGAACAAAGAGATGATTTTACCTTAGGAAATGAGGCAAGTAACTCTGGTACTACTATAAATGATGACGAAACAGCTGATGAAATCAACCTTAGACGAAGTAAAAGACCTCGTAAAGAGAAAAACTTTGGTTCTGATTTCTTAGTAGTATTTCTCGCTGAAAATGAGCCAAGAACTTTTTCGGAAGCAATGTCCATTCCGGACGCGCCTTCTTGGAAAGAAGCCGTCAATGATGAGATGGACTCCATCCTACAACATAATACTTATGAGATAACTGAGCTACCTGAAGGGTGCAAAGCTCTTAGAAATAGATGGATCTTCAGAACAAAACTGAAAACTGATGGAGATATGGACAAGTACAAAGCTAGACTTGTGGTTCAAGGATTCAGGCAAAAAGAAGGTCTGGATTTCTTCGACACTTATTCTCCAGTAATGAGAATAACCTCCATCAGATTATTAATAGGCATTGCTGGTTTACGAGACCTTGAAATTCATCAAATGGATGTCAAAACGGCATTTCTAAATGGTAATTTAGAAGAGGAATTATATATGAAACAACCCGAAGGGTTTGTCATCCCAGGACAAGAACACAAAGTGTGTAGACTCGTCAAATCACTATACGGACTTAAACAAGCTCCTAAACAGTGGCATGAAAAATTTGACAATGCAATGATGTCAGATGGGTTCAGCATAAATGAATGTGATAAATGCATATACATAAAAGTACCCCACAAGGATACATTTTGTTGTGTTTATATGTAGAGGATATGCTTATTATTGGAAGCAATAAGGATATTATTAATAAAACTAAAACCATGCTCAAGGGAAAATTTGACAAGAAAGACATGGGTTTAGCAGAAGTAATCCCTGGAATCAAGATCGTAAGAACTTCTAAATGAATTACTCTAACTCAAGATCATTATGCTGACAAGATACTTGAGAGATTCAAGACCAACTCAAACAGAACTGCAAAAACTCCCCTGGATCCTCAACTTCACCTGACGAAAAATTCAGGTGATGCAGTTTCTCAGGTAGAATATGCAAGAGTGATAGGTAGTCTAATGCACTTAACAAATTGCACTAGACCAGATTTGGCACATTCTGTAAATGTGTTAAGTCAATACACGAGTAATCCAGGTCATACTCACTGGAAGGCCATAATGAGGGTCTTAAACTATCTCCGATATACCAAGAGTTATGGGTTGCACTATGGTAAAGAACCAGCTGTATTAGAAGGTTACAGTGATGCCAATTGGATTTCTGATTCTAGAAACTCGAAATCTACAAGTGGATATGTCTTTACCCTGGCTGGTGCAGCAGTATCCTGAAAATCTTCCAAACAAACCCTCCTGGCTAGATCAGCCATGGAGTCCGAGTTCATAGCTTTAGACAAAGCTACGGAAGAAGCAGAGTGTTCTGTTATAGGCTTTAAACCCATTGGAAATCCCACGACATAGGTTCAAAGGGCCAACGAAATAAAGCTGAGTAAGAGAAAAACACTGTGAGACAATGTATATACTCAGTTCTTAGGATTATAAACAGTGTTACCTGTGTGTGATAAGGATAAGCATTAGCTTTTAATGATTCCATAATTTTGAGATATCAGTGAAGTAATACAGGATGCTTCTTTAAAACAAAGTTGATGGCAGATTACCTAGTGAGTGTGAAATACGGCCGTTTCTAGGAGAATGAAAGTAAGGCTATATTCTCCAAGTTCACTCATGATTACCAGGAATGTTCAAGGCCAAAATGAACACAATAGAGAACTGATCTCTACGAGAAAATGTTGCTATGCAATAACTGTTGTCTAGGTTTACATTAACATCCGGGTAGTTCAAGACATCATGTTCACCTCCTGGCCAAAAGTAAACCCGAAAGAAATTAAAATGATTGGTTCAAAGCTGAAAAATGCTACCTCTCAGATATATTTATATTTTCGTATACTCTCAAAAGTCTGTCAAAGTCTAGTATAGTCGAGTCTGCATATGTTTGTTCAGTCAGTCAAGTCTGCATAAGTTTAGAGTAATTTCTATTCATGTGGGGGATTGTTCGAACGTTTTTTAAAATATAAGGCCTTTAGGCGTTATTAAAAATATGTTGAGTGGTGAAGAGAAATGGGTATTAAGCTTGTGGGCTAAATAAGAAATTTGAGTAAATAAAATGGATGTGTATAAATTTGACCCACATCTCTTATGTGTAAAATATTCCTCTAGTATATAATAGAGGAAGCTCATGTTATAGTTTAAAAACATGGAGCTTGGGTAGAGATAAAACTCACGCGAGCCAAACCGGACTGAACCGAATCTAACCGGGAATGGGCGTGGGCGTGGGCATGGTCGTGGTCTTAATTTGACACTTAGGACACTTAGGGACACGTTCTGATACTTTAAAGTTTGAATTTTTCATTCAAATAAATTTGGTCAAAGATGCTCTGTCTATCAATATTGACCATTATGTCACTTTTTAATTGATAAAACGTTACAAACGTTTAGGATTCGAAATCACTCCTTAGGTTATAAATATGACCTCTCTGATTCTCATTCTACTCACTCAGAAACGAAAATCAAAAAGAAAAGCTATCCAGCAATCTCTCTCAAAAGTAAGTTTGTGTCTTGAGAGTATCGTAGGTGTTCAGTTCGTTAGAACCGTGATTTGAGTGATTGCAAATACGGTTGATTTGTGGTTGTATCCTGGGATCCTTGAATCAGTCATCTCGTCGCACTACGGGTGATTCAAAAGGTTAAGGAAAGAGATTCGTCTCGCCTCCACAACTCTTTTCTTTCCTTAAACGTCTTTCTTATCGCAGTTTATCACTGATTCGTAGTGCTCCATAAGTTTGGTCCTACACAAACACATCCATTGTACGAAACAATAGTGCTGCCGTGAAGTATGCTATATAACGTTTTATGAGTACCCGTCCTTTTGCATGATTCTAACAATACCATATAATTAAGATGTTTGTTTTCAACCTCTGCAACTTATAAATCTCCAAATATTATAAACGTTCCCATTGACATTTTTATTCCAGAAGCTATGACCAAAAAAGTATCAGAAAGGGACACATGGCAGAGCATGGAAGAATCATGTATCCTTTTACCAACGTTATACACTTCATGGAAGTAAATGACTCTGTGTTCTACCCTTAACTTTACCTTACTGATCTTCACATTGAAGGCAAAAAATAGATGGATTCCAAATTTTAAACTGCAGAGACGAAGATTACCAACAATCGCCTAGAGCATCAAAGACAAACTAGACTGGCTCGGAATAAGCTATTATTACGAAAGAAAAGGAAACTAAACTCGGGTACTATTAATATCTTTAAATTAATTTTTCTCCTTTAATAATCAAACATGATTTGATTTTCATTTATGTCTTTCTACCAGGAGTAACTACGGAATCATCAAATCATACAGAATTATTATCTCCATCAGATAATAATAGTGACGGTACTAAACAACTACATTTTCGAGTAAATAGTCGAATGTTGTTATTATTTTAACACTTACCAATACCTATAATTATATTATCATACTTCAAGTTCAGAGATCCACCAAAACAATTGCGAAACCGACTCTGAATCTGAATCATTGGATGGCGAGACAAGTGCTAACTGAACTGTTGCTCTACCACATTCTACAGGACCATCACTACAAATCAATGGTAGAAATAAATTGCAATAATGCATCATCTAATTCATTACATTTTTAAAAACCTACGGACAGCATATGTTATGTTCTTTTTTTGTTTTTTTTTCAGATTATTTTGATGAAGGAGATCCAATTTTTGAATGCACACATTGTTCTGCCCGTATGTGGTTTAACGAAAGGATAGCAAAAAAAAAACACGAAAGTATATTTTTACACTATGTTGTGGGCAAGGAAAAGTGAAGCTCCCACTACTACAACCACCACCACTTTTGTTGTTGTATTTGTAGTGAGCTTACAACATGATGTTTCCTATACTTCTATTGGAGCAAAAGTTAACCATTCAATAAACAAAGGCAAAGGACCACAAATCTTTCAGCTGCATGGTTAAAACTACCATATAATTGGTAAGAGTGGAAACCATTTGATTCTCCAGCTTTATATTCATAATACCAAAAACGAGACAAGAAACAGATTGAAAGCACCCTGGTACCATTTGATTTTTTAAACTAATTGTTAGGATAAGCTTGAAGAAAACTTGAGAAGGAAGGTATCCTAATACAACCGAGTTATGGTTATCAAGAAGATTAGGATTAGTTAAATATTTAGGAGTTATCTAAATATATGCTTTCCTCTTTGTATTAGGAATAGTCTCTCTATATAAAGAGTTATCAAGTTGTGATATACCTTTGAGGATTTGAGAGAGAGATTAAGGGGCCCTTATTCATTGATGGATTATGTAAAACTTATGGATTTTAAAAGTTGTGAGATTTTATCAATTCTTATGGATTCTTAAAAATTATTCTCATGGATTACAATTGATTCTCATGGATTCTTGTAAATTATTCTCATGGATTTGTAATAATTTGTTTTCCACATAAGGTAATATATATTCATAGTTTTCTCTAAAAAGTTCAAGTAGTATACTTGTCAATATTCTAGACTCCACTTTAGACGTGAGACATCACTATAAAAAGACGTGAGCTAATCAACCCACACCATTGCCATCATCATTTTCAAGCATTGCCATTAATATTACATAATTTGTTCTTCAGACCTGAGCTAACTTTTCGATTGTTTCTTTTTGTTTTTTTGTAAAACTTTCTTTGGAGCTTGTTTTTGAACTTTGTTTTAAGATTGCTTTATTATTAATAAAATAGATTTGGATTTTGAATTATAATTTTCATAATGTGTTATATTTCTTGACTTTGTGATGTCTTTATTTATAGTTAACTTCAACGTCTTTTCCATGTTTGTGACTTGACTTTATTTTATAGTTATGTATAATAGGTTGTGAAATTTTCTTTTTCTTTTTAAGAATAATGAGTTCTTGCTTTTTTGGTGTTCTTATATTACGTTGGGTTTTTCAGTTGTTATTTTATGATTCGTTTATGTCTCTTTTATAAATTCTAGTTTTTGTTATGATTAGAAAATCAAAAAAATGTTGTTTTGATCGTTGGGTTTTTTTGTTGATGTTGTGTGTGTGTTTTTTTAACATGGATTTCAATAATATCATGTATATCTCTAGTATTTTGAAAATCATGTTGTATGAGTAAAACTATAGAGATTCTATCTCCCAATAACAATGGATTTTAATTGATTTAGAAAATCAACAAAACATAGATTTTTTGAATAACAATGGATTTCAAAAGGAATGTAAAAATCCTCAAATGAATAACAATGGATTTGATTTAAAATTTAAGAATCCATTAACCAATAACAATGGAATCTTAAAATTTTAAAAATCTACATAAATCCAACAATGAATAACCCCCCCTAAGAATACTTTAGTTTTGAGTTAGTTTCTAAAGTTAATAAAGGAGAGCTTTATAATCTTAATATTCTAAGCATTCAAATTATAGAGTGATTTAGTTCTATCTTATTCATATATCATTCAGTAACAATTAATATTTTCTATGTTTTCACGTATGCCAACACTAGCAAGGATGGACAAAGCAGTAACAATAAATTAAAGACTAAGACTGGTAGAAGCTCTTACGAGGATGTTGGACCAATGTAATCCCTGTTATACTGTAAACGAGATTGTGCTCGAAACTTATAGTGAAAACAGAGGAAAACAGAGTGTAAGCTCAATAGAATAAAAACCTTTTAGGCGATGAACCAAATTGGTCCTTTTGTAGTTTTTTTTACAAAAACAGAAACAGCGCAACTTCCGGCTAAACTTACTCGATTCTCAACTCCTACAAATCAGGAGGATTTATTCAAACATTGAAACTTTCAACTACTCTAAGACTTATTCAAATCCAAGCTAACAGTACTCTTTTATTCTTCATTCCCTCCCTTAAACTGAAACCTCTTCCTTTCAGTTTACTCAACCTTCGAACCAACACCCATCCTATCTCTGAGCCTTTCAAACACTTCAAGTTTTACCGCCTTCGTCATGATATCAGACATTTGTTCTTGTGTGGAACAATACTCAAGTTGTATGATTCCATCACTCACCAACTCTCGAAGAAAATGATATCTCACATGTATGTGTTTACTCCTGCCGTGTAACACAAGATTCTTGGATAGCTTGATAGTGGAACTATTATCACAGAACAGATACGTACCTTTCATCTGACCAAATCCAATCTCTTCTAATACATTTCTCAACCAAACCGCTTGGCAAGCTCCATAAGCAGCAGACACAAACTCCGCTTCAGTAGTGGAAAGAGTTACGATTGGTTGCTTCTTTGAGGCCCATGATACTGCTCCTCCTCCAAGAAGAAACACATATCCAGAAGTGCTTCTTCTGTCATCTACATCCCCTGCGTAATCGCTGTCCACATACCCCACCAGTTTGTGCTCTCCTCCACGCTTATATTGAATGCCATATCCAGTTGTGCCTTGCACATATCTAAGAATCCTCTTAGTGGCGAGCAAGTGTTCCTCTCTTGGATTTTCCATGTACCTACTAACCAGGTTCACTGAGTAAATCAAGTCTGGTCGAGTAGTAGTTAAGTACCTTAAGCTTCCCACAAGTTGCTTGAATTCAGTTGGATCCACAGCTTCTCCTGTTCCTGTCTTGGTCAATTTATGACCAGGAACTATAGGATTCTTCACCGAATTACAGCCTTCCATTCCATATTTCTTCAGAATTTCTTCTGCATATTTCTGCTGCCCGATGAAGATGCCTTGGTCAGTTTGACTTACTTCAACTCCGAGGAAGAACTTCATCTTTCCCAAGTCCGTCATTGAGAACTCCTTCATCATGGAATCCTTAAAGTCTGCAAGCATTGAATCTGAATTTCCAGTGTAAATTAGATCATCAACGTACAAACTTACTAGTAAGATATCTTCATTCTTCCTTTTCACAAACAATGTATGCTCACAATAGCATTTGACAAAACCCTCAGCCAAGAAGTACCCTTCAATGCGGCTATACCACGCCCTTGGAGCCTGTTTTAGTCCATAAAGAGCCTTATTCAATTTGTACACCTTGTGTTCTTCGTTCTTTACTTCAAACCCCTTAGGTTGTTCTACAAAGACATCTTCTTCAAGTTTTCCGTGTAGGAATGCACTTTTGACATCGAGTTGGTATATCTTCCAACACTTCTCTGCAGCTAGAGCTAGTATAGCCCTTATTGTATCCCATCTTGCTACCGGAGCAAACACTTCATAGAAGTCCACACCTTGTCTCTGATGGTAACCCTTTGCAACTAACCTCGCCTTGAATTTATCCACCTCTCCTCTTTCATTGAGTTTTGTTTTGAAAATCCATTTTACTCCAATCACTTTTGCTCCTTCTGGTAACTCCATTAGCTCCCAAGTATTGTTTTCAACAATGGATGAGATTTCTGCTTCCATGGCTCTTCTCCAAACTTCTTCTTGAGCTGCTTCCTCAAAGGTTTCAGGGTCCTCAGTTGTAATGAACATTGCGACAATGTCCTCTCTCTCTTCTGAAACAATAAACCCTGACTTTCCATCCACATAATCTTTCATCCAAACTGGAGTTTGTCTCTGTCTCACTGCTCCTTTTCTTAGACTGGTTTGGTTAGGACTCGTTTCTTGAGTCTCTTCTTCTTCTACTTCTTGGTTTGGTTCCTCTGTATTGATCTCCTCAGGTTGACCATTATCTTCTCCTCCTAGGTTTGGTTCCTCTGTATTGTTCTCCTCAGGCTGACCATTACCTTCTTCTTCATTAGTATCTTCCTCCTGATTTTGTTGGTTTTCAGGTTCTATCACCGTGTCATCCCAACTCAGTTCCCTTTCTTGATCATCTTTCTCCCAATCCCATCCTTGACTCTCTTCAAAGTGAACATCTCTGCTTATCACTATCTTCTTTGTCTTTGGATTGTAGAGACGATAAGCCTTGGATTCCTTACTTAGACCAAACATGACACACTTGATGCTTTTCTCATCAAGTTTGATTCTTCTTTCATATGGAACCATGGCATAGGCAACACAGCCAAAGATCCTGAGATGTTCCACTGTTGGCTTGAAATTACTCCATTTTTCTTGAGGTGTTACATCTCCTAATGCAGCAGAAGGGCTTCGGTTCAGGACATGTATTGCATATTGAGCAGCTTCTGGCCAATATTTCCTTGGCACTGACCTCTCAAGTAGCATGCATCTTGTCATATTCATGACGGTTCTATTCTTTCTTTCTGCAATGCCATTCTGTTGAGGCGTGTACGCAGCGGTGAGTTGCCTCCTTATTCCATTTTCTCTTTTTCCACTTTCTGATGTTGGAGTGATAGGACCACAGATGTCACTGTGAACCAACTGCAGGCCCCGAGATGATTTCCACATGCTCTTCTTTGGAATGATCTCTCGGATCTGCTTCCCCTTCATGCACACCTCACAGATAACTCCTTCACTTTCTTCTTGATAGAGATTTGGCAATCCATTCACCATCTTCTTTCCGCATAATAGTTTCAGTCCCTTGTGACCAAGGTGACCAAACCTTTTGTGCCAAAGCTGATCATCTTTCTCCATTACTTGTAGGCACTTAGTCTCATCAGACTCCTTTGATCTTCTTACCGCAGCTAGAATGATGAACATTCTGTTTTTGGACATGGCAGAATGCATTATCAATCTCCTTTGTTTCTTGTTCCAAATTTCGCATACATCATCCTCAATGATGATCCGTAAACCTCTTTGTTGCAGCTGCCCCATACTGAACAGATTGTTCCTCAGATTTGGAACATAATACACAGAGGTGATTACAGAGATCACTCCATGGATCTCCAGACGCAGATTCCCTTTGCTTTCTACTAGCATTCTTCTATCATCACCAAGTTTCACATTTTGGCGAAAGGTTGTGTCCAGCTCAATGAACCACTCCTTGTTCCCACACATGTGGTTGCTGCATCCGGAGTCTAGGAACCAGATGTGTTCTTCCTCTTCTTTGATCATATTGACATGTGCCATGAGTAACATGTCTTCCTCCAACTCAGCATAGTTAGCCTCCTTTTCCCACTCCGGACATTCAGATTTGTAGTGTCCTTTCTTGTGGCATTTGTAACATTCCACTTGGTCCTTATTGCGAGCCGAGTTTCCTCGTCCTCGACCTTGATATCCTCCTCGTCCTCGAGTTGGATATCTTCCACGACCTCTGCTCCCCTCAGCTCTCCATTCTCCTTCCACTTTGAGGGCATGTTCCTCACCAACCACATGTTTCTTCATGTTGCTCTCATGCATCATGAGAGAGCTCTGAAGTCCATCTACTGTCAGTTCCTTAATGTCATTAGCTTCTTCAATTGCACACACCACATATATGAACTTCTCAGCAAGAGTTCTCAGAACCTTCTCTACCACCTTTGAATCTGGCATTTCCTCACCCAAATTCCTCATGTTGTTGGTTACCTCCATTACTCTAGAGAAGTAATCAGTGATGGTTTCTCCCACCTTCATCTCTAGTACCTCAAAGTCTCTGCGGAGTCTCTGCAGTTGTGCACTTTGCACTCTATCATTCCCTTGGTACTTCCTCTTCATCGAGTCCCATAGGTCCTTAGACGTATCCTTCTTCAGTATTGTCTTGAGAATCGTCTTGTCTATGGAAGCAAATAGGTAATTCTTTACCTTGTGATCCTTGACAGTCCTCTCCGCCAACTCGGTTCTCTGTGGACCAGTCAAGATCACATTCCTTTCTGGACGTTGCAGTCCTGTTTCGATGAGGTCCCACCATTCCTTTGACCTCAGCAAATTCTCCATGAGCATAGCCCAATGCTCATAGTCACCATCAAATTTCGGAATCACTAGTATGTCTTTATCACTCATCTCTCCCTTCTTCTTCGTCGCACCAGGTTCGTAACAGCTCTGCTACCACTTGTTATACTGTAAACGAGATTGTGCTCGAAACTTATAGTGAAAACAGAGGAAAACAGAGTGTAAGCTCAATAGAATAAAAACCTTTTAGGCGATGAACCAAATTGGTCCTTTTGTAGTTTTTTTTACAAAAACAGAAACAGCGCAACTTCCGGCTAAACTTACTCGATTCTCAACTCCTACAAATCAGGAGGATTTATTCAAACATTGAAACTTTCAACTACTCTAAGACTTATTCAAATCCAAGCTAACGGTACTCTTTTATTCTTCAATCCCATGGTTGGAGCATTCTTACAAAGATAGAACTCAAGGTGTAACCTGCTGAAGATTTGCAATTGGTTTTCGTTGCCACTAGAAAAAAGTTTTGCAATATTATGCAATTAAAAAAAATTCTTTCCAATAAATGTTTTTGTTAGACAAATATTATTAATGATATTCTTTATATCTTACTGGGTAAAGGACCCGCATATATGCGGGTTTTTGATAAAATATTTATAGCCCGTAGAAAAAATCGGAAAAGGAAAAACCAAAATGAAACCACCCATGAAATAGATGAAAAATTATATTTTTAGTTACAAACTAACATTGTAAATTTTAATAAGATTCCCATAATTGCTTTCCAAAATTGGTAGTGAATGATGCATAAAGCTTTGAATAGTATTTTTCTACGTTAAAATAAAACTAAATTGTAATCAGATATTAATCAAATAATTTGCAATACATTAAGACTCTTATTGATATAATAATAAAAATATGCGAATTTTTTTCTCAAACAATAGAAAGTGTATTCATATAATTTCATTATTTTCATAAAATATGTCGCCTCCCAGTTTTTGATAAAACGTACACAGTAATACAAAAATAAACACATTTTGAATTTAACTGGTTTAAAGTTAAATAATTGATTTTTTCTCAGGATGAATAATCATTGATATGATGATATCTATATTGTAAATAATAATAAAAAAGAAACTTTGAGTTAGAATTTATTTGTTAATTCAAAATTTAATATAGATCGTTGTAATCTATCACACCAATCAAATGAAACAGAGTAATCGATGCTATTTTCTAGTTAAAAAACTGAAACCTAAGTCTATTTTTTTCTACACATATATTAACTAAAACATATTTCATAAAAGAAAAAAGTTTCTGCAAAACAAATTTTATAAAAAAAAAAGAGAGAAAAACGATTGATGTTGCGTACAAATAAAACTAAGACATGGAATAAACCATGCTTATCCACTCATTATTAGTTAAAGATTAATTAAAAAATCTTGACATATAGATATTTTTAATTTATTTGATAAATATTAATATATAAGTTTAAAAATCATTAAGATTTGTCAGAAACCTAAGTCTATATGTTTTACACATGTATTAATTAAAAATATTTAAGAGTAAATCTTATAACCTATTTAATAAAGGAAAAGAGTAGTTGACAAAATTTAAATTTAAAAAAAAAAGAAAAGAGGAAAAAAAAACCATTTTGCTTTGAAATAAAATTAAGACATATAATAAATATGGAATAAACTATCATTATCAATTAATTATTTAGTTAAAGATTAATTGACAAAATATTGATATATTGATTTTTTTAATCTATTTGGTAAATACAAATATATAAGCTTTAAAAGAATTATGGGTTGTTGGATATATGTGGAATATTTAAATTAGAATTTTTTAACACATGTAAAAATGCGTTCGACCAACTGACACGGTTACGACATGTTGCTTTACATGTAATTTTTTATAGTTTGAACACACTTAGGCTTTCCATACGAAGATTTATCAATATGTCAAAAAATAATTTCTTTATTTGTAAAATAGTAAAAAGTAAACACATTTTAAATAGAATTAGGGAAGTTTTGAATTTGTGATTTAATTTAATTATTAGAATATAATAACATGTATCAAAACCTAATTTAAATAGGATTTTGACACGTGTTATTTATTTAAAAAATTTAAATAACACATGTCAAAATCTTATCAACTGGTTGACACGTGTCACGATCTTGTGAATTATTATGTTTGACGCATCAAGCTTTATATAATAAGATTTAAATATAATAAAAAAATATTAAAATTTACGCTGAAAGTTACATTTAAACCTGTGCTACTAATCTAGTGAGTATAATAGTAAGTAATAATCTTATTATATAAAGGAGAGTTTGTCAAAATTGTAACTCACGGGATCGCGACACGTGTCAATGCTAATTTAGATCGTGACATGTGTTAAAACTTAAAATTAATTAAAAATTAAAAATTAAAAATGGAATACTAACAATCATTATCAAGTAATTCGCCAAATAATAAAAAGTAAACTTTCTACTACTTCAAAACTATTAGAGAAAAAACAAATTCTAATAATTTAAACTTACTACAGAATGAGCTTTTTAAAAAATGTAAACTAATCATAAAAATGCTGAAAAACATAAAATAGAAAAAATATAAGCTTTAAAAAGGAAGAACAAATAATTTCAATTATAAATAAAAAGACAAATTTTATTATATAAAGTTGAATGTGCACCAAATCGTAACTCACTAGATTACGACATATTGAGTTTCTAATAATTTTAACCTACTACAGATTGAGTTTTTAAAAATAATATAAACTAATCATAAAATGCAAAAACAAAAATAGAAAGAATATAAGCTTAAAAAAGGTAGAAAAAATGATTTCAATTATAAAGAAAAAGACAAATCTTATTATATAAAGTTGAATGCGCACTAAATCGTAATTCAATAGATTACGACATGTGTCATTGTTAGTTTAGACTATGACATGTGTTAATACAAAAATTTCTAATCTATATTATTTACTTTTAAATCAAATTGTAGTCTAATTTAAAACGTAATAATAAATTAAAAGAAATGTCAATAAAAAAAAAGAAAACAAAAAATATAAAGTCGAAAGAAACAAAATTAAGGAAAAAATATAGTCATAACAAAAAATAAGGCAGAAAACTGCATTACAATTAGAGAAAAGATAGTCAATGCAATTGGAAAAAAATATTAAGTGTCGACAAAAAATATAGTTGTCATCATGGTCAAATAAACTAAGGCAAATAGGTTTTATATCAATTAAAAAGAAGATTGGAGAATGCAAATAAAAAAATAGAAAATTAAGCTAAAAATTGGCATAATTGTCATTATGTTCAAATAACAAAATATTGTTACTCAAATAAAAAGGTACAATATCATATTTTAAATTAGCAAACGAAATAATACAGCAAGATCGTTCACTATTTTAATATGACATCAATGTATTTTACTCTTTTAATCAAGCGAGTTATAAGTTCGAAGTAAAATAATACAATATAAAAAGAGTATTTATGGAATTGGAAACGATTATTTATGCAATTGAAATAAAGTTATCTGATAATTATACGAATTTCAATTTAGAACATATATTGCGGGTTTTAATTTAAAATATAATTATACGGATCGTAACTACATAGATTGTCAATTTCAATATCTAATACTCGTATATTATGCGGGTCATAATCTAGTAGTTAATAAATTAAATAAAAAAAACTGAAGAAAAAAAGGAAATTAAGCTTGACTTAAAATATGTTTGGGTATAGGATTATGTTTTTTTTTTTTTTTTTTTTTTTTGTCAACGTAACTATTAATCAGAAAATACCATCCGAAACTGGAATCCAGGTCGGTATAGTATTGCTTACATAAGAGAATTTAAAGTTTCTTGATCTTGCTGAACGGGCGAGTTGGTCAGCCTTTAGATTAATAGCTCGAGGGATGTAAAATATTGAGAAGTTGGGTAGTCGATCTTGTAAGCTCTTGAGCTTGACTGAGAAAATCGAAAACGCCGGCCACTCCTCCGGATGATTGACGATAGCCACTAGGTCGGAACAGTCTGTTTCAAACGTCTGGGACTCCATATTACTTTCCAAAACACATGTCATAGCCCAGATTAGAGCCTCCATCTCCGCATGCAAGGGAGTCCTTTTGTGAGTTACACCTTTGGCACCTAGACGCTGTACAGTATCGCCATTGAGGCATACCCATCCTATACCCGAAATCTGCGCAGCATCCTTCCATGATCCATCCACTTGGCATCGTATTCGATGGGTACTCACTAACTGCTCTAACGGTATCTCGTTTATAATTTCTCCTAATTCACTTTCTCTACTTTGGGCTTCCTGCCAGTTTTGGCATTCACTCACTGCCGTATTGAAGACAACAAGGACATCTGCTTCAATTCCAGTAAACACTCTTTTGTTTCTCGATTTCCAAATAGACCATAGTAACCATGGATAAGCATTACTGTCCACGTTATTAGTATTTGGATAGAAATATAGTATTAAGTAATCATATAATGATAGAATCCTAGTAAGGAGTCTATGCCCGAGGAACACATACGCGATGGATGATGAAGGATTCGTGAAGACGAACGGTTATAATGATGCAGCGGAAATATGAATTAATTGTTGATGATTCGAAAGATGATGGATCGATGAGTACTTCCAAGAGAGATAAAAATCTCTTGGACTAGGAGCTCGGACATAACTTAGATATGACGCACTAATGCAAGAACGAGTTGAGAAGATATTACACACTTCTCAAATCAAATAGTTGTAAGAGATTTTTGCTAAAATGTTTGATGATTATTATTGAAAAATAAACGAGTTTATATAGCCTTGCAACACCCTTCAAGTTTCTCCTTGACTACACGGAAAAACAAGACAAATAATAAATAACTTTGACTAGAAGTTTGAAAGACACAAGAAACGAAATTAAACGAACTTTGACTCCATTTTCATTATAACAGGATGTGGGTAACTCTGGTTCTTCTTATTCTAGCAATGTAGATGATCAGGTGATCGGTGAAGTGTTTAAACCTTACGTCGTTAAAAACTTTGTTTGGAAAACCCATGGGGACAGAACCAAGCCAAGGGAAAAAGAGTGTGAGTCACACACCTCTCATCATCGATCCTTAAGCCACATGGATCATAACCAGTATAGTTAGACAAGTGCTCGGCTCAAGGTTGCTTTCAATGCGCTATAAAAGAGTGTTAAGCTCCTTTGCTTCCTCAGGTACATGCTGCTCCGTAGGTTCAAGTCCTTCCTCCAGTCAAAGGCTTTGATTGGTAACGGGCTTAATAAATGTACCGCCACTTTATAATTTGTAACGCTTTAGATTTTACCAATCACAAAAGCTAAACAAAAACTTTATCAACAGTGTTACACTCAGTTTTATTGTACAACTTTATTTGTACAACTCTTTTGTACAGTTTTGCACTATGGTATAAAACTTACCGTTTTAGCTTACAGCTGAAAAACTTGTACAACTTTCGGTTACCAATCGGACCCAAAGTCCTTAGTGCTTGGCAAGATCACATCATATAGTAATGAATTAAACCAAAAAGAGAGAAAAAATAAGAGCTTGGCACATAAGTTCAAAATGCTTCTCCTTTAATATATAGAAGATTTAACAAATATTAGCGATTTAACAAATTGTAGCCATTCGTTATTTTTCAAAAAATCTGTATAATTTGTATCCAATAATTTGTATTATTAATAATTTGAAATTAAAATCTTTCGCATTGCGGGAGGTATATATTTAGGTACACGACTATATGTCAAAAAACTGAAAGTTAAATTTATTTA
Organism: Arabis alpina; assembly: GCA_900128785.1. Classification (NCBI taxonomy): domain Eukaryota; kingdom Viridiplantae; phylum Streptophyta; class Magnoliopsida; order Brassicales; family Brassicaceae; genus Arabis; species Arabis alpina. Next base: position 12,818,979 of record LT669794.1, read on the forward strand.
TTATTCCTAAAATTAGTGAACAACTAATATCTACTAAATGATATTCTTATATTTTAAGCAAATAAAGGAAAATTCATCAATATATTAAAGGAAAAATGGGAATGATTTTTATTACAATTTATTATTATTAATAAATTAAATGTATAGGCCATCTAGTAACTTAATGAGATTAAAAAACTTTTGACAAAAATATTAAATGCATAAACCCCCAAATAAATAAAAGAAAATGAAAGACAATTTAACATTGAATTTGTTTTTATTTTGTTGAACTCAGGTATGCTAACCATTGGTCCACGTCTATCCGTAAATCTTAATAGGATTGTTATTAATAAAAGCGTGATCCCAGATTTTTATTACATGACATGCAAAATGCTATATATACACTCATGCATACATACAATTCATAACTCATAAGATATACCTCTTTAGCTCTTTTATTTCTAATTTTTTGGAATTTTATGGCTTCATCATCGTCAAATGATTTATCAGAAAAGCAAAAACAAAAATCATCATCAAATGATTCATTACTAATGTTAGAATCAATACTTCGCATGGTTCCATCCGAATCTGTAAACCGATTAAAGTTAACGTGCAAACGATGGCACGCTTTGTTCAGAGACAAAATATTCATATATAGTCACCTGGATTTTGTCCAAGAACATTTCATACAAATCACTGATAGAGTTCAAATCCTCAATCTGGCGACTGGCGCTCGCTCCTTTGTGCCACTCCCAGATGAGTTTCGAGGTAGACCTTACAGTTCTGATATGATTCACTGTGATGGTTTATTTTTATGCTTCTTTGGAAAGTCTCTCGCAGTTTGGAACCCTTGTTTTAACCAAGTTAGAGTGATCATCAGAACTATGTGGTTTTACGCATTTAATAACTTATTCGGTATTGGATATGATAATGCATCTCGTGATAACTACAAAATATTGAGGATTTACGATGATTTTTTCAAACGCAAAATCGGAGAACCGGGTTATGACCAATCGGTTGAGATCTACAAGTTCAAGTCAAATTCTTGGCGAACTCTTCATATTTCTCTGGATTGGAATGTATACCCACCATGTTTTGGTGTGTCAATGCAAGGAAATATGTATTGGGTTGGTGTCGGGAAACAAAATCAAGATTTCATTATCCAAAGTTTTGATTTTTCCAGAGAGACATTTAAACGCATGTGCCCAATTCCTTTTCTCCTTGATTTACATGATGTTATAGCCTTATCGGTTTTCAGAGATGAGAAACTTTTTTTACTTCACCAGCACATATGCGAAGAACAAACTCAATCGAGGGAGATTGAGGTATGGGTCACAAACAAGGTCAAAGATAAGGTTCTCTCTTGGACCAAATTGTTTGTTGTGAGTAGATCTGATCTCCCTAAATTACATGTCGGTGTAGGTCCTCCCCATCCGATGTATTTTATTGACCAAAAAAATAGGGCTAATATTATATGTTGTGAGAAATTAATAATCAATGGACGTGAATTTGTTTGCGTCAATTTATACATTATTGGGAAGAATGAATTCCAGAAAAAGGAGATAGAACAACGTCGTGCGGCAGTGAACGTGACTGATAAATGTGGTTATATGTATCTTCTAAGTGTAGTTCCGGTTCCATAATAAAAGGATGTGCAAACCAAAAGAAGAACCTTTATTTTACGATATATTTTATGTTTTATATAAACTATATTTTTTGTTCTTTTTTTTTCTTTTTTAAAATTAATTAAACTATAGTTTCCTAAATATTTAGCATGGTTATATCATTTCATAAACATTTAAGGATGAATTGGTCGTTACTATATGACTCATTTAAATGTTATTTTTTTGGATAAAATGAGTCATTTAAATGCTAGTTCATTTTAGACATTTTTGGAATAATTCTTGGCTTGACCCCTACGATAAACCAGCCTCATTCACTCCTTCTTCATTAGCTAATCATAATTAGGTATCTAATTAAAATAAAATAAATTAAAACAATTAATATTACTACTTAAAACACTTAAATTAAATAATTAAATCTTAAACTCTAAATCACCAAATACTACACCCTAAATCCAAATCCTTAACTACTAAATCACAAGTCACATAACCAATTATGTGTTGACACGTGGAAAATGCTTCATATTTATTTCTGCAATTTAAAATTTAAACAAAAAACACGGAAAAAAATAATCACTTATAAAACAGAAATTAATGAAAGCAAAAATATACCCGTGTGTAGCACGGGTAGAAATACTAGTAATGTACTAAACCCCGAACCCAAATATTAAACCCGAAACCCCAGCTACTAAACCCTAAAGCACAAATACTAAACCCTAAACCCCAAATACTAAATCCTAACCACAAATACTAAACCCTAAACCACAAATGCTAAACCCTAATCCCCAAATATTAAACCCTAAACCCCAAATACTAAACTCTAAATCCTAAATCATAAACCCCAACCCATAAATATTAAATCCTAAACTCTAATCCTTAAATAATATTAGCGTTTAGGATTTAGGATTTATGATTTAGGGTTTAGTTTGTTGGGTATTGGGTTTAGTATTTGAGGTTTAGAGTTTATTATTTTGACTTAGGGTTTCGTATTTGGGATTTAGGGTTTAGATTTTTTTGATTTAGTGATTTAATTTAATTGTTTTAATGGGTTACTATTAATTATTTTATTTTAATTAGATAGTTAATTATGATTGGCTAATTAGGATGGGGTGAATGAGGTTAGTTCACCGTAGGGGTGAACCCAAGAACTAGGGAGTTCATATTAGACATGAATAGAATAAAACTTAAAGAGAATGGCTATTTTTGTGAACGAGTTAGATAATAACTTAATATTTATATTTTACCGTTAATGTATAATTATTACGGATAGTTTTTACAATTATTATTATATTATATTATATATTTTTTGCCAATTTTATATTGGATACCACGCCAATGCGTTTACCAGGTTTTCTTACAAACAATTGGTAAATAGCTCTCTATGTTTGTCTTATGACTATGTTAAAAGTTATGAGGTGCCAATTCTGATTTTAGTGTGATGTTTCACCGACACAGAGAATATTCACATAGAATATGTAACAAACATCTATATTTCATTTCCGACTATCATTTGAAAATATATTACAACTCAAAGCTTATTAAAACTGATATAGAAGTATATTCAATTACTTTGAATTCGTTTTAACAAAATAAGAACTCAACTTTATTTTTCAAATTAAATTAAAAAACATTTTGTAAAGAAAATTTAGAATTTATAAACAATTTATAATAATTAATAATTGGCGTTAAAAATAATAATTTATAATTAATTTTAGGAAACGTGCGTTGCTTTCGAATCAAACGTCATGAAATAGACAACAAAAAAACTTAAAAATGTTAAATTAAAATGTATACAATTGCCAATATTTTGTTTGAGCTTTGGATTTTTAAGTGGCCTCAAAAGAGCATGGTTTTTTGATAGAATTTGGAGGAAACTTTAGTAGTGAAATAATTTCTCTCAATTTATTCAATAGTCATGAGGCTTATTTATACAAAGACTATAACTTGCTGAACAAGTTCTTTACATATTCAATATAGGAAATCTAACTTATACATTAATATGAACTTTTCTAATATCTTTGATATTGACAATCTTCTGGAAATCTTCCTTATTTCCATAATCTATGTTGGTCATCTTGACCGTTCAATCTCGGTCGATCGACCTCTCGATCTCCAGTTGTCGACCTCTCGATCAACCTCTCGATCTCCAGTTGTCAACCTCTCGATCGATTCGGTGGAAAATACTATAGTAGTTGTATATCTCTATCGTCTCACGTCACCATGTAAATTGAACGAATTCATTCTTGGTTCATACTCAAAATTTACGGCAATACCATCATATCATCATCTTCGTGGCTACATCGAATTTGTAGTTGATAATATAGCCATATGAAGATTTCAAATGAAGTGAATCTGAACGAACCTATCAAGTATCCATGCTCATAATCCACACCAATATCATCAATCAAGAACGTCGCTTCTTTTGTAGTGTATGAAACGAACGTTCTTGTTTTTTTAGAAAAAATAAAAATAAAACTAAACAAAACTTAGATTATAAAGTAGAAAATACAATTATAAGAAGAAGAATAGAAACAAAACATAATTATAAAACAATAGGAACATAGAATAGAATAAGAAGAGATCAATGAAGAGAAAAACGTAGAAGAAGTCAAGGAGAAGAAACACATGTAGAAATTTTAGATTTTTGCATTTTTGTTTTTCAAAGCGGAATATAAAAAAACCGAAAATTCATTGGAATTAGATCTAGGATATGTTACCATGATAAAATTTGGAGGAAACCTTAGTAGCCAAGAGGCTTATTTATACAAAGAGTATAACTTGCTGAACAAGTTTTTTCCATATCCAATATAGGAAATCTACCTTTTACCTTAATATTATCGTTCCTAATATCTTCGATATTGACAATCTTCTGGAAATCTTCCGTATTTCCATAGTTTTCGTTGGTCATCTTGACCGTTCAATCTTAGTCGATCTCCCAATATTTTTCATTTTTTTGCCATAATTTCAACGTTCTGTTGAACCCAAGAAGTGGAACCCTAATTCTCTTGGTGCACTAAACTCTAGTGGCTTCTCCTTCGCCAAAGTGTCTTTCGCTACCCTTTTTTTTTTACCAATAGGTTTGGACCGAAGCATGTAACCTTCTAGGCTCGAAACCGCAACATATAATATTAGTTTTGTCTCAAACGCCACTCGAACCAGCATATAAGATTAGTTTTATCTCAAACACACGGTTTTTAAAATTGACGATAAATGGAAAGAAGGAATCATCAGCTCTAGCGCTTCCAGTGCCAACGTCGACACCGAGAGAAGTGGAGCGAGACGGCAACGGAGATAACTCACCGGTGGTCATCTCATCGGCAACGACGGAGGTGGCTTAAGTACAGGGGACGACTTGGCTCACTTCATTTTATCTGCTTTTAAATATAGAGTTTGGTTTCTGTTGGTTCAATACCTGGTTCATATCCGGTTATTGAGCTATGGTTATAGTGTATTCTTTCATTAATCACGCTTATGTTAAGATACATTTTAGATTTTACCAGATTAGAATAACATTATTTTGTTTTCTTTCTAAAATTGATGACATTTTTCTTTTCATTAATTTGGGTGGTAAATTTTTCATCAATTTATAAACCAACTTTTTAATTTGCAAAGTATATTTCTTTATCTGTGCAGAAAAAAATATATTTGGTTGCTAAAACATCCCTTTCTTATCTTATTTACAAAACAACATCTCCATATTGTTTCACTTCTTTGATTTTTTGAAAAGATTAGACCATCCATATCGAAATTTACAGAGACTTTTGGTTAAAAATGAATTGAAAAGTAGATATTGAAAGACCTTTAGATCTTTCCGTGTAAGTCATGGTGTTCTCGTATCCCAAATCAAATTTATTCCAAAACGTTGAATTGGATCAAACGTCTCCTAGTACCTGTCTTGAGATTCCAATTCAACATTTTTATTGTCCATATTGCCTTGATTCAAGACCCGCTAGAAGGTGACATGCATATCCATAGATAGATGAAAGTTGCTATCTGTATTTTCAAGGTTGTCCTATATGTCCAAATAACATCGGCTAACTTGACTGACCAATATTTTCTTGTTTTACCAATTATCTTTTGTACAATCGCCTTGAGTTCTATGTGGATGGTAGAATCCACAATTGAATTTATGTAAATTAGGATATAATAATAAAAAAGAACGTTGATTTTTTTTTTTGATAACTCGATTGATCCGGTTCAACGGACACCATGACTTTTGAGTTAGGTTGCGGGGACGTTTTTTACTCCCTAGCTAATTCTCGAGTCAACGGGTCATGAGATCCGACTAATTATGGGCCCGGAGCGGCCATGTGAATGCTCCGGTGGCCAAGTAGAAATGATTAGATAATTCCGCGCTTGAAGGGAATTGATTCCTGGCTTGGACCAACATGACAACTCTTCCTCAAGTAGAACCACTACACCACAACCGCTTGTTGATTTTCGTTACTAGCAACAAAATTAAGGCTTTTGATTTAATTACAAGTGATTTTCAGCAACTTATTTAACAAGGCAAAAAAACTAGAGCAAAATTTGAAGCATTGTATAATTTCCGATAATAAAATCAAAGCTAAGAAAAAATATCTTTGGTTCATACAAACGCAAATTTGTATTTCACGCTTCAACTAATGTTAGGCCATCAAACTTAAAATCATAGTTGAAAGCTATATTTGCATGCTCACAAACGTGGTGTGGCTCGACTTTCTTGTTCAACATCTTCATTTGCAAAACCCTGAGATTTCGTCCGATCCAAACAAAGGATTTACCACCAAATCTTTGCAAAAGCAAAGCGGTGCATTCAATTGGAAATATTCTTCTTTCTTGATGATAATTCATTGAAGACAAGATTGTGCTCCAAGTCTTGAATCGCATCCAAGATTTGTGGAGCTTCTAGGGAATCAATAGCTTTTTCTACATGAGCTACTCTTCCGCTGATGTTAAAGATCACCCTCTTGTGATCCTGATACATAGTTCAACATCAAGTTTAGCTTCTTCTGCCTTCAACAATGCAAATGTCGGGAATTCAGCCTATTCTCCCATGACATATAAACTCCCTGTAAATATATACATGACCTATTAAGCTCTGTCAAAACCCACATGAACCAACTCATCCCTATGAAAGAACAATTACCACAACACAACACAACACAACACAAACTTATACAAAAGAACAAACATCACAACACAAATCATCATGTTTTTCAAACCTTTAAGCTCCATCTTACAATCTTAAATTTCTATCTCAAAACCTTGTAGCTCCTTGTCAAATTCGCATACCACAGCTTCATTGTGACGCCCGTGAACCATTTTTTTTAGGAAAATGGAGGGGCTGTCGATCGACACACGTAGTGTCTGTCGATCGACAGGGCTCTTAAGGGCTGTCGATCGACACACCTAGTGGTTGTCGATCGACAGGTGCTCGAATTGGCTGGTTTCTGGTTCGATTTAAGTTGTTCGATTGGACCGGGCCGGTTTGGGTAAACCCTAGGGCTTCGTATTTAAGGGTTTTTGGCCGCATGTGAGCGAACCAAAGTCCCAAAAATCAGAAACAGAGAGTTTGAGAGGAGTTTCTCTTGTTCCTGATAGTTTGTGGATTAGGGTTTCGTTCTTGATCGATTTGGAGAGGAATTTCGTGGTGTTTGTAGATGAATCTGTTCCAGCCTCATTATCCAGTAGATTCTATCCGAAAATCTAAGGTGAGTGCGTGACCATGGCTTCTGGGCCGGTGGATTCGTTAGGGTTGTATGGTGGTAGGTTAAAACTGATTGATTGTGATGATTGATGTTGTTTCTGTGTGTTTTGTGGTGTATGGATTGTTGGATTGTGTTTGTTGTGCAGGTTTCGTGTTATCGCAGAGGAGGAATCGATCCGAGAGGATAATTGATCGATCTCCTATGAATCTGCGACGACCTGTCGATCGACAGCCCTAAGGTGTGTCGATCGACAGGGTCACACGAGGCTGTCGATCGACACCTAGAGGTTGTGTCGATCGACACCTAGAGGTTGTGTCGATCGACAGGTGATCGAGGAGCTGTCGATCGACACCTAGAGGTTGTGTCGATCGACAGGGTCCAGTTGAGCTGTCGATCGACAGGCACCGTGGGTGTGTCGATCGACAGGTGTGAACAGGGCTGTCGATCGACACCTAGTGGTAGTGTCGATCGACAGGCTGCCTGTTGGGCTGTGGTTGAGCCGTGTTGTTGTGTTTGTTTTGTGTATTGTTTGATGCGTGTTTGCCTGAGCGGATCCATCGCGTCTGTGTGCGCAGTCGTAGATGGGAGGACCGTCTCACTGGGTATTTGTGATAATACTCACGCATCTCTTTTAACCATGTGGTGCAGGTAAAGGCAAATTGTGACCGTGGAATCATGGCAACGAAGAGGGAGATGATCTAGGGTCTCGGTTTTCATGCTGTGTGGTTTATTGTATTTCTTTTATTGTTTTAGAACCTGGTTAGGTTGCTGGATTGATTGGAATTTGTTGTTGAACTGGTTAGTAATTTAATGGAATTTGCATGTTTGGTTTTAGTGTGTTATCCGCTGGTTGCTTGTTTGTGTGGCTTGGTTGTGAAGGACAAGCATTTATGGGAATGCTAGTCTGAGACTAAGAGCTTATTGTTTTAAAAAAAAAAAAAACGGGTTGGGTCGTTTCAGTTTGGTATCAGAGCCCTTACGGTTTTAGGACGGGCTAGAACTGCTAGGATTGAATTTGGTAAAATTACAATTCTGTGAGTTTGGGGGTTCTAGATCATCTTCCTTCGAGCCTTCAAAGAGATTCCACGGTAAGTGTGTTTTATTGTTATTCTTTAGTGTTTAGCTTTTGTACTGTAGTAGTGCATGGTGTTAGCTAGAGGCACTAGAGAATGTGGCCGTGGGGGCCGAGGGGGACTGTGGAGGTCAGGATTTTGGTCGGGGACCAGTGAGTGAGTCGGCTGGGATGCGGCTCAGGGTTCCACGTTGAGACAGTGACAGATCCGTAGACGTATCTAGAGGGTCTGATTATTAGTGCGAGTGCCAGTGGGAGTGCCTGTGTGAGAGCCGGTGTGAGGGCTGTTGGGCCAGGGCTGGTACTTGAGCTAGTGCTGGATTCGCTCACTGTTCGGGCGCGCCCGCAGGAGGAGTCTAGGTGACGAGTTGATCGGCTGACAGATCTGTTGCAGTAGGTGTTGTGGCGGGCACTAGTGAGGGAGTTGGCCGGGAGGGCGGCTCAGAGTGTTGCGCGAGTGGCTGAGAGTGATCTGTAGACGCTTCATGACGGCTTGAGCGCCATTTAGGCTGCCAGCGTGCAGCCAAGTGTGAGCGCCAGTGTGAGGGCTGGTGGGGGCAGAGTGGTCCTAGGTTGGCTGCCGGGGGCCGGTGTGGGTCCTCGTGAGGTTGGTAGTGCGGATGCGCCCGCGGGTGGGCTCAGTGTCGAGTGGATCGTCTGGCGGATTGGCTTCAGCAGTTTTTGGAGCGGTTACCGAGTGCGGTACGAGTTAGGCTCCGGTGATGGCACGAGTGGCAGAGGTGCGGCTGAGGGCTGCGGATGTTGGTAGGGTTCCGTCTTATCTGCGGATAAGGGAACAGGTGCAAGAGAATTGGTGTAGGATTCTTTGCGAGTGGCGTGTTGCAGCGAAGAGGGTTCAGGCAGTGTTGGCTTGGGCGGACTTTTAGGCATAGTGTGGTGCCAAGTTCTTTCCTCGAGAGGTTGCGGGTCGTTTAGAGACGAGGTTTTTGGAACTAGATCTGTGAGAGAGATCAGTTCGTGGGTATGTTTTGGAGTTAATCAGCTCAAGGGTTGGGTTGGTTCATGCTGGTAGGAGCATGGAGGGCAAAGAGGCCCGAGATAAGAGGTTATTGAGAGGACTTTGATTAGATTGAGGACATGGTGCGGAGTGTCCGTGTATGCTGTGAGAGCATAGTTGGTTGAGACTGCAGGAGGCATTGTTGAGACTCGAGAGAGCAGGCTGTGGTGGTTAGCCCAGTTGTTTAGTCTATTAAGTCTCAACAGGTGATACCTGGCAGGGCGGCAAGCCTGTGCAGGGGCAGAAAAGGAAGTGGGAGGATACTTCCAGTTTGAGGTAGAATGGCCGGGATGCTTCGGGTGCGGAAGCATGGGTCATAGTTGGCGAGATTGTTAGGTTTCTTAGCACATGGGAGTTGTGTGGAGACCTTTGAAGTGGGCAGTGGTGAATTCCGGGTTGTTCGATTCTGGAGCATGATTGCTTCATCTCTTCGGAGTGGCGCTAGTGAGCGGATTGGACCGGTAATGGTTGCGGAAGGGAAGTTTCTAGTTACTCATGGCCGGGCGAGAGGCGTGGAGTTTCTAGTGACTGGTAAGTGGATGACAGCGGACTTGGTGTACAGTCTAGTTGAACTGTATGATTGCATCCGGTGTATGGATTGGCTTGATCAGTACAGAGTTCATCTGGAGTGTCACCGGAGTCGTGTTGTGTTGGAGCGTAGTAGGAGAAGGTTGGTTTGTCAGGGAGTGAAACCGACTTCTGAGAGTCTCGTGAACTCTTGGGTGCAGGCTGAGGCTATGACTGAGAGGTTGCGAGGCTTACTCGGAGACTGTTTTGCTGGCAGAGTCTGTAGGTGAGGTTGCAGTGAGGGATATTCGGGTTGTCCAGGAGTGTGAGGATATCTTTCGGTCGTTGCAAGGATTGCCGTCATCGCGGTCGGATCCTTTCACGATTGAGTTGGAACCCGGGACGACGCTGTTATCTAAGGCACCTTACCGAATGACTCCAGCAGTGTTGTAAGAGCCGATGAGGCGGCTAGAGGATTTGTTGAGTACTTCACCGTGTGGAGAACCGGTGTGTGGTGTTGAGGAATTGTGGTAATTTCCGGTTGTGCTTCGATTATCGAAGGCTTAACCGAGTCACTATGAAGAACAAGTTTCGTCTTCCGAGAATTGATAAGTTGTTAGATCAATTGTGAGGGGCTACTTGGTTCTTCAAGGATGACTTGGCATCCGGTTAACACCAAATTCTATTGTTGAGGTGGTTGTCAGGAAAACGGCTTTCTTGACGAGTCATGAGTAGGGTGGAGTTAGTAAAGGTGTTTGTCGGGTTGACGAGTGCACCAGCTGCATTTATGAGGTTGATGAGCGAAGCCTTTCAGTGGTATCTGAATGAGTTCGCGATTAACTTTATCGATGTCATCTTGGTGTATTCGAAGAGTCTGGAGGAACTTGAGGTTTATTTGAGGAGAGTTTTGGGGAAGTTGCAAGAGTAGGAGCTGGTTGCTAGGTTGAGCAAGTGTAGTTTTTGGCAAGTGGGAATGGGTTTTCAGGGTCTTACTGTTTCTGCAGAGGAGTTTCTGTGGATTCAGTTAAGATGCAATCGAGCTGAGATTTTGCCTAGACCGAAGAATGAGACTAAGTGTAGTAGTTCTCGGGTTGGCAGGTTATTTCAGGAGTTGCATCAAAAGGCTTTGAGAGTACGGCTCATTCCATGACCAAGTGGTTAGTGGAGTAGGTTCCTTTTCGGTGGTCTTTGGTTTAGGAGGCGGAAGTGATGGGAGAAGTTGTAGCGGATTGAGTTTTCCTTTAGTTTACCGTCGCGGTGAACTTAGCTAGGGGCGGATGCTCTTAGGCGGAGGAGGTATGATTCATCTCAGGAGGGGGATGTGGAGAATTTGGTGAACATGCTTAGTACTCTGAGGTTGGGTGTTACTTCAGAGGAACCGTTGGGGTTAGCGGCGGCAGATCAGGCAGATCTATTGAGCAGGATCCGAGTAGCTCAGGAGCAGGATCCGGTGTTGTTAGATCCCTTCAAGGCTACTAGTTCCGAATATCAGGTTTCTGCTAACGGGACTATCTTAGTGCATGGACGAGTCTGTGTTCCTAAGGATGAGGACTTGAGGCAGGAAATTCTGAGAGAAGCTCATGCGAGTAAGTTTTCGATTCATCCGGGAGCGACTAAGATGTATAGGGATCTGAAGAGGTACTATCATTGGGTCGGGATGAAGAGAGATGTGGCAGATTGGGTTGCAGCTTGCAATGTGTGTCAGTTGGTGAAGGCTGAGCACCAAGTTCCTAGTGGCTTATTGCAGAGTCTACCCATTCCAGAGTGGAAGTGGGACATGATCACTAAGGATTTCGTGGTAGGGTTGCCGGTTTCTCGGACCTATGACGCGATTTGGGTGATTGTGGATCGTCTGACTAAGTCAGCACATTTTCTGGCCATTAAGAAGACAGACGGAGCGGAGGTCTTGGCTAAGAAGTATGTGAAGGAAATTGTGAAGTTGCATGGAGTGCCAGCAAGTATTGTGTCGGATAGAGATCCGAGGTTTGCTTCAGTGTTCTGGAGAGCGTGTCAGGCTGAGATGGGCACTAAGGTGCACATGGGTACGGCTAATCATCCGCAGACGGATGGGCAGTCCGAAAGGGCGATTCAGACACTGGAAGATCTGTTGAGGATGTGTGTGCTAGATTGGGGTGGTCGTTGGGCGGATCACTTGAGATTGGTGGAGTTCGCATATAACAACAGTTTTCAGGCGAGTATCGGAATGGCTCTTTTGAGGCGTTGTATGGGAGGCCATGTCGTACTCCGCTATGTTTTACCCAAATGGGGGAGAGGAGCATCTTTGGGGCTGATTTTGTTCAGGAGACGACGGAGAAGATCCGTGTTGTGAAGCTGAACATGAAAGAGGCTCAGGATCGGCAGAAGAGTTATGCCGATAGGAGAAGCAAAGAGTTGGAGTTTGCAGTCGGAGATCGAGTGTATCTCAAGATGGCGACGATGCGGGGTCTGAACAGGTCCATATCCGAGGATAAGCTGAGTACGAGGTACATGGGTCCGTTCCGGGTTGTGGAACGTGTGGGACCAGTTGCTTATCGGTTGGAGCTGCCTCCGATTATGGAGAAATTCCATGATGTGTTTCACGTTTCGAAACTCAGGAGATGCTTGCATGCTTCTGAGGAGGTAGCAGTGACGATTCCTGCAGATCTTCAGCCAAATCTGACTGTTGGGTTGAATCCGGTTAGGATTCTTGAGAGAAGTATCAAGGTTCTGCGCCGGAAGAGAGTGCCGTTGTTGAGATTCTTGTGGGACTGTGACGGTATTCAAGAGGAGACTTGGGAACCCGAGGCAAAGATGAAAACGAAGTTCAAGAAGTGGTTCGAGAAGCAAGCAGAAGAGTGAATTCGTTTTTCTTTGTGGTTTCCAGTTTCAGTTTTTGTGTTGTGATCACCGTGTGTGGTGAGGTTTTTGGTTGTGGATTTTTGTATTTTTATTAAGTTGTAATGATTATGACATTTTTCCAGTGAATAAGAAAGTGTTTTTCTTATGTGTTTGACTTTGAGAGTCATGTGTTTGTGGTTAGAGAACCCCGAAATGGAAGTTTTATTGCGGATAGAACTTGCCAGTTTCGGTGGAGACTCTAGCGGTTTGTGTGTGTGTGTGTGAGAGAGTCTCGGAATAGAAGTTTTACGGTGGTTAGAACTGTCTAGTTCCGGGTAGACTCTGCGGGGACATCCGGGGTGAGGGATGGTCCGGGTGATCTGTGATGATCACGTTAGTGATGGTATTCCGGGAGGGGAATATCATGAGAGACCTTAGGAGGTAGTTCCGGTCAGAGGTGCATTATAGACGTTAGGAATTGATTGCATAGCTCAGAGATTGACATCAGTCTTTCTTGGAGACTAGTCTCCGGCAGATCTTGAGAGATGCGTCTCTCCGGGGGGCAGTGGGTTCCCCGCATACCGATCGATCGTCAGGACTGCGCGGACTGAGATCGTGAGGGTATGGGGATAGTTTGGGAGGTTGCGACCTCTGGCAGATCTCTGCATACCGAGAGCTTGATAGACTGTGTGTCTTGATGGATTGAGGTGTGTGGAGATGATTGAGTATCGAACACCGTCAGGACTGCGCGGACTGAGGTGGGTTGATACTAGACACCTAGAGCCGAGGGGTGACGATCCCGAAGCTAGATGGTGGTTATGAGTTATGAGCAATCAATGTCTGAGACGGATCTATGTGCATAGGACGGATGAGAACCTCGAGAGGGTCTGGGAGATGTAGTCTCCGGTGTTACTGGCGGGTTAGGCCAGGGTAGATTATTGAGTAGTATTAGAGGATTCGAGGACGAATCCAGTTTTAGTGGGGGAGAATTGTGACGCCCGTGAACCATTTTTTTTAGGAAAATGGAGGGGCTGTCGATCGACACACGTAGTGTCTGTCGATCGACAGGGCTCTTAAGGGCTGTCGATCGACACACCTAGTGGTTGTCGATCGACAAGTGCTCGAATTGGCTGGTTTCTGGTTCGATTTAAGTTGTTCGATTGGACCGGGCCGGTTTGGGTAAACCCTAGGGCTTCGTATTTAAGGGTTTTTGGCCGCATGTGAGCGAACCAAAGTCCCAAAAATCAGAAACAGAGAGTTTGAGAGGAGTTTCTCTTGTTCCTGATAGTTTGTGGATTAGGGTTTCGTTCTTGATCGATTTGGAGAGGAATTTCGTGGTGTTTGTAGCTGAATCTGTTCCAGCCTCATTATCCAGTAGATTCTATCCGAAAATCTAAGGTGAGTGCGTGACCATGGCTTCTGGGCCGGTGGATTCGTTAGGGTTGTATGGTGGTAGGTTAAAACTGATTGATTGTGATGATTGATGTTGTTTCTGTGTGTTTTGTGGTGTATGGATTGTTGGATTGTGTTTGTTGTGCAGGTTTCGTGTTATCGCAGAGGAGGAATCGATCCGAGAGGATAATTGATCGATCTCCTATGAATCTGCGACGACCTGTCGATCGACACCCCTAAGGTGTGTCGATCGACAGGGTCACACGAGGCTGTCGATCGACACCTAGAGGTTGTGTCGATCGACACCTAGAGGTTGTGTCGATCGACAGGGTCCAGTTGAGCTGTCGATCGACAGGCACCGTGGGTGTGTCGATCGACAGGTGTGAACAGGGCTGTCGATCGACACCTAGTGGTAGTGTCGATCGACAGGCTGCCTGTTGGGCTGTGGTTGAGCCGTGTTGTTGTGTTTGTTTTGTGTATTGTTTGATGCGTGTTTGCCTGAGCGGATCCATCGCGTCTGTGTGCGCAGTCGTAGATAGGAGGACCGTCTCACTGGGTATTTGTGATAATACTCACGCATCTCTTTTAACCATGTGGTGCAGGTAAAGGCAAATTGTGACCGTGGAATCATGGCAACGAAGAGGGAGATGATCTAGGGTCTCGGTTTTCATGCTGTGTGGTTTATTGTATTTCTTTTATTGTTTTAGAACCTGGTTAGGTTGCTGGATTGATTGGAATTTGTTGTTGAACTGGTTAGTAATTTAATGGAATTTGCATGTTTGGTTTTAGTGTGTTATCCGCTGGTTGCTTGTTTGTGTGGCTTGGTTGTGGAGGACAAGCATTTATGGGAATGCTAGTCTGAGACTAAGAGCTTATTGTTTTAAAAAAAAAAAAAAAAAACGGGTCGGGTCGTTTCAGTTCATAAACGTATAACACCCTCTCTAAGGCCAATTAAGCTCTTTCAGGTTCATCAAACTTCGGTTTCATATCCTCAATTTCTTCTCCCATTGATTTATCGGTCCATTTAAACAAATGGTTTTGATTTTTCTAAAACAACAATTTAACTAAGACAAACAACATTCAAACAACAATTTAACAATTTAAACATTTCTAGTATAACTTTTCCTAAGCCAATGCAAAAATAAACAACAACAATTACCTCATCTCTATATGGACAAGCATGGAATAGCCTTTCTGGATTATTTGTTGTTTGTGATGTGGGCATCCTCACACCTTCCCGCATCTACAATGGTTCGAAATCTTTCTTGCTCTGTCACCCATGCTTCTCGATCCAATTCGATCCATCTCTAACTCTCAAATCCAGTTCTGAGTTCAACAGGTTCTCGATTGTGTTCTTCTTCAACTAAACCCTAATTTCAATTTTTCCCCAATTACACACTCAATACGGCTTCGTTTTGTGTAGAGAGATGTTATTAAAATCTATAAAAAAAATATAAAACAATTTAATTTTCCACTTGTTTTTAACAATAAACATCTTAACGGATTAATCAATCCGTTTATGGTTTACTCAATCCGTTTATGGTTTAATGACAGTTTTGTGGGAATTGGCCAGATTCTAAAACTTTGTGTAATAAATTTAAATTATCCGTTAGTTCATGTAGGTTTTGGCCGAACTTAATAGGTCATGTATATATTTACAGAGAATTTATAGTTCATGGGAGAATCGACTGAATTCCCTGCAAATGTCAGCTTAGATTCATCTACAGTTCCTTCGTTGTTCTGGTTCTTGTTGTTGTTGATTTCACTAGCTCCACCAAAAGATCTCAAGCTACCACATGGATAAAAAGATGTAGCGGTCGTCCTTCTCGCACAAATCTGAATAAATATATACATGACATACATGTGTGTGTGTGTTTTTATACGAAAGTAAGAATCAATCATATCAAATAATATTATGTTTGATAAAACCTTTACACAATCTTGAAAGAACGAAGAGTTTGCTAAGACCAGCCAATCAAAACAACCCTAAAACTCTATTGTGTATGTGTATTTTTAACGATGAATTTATAGTAGAGATAATTAGTCAAACAACTTTTTTAGATATGGTGTTTATTCAAATAACCTTTTATTTTTTTAGCTCAAATTTTTGAGCTAAAAAAGGTTACAAGGACATTAAAACTACCTCAAATTCGTTTATTAACGAAAATGTCATTATCCTTTCAGAAAAAAAAACCAACATAAAACCAAAAAAAAAAAATCAGATTTCATGAAACTTCTTCTTCTTCTCCTCCGGCGATTCCGAGCGATTTCGTCTCCGGCGACGAGATTTGTTGCGTTTGACGGTAAGATTTGAAACGAATCATGAGTTTTCTTCCTCTCTATCATTCACAAGTGTTTTGGGTTCGAATTTATGAACTTCAATATGTTCTTCGTTCATAGGTTTCGAAATTCCGGCGAAGGAAAGTTCCGGCGAGTGTTGGGGTTTCGTTTTCGTGCGTTGTAGAGAGGTAATCTCTTGATTCTAACCGGTTTCATTTGGGTGTGTTGAAGTTTTGTAAAATCACATTCTGGTCCAGATCTGGAGTTTTCTCAGATCTGAAAATTTTACAGATCTGGATTTTTCTCAGATCCAAATTCCGACGTTATGGTAGACTTATTTCTATGGGGAAAAACATACGTTACGGTAGATTTATAATAGACGTTATGGTAGACTTATTTCTATGAGATGCTGACGTTGTGGTAGACTTATTTCTATGAGATGCATACGTTGTGGTAGACTTATTTCTATGAGATGCAGACGTTGTGGTAGACTTATTTCTATGAGATGCAGACGTTGTGGTAGACTTATTTATATGAGATGCAGACGTTGTGGTAGACTTATTTCTATGAGATGCAGACGTTGTGGTAGACTTATTTCTATGAGATGCAGACGTTGTGGTAGACTTATCGACTCTTGATCTGCTAATGAATGAAATCTTTTTTGACGTTGTGGTAGACTTTTTGCCAAGAGATACAAACATTATAGTAGACTTTTCGACTCTGGAGCTGCTAATGAATGAAATCTTTTTTTGCTAGTTAGGATTGTGTTTCAGTCTAAGATGTTCTAATTTCCATGAATTTCTTTACAAGTATTCTTTGTACGTGCAATGCGTAACCGCATGAAGATTATAAAGAACATCCAAAAGATCATGAAGATGGTCTATACACCATTGTTTCTTGTTGTATTTAGGTAGTATTTGGTTGATCTTTGTATTGTTTAACTTGCTTATTCTCCTATACGGCCTTATGGTTATGTAGCATCAAGTCCTCAATCTCACCCGTATATATGGCATGTAAGTCCTTAGTGGTAGATTTATTTTTTGTGTAATGGTAGATTTATTCTATTCAATGGTAGATTTTTGACTCTGAAGCTGCTAATGAATTAGATCTTTTTTTGCATAGTATGAAAGACTTTTGTGATTCCAGTATGCATGTTATTCGCCTCAAATGTGCAATTGATATCATGGATGAGTTACCACGTGATGAGATTGTTCAGTTATCAAAGTCAAACCCTCGTGATGGATCCAATGATTGTTCAGTTATCCCTCGTGATTCGGATGAGATGTATTTTCGTTTGATGGTAGATTTATTTTTATGAGACAAACACGTTCTGATTTGTAATATACGTTATGGTAGATTTATTTCTATAAGATACAATTGTTATGGTAGACTTTTTGCAAAGAGATTCAAACATTATAGTAGACTTCTATGAACATTTTTTGTAGTGTAATGAATGAATTGACAACATTTATGTATGGTTAAAATATGGCTTCTAAAATGTCTATGTAACTATTACAATATCCTTAAAACACGAGTACAAGTTCATACGAAAAGATAGAAAATATATGAAAATATATAGTACATACTAAATCTACCATCACTTGTATATAAATCTACCATCCCTTGCATGATATGCCCTAGAACTGTACCATCTTTTGAATTGTCAACCAAGAACACCCATCAATTCTTCTCAAAACTCTGACTACCACAAACAAGAATGATTTGTTTTGTTCCCAATTTACCTCCTTTTGTTCAAACCCTAAACCCTAAACCCTAAACCCTAAACCCTAGTTCTTCACCATTGTTGCAGGTTTTTCGTGCAAATTTGTCTATTTTTTAAGGGTAAAATCGACATTTTGCATTCCCTGCAACTAACTCTACCACCTACCAAATAAGTCTACCACCACTATAGTTTCCTAAACATGAAACAAGTCTACCACCACGTACTATAAGTCTACCGCTATCACAATAAGTCTACCAAATGTCTAATGTGAAAAAAAAGTCTACCGTAACTAGGTTGGATAAAAAGTCTACCACCACTAGACCTAGGTAAAAACAAATCTACCGCTGCAATCGCTAAAATCGCATAAGTGTACCACCATTGATCCTAAAAAAATAATTCTAGCAGTCAAAGGTTGGTTTCGTTGACCGAAAATACGAAATAAGTATACCGCTCATTATAAATCTACCACTACTACAATAAGTCTACCACAACTGTACACAAAATAAATCTACCACCACCATAAATAAGTCTACCGCTACTAAAATAAGTCTACCGTCACTATAAATCTACCGTTGCTATGACTAAAAATTTACCACCAAAGGAGACAAATCTACCGGTCAAAATAAAATCTACCATCGAAGAAAAATAAATCTACCGTTGAAAATAAATCTACGGAAATAAATCTACCATTCGACAAATAAGTCTACCGCAAAAATAAGTCTACCGCCATGTGAATTTAAGTCTACCGCTAAAAAAATAAGTCTACCCTTCGGAAACAAATCTACCACCAAAAGAGACACAATAAGTCTACATACTAAAAAATAAGTCTATCAGATCGATAATAAGTCTACCATCACTGAGCGGTAGACTTATTTTCTTTAGGAGGGAAATTTTCCCGCCTACGCGGCCCGTTTCATTTATGGCATTTTCATAAATACGTTTTTTGTTATCAAAGAAAAATGGTAAAACGGACTCAAAAATAGCCTCAGTAATTAAAATCTAAAAAGGTTGTTTGAGTCAACCCAAAATCTAAAAAGGTTGTTCTAGTCAACTTCCTTTTATAGTATTTACGATCTATATGTGAAATTTAGAGATGAAATAAAATACCTTAGAGGAGGATTGTATGATACCACGCAGCATTTTTTTTACCTTCGCGACAACTACTCTATCATGGATGATACAATATCTTTAATTAGTGGAATAACATGTTTGACCATCTAAATCTAAATTAATAAACTAGCATGCATAATTGCATACTATGAAAATCTAATAAGTAACAAAGATAAATAAAATTAAATGATTTTAGAGATTATTCCCAAGAATACCATATATTTCAAAAACAATTTCCATATATACCATAATCACATAAACCTTCCCAATTCATACAACAACATTCGTTAAAACTTTGTTTTACCCCTAACTTAACTTATGATTTACTATTAGTTTCGTCCAGTACATTCATGTCTACAAACTATTATGTCCGTTTCGTCGCCACCGCCGATTTGTCCACCACCGTTTGGTCCACCACCGCGCCAACGAATTTTAGTCCACGACCGTCGTCGTCGCTGACAAAGTTTATTTCACGACCGTCGCCGTCGCTGACGAAGTTTATTTCACGATCGTCGCTGTAGCCGTTTGGTCCACAAACGTCGCCGTCGCCGTTTGGTCCACCACCGTTATCGTCGCCATTTGGTCCACCACCGTCGCCGTCGTCGTCACCATTTGGTCCACAACCGTTGTCGTCGCCGTTTGGTGCACAACCGTCACCAGCGCCGTCGTCGTTTGGTCTACAACCGTCGCCGTCGTCGGGACTATCTCCGTCGTCAACGTCCGTTGCCATGATCGTCTTCGTCATCAACGTCCATCGCGGGCGCTATCTCCGTCGGAATTTATGTGAACATATATTATGAAAGAGGGGATGATAGATGAGTAAGGGTAAAATTGCATTTTAGGATTTGTTGTAGAATTTAGTGTAATTTGTGTATATATTTAACTATATAAATAATAGTAAACTATTCGTAAATATTATAATTATAGTTGACTATTTGTATAAAAAATTCACTATAAAAATAAGTATTTTAGTACATAGTTAATTACATAGATAATTAATAGAAATGAAAATGTTAAACATTTATGATGGTGGTTATTGCTTTTTTCTTCTAAATATGCAAAAAAGAAAAATAATGATAAAATTAAGGGTTAATTAGGTGAAAAATACTTTTAGAGGTAATAATTAAGTAACTAACACGTCCAAAACTATATTTAGATAAGTAAGACAGAGAATTAAAATTATGACAAAATTACCCTTACAACTATTATGGTATATGTAAAACAGAAAAATTGCTTTAACAACTATCATTGTAAATATAAACAAAATTCCATAAAAATCTTTTCTTGGTCTTATCTCTTGAAAAATTGTTCTTGCACTTGTATATCTGAAAATACTGGAAAAGATACGTTAGAAACAAAGAAAAAATATATTGTAAAAAATAGTTAACTATTTTTGAAATTACATGTTCAATTAATTTGAGAACATAGTTCACTACATAGCTGATTACATACAGAAAACTCTAACCATTTAAAAACATAGTTAACTATTCAAATTATAGTTATTACTTTATTAATTTCATAACATATCGGACTACATAAAATGTTGTTGTGTAGTTACGTATTTAATCAAATATAGTTAACTACATTCATAACATAGTAATTTATTATAGTTCGTATTATGAAAAAATAACATATATAGTTAATTATTTTCATAAATATAGTTATCAATTATAATGAAAAAATAACATACCTAGTTAAGTATTATCGGAAACATAGTTATCTATTTCTGAACATAGTTAACTATGTCGATTTCCTGTGATCAAGATATATGATGACGATGAAGATTTTAATGGAGAAGAAAATATACCACTTTAATTCACAAATTCGAGATCTCGATCCATAATATGATATAGTCAAAGTAATTAAGAGAGAAAAAAACCAACTCTGAAATTGTAATTAAAAGGGAGGAGAAGAGAAGAAGAAGGATTGGAAAGAAGAAAAACATTAGAAAATTGATAAAGAACCAACCAAGTGGTGGTGGTGCCCTAGTGGTAAAAAGGCTTGCGGAAGGAGGTCACACTCTTCTAACCTGAATTCGATTCCCCCTGGAAACACTTTCACCTCCACTTTGCCAGTCGAACTGGTGTCATGCTTTATGACTATTAGAAAAAAACAGCAGGTGGGCTACTCGACGGCTACACTTATAAAAAAAAACTAAAATATGAAGAAGAAGATGATGTGAAGAACGTGGGTGGAGGAGAGGTGAACGGCAGAGAGAAAAAGAATTGGAATATTAGGGTAAAAGTAAGAAGGAAAGTATTTTGTAAAAAATAAATGTTTTTTTTTAACACTGAATTGCTATTTTATTACTATGAGAATAATATAAATAAGTAATACAAAGATTCAAGTAAAACATCACCAATAGGTGTACAAAGTGAATTTAAAGATTCATCTTCTGAAAACCAATATGGCTTACGAAGAGTGAAATATTGATGCTTCAAAGCTCTTATGTCAAGTAGCGTACTCTGCTTCGATCAGAGCTTGAACCCAAATTAAAGTCTTGTCTCGAGTCTTTAGAAGGTCAATAAAAGACGTTCCCGTACCACAATAGTAGACAAACATCTTATATTTTGATGATACCACGACAACGATTCACATGATTAAGACAGAGCTCCTTCTTTAATAGTTTTCAATAATTTTGTTCCGGAAGAGTTAGATTCGGCGAACCCTACTCTAACCACCCGCCGAATAAACTTGAACTGCAAAACACACAAACTAGATATATAGCCAAAATTGGCTAAAATCTAAGTATCTCAAACACAAATCTTCTACGATAAGAGAAATCTCATAAAAAGAGTCACAAAATCCCATAAAATTTAATCCTACCAACTTATAGATCTGAAACTTATTAGAATGAAAACCAAAAGAAACGAAAATTGCTCACAAAAGAAAACTACGATTGTGTAGCCCTCTCACGATGTCGGCGAAGAACGCCAACCATCGGAGAGGCAAAATATGCAAATCTCTCTTTTCTCTCTGGCGGCTAGGGTTTCTCGCGAGCCGTCACCATTAAAAGGAAATGTTTTAATATATGATTTTTCAAATTAAAAATCGGTGTTAATGATAATTAAGGGTAAATTGGTCATTTCGTCTAACACAAGTATTACTTACTTTATTATTTTTTTAAACTATTATATTGTTAATTGGTGTGAAACCTATTATTCTACCTAATTTCTCTAAAATTAATATGAAAGAGAAAATGTAATAAATAAAATAAAATAAAATATTAAACCATTTACCATAAATACATTAGAAATAATTGAAATCTCATATAATTAGAATGTTAGTTTCTAAATTTCATTTTATATGATGTTAGATAATTCAATATATGGTCAATAAGTAATATAAAGCCTAATATATATATATATATATATATATATATATGTGTGTGAAATTTATAGATGAAATAATATTCCTGAGAGGAAGATTATTTCATTAATTAGGGTTTTTTTCTGGAGATTCTAATCTATATTTCACCGTCTGTAGCTAGGGCGGATCTAGATGTTATGATTGGATGAAAAAGCTATATCCAATATGGCCCCTAGAAAAATATGTCCATGAAAAGCCTGAAATGAAAAAGACCATTTTTTAAATCCAGTATTAGCAAGTTTAACCTTAAAACATTCTCTATGTTCAGAGTTTAACCCACGGATATCCTAATTATTTTTGTGTTTTTTTTCCAGATATTTGTTCAGAAACTGTTGGAGTTTCTTGTAATGGGAGACAAACCAGGTCCAGCCGTGACCAGAACAGAACAATGCAAAACATCTTATGAGTGAGATCGCAGCTAAAGGTCTTCTGGTTTGGTTCTAGCTTCCTCTCTCATCTTTAAACATCCGAAAAAGTCCTTTCAGCGATATTCATCAAATCATCAATCTCCCCAGAGATTTAGACAAATATAAAACACTAGATGATTGACCCGTACCGTGTGCGGATACGAATTTTTTATGAAAATAAGTTAATTCTAGTATTTTCGTAATTTAACTTTACTATTTACTAAAAATATATATACATCATTGGTTGTTTTAATTTTTGATGCATTTAGAAAACTCAAACTTTATATGATTTTTTTTGTTTTATAATTTTTGTATTTGTTTTGAAAGAAAACACAAATGATAGATAACAATATGTAAAATTTTGTAAATACTGAAAAACTATTTTAACAAATTTGAAAAAAATAGATATCGTGATTGGTGAGACACACAACTACAGTCTCTAAGAAAAAGAAGCACAAAATCAAACAAAACATATCTTTTTATTTTATGGGTGATTTCCCTCACGCCATGAGCATGCATAGAGAATTTTTGTAAACTTCGTTAATAGTAGTATTATAATATTCGTTCATTGTAGATTGATATTTTTGTAAACTTCCTCGTTCATATTTTAGATTTTAGTTTGACATTTGTATAAGTTTGTTAAGTGTACTTATTATCTACATTTGTTTTATGTACTATTCTCAATTTTGTTTCTTTTGTTTTCTCTCTCTTTTGATGTTTGGTCTTCTTTTTCTTTTTTGTGTTCATCTTTGGTTTGTTCTTTGTTATTCTTTCTTTTTTATTCTTCAACTTAGTCTTATGTTTCTTCTAAGCTTGTTACTTGTATCCGAATCGCTAATTTCTTTTCTATGCTACTCTAATTTTGTCTTTGGGTTCCTCTCTTTCTTTTTCCAATTTTTATTATTCATATTTTTTCCTTCTTTTTTCGTCTTTTTGTCTACTCCTTCAATTTTTTCTTAGTCTTCTTCTTCTTGTTTTTTTCTCTTTTTATGGGTTTCCTTCTTCTTATGGGTTTTTTTCTTTATTTTCTTCTTTATCGTATTTAGTTTATGCGACTTCTTTTCTGGTTTTATTTAGTCTTTGTTTTATTTCTCATCCTCATCTCCAAACACATGTTTAGTTTTCTCATTGTTCTCCTTATTCTTCTACCTTTTTTTAGAGTATTGTTACTTGGGATTGAGATTGCTAAATTCGTTTCTTTAGTTTATGTGACTATGTTACCATCTTTTTTATAAAGAAATTATGATTGTAAATTTACTTGTTTGATTTTTTTGCTTTATGTATTATACAAATTTTTTATTAATGCATAGCCATTTTTTTGTCGACAATGCATAGCTGTTTAGTCCATTAATATATATGAATTTTTTGCTCCAAAATAAATTTATATGACTCAAGGCTCTAAAAATTGATCATCCAAATCTTTGCATTTTAGTTTATATTACATTCGCTCTCATTCAGTGGAATCTGATAAACTAATGATAATAAGCATTACTATCATGACTATATTGGATAATCAAAGTTTCCTAAAATTCAGCATTGTGAATATCTCATTCTCTAAACTTTCGTTTCTTGAAAAATTAAATATTTCCAAGAAGCTTCAAACTTATGTTCATAGTTAATAACTGTGACTGCCCATGTAGAAAACACTACATTTTCACATTTTTCTAATAATCTAAATAATATTACCAAAAAGCAATCACTGAAATAGGTAACACATAAACTATAATGTAAAAATTTCCAATTGATCTCAACCTCACACGATAGCAATGTCACAAACGTGATGGTACCCTAAACTAAGTATAGCTAGTTTAGACTTTTTGTTATTGGAGAATTTGTTATAGTAATTGGATATACGAATATTGTTGTTAAGCTTTCTTCATCTTTTTTGCAAAATATTTTGAATTGTTTCACTTATTTATTTTTAAATTCTTTCTAATTGGTAATGAGGAAACACTAATATTTTTTGGTTTAAAATAATTAAAAGATACAAATTTAATTTAAATTGTTAAGAGAATTTCGTAATATTTAGTATATTATTTTTAAGTAGTTGTTAGCTATATACATGTGATCATTGTTTAAATTTTAAAGGCATGTCATAGTTTTGTTTTTAAAGCCAATGGAATTATATCACTAATTTCTTTTCAATAATATCACTTTCCATTTAATAGTAAGAAGATATGTAAAATAATTTTTTTTGCAAAAATTGAATCTCAACTTTTTTTTTGTTTAGTATCCCACAAAATCTTGTTTTTTATTCTACTCCCTCTGTTGCAATTTAGTTGTCATTCTACATAATTTCACGTATATTAAGAAAATATAATAAAAATTCTATTATACCCTTAAAACAAAGTTAACTCTTGGTATTATTTGAGGTTAAAGTTGGTATTCAAAGCTAAAAATTACATTGAAAATTGAAAACGACAACTAATTTGAAACATAAAATTAAGTCTAAAACGACAACTAATTTTCAACAGAGGGAGTATCAACCTAAATATTAATTAAAGTCAATTATTCGGTTTATTTCAATTTTCAATTTTCTCGCCATACCTAATCATTTATATTATTTCAAATTAACAAATTAGTTAGTCGGTTGTTTGTGACAAAGAACTCGTCCTTGAATATCTATAATATCAAAAGAAAGCATGATTTATATAAGAGGGAGTTATTGGTTTATAGATTTTAATGGATTTGGAAATCCAAACAAAATCTAGTGTTATTGGTTCTATGATTTTAAAATCCATATTAAAAACCGGTGTTATTGGTTCTATGATTTATAAGTCCTAATTAAAATCATGTGTTATTCAATCCTACGGATTTACTTATGGATTTGATTTCACTTAGGATTTTAATGGATTTGAAAGGATTTCATGTCAAAAATACAAAGGATCAAATCCGAGGGGAAACCTTCGGATTTACAAACATTTCTAAATCTTATAAGATTTATAAATCAAATAACACAGACTTATAAATCCACAAATCAACTAAAATAATCAAACCAATAAATAAAACACCATCAAACAAAATTATAGAAAAATTGTGTCACGTATGTACTTTTCGTCTCTTCTTCATCATTTTATATATGTTTTTCTTGCTTTTTTTCTTTTTATAGGCTTGTTCATTTTTTCTTGCTATTCACGTGATCAATTTCTCTGTGATTCTTCACAACAAGGATTTTAGTGAATATTATTGCGAAATCATATATTAATCATCGTAAATAATATATATAAAGATACAAAGGTGTATGTGTTAGTGTTCGTTTTTGATGGGTTAAGTTTTATTTGTTTAAAGTATACTCAAATATGGATTCAACAAATACGGGAGAACAAGAAATCCTTGAAGAACGAGAAAGACATATATCACATGAAAATAATGAGTTAGATGTTGATATTATTACTTTATTGGTTAGTCAATGAAATATATTTAGTTGATTTGTAAATCAATTTTATTTGATTTTGAAATCCACGGTATCTAATATTATGGATTTTAAAATTCATGGATTCATCTCAGATTTCTAAAATCCAAATGGATTTTAAAATCCATTAAAATACACAAACCAATAACCCCCTCGAATATTACAAAAATTATAACTGATCCATTTACGAATGTATGTATAATATCAAAAAGTTTGGAGAATAATTGTATAACTAGGTAACTTTCCCGCACCGTGTGCGGGTGCAAACATTGTTTTGTGGTTAGTTTTAATATTGAATGTATAATAAATTATGAAAAAGTAAAATATCATAACATGTAAAATTTGATTAAAAATATTATATGACTCAGTGATATATTGAATAATGACATAAGTATGGTTTAAAAAATATAAACAAAACAAAAGTCAAATTTAAAACACTAATAATAACATAAGATTTTGTTGTTGTTAAAGATATAGCATAAGATTACAAAATTATAATTGCTTTTAAGGGACATTAATAGATATTCTTGGCATATTCTTCTACATCAAGGTACTTCAAACTCAACCAAGCAATTAGGTCCAATTGTCTGTTCCAGTGCAAAAGAGATCATGTTGATAGAGAGATCGATACCAACAACATGAACATCAAAGTTCTCAGGCATATAGAAATCACCTCCACCAATGCCACACCCAACATCTAACACTTTATGTCTCGTTTTTAGATCAATCTTCTCCACATATTATTGGGTTGTCTCTATTTCAAGAAATATGACACAAACACATAAGATTATTAATAAGATAAGACTCAAATGATTAAGTACATAACATAAATATATTCAGATTGAGTTTTTACCGTTTCCACAAGTGCTCAAAAACCTCTTGTCCAAAGACACGCTCATAGCATAAGATACCATTGGATTTGTATTGAACATTGTCCAACAAACATTAGAATCCTCTGTTTTTTGTCTGAGGTAACCTTCTGTCAAATTCAATATATTGTTAAAGAAAACAAATGAAGAGTTTTTTCTGGGGATTATCTCACATTATGATAGTGGATGAAAAAATATGATGCCAGTTTTTGATCTCTGGAGTTATTGTGTACATAAATGATATATATAGAGAATTAGAAGAGTGTAAATTATTTTGTGCTTTTATCATAAATTAGTTTTGATTTTATTAGATATGAAATTATTTTGTGATTTTATTACATATTGTGTACATTTGTAACCTTCTGGTATATTTTCAAATATTCCAATTGGTTCTTAAACAAACCAAAACCGTAATATCCTTTCTTTCATTTTTTTGTTAAAGAAAACCATAATATCCATAACCTCATTTTGTTATCTTTTGTTTTAGTAAAGATATAAAAATCAGAAAAACAAAATCAATTATTCTTTAAATCTTGTCCTTATTATCTTGAGAAATTTTTAAATAAGCCCCTTTTCAAAAATGACAAAAATGACACTGTGTCATTTTTGAAATCCCCCATCTACCTCCAGGTAAAGCACGTATTATCTTCCAATTTTCAATAACAATGCTCATGAGTAAATGGTGACTAATTACTTTTTTATAGGAATATTTGTGAAATACGCTATTTAGTTATTGAAAAACAAAATTAATCTTGTATAATAATTTTGAGATCTTTGTGATTTTGTGATCATTGAAAGATTTTAACAAAAATCTCCTAAATAAAAGCATATGAACTTAAAGTTAAAAAAATACTCCTACTTTCTGATTTGTTATATTACTGTAAAATATCTTTTAATATCTAAATGGTAAAATCATATCAACGTAAATGTTAATATCTTATGTTGTTATATTATTCAAACCAGACGATATCTTAATCATATGAAGATGTTTTTAATTCAATTATTGATGATGTCTAAGGATTACCTATAATTCAAATTAGTGTTTCTAGCCAATTGATTTTTGTTTGGAAAGTCAATGAGAGAGAAGATGCACGTTTTGATTTTTAAAATTAACTCTCCAATAATTGAAGAAGTCTCAATACTTTTTCCTAGTTATTGTAAATAAAATAATAGTTGCAGAGAACTGGACGACCCTAGTTGACTAAATATCCAGACAACTTCTGAAGATGCAGAGAACACAAATGCAACATCAACACATTTGCTCACGAAGTCACGATACTAAAATTATAACAGCCCACTCTATTACTTTGTAAATAAAATAATAGTTGCATATGCTGTGATTATTCCGCTTCCCATTATATATCTCTGATGCTATTTGGACGATAAATTATTCTATATAGTTTTAGTAAAATGAATTCTCGGAAATTATACACCAAATAGTTAATATAGAAGTTCAACATGTTTATTTAGAAAGGAAAAAGAAAGTTGAATTTGAATATTTATAATAGTATGAAATAATAATTAAATTATTTTAGTTATCCAATAGTTAAAGAGGATTAAGCCATGTCACATTTTTAACCAAGACATGTCATTATTTTTTCAATCCTTCTCATAGTTTTTAGCCATTGAAATTATAACAATTAATGAGGCAAACTAATGTGACTTAACTTTTAATAGGAAGGAGGATATCAACGTAAAAATGTGTCCTTTCACAAAACTTAATATTTATTTAAGATTTAACAAAACAAAATGATCCTAAATTTGAGGAATTACAAATGTTGGTTTGTAATTTTCAGAATTTGTGATTATAGAAATATTTTAATTAATTCATTATTCATATTATTTTGTTATCCAATGAATGAAGAGCATTAATTCACTACTAGAATTGGGATACATAGTTACAATTTATTTGGTTGCTATGAAGCATTATTTGTAGCAAAAAAGTGATTGCTACAAAGTTGTTACAAAAAAAAATCTCTGAGTCTCGTGTCGTCGCTAATGAGATTATGTCGTCAATTGTAATAAAATTCTCACCAAATGCAACGCATTTTTGTCGTAGCAAATCGAATTAATTAGTTACAATTTCAATTGTAACAAATAATGTTACAACTTTGTTACCATATTGTTACAACAATGGTTTCCTTTTTCTTGCTCTATTGCAACAAAAGTCCACAAAATTGTTGTTGCAAATTATTAGAAATAGAAACAATATAATTGAAGGTAAAGCTACATCGATTGTAGAAAAATATAGACATTTTAGACAAACTAAATTGTAGCAAATAGTTACTATAGTGAAACATTAGTAATTATAGCTACTACATTTTTGGTAAATAATATGTTCAAACTATTTTTTATCAAATAAAGACTAAAAATACAGTAATAATGAATTTTAAAAACATAAACGTAAAACATAATTACTAAATGTTTCTTAATTTATAGAACATTCAAACGATTGCGTTACATCGTATACATTAGACAAAAGTCGATTACAAAAGCCGATTACAAAGGCTGATTACAAAAGCCGTATACGATAACCGATAACCGATACCCGAACACTAATTACAAAATTAGATTTGATATGTAAAAAAATAGTTAACATATCAAACATATATACCAAAAGAGTTAAGTAGTAATATTAGTTACCATAATTAAAGATGCATCTGAACGCCTTGTCAGTATGCTGCAAACTCATCATTTTCATCCTCCTCATCTTCCTCTTCTTCTTCATTTTGTTCTCTTTCTTCAACCTCGTTACGACCAACATTTTGACCCATCTCCCCATCAACAACCAACCTAGCAGCTTCGAGACTAGCCTCCAAGTCACATGGTTGAACCCGAGCTGGACCGTTAGCGGATGCCATTGTGCGAGGAGTTGAGGACCTATTTCCGTCACCATTTGCTTCATTAGCCGACTGCAAGTAATTGTTCATGAATTGAACAACTGTTGACAACTGCTGCTGCAAAACAGTTACTTGTCGCTCGAGAGTGAGCCTAGTTGCAGCCATTGATGAGCTTTCACCACGCTCACGAATAGGACGATGTCCACCCATACCAAAAACATGACCACTATTAGTAGGCTGCACAACCTACATTAAATGAAATCAATAAAAATCAAACAAGTACTTTATGAAATAATAATCATATTATTTGATTGGAAATAACATACTTGTAGCTAAAAATAGGTTAGAACACATTATTAAAACATGTCTGCTATAGATACGATCAAAGGACCTTTCTATGGAAAGGAATTTCAAAAGTAGTAACTTAAGCTATAGGTATATAAAGCTATCTCTACATTTTTCAGACAAGATGTTATTCCTATTTCAAGAGAAAAGTGAAAGACTTAGGATAACAAACTAATGATCAAAAGACAATGGTTCTTATTCCACTGTATATCAAATATTCTCTTTCGAAAAGGGCAAATGCATTATGCAACATTCTCTAAGTTACATGTAAACATTCTCTTATGAATGCATATCAAGATGACATAAAGCTCATGTAAATAAAGAGTTATTAAAAGGTGTATGGCTTTTAATTTTTATTTACAAACAGAGATATATATTACCTTCAAGTAGAGATCGTCCTCTATAAGTTGAGACAAACCAGTCGCATCCGTGCCGCCAAAAGACTGCGTTTCTGAACCCATGAGTTCTTGATTACTTCTAACTTGTCTATGAATCACCTCATCAATGTAGTGAGCTTTCCTGTCTACATAAGTACCATCACGTTTCTTGTGAGTCTCTCTAAGAACTTGGAGCATTGACGGCTCTATCCCATCCCTTTGCCTCTACACATAACATATAAAGCAAGATCAATGAATAAATAAGGAAAGAACATCATATGTTACTATCATTAAACTGAAATCAACAATTACTTAGCATTGAAGAAATTTTAAAGGTAGCTAGAGGTACTTACTATAAGTTCTCTCACTTGGTTAAAAGATCGCGCTCCTGAAGTGTGTGCGTGGCGACCATATCCATCACGGGGAGACATCAGGTTTGCAGCAGCAATGCGGCTCCTCCGCCTTCCTTCGAGGCTGTTCCAGTAAGCCCACATTGTTTCCCATATGTTTAGGCTTATCCAGTCAGGCCTCTCAGGTCCATTCTTTGCTTTAGAGACCATGTCCCTAAGTCTCGCAGCAGTAGTGTTGTACCAGTAAGAGTAAACAATAGCTCCAAGTGCGGGTTCCCAATTGAAAGCCTGCTGGAAATTGGAATAAATAAATTTACAATTATGTTAGTCTCATTGTATAATAGTATTCCAATCAAATAATTTATTTTAATTAGCTCAATTTATGTTACATGATATGACTTACAATGAATTCACCCCACTATTGGATGATGGTTTCATTCGGTACAGAACTCATGTTGAACCACGGTCCATCAAAATGCCTCCTAATTGCTGCCACAATACGTTGCCTTTGACCATTATCATATCCAAACCTAGAAAAAATTGCTTGCTTTATCATATTGACCAGAGGACACATATGGCTATCAATCACATCTAGATGTTGCATATACAAATATGGCAAAAAATTTACTACACAAATGGCAAACAATATCACAAATCTTACCATAAACCACCGTTTTCCCTATTCGGATCAAGAACCGGCATAAGCGTCCTCGCATCATTAGCCATAAGAATATCTATACCCATTGCAGCTGGCCTAAAACCTGGACCACGCCCACCTCTTCCACGCCCACCTCCTCTGCCACGCCCACCTCCTCTTCCTATCCCTATTCCAATTCCACGACCTTGACCACCTACTGCATTTCCACCGCCTACACCACCAACTCCAGCTTCATTAGGAACACCACCACCACCTGGAATCCCACGACCACCACCAACTACAGGTCCGTTTGTAACTCCTCCTAGACCACCACCAACTATAGGTCCGTTTCCAACTCCTCCTAGACCACCACGACCACCCCCAACTACAGGTCCGTTTGCAACTCCTCCTAGACCACCACCAACTATAGGTCCGTTTCCAACTCCTCCTAGACCACCACGACCACCCCCAACTACAGGTCCGTTTCCAACTCCTCCTAGACCACCACCAACTATATGTCCGTTTCCAACTCTTCCTAGACCACCACGACCACCACCAACTAAAGGTCCGTTTCCAACTCTTCCTAGACCACCAATACCAACTACAGGTCCGTTTTCAACTCCACCAACACCTCTTCCACGGCCAATACCTCTTCCACGGCCAACTCCTCTTCCTCGGCCTAGACCACCGCGGCCACGACCAGAGCCATCACCAGAACCTTGAGAGTCATGAGGTTGCATCTACGAACAAGAGGATATAGTTAGAACAGAAAATAGAATTTAAGAAAGACCATACATTTTACATGTTTCCATGTTTATGCAACGACCTATGTTTGACACATACTCATCTGGAAACTTGACCTCATGCTTAAGCCAGTTAAGAAATGCGGTCTTTGCACGAGAAAACATCCTGAAAATTGGAACCAGAGCCCGACCTGTGGGGGTAAGGTGTAAAGAGCTGCGATCACAATATAGTGGCAAATCTTTACGTGAGTTGATGGTGTCTTTCGTTTTCCCTGGAACATTGAAAATAGTATTAAAAATGTTATCAAAGAAATTTTTCTCAATGTGCATCACATCAAGATTATGCCGAAGTAAATGAGTCCTCCAATACGGCAAGTCCCAGAAAATGTTATGCTTATGCCAGTTGTGGTATTCCATGTATCCATCGATGTCGTTGTTGATATGGCCATTTCCACCACATTGACTTGTTTTCATCAACCCATATATGTTGTTCAAGTGATTCTCCAAGATGTCTTCACCGGAGACCACTTCTGGTGGATGTGTGGTGACAATAGTCCCTTTTTTAAACCCTCTCCTATTGTTGCGGTAAATGTGATCTTCAGGTAAAAATCTTCTATGGCAGTCGAACCAACATGTTTTCCGACCATGCCGTAATTGGAAAGCTTCTGTGCCTGCCATGCAATAAGGACATGCTAATCTTCCATGCGTCGTCCACCCTGATAACATCACATATGCTGGAAAATCGCTTATTCTCCACATCAGAACTGCACGAAGGTTGAAATTCTGCTTAACTGAAACATCAAATGCTTCAACTCCTGTTGCCCACAAACTCTGCAACTCATCAATCAACGGTTGTAGAAACACATCCAAACTTCTTTTAGGATGATTCGGACCTGGGACTAGAATGGTCAGAAATAAATATTCACGTTTCATACACATATCTAGTGGAAGATTGTATGGGGTAAGAATTATAGGCCATAATGAATAATTACCACCAATCATACCAAATGGATTAAATCCATCTGTACAAAGTCCCAGATATACGTTCATGCTATTATTTGCAAATTCATGATATACCTGATTAAAATGCTTCCATGCCTTAGCATCTGATGGATGTTGCATCTTACCATCACATAATTGATGTTCTGCATGCCACCTCATATGTCTTGCGGTTTTTTGGGATAGATACAATCTCTTCAACCGGTCAGCAAGTGGGAGATAAAACATCTTCTTATACGGAACACGGTTTGCAGAGGATTCATTAGACCTTTGGGGATGTTTCACGGGTTTGTACCTTAGTGCCTCACAAAATTTGCATTGCATCATTTCTTTCTCGGCTTCAGTCCAATAAATCATGCAATTATTTTGGCAAACATCTATCTTCATATAAGGCATACTCAATGTCCGCATAATCTTCTTTGTTTCATAGTACGTCTCTGGAGCAACGTTTCCTTGAGGCAGATTATGCTTGGCGACTCGCGAAAAATCATCAAACGCTTCTTCAGAGACATTATTTTTCGTTTTTACATACATCATATCTGAAGCGTACGACAATTTTGATAACCCTTCCAAACATTCATCGTATAGAGGTTCGTTCCCTGCATCCAACGCATGAATTTTTTTTGAAGTTTCTTCATTCCGATAATCTTCATTTGGTTCATCTTCACCGTGTGTAACCCCTTCTGTATTCGGCATGACCCAGAAAACGCGGCGCCACTCAAGTCCACATCAAAATTCCATCCGCCATCATTTGCTTCCACTGGATTTTTATCTTCATATATTTGCTCTTCATGTTGATAAATCGGTGAATGCTCAATAATTTAATTTGGCTGCAGGTTTTTTTAGCCAGATGTATCTATTATCCACACTTCGTCAGAAGATAATTTAGTTATAAAATTATCATTGGACCTACATCAACGTCGGTAGCTCCATTGCCATATAATTTTCATTTTACATTTTCCAAATTAACTTATATTTCTTGTTTTAAAAATATTTAAAAGTTATGAAAATTGTTACCAGAAATATGTGAGTAGTAGTAACAAGTTACCCACACTAAAATTGTGAAGCCATTCTCTACCAAAAAAATTGTGGGCGTTGTAGGTAATACCTACATTTGAGTCATTTGATTTCGTAGCAAATTTTCTACTAATGATATGTCTTTATTTGAAGCAAATATGCTACACATATTAATTTGTTTTTATATTGTAACAAAATACCAACAAATCGTTTCAAAATAGTGATAGAAAAACATCATAATAAATTAAGAAGCTAATTGTATCCATTCGT
The DNA here is from genome assembly GCA_900128785.1 of Arabis alpina. NCBI lineage: Eukaryota > Viridiplantae > Streptophyta > Magnoliopsida > Brassicales > Brassicaceae > Arabis > Arabis alpina. The sequence continues at coordinate 12,853,824 of LT669794.1, forward strand.
TACTAATATTTGCTACGAATCAAATTCGTGAAAAATTTTGTAGCTATAATTGCCCATTCTAGTAGTGAAGCCATGTCACATTTTTAGCCATCCATGTCATCATTTTTTTTGTTTAATCATCACTTTTTACTTGGCTTTTACTAGGAAAGAGATCCCGATAACAAAACCTAAGCAACAAGTCCGAGAGGAAAACCTAATCTCTCAAGATTCCAAGTGGAAATATCGAAATACTACAAGCCGGCCTTTGGATTGGAAAGAGACTACGACATATTTTCGTTCGGAGCTACAAAATTGTTTCACTAGATTTGTAGAAGATGAATTTAAGGTGGTTTTGAAGCACAAAAACGTCCATGAGTATAAAGAGATTCTTGACGACACTGGATTCATCTTACTAACGAGAGAGGTGAGTCAAAGCATTATAATTTGAGATAAACGACCCTGAATCACAAAGCTTGTAGATGGTTATATTTCATAGACTCTAAGACCATTAACACATCCATATGGTTGAACGTTGGTGTGGTCTTTTAACAATTCCTCCACAAGGCAAATGACAGCATACGAACAATTATCACAATGAGCTAGCCAAATCTATGACCATTATCTTCAAATCAACAAGTTTTGCTTAACATGAACCTGCTCTAAAGACTGAAATCATTTACAATTGATAGGCCATGGAGAGGAAGCTGACGTGGCAGCATAGAGAGCACTAGTGTTTCTACGATCGAATTGGTGAATTGGTGCGTGGTGTCAAGTGGAGTTCCAGATAAGGAAGAGATGGATTCTACTCCTGAGACATTGATCGAAGAAACCAAGGCAAATCTGGTGCAAGAATTGATTGAATCAGAATCGATTCAGGAGACAGAAAGTGAGGCTTTGATTTTGGAGGCAGAATTGAGTGAGTCATTCCATGTTTCAGAAGAAGAGGACATTGAATTGTTTTACCACCTGCAAATACAAAGGAAGACAAAACAGGAAGGAAGCACAAGGTTAAGTTTTCTAAGACCTGGAAGAGGAAATTGAGTAGTGTCATGCCACCTTTTGCACATTATACAATCATAGGAAGAAGAAGTAGAAAAAACAAAGCTGAGAAATTGAACATAAGTGAAGAGGTGTTGAGATATTACAATCTGCAAAGCAACGATGTGTTTTTCAAGGTTTCTAAGGCAAACCTTGCATCAATTGGGAGTAGCTGCAATACAATCTCCAAAACCACCATTCTTGCCTATCGGACGAACTGGTTTTTGGATAGAAATGCTGCTCAAATGGGTTGCCAGGCTAAGAAAGAGAAGTCAGCGACGGTCTTTGAGGTTTATGATGCCACATACCTTCAGATATTTCACAAGAAGTACCTGAGTAAGCCTTTGCCAATCACTCTTGCTGAACATTCTGATCAGCAACTTATATGTGTGAGAATGATGAGGCACCATCATATGAGACAATTGTTGTGTAAACTGATGCTGAAGCTTGATTTAAGAGGAATGCACCAAAATTTTTGTGCTAATGAGAAGTTTTTTACATGAAGCATAAATGGAGATATACGCTCCTACAATTGACTTCAGCGCTGGAATTCTGTGTGATCAGTCTCGCGTTCATCAGTAGCTATGCACAATCTTCATTTAGGGAACACTTGGACATGAGCGAGGGAAACGAACAACTGCTGCTCCAATACAGAGTGATTTTCATGCACTATTTGTTGGGTATAATGCTTTGGTTAATAGAGATTGATGCAGTTTCGAGGAAAGAAGTTGTGTATGCGCAGATTATACAAGGTCACACTTTTGGAACATGTCTATAAAGGTGAAGGAGCTATTGGTACACAACAGTTTATTGCATCCAGAAGTGAGGGTACAACCCAACCAGAGGCAGTGGGAGTTTCATGGCTGTTCAATACTAAGGAACAAGCAAAACGAGTGTAGTTTCTGCATTCTTTTGCGGGTTGCATCTTCAGTTTTTTTTATTTGCACTTGAGGACAAGCTGCGTCTTTGCCAAGGGGTACTGACAGGCCATAGAGAGGAAGCTGACGTGGCAACAAGAGTACTAGTGTTTCTACGATCCTATGCTTTATAAATAGAGATCTTTTCATTCACTGAGAGTTATCTTGAATTGTAGAAAGAGTCTAGATTCAGAGATCATGTTGTTGGCTATTCAAGTTTAGAAACTTGACTAGATTTCTTGTAATCCTCTTGATTCAATAGAGATTCAGGTTCTATCAACAATCTAAATCAAACAACCACTGACTTTAGTCTTGTAATGAGCACAACAAGAATCAAACCAAGTTATGGCTTGGAGAATCAAATTAGTGATTCAGAAATTGGTGAGATCCTTCTAATTGTCGTTGGAGGGATGAATTGTGGAGAAAATATATCCCACATCGGAAAGGAAAGATGAGAAGAGACTTGACTAATATGTAGGGGATATAGACTTCTAAAGAAAACGAATGTAAAAAATGGATAAACTGTCATAAAAGGAAATTGAAGTGCTAATGTTGTAGAAAACAAAGTTCCTAAGTCGAGCCTGATTTGGCAAGTATGTATGAATTTACATTATTTTCCCTCTCACAATACCTCACGATAAAGTCGAGAAAAGAAATTATAAACTCTGTGAACTCATCCAGTGCTGATTTAGACAAATAAACGTATCAAGAGTCACTTTGAATTCAAAGTGAAGACCAAAAATTGGGTTGACGTTCTTATTTATAAGACAGCGTATTATTTAACTTTCTTTACAAAAGTCCACTCCTTTTAAATTGTGAGTTACGTTACAGTACGTAACTCACAATTTGCGTATTAATGATTAAATGATCTATTTGTGGATCTACTAGAATGTTTTTGTGGTAGGTGGAATGTCTGTTTCCAATGTTACGAACCCTTTGAAATTTCCTTTTGTTTTACAAACCTATTTCATGATTCGATTTCCTTTTATGTTGCATATGATTTCCGCTGTTTGTTATTGTTGAAGAATATATATGCTATAATTCAGTTATTGATTTATCTACGTGTTCATTTCCTATTTTGGTGCTGATTTTCTTACTCATATAGTCGTGTAGATCTATTAGATCATTTTTGTTATTTTGAACAAGTTTTGCTCAACTCAAATTTTCAAAAACATGGAAGATGTTAATTTTGACTTACACTGTAAAGATTCATGGCCATTTTTTTAAAGTGAATTTTTACTGTCGATACTTTTTTGTTTGCTTTCTCATACTGTTTTGAATGATTTTGTTGTTTGTGTTGCTGTTTCTCAAAAATCTCTCCATTACTGGATTTATGATTTTTGTAGGTTTCTATCAAACTGCAATTTATTGGTTTTAAGAGATCGATCATTTATGCTCATCACAAACTATATAAAATTAGGGTTTTAGGAGATATTTACCTCATGGTTGACCAAATTATGTTGTCTTGGGTTCAACTATTTATTCCTTCTGTTGTTGTTGTGGTTGGCCCGCATAAAATAAAGGTTGACAATATTTCAATAATAGGTTGGAGATAGCTCTTGTGTCTCGTCACGTGCAACGAACTGAGGCAAAATCATATGCATGGATGCATGCAAATTAAATAATTAAAATTGTATCCGAATTGATTGATATGGACCATGAGGAAAGAGAAAATAGCCTACTTCAAGTAGGACCGGTCCGGTCATAATATAACATGAAGAAGAGGAACGTGGTCTCTAGCTAATGTACAAGAACGTGGTACTGAAATTTGTACCTCTTTTATTCTTATTCCATTACAAAAGCTTTTGCGCTTTTTTTTTCTTTTTTTTTAAAGCTTTTGTGCTTTGTTGTACTCATATGTGTAACATAATAAAATAAATTGAATGAGAACAATATAAAATTAAACCGAAAGTAGGTACTGTGATTGATAAAGAAGTTTTAAGTTGTACTATGTATGATATTTTTTGAAGATGTCTGATGATGGGCTAAGAACTTCTTGATATATCTGTTGTACTATCTCCAAAAAAAGTTATATATATTTGATTTCGCTAGTGAATTAATTTGTTTCGTATCTTTGTGTGTGTGTGTTTGGGCTATACTTTCAGCTTTCATTTATTTTATGAGGTCTTTCGTTTATTTTATGAGGTGTGTGAAACTGGGATTGTAGTTGTAAACTAAACTAATCAAAAGATTCAGTCTGAAAGAAAAATGTTGGGAATGTTTAATGTATCTATCAATTTCATTCTTAAATGGAATAATGTGGGACATTAAATGAAATCAAAGATTCTAGAGAAAAATAAGATAAAGCTTTGGTATAAATCTCATTGGTGGTATTGTTTAACCAAGATTTTCTTTTGGTTTAAAGAAACTTTCTTTTAAAAATCAAAAATCAAAAATATGTAGTTTATCCATAACGATTTTATATGCAAAAAGAAATCGTTTTTCTTTATTTGCAAAACAAACTAGTCATAATGCCGTATAAAACAAACTTAGATAGTAAATACCATGAAAACGTTAAACATCCATGAAACGAAATGTTCATCCATGAAAATAAAATGATAAAAGTTGGGCACTGACACCTTTCATCTCTCACAGTACAGCCACCAAGTTGGTAACCAGAAAAGGCTTCGGCTCTGGCAATTTTTGCCACAATGTCGGTGACGTTGCCTTCTTTAACATTAGCACAATTTTGATCGAATTCTTTAGAGACAATACAATCAAAGGTTTCACGAAGTTGAATAGATCTACAACTGCTTCACAATCAAAAAGCTTTCACCATAATCAAAACTTTTACAAGTGATATTTTTGAAAACAAACAACTCAACGTGACAACTTTGTACAAAAAATATTTCAAAATTGACATTTTTGCAATTGTCCCTAAATTTAATTGTAAATCAAATAATAAAAACAACAACGGTGAAGATAAGGGTGTTGACGGAGGCCTTGATGTGGCTGCTCCGGTTGCTGTCAATAGATGGTGGTGTTGCCCCCGGCGGAGTCATCATAATTTCCTACACGAACAGTAAACAAAGCGCATAATGGAAATCATTGGTTCTAGGAAGCAGAAGAGTGGTGATTTATTTGCACAATAATTAAAACAAACATATGGTCTGCTTCTTGTACGTATTGGTCGTTGACCGAGTGTGCCACCTCAAATAGTAACGTAAATCGATCAAAAACAGTTTCCGGAGCAAGCCACAAAAAAATGTAATTCCTAACTAGACCTTGAACTCATACGTAATGAGCAACACAAGGTAGTATATATATATCAAGGAAGAAAACATTTGTGGTGAGATGACTCTCCGTGAATAAATGACTTTATTGAATCCAAATTTTGAAATTAAACTTGATTGAAAAGCAATGTAAAATATGTCTAGAAGCGATTAGACATGGACTGGTAAGGAGAAACCAAGGTCTTTGAAAACCAAGCAGAGTTCAGCAGTGTTGGAGGGACGATAGGACGGACGGGATTGAATACAGTCCTCTCCCATCTCTCACTAACCTTGTCATGCACAAGAACCCACAGGTAACTGACATTAGAGACACAGAGACGGTCCTCGAAACTCCACATGTAAATGCGATCCTCGGCGCTAATATCCTGGGGTTGCGACACAGTACATTTCGGTGAAAAGATCCATGACAAGTATCTCACCTTCCATCAACAACCAGAAGAGTGAGCCCTTTACAAAGATTGGGTTTCTTTCAGGGCTAATTAGAGTGAAACCAAGAGGCATTGGACCAGCTGTTTTGTATCTCGGCCTCCACTCGCTAGTGCCTAGATCAAAGACAAATGTCTCCACGTTGTCACCGAGAACCACCCCTTTGTATGTTCCTGATAGGCCCTTGAGAGCATATACAAGGAGCAAGAAAAGAGATAGTTCAAACAAAGGAGGTGTATTCGATCATTGATGGGCTGGGAAAGAAAAGGAAGAAGTTGTGCTTTCAAGGAAAAGGAAACAAAGGAAAAGGAAACAAAAGAAAAGGAAAGTCTTTATCAATTTAGTATAAATATGATTGCAATGTTTTAGGTTTTTGATTATGCATTGTTTTGATTATCAATCTGATTTTGACGACATGAGTCAATTCAGAAGATCGCTATGAGATCTTGAGTGTTCTAGTTATCTTGTTATCAATTGAGTTTTAATAAAGAAGGTTACGGTTAAGTTCTTAACAAATTGGTGCGTTTGTTGATACTGGATCGAACAGAAATCGCAGACTTGATAATTGGTGGTGAGCAATGGTGAATTCGGACGAGTACGGTCAAAGAATTACACAAATCGATGGTTCTTTGGGTGAATTACATGGTGAGGTAGAGGCACTTAAAGAAGGTTGCGAGCGTATGTCACTGTCCCAAACGGAGGCGACACAGCGATTGGCAACGTTGGAGAAGCATATGACTACGATTTCTCAAACTCTTTCCCGAATCGAAGCCAATTCGTTTTCAGATCGTGGACGAGACAAAGGAATTTCTTCTTCATCGTTCACTTTACCTCAAATACCTAGTGCTCTTCCTATGGAGGATCGAAATCAGCGAGGCTCTCGTGGAATATCTGGTGTTATTGAAAATCGAGAAAGTATGCTGAAAAAGATTGATATGCCCGTTTTTGATGGTCGCTTACCATATGGTTGGATCTCTAAAGTAGAGAGATATTTTCGATTGGGTCAATATGTAGAGGAAGAGAAGTTGGGACTAGTTTCTCTTTGCTTAGATGGACCAGTGTTGAATTGGTTCAACGGTGAGAGTGTTACAGCACCATTCTATGATTGGGAGCAGTTTAAACAGAGATTGTTGGCGAGATTTACTCCCGCAATTGACGACGAGCCTGGTAAGCGTTTGCTTTGTCTCCAACAAACCGGAGATATTGCTGATTATGTGAACGAGTTTGAAGAACTGTCAGCTCAAGTGACTGGAATGGATGAACAAAATTTGACTAATGCTTTTTACAATGGATTAAAACGAGAGATGAAAGAGGTTATTAAAATGAAGGATCCAAGAGGCTTAACCAACCATAAGACAGCGGTTATGAAGATGCAAACTTCTATGTTTTGTTCGGTAATGGGAGAGAGTAAACATCAAGTTTCCAAACCAAGTGGTTTTCGACCTTTCAAATCTACTTCGATATTTCCGCCACAACGATCCCTTCCCGGCTCGGAAAATCGTGAAGGAAACATGGTGAACCAGAACAAGTGGGGTACTAAGACGGTGGATACGCGTCAGACTAACTCCCCCGTTCCGTTACGACCACGACAAAAGTACACAGATGCAGAACTTGATGAAATGAGGAGATTAAAAATCTGTTTTAAATGTCACGGACCATACTATAAAGACCATCCTTGCACGAAGAAAGAATTCCAAGTTCTTACGGTCGTCAATGGTTTAACTATGGAAGTATTGGATCAAGACATGGATGAGATAGAAGATGAAGAGACAACACTCATTGGAGATTTCATGTCATTATCTCTTAACTCCTTTTTAGGTATTTCTTCTCCTACTACAACAAAAGTGAGAGGTACTATTGGAACGTTGTCAGTAGTGATAATGTTGGACAGTGGAGCTACGCATAACTTTATCGCTCCTTCTGTGGTAACACAACTAAAACTTAAGACCGCAACTAACACGAGCTTGGAAGTGTTGTTGGGAACCGGAGTTTCGGTCACAAACTTGGGAATTTGCAGAAAAATACAATTTTGTATACAATCCTTGGCTTTCACAGCAGATTTCATCGCTTTGGAGTTGGGTAATGCAGACATTATATTAGGAATTCAATGGCTCCGAACTCTTGGAAAGTGTCAAATCGATTGGGAAGCTCATGAATTATCCTTTAACTATCATGGGAAATGGGTTACTATTCTTGGATATCATACGTTGCATCAAGGGAAGCTTTCTTTGAAATCAATGCAACCAACATTGATGATATAAAAGAAGGGTACTGAAATTGGCTTTGATAAGACGCAGATGGCCAATCACCAAACCCACGATGTTTCTTCCGAGATTGATTCGAAGTTAGAGGAGTTCAAAATGGTCTTCGCAGAACCAACAGGTTTACCACCAGTGCGAGGACGAGAACATGCGATTAACTTGTTGCCTGGTAGTGGACCAATTAGTGTCCGCCCTTATCGATATCCACATGCTCAAAAAGAGGAAATGGAGAAGCAAGTGAGTTTGATGTTGGAGAGTGGAATCATAAGACCTAGTCACAGTCCATTCTCTAGTCCGGTTCTATTAGTTAAGAAGAAAGACAAAAGTTGGAGGTTTTGTGTGGATTATAGGGCTTTAAACAGAGCCACGGTCTCCGACAAATTTCCTATTCCTATGATCGATCAGCTTCTTGACGAGTTGAATGGAGCTAAATTTTTTTCAAAGCTTGATTTACGTTCTGGATATCACCAAATCAGGATGCAAGAGCAAGACATTGAGAAAACAGCGTTCCGAACTCATGATGGCCACTATGAATTTCTCGTCATGCCATTTGGTTTGACAAATGCTCCGGCTACGTTTCAAGCGTTGATGAACGAAATTTTCAGGCCGTTTTTAAGGAAGTTCGTGTTAGTGTTCTTTGATGATATCTTAATCTACAGTTCATCATTACAAGAACACTTACTACATTTACAATGTGTTCTAGAAGTTTTTGTGCAGCATCGTCTTTTTGCCAACAAGAAGAAATGTCTCTTTGGGCAAACCAAAGTAGAGTATTTGGGGCATGTGATTACACCTGACGGAGTCTCTACTGATCCAAGTAAGACAGAGGCAGTGAAGCAGTGGCAATTTCCTAAATCAGTGAAGGAGCTGAGGGGATTTTTAGGTCTTACTGGTTATTATAGACGATTTGTCAAGAATTATGGTTCAATTGCAAGACCTTTGACTGAATTGCTGAAAAAGGAGCAATTTTAATGGACTCCACGTGCTCAATCTGCATTTGAAGCTCTAAAACAGGCCATGGTTTCAGCTCCCGTTTTATCCTTACCAGATTTTGATGAGCTTTTTATTGTAGAATCTGATGCTTCGGGGTTTGGCATTGGGGCCGTTTTAATGCAGAACATGAAGCCTATTGCATATTTTAGTAGGGGATTAACCTTGCGAGAACAGTTGAAACCTATCTATGAGAGAGAGTTGATGGCGATTGTTATGGCCATTCTTAAATGGAAGCATTATCTGATGGGGAGAAGGTTTGTTGTTCGAACAGATCAAAAAAGTCTCAAGTACCTCCTGGAACAAAGAGAAGTTACTATGGATTACCAACGGTGGCTTTCTAAGTTACTTGGTTATGACTTTGAGATTGTGTATAAACCAGGCTTGGAAAATGCGGCGGCCGACGGGTTATCACGCAAAACCACTACATCCACAATGATTTTTGCATTGACAATTCCTACTTCTTTGCAAATTCACGACCTTTACAAAGAAATTGAAGAAGATCAACATATTCAGGAGCTTAAGAAACATGTTTTGAACAATACTTGTAGTAACACTAACTATACTATCGTGGATGGTAGGCTGTTTTACAAGCGAAGACTCATGATTTCTAAACAGTCAAAGCATTTAGTGAGGATCATGGAAGAATGTCATTCTGGTTTATTGGGTGGACATTCCGGGTTATTGAAGACGGTTAAGCGCATTCAAGGCTCTTTTCACTGGTTTAATATGAAGAAAGATGTGCAAAAGTTTGTTGCTGAATGTTTCGTATGCCAAACCCATAAATACTCTACCTTATGTCCAGCGGGTTTATTACAACCCTTACCTGTACCAGACAGAATTTGGGACGACATTTCGATGGATTTTATTGAGGGACTTCCTACATCGCAAGGGTTTAATGTAATCTTGGTTGTAGTGGACAGGTTAAGTAAGTTTGGACATTTTGTGGGATTGAAGCATCCATTTACGGCTGAAGATGTGGCTCATCAGTTTATCAAGAAAATTGTTCGCCTACATGGATTTCCAAAGTCCATTGTATCAGATAGAGACAGGATTTTCTTGAGCAATTTTTGGCGTGAGTGCTTTCGTCTATCCGCCACTAAATTAAAGTATAGCACTGCCTATCATCCTCAAACCGATGGGCAAACTGAGGTCTTAAATCGTTGCTTAGAAACTTATTTACGGTGTTTCACCTCTTCTCATCCACGTCAATGGTATAAATTTCTCTCTTGGGCTGAACTTTGGTACAATACAAGCTTCCATACAGCTATCCAATGCACTCCTTTCAAGCTAGTTTATGGTCGCGAACCACCGCAGTTGTTACCGTATGAGGCAGGGACAACTAGCAATTTTGTGTTGGAAAAGATGTTACAAGAGCGAGATACGATGTTGTTACACATTAAGGAGAATTTGTTGAGAGCTCAACAAACTATGAAGAATAATGCAGACAAGAAGCGAAGAGATTTACAGTTTGAAGTGGGAGCTTTTGTATTTCTTAAGCTGCGACCATATCGACAGAAATCAGTGACTAAACGCCTATGTCAGAAGTTAGCAACTCGTTAATTTACCAACTGTTATTCCACGAGAGCCTCGCTGATTTCGATCCTCCATAGGAAGAGCACTAGGTATTTGAGGTAAAGTGAACGATGAAGAAGAAATTCCTTTGTCTCGTCCACGATCTGAAAACGAATTGGCTTCGATTCGGGAAAGAGTTTGAGAAATCGTAGTCATATGCTTCTCCAACGTTGCCAATCGCTGTGTCGCCTCCGTTTGGGACAGTGACATACGCTCGCAACCTTCTTTAAGTGCCTCTACCTCACCATGTAATTCACCCAAAGAACCATCGATTTGTGTAATTCTTTGACCGTACTCGTCCGAATTCACCATTGCTCACCACCAATTATCAAGTCTGCGATTTCTGTTCGATCCAGTATCAACAAACGCACCAATTTGTTAAGAACTTAACCGTAACCTTCTTTATTAAAACTCAATTGATAACAAGATAACTAGAACACTCAAGATCTCATAGCGATCTTCTGAATTGACTCATGTCGTCAAAATCAGATTGATAATCAAAACAATGCATAATCAAAAACCTAAAACATTGCAATCATATTTATACTAAATTGATAAAGACTTTCCTTTTCTTTTGTTTCCTTTTCCTTTGTTTCCTTTTCCTTGAAAGCACAACTTCTTCCTTTTCTTTCCCAGCCCATCAATGATCGAAACGCCTATGTTAGAAATCAGTGAATCCTTTACCAACTGTTTTCTCTGCAACTGATGAAATAATTGTGGAACCTGATAATGTGTTGGACTCAAGATACAATGATGATGGCCATTTGGAAGTTTTGCTCTCTTGGAAAGGTTTACCCGATCATGAAAAGACTTGGGTTCGTATGATTGACGCAAAACAGCAGTTTCCAGAGTCTAAGCTTGAGGACAAGCTGCGTCTTTGTTGCGGAGGTATTGATAGGCCCTTGAGAGCATATACAAGGAGCAAGAAAAGAGATAGTTCAAACAAAGGAGGTGTATTCGATCATTGATGGGCTGGGAAAGAAAAGGAAGAAGTTGTGCTTTCAAGGAAAAGGAAACAAAGGAAAAGGAAACAAAAGAAAAGGAAAGTCTTTATCAATTTAGTATAAATATGATTGCAATGTTTTAGGTTTTTGATTATGCATTGTTTTGATTATCAATCTGATTTTGACGACATGAGTCAATTCAGAAGATCGCTATGAGATCTTGAGTGTTCTAGTTATCTTGTTATCAATTGAGTTTTAATAAAGAAGGTTACGGTTAAGTTCTTAACAGTTCCTCTCACAATATCTCTCCCAAATCCCAATAAAATTTTGAAACCTTGAGGAGGAGCAAGTCCCCGTCTCTTATTTGTCATAGGGTTGACTAGATAAACGCAGACCAAATCGTAGATGCAGAACAAACCGTTACAAGATCCAGCAACTCGAATATACTCCTCTGGGTCTTTAATGTCTGCTTCAGCAAATCCGCTGTATTTTGATATATACTTCATAAGAAGCACTCTCTGTTTGGACCATTTGAAAGTGATTTTCAGCTCCATACCTTTTCTGTTGGAGACAGAGGTGTTTCTCTGCTATATGGACCGATTCGATCATTGGTTTCCATCCTTTCAACACCGATTTAAATCTCAACACAGAGAGAATCTCTTCTACTAGATCATCCGGTAGCTCAACACCATGCCTAGGGCTTTTTCTCCCTTTTCTTGCGTCTTACGCAACCATGAAAAAAGTTTGGAACATGTTTCTAAGCATTGGTGTAAAACTCTCACTACAAGAAACATGCTGGATTAAGTCGGTAAACTAAAGTCAATTTGTAAACCAACATTAACTTTCTTATAAGGAAGAGATTTGCCGTCACTTAACAAACCGACTTAAACCATTGTTCATATTGTCTCAGAATTGGTTATAATTCAATCACATTGATAGTAAAGTGAGAAACTAAGTTGGATTTTTTACATACATTTCAGAGAGGGAGAAATATGTTGAACCTGAGTCGAGATAAGGTTTTTGTTGTATCAGGCCTATGATCAGGTTTGTGAAGAATTACTTATTGTCTTTAGGCTTGGTTTAGTTGGAAATATTTTGTTATTTTGATAATTCTCTGCTTTTTGGTCTATGAAGAAAAGAGTAATTCTTTAAACCTGCTGCATAACGTAATGTTCACAATTGGTCCAGCTTCCAAAGTCCACGGTACATTGTTAAATCTCAATGCCTTGTAAATGGGATCAAATTATAATCAAGTTTTCTCTTTTCAATTAGAGACTTTTTGGTTTATGCTTTGACCTTTCTCTCTAAATTTTGAAGAAATTCAAGTAGTTTTTGATCTTTGGTCACTAATTAGTCACTTTTATTTCAAGGTTACAGAATTGGAGAAGAAAACAAATGTGGGGTAAGATCAGATGAAAACAAGTGGCTTTAGTTTGCAACGAAGCAAGAATTAACATGCCTAGTAAGTTTTCTGGTTTTAAATATGGTGTTAATTTGAGGATTAATATGTTGTCAAATCGTTTGCTTGGGAACTAGTAGTTTAGTATTTATCTATTGTACTATTACAGGTGCACTCGGTTAAGAGATCACGATTTTGGTTAAAAACTCTAAAAGCTTTTCTATATATTCTTCTTCTTGATCATAGTGCATTTTGTCGTAGTAATTGGCAATCTTGTTGTCTTTTAATTTCTGGTTACTGATCACATTGGCTATAATGTTGTTATTTCAGCTCAAATTTGCTTATGGGTCTTTGTTCGGAAGAGCTGTTGTTCGTTGGCAATGCCATTTCTGCACACTTCTATATTCCTCAACCTTTCCAAATTAATTGTGAATACTTATACATTTTATACTTTCATCATCATCAAACAAGATATAGTATTTTGTATACAACACTTATGTTTTATACTTTCATCATCATCAAACAAGATATAGTATTTTGTATACAACACTTATGTTTTGTATACAATACTCCAACACTTCTGATACCTATTCTAGAGTTTGTATGTTGATAGATTAAGCTCAAAACAAAGAATAACTCTTTTTATTACTTTAGGAAAATAACTCAAAACCTAAAGCTTTCTATATCTCTCAACAATAATCTCTCAAACTCTCAAATCTCTTATGTCTCTATCTCGACCGTGATAGCTCTTTATATAGTAGAGTTAAGGTTTAGATAACTCGTAAACCCATTAGTAGATATAGACAACTCCTTAAATATCTACTAATCATAATCCTATCTCTAATAGAATTACTTGTTTTCCAAGCTTACTCCAGCAATCTCCCCCTTAAGCTTGAACACGAATTTCTCCAAGTCTTTAACACCAATGAATTCTCTCATTTCTCTAAACGTAACTCTTCCCAAAGCTTTTGTAAGAATGTCCGCCTTTTGTTCTACACCAGGAACGTGCTCTACTTCGATCGTCCCACTCTCAACACACTCACGTATGAAGTAATATCTCCTTTGTATATGTTTACTTCTTCCGTGGAACACCGGGTTTTTCGTCAATGCTATGGCGGATTTGTTATCGATCCGTATAGTAACCTTCTCAATCGTTGTTCCAATGATTTCACTGAGCAGATCTTGAAGCCAAATGCCTTGTTTTGTAGCTTCCGTTCCCGCCATAAACTCAGCCTCACAAGATGAAAGAGCTACAACATCTTGTTTGGTTGAGCACCACGAAATAGGATTTTCACCTAGATAGAAAATGTGTCTTGTTGTGCTTCTCCCATCATCTGGATCAATGTTGTGACTACTGTCACTATAGCCTACTAATCTTGGAATACTTGAGCTTCTCTTGAAAGTTAAACCATATGATGCAGTTCCCTTTAAGTATCTCAAACATTGTCTCATTGCTGCCCCGTGTGAGTCTCTAGGACTTTGCATATATCGACTTAACACACCTACAAAAAAGAAAGATCCGGTCTTGTGTGTACCAAATATCGGAGACAACCAACCTTTTTCCTAAACAAGGACGCGTCAATTTCTTCCTCATTCTCTGCTTTCGACAATTGCAGCCCTGTTTCCATCGGTGCATAAACAGAGTTGCAATCTTTCATTCCTGTTTCCTCTAAGATCTTAAGTGCATATCTTCTTTGGCTAAGAGTGATCCCTTCTTTGTGTTGAACTACTTCTATACCAAGATAATATGTCAACCTTCCTAGGTCACTCATCTCGATTTTAGAAGCCATCTCAATCTTGAAGTTTCTAATAATCTCAAAGTTTGTTCCAGTAACAAAGAGATCATCGACGTACACTGCTATGATAAGAAGATGTTCACGTACCTCTTTTCGATATACAGATAGTTCTTCTGAGCACTTCACGAAACTTAGCTCCGTAAGTATTTGATTCAGCTTGTTGTTCCATGCCCTTGGTGCTTGCCTTAGACCATATAGGGCTTTGTTCAACTTATACACCTTATCCTCACTTCCTTTCTTCTCAAAGCCCTCTGGTTGTAGAACATATACAGTTTCCTTAAGTTCTCCATAGAGAAAAGCTGTCTTGACGTCCAAATGATGAATCTCCCAACCATTTGCAGCCGCAATAGAGATAAGGAGTCTTATTGTTTCAATCTGTGCCACTGGTGCAAAGACCTCCTCAAAATCTATTCCATATTGTTGCACATATCCTTTTGCGACAAGGCGAGCTTTGTACTTGTTGATACTATCATCCGAATTTCGCTTCAATTTAAACACCCACTTTAAACCTATAGGCATTACTCCACTAGGTAGATCAACAAGACTCCAAGTGTTATGCTTCTCAATGGAATTAATCTCTTCCTTGCACGCCATGATCCAATTTTCAGATTCTCTTGCTTCGTTAAAACTTCTTGGCTCATTGTTTAAACAAAGAAGCAATATCTCACCTTCTTCCTCAGCGAGTAGAATATAGTTCTCTACTAGGTATTTAGGTTTAACACTTGGCCTTTGTGATATCCTACTTTCTAGTGATGACTGATCTTCTGATATAGCACCACTCGCACGGTTTTGTTCGCAACTATCGGGTGAATCCACATTGAGTGTGTTATGCCTACTTTTTCCATGTTCCTCTGTTTTGTCTTCGGATTTTTCATCACTATACTCCTCTGTTTTGACTACAATCTTCTCGTTTGCTTCTTGAATACCATGATTCCCAAATTCTCCAAGTGTAACACTAAAACTCACATCAGAAACCTCGTTTTCTTTTCTCCAATTCCAACTCTTTTCTTCATCAAACACAACGTCTCGACTCACTATAACCTTCCGAGTTCGTGGGTCCAAAAGTCGATAAGCTTTTGAGCCTGGTTCTGTTCCCAAATGAACAAGCTCTCTAGATCTATCATCCAATTTCATCAAGAAAGGCTTACTTACCTTTTCATAGCTTATGCATCCAAATACTCTAAGATGATTGACATTTGGTTTCTTGGATTTGAATGCTTCATAAGGTGTTATGTCTTTGAGTGCTCTTGTAGCTATCCTGTTTAGAAGATAGGTCGAATGTCGAATCGCTTCTCCCCACAAATAGTTTGGTACTTGCATATGTTTTAGCATGCTCCTTGTCATCTCCAACAAAGTTCGATTTCGTCTTTCGACTACGCCATTCTGTTGTGGACTATATGGGGCAGTAAGATGTCGTTTTATACCCGCATTATCACAAAAATCATTAAATTCATGTGACACGAACTCTCCCCCTCGATCCGTCCTAAACGTTCTAATTCTAGCTTCTGAATCTTGTTCTATCAATTGCTTAAAGACCTTGAATTTTGAGAAAACATCACTCTTTTGTTTCAAGAGAATGGTCCACATATACCTAGAATGATCGTCAATAAGAACAAAGATATACTTGTTTTCTGCAGCAGTATTTGGTGTTATGGGACCACAAAGATCCCCATGTATTAACTCAAGAATCTTGTCAGCTCGGTAAGGACTTTCTTGTGAAAACACCTGCCTTGTTTGTTTCCCAAGTAGGCATGATCGACATAGCTTATTGTCAAAACCAATGTTGGGAATTCGTTGTACAAGTTCTTTTTTTACCATCGATGAGATGCTATCAAAATTGATGTGTCCTAACCTCGCATGCCATTTACTTGACTCACTTATCTCAGCTAAATTCAAATACTCACTAGTTTGTATTCCCATACGTACCTTGTATAAGCGATTTTTTGATCTCTCTGCCTTCGCAAGTAGGTTTCCTTCTGAATCTCGCATTATGAGAAGATCACCTTTCATTCTTATGTCACATCCTGCTTCTATAGCCTGTCCCAAGCTTATAATGTTACTCTTCAAATCTGGGATATAATACACATCAATCATTACTCGAGATGCACCATACATATCAACAAAACCGATCGATCCTTTTCCTTTAATGTCAACACGCGAATCATCGCCAAATCTCACTTTACCACTAATAGATTCATCAACTGTCTTGAAGTATCTTCGATCACCAGTCATGTGATTACTAGCTCCGTTGTCAAGATACCAGATATTTTCTCCTGAGGCCCCTGTTTCAAACTTACTTGGTAAGCATTGTTGTTCGTTAAGGAAAACAACTTCATGCATCAAAAGTTCATCAGCCCCTTGAGTATTGTTTTCTTCTTGTGCCTCTTGTAGTTTTAACAGGCGTTCAGGACAGCTTGACGCAAAATGCCCTAGTTTATCACATCTAAAACATGTTATGCGTGAGGTGTCTCGTCCACCATTATACCTTCCACGACCTCGTCCTCGGTAAGAGAATCGACCTCCTCCTTCTCTTCCTCTATAGTAATCTCCACTATAGTCTCTATTGCTTTGGTTGTCCATATTAGCATACATAAGTTTGCTTTGATCTTCTTGGACTTCTTCTTCATCGTAGATGCGTTCTTCATAGGCTTTGAGACGACCTATAATATCCTCAAAGGTTGTAGAATTTAAGTCCAATACTTGTTCAAGCGAAGCTACTATGTGGATGTACTTCTTTCGAGGGAGACAATTAAGAAATTTCTTGACTAGCTTAGGTTCCTCAATGTTTACTCCTAAGGCAGCTGATTTGGACGCAATCTCAGCCAATTTTCCGGAGAAATCGTCAATCTTCTCCGTGTCTTTCATCTTAAGACGGTCAAAGTCTGCCATAAGTGTTTGTAACCTAGCTTCTTTAACTCGATCTGCACCAACATGCCTTGCTTTTATTGCTTCCCAAACCTTCTTTGCCGTGTCTAGCTCTCCTACTTGGAGAATAAGATTTTCTGGTATGGATTGAAACAACAAGGCTATGGCCATGTTATTTTTATCTCCATCGTCCGTTTCTCCTTCCAAAATTTCCCATACTTTGTGAACCTTGAGTGCAATCTTCATCCGCATTGCCCACACGGTATAGTTGGTTGTGGTAAGCATCAGACAGCTGATGGAAGAGGGTCCTCCTCCTTCTCGTGGTTTTGTTGCTACGATGGCAGTGTTGTCTCCCATCTCTTTCCCTTGGATCGCACGAAGCTCTTGATACCAATTCTATAAAGGATGCTTAAAGGATGGACCAGAGGTGCTAAGGAAAGGAGATTCATTCTTCACTCCAAGAAGATGGCTTTTGTGGTCGAGGACCGATTTCATAATGGCAACGTAGATGGCAGATAAAGTCATTGTGTTTTATTCATGTCTCATTTGATGATCACTTTCAGACGAGATCCCCCGAATTTTAGACCTAGAATCAACAAAATCAGTTCGAGTAAGGATATAAAGAAGAAACTAACAATGTTTATTACTCTACTTGGATGATTAATAAAGCGACACAAACTTCTTCTTCTTCACCATGTTATATTTTAATCGATTAAGGAAAACAAATATTATAAAAAGCCTTAAAACTTATTCTTTTTTCAACTTAACACCCGTTCTTAAGTCCTGTGTCTTAATATACGAATCCGAAAAGTCCGAGGATTTATGAGATTCCCCTAACAATCCCAAATTATTTTTTAAACTTCGGAATATTTAACAAATATTAGTGATTTACTAAATATTAGTGATCCGTTTTCAAATAAAAAATTCATCCTCCACCATATCTTATGTTATATAACGCTTGATAAAATATATATAAATATTTATATTAATTTTATTTTGAAAAATCTGTTCTACATCCAAACATAGTTTTTGTATGTTATTTCACAACAAAATAAAATAAAATGTGTATAACCAAAAATTGCTAATTTTTATTTGAAGTTGGCCGTCCAAACGAATTTATTATCACTAGGTGAGTACCTACGCATGCGCTCGGATTTTCTCGTATTAGTTAAAAGAACTTAAAAAGAAATTCTATTAGCCAACTCAAAATCACTTTTACTTTGAGTGATTCCAATTTTAAATGTCATGTACTAATACTCTTTTTACAATATAATAACACTAATAATATTTGATATCATTTTTATTATTATGAATTTTACCCATAAAAACCAAGATCATGAACATAGAAGAGGAGCCAAATCTGTTAAAAGTTGTTGAAGTACTCTGCAACTATGACTAATTGGTTAGAGTAAAATTACTGTTACTCCAACCAATGTATTATAACATGTTTAGCAGCAAAAAAAACAGTAATTATAACATTTAAAAAAAAAATGTGACTTAATTAGTGCCTTCTCTGGGTTTTAGCACTTCCTCATTTTACTTCCACATTTTAGTTCACATCTTTTGATTAACTTCGTAGTACATTGTTTGGAATGTGCATAAACTTACTGTTGAGTTAAGTTAATTAAATACTGTCGTGCACTATTTTGTTGAATGTGTTATAATCTAAAGTTCGTAAATATCAACTGTTAACAGTGGCTATGTGTTAAACACATTATCAATACGATCATAGAGATTAGCTATTCTCACCGTAAAATATGTACGAAGGCAACTAAATGGCTATGTTTTTCTGTATCTTGAAGGGTGAGCTTCTTGGTTTTTTCGGAGTTTTTTCTTGTCACAAAATGGCCATATTCTTCTGAATCAAGAGGTGTATCGTAAAAAGCAATGTTACTGAAATCTCCTTTACCTAAAATCCTGTTTCAAATAGAATAAATCTCCTTCTTGAACAAACTGATTAGAAAATTCAACAAACCACGAAGATTAGCAAATTCAATACCTCCAGAGTAAAAGTCATATCATAGATATGTTTGAAATAAAAAAAAATTGTTGTGTGCAAAAGTGTTCCTCCATTCCAAATATTTCCAAATTCATCTTTATTGTACAACACAATCTTTCTAAGATTTTAAAATTACCTGAGACTGAAATTAGAGATATATGATATATCTAAAACATTTTATCTAAAAGAGGTACAAATACAGCCGTTGAAGGACTCACCTTGGAGTTTACCATTACTATGATCTTGAACCTCCTTTGCTTTGAAAGAGAAAATGAGTTTTGCCATCTTCTTGAGATAGCTCTGAACTCCAACTTAGAAACATAAACATGATGTTTTTATTAATGCTTGAAATGATAAATTTCAGAAACCTTTCATTGAACATTTAAACCATATATTTCTTTGTGGAAACTCATGATGCAAACTTTTCCATTTCCTCTAATCTCAAATTCCAACATCAAATAATTGCATCAGAGATTTAGAGAGAAAGCCAACGTGATGCTGAGGACTATTGAAGAGTGAGAAAAAAAGTTAACAAATGATTCTTTTTTCCCCAGCTATTTTTGTGCATCATTTTTTCCTTCTCTTGTTGTTTCTTCTTAAATTGGTGTTTTGAAATAAACTCATTATCGCATCTATTCTTAGTCCTAAAATATCAGTAGAAGAAGACGCATCCACAAAATAGTAAACATCTTCAGTTAAAAGAAATTTAAATTCCAGAGGTTTAAAAAGATAAGCACGAATTATACGTGGAACTGAATGATCAACTTCCTTGAGAGTCTCCACTTGGTATAGATAACGAAACTCGCTTATGTGCAATATTTCTTTGCTAGATCTTTTCTGTATCTTGAAAATAGATACAAAAATCAAAATTTTCCATAAAATAATAACATTTAGAAGATGAAATGGATTGAGATGCAACTTTGCTTCAGTTCCGGTTTGACCAGCCTGATATATTTTCTGAACCAGCCAAGTGATTTAGTATCAATCTTCCCTCAGTAGTTGGCACAATAAGTATGACCTAGAAACAGAAACAATTACTTGTAAGGTTTAAGTTTTTATAATACCTAAATTAGAGCTCTTTCAATTGCAAATTTTGCTTAGGAAAATTCTTTGTTTCTACACTTTCATTGTTTCTACGGTGATTTTTCTAACCCTCATCTATCTATGAAATGGAGGTTGCGCTTTCCACTTTCTCGGCCATTACTTCGAGCCTAGCCTGTGAAACAACAAAGTAAAAGTGTACGTACTTTAGTAAGCATAGATTGTGCATTTTGTGAAAATCATGTCCTCTAATGTTATCTTTTTCAGATTTCTAGGGTGATTTTTTTTGGGATTTTTGCTAAATTGACTTAAATTGGAAGGTGTTTTGTCCCACTAATCTTTCATTTTTTTGTGTCAAAAATTCACTAAATTACCCTTCAATAAACATTGAAAATTCAAAATAAATAGGTTTTATAATGTTTAAAAATAAGAAAAATACAAAAACGTTATGTAGAAGGTATATAGATTCATGTTAATATTTTTTTTATATAAAAGTGTTACAATTTTTTTTTTCCCGTCTACCATGGTCAAATTTGCCGGTAGATTTCATTTTCTACCATATAATATAAATCTACCACGGTTAGAAGGCTATGTTCTGTCAATTACTCTATTTCTACATAATGCAGAAAGCACATTCCACAATTTGCCTCGTTACTGCCAAATGCAAAAATTGAATTCTACCATTCACTTTGTCTTCTACGCCTTGTAGAATATGTATTCTACCGGATTCATCTACCTCTTAGTCTATATTCTACCAAAGTTAGTTTAAATTCTCTAAATCTAGGATCAAATATCCCGTAATTATCTACTTTCCTTAGATCAATTATTTAAATTTGTATTTCTAAATATATTCCTTTTTGAATTAGCTACATAGATTATATGAATATAGTATAAAAATAATATTTTAATAAAATATATTTTGAATTATAGTATTAAAATATTATTTTGAATTATTAACGAGTGAATATAGTATTAAAATATTATTTTGAATGATATGAAATCTATTATTTTAATACTATATTCATATAATATTAAAATATTTTCTAAATCTATTCTTTTTGAATTAGCTACAAATACGAATTTCTGAGTTTAATTAAATCAGAAATATTTTAAATTTTTTATTTATTAATTTCTAAGGACTAAATTGAATCTCAAAATTTCTTATAGTTAAGGATACAAAAACACATTCATTAAAGGTTAGTGGGACAAAACACCTTTTAATTTAGGTCAATTTAGCAAAAATCCCAAATTTTAATCAACATCCCAAAACAATGAACTAATAATTCTAATTAACAATCTGCCAACTAATCATGGATCATAACCAAGAATTTAAACATAAGTCAGTCTAACTAAGGACAACCAAGAATTGAAACATAAGTCAGTCCACCTAAGGACTTTTCCAATCACGTTGGCTCTGCGTGCTCATGCACTGGAGACCCAGTGATGGAAAATAACAAAAACAAAATCCAAGAGAACGTGGGTATCCCATAAAAACAATTTTTTAAATTATATATTTAGTATAAAGATTAATAGAAACCTTTCCACGGGTAGATTGTCAGCTTATGCTTTCCTGATTTCATTCGCTTGTTGTTGTTCACAGTACTATTATTACCTCACCAATCATTTCCCTCAACTTTTCCACACAGAACATACACTAATCTCTAGAGATTATGCATTTTTGGCCTTCTGAAAAGCCTCTCTCTAAACAATAAACATGAACGCCACCCCTATAAGCCTTTACGTTCTTAAGCAACTCGGACTGACTAGAGCTACTCGTCACATCATACACAACAGACGGAAGAAAATTATGGTAGGCCTAAAGATGGTACATAGCTTTAGCTGACTCGTAATATGAAGACAAAGAAGTTTCTCCAGCTGTTAGGAAAGTGGTAAGCCAAAACCTACTACATCGATTTGGCTCTTTGATCTGATTCTTAGAGATCCATTTGCCTAATTCACTGATAGTTGCTGAAACTTGCTGGATTCGTAATCTTCTACTTGAGCTTCACATACCAATACAAATAACAACACTTGTGTTCTGTGACAATATCAGTTCGGTCTACATGTCCAACAATCCAGTTCAACATCAAAGAACGAAGCATGTCGAGATAGATATTTATTTTGTTCGAGAAAAGGTGGCACTTGGACAAGTTAAAGTGTTACATGTCCCTTCTTCTCTACAATATGCTGATATCTTTACTAAAGGGTTGCCTACATCCCTGTTCAATGACTTTCGATACAGCTTAACGGTTCGTTCTCCAACGTTGCAACTAAGGGAGGGTATAAGAAGATGACTCAGCTTTTGACTTAGTCTTGCAATGATCAACGAGTCTGATTTAGTCATGATATGATTTTTTTGAATATTAGGACTGTTGTAACTAGTTTTAAACATTATTCTCTTTATATAAACTTTGTAACTTGTACATAGGAGTTAAGGGAAATAGATTGATTTTCAAGACATTGTCATTATAGAAATCTTTGACTATTATCGAAACATCAATTAATAAAGCGTATCAAGTATTAACACATGTTGAAGAGTCAAAGATTAGTAGTTGTATTATGGATGAGAAAACATAGGAGATGAGTTTTGCTCTTCAAGCATCACCTCATCTACAAAAAAATTCGAACAATCGTTCATGCCATGTTTGCTCTACTTTCGGCAAGACTGGACACTTGTCTGAGAATTCCTTCTACAAACTTGGCTATCTTGATTGGTAGGTAGAGATATGCATGTCTATTTTGGGAAGGGAAACTCGTCCCGATCCTTACCGTCCCGAATGTCTCATCATTTTTCCGTTTCGTTTAAATAATTACCCGGTTGGGATTTTATTATTTTATTCAAATAGATAAAAAAAAAGGGTAAGGGAAGGATTTTACAAACGCACCAATCATATTAAAAACGACTCACTTTTTTTAGATACTATTCAAAGTGTCATTGGTCTTACTGCTATGCATCATGTCTCTACAAAGGTTCAATTGGCTGACATCATGTCTAAATCTCTTGACCATGCATAATTCAAAGGTTTCAAGTCCAAGATGGACATTTGTGATCTTTATGTTTCATCTTGAAGGGGTGTTAGTGAATACAGGTTAATTTAGTTTTCTACTTCATACATAATTAGGTTAATATATTAAGAGCAATTTACTTCATACATAATTAGGTAAGGGGGTGTATTGAATATGGAATTTGGAATTATTTGATTTTAATTGAGTTTCCTAATGATTTTGGATGATTTAGGAAAATTGCATGTCGTGATTTTAATTGAAATTCCACATAAGTGTTATTCAATGATGGATTTTAACAAAGTTTAAATGTAACCAAAATTCACTGTCTTTCAATCAAGGATTCTAAATCCTATTTTAAAATCCGGTGTTATCGCATATGATATTTGTAAAATCATGTCTTAATGATTTTAAAATCTTGTGTTATTCAATAGAATATTTCAAATCTATAATTTAAAGATTTTGGAAGTTTTGTTTTTAATGTATTTGAAATCACTTCAGGATGGGGTTTAGTGAACAAATAATTAAAATCAAATCTCAAGGATATTGTAGAGATTTTTAGAATCCACTCAAATAAATTCCATCAAAGTTCAAAATTTCAAGGATTTTAAAACTTATGAAATTGACTTCAACTCATTAATCCAATAACACTCTCAAAGATTTCTAAAATCTTTTAAAGTTGAATAAAAGTGGATTTTAATTATAGATTTGAAATCTTCCATTGAATAACACAAGATTTTAAAATCTTTAAGACATAATTTTACAAATATCATATCCAATAGCACCGGATTTTAAATTAAGATTTAGAATCATTGATTGAATAACAGTGAATTTTATTTAAATTTAAACTCTGTTAAAATCCATTATTGAAGCAAAATTTGAAGAGTTGAATAATTTCCGAGAATTCTCAAAGTAAAAAAATATCTTTGGTTTATACAAAGGCGAATTTGTTTTTGACGCTTCAACTAATGATAGGCCAACAAACTTAAAACGATAGATGAAACAATTGCCCTTGCTAAAACTAAATTGGCATCATTGCATGTTCATCAGATACGTGGTGTGGTTCGACTTTCTTGTTCAACATCTTCATTTGCAAAACCCTGAGATTTCGTCCGATCCAAACAAAGGATTTACCACCAAATCTTTGCAAAAGCAAAGTGGTGCATTCAGTTGGGAAAGTATTCTTCTTTCTTGATGATTGTTCATTGAAGACAAGATTATGCTCCAAGTCTTGAATCACATCCATGATTTGTGGAACTTCTAGGGAGTCAATGGTTTTTTTCTAGATGAGCTACTCTTCGACCGATAGCTCTGACCATCGTCTTGTGATCCATGATACATACATAGTTCAACATCAAGTTTAGCTTCTTCTGCCTTGAACAATGCAAATGTCAGCTTAGATTCATCTGCAGTTCCTTTGTTGTTCTTGTTCTTGTTGCTGTTGATTTCACTAGCTTCACCATAGGATCTCAAGCTACCACATGGATAGAAAGATGTAGCGGTCGTCCTTCTCGTACAAATCTGAATATATGTGTGTGTGCTTTTATACGAAAGTAAGAATCAATCATATCAAATAATCTTATGTTTGATCAAACCCTTAGATAATCTTGAAATAACAAAGAGTTTGAGGAGACCAGCCAATGAAAGCAACCCTAAACATCTATTGTGCATGTGTATCTTTAGATGAATGTATAATATGTATAGTGTTTATGATAAATCTAGAGATGAAATAAATACCTTAGAGGATTGTATGATATACCACGCAGCATTTTTTCCTTAGAGGATTGTAAAATACCTTAAAACATTCTATATGTTAAAAAATTCTATATGTTCAGAGTTTAACCCACGGATATCCTAATAATTTTACGTCTTTTTTGGATTTTTGTTAACTCAATTACTATGTAAATGCCGGTAGTCTCGACTATCTTGTAATGCAATAAACATATAAAGATTTATAGGAGAATGAACATGTCCTTGTTGACCTGTTTCATTCCTTATATGCGAAACAAACTAGCCTTGACCAGAACAGAACAATGCAAAACATCCAGTGAGTGAGATCGCATGAACATGTCGTCTTTAAACCTAAGTTTCCCTATTCCCCTTCTTTTGCTATCATAAGAATTTGGAGTACATATGACCAAAACCCTAAAAGTCTCTCCTCTGACTTCACAAACCGAAAAAGTGTCCCTAGATTCATCGAGAGAGATATGAAAGATCATATTACTGGGATGGACGCAGACCGTTGCAAGCCAAAGAAGTGTCGCCAGGAGTCCATGAAAAGCTGTCATGTCGTCAAAACTAGTTTTGAAATCGAAGAAACGGCTCTGATCTCAGAGGAATGATTTCAGAATCTGCGCCGTCAAGAAATGTCCTTTCTACTCTATTTATCAAACCATCAACCTCCTAGAGATTTAGACAAATATACAACATCACGATGACAAAACGTAAGCAATTAGCAATGTAACAGAGGAAAACCTAATCTCTCAAGATTCTGAGTGCAAATATCGAAAAGTCGAATCTCGGGAAATTCGATAAACCTCTGAATTGGAAAGAGATTATGACATATTTTCGTGGATTGGAGAATGACGTGTAAGACCTCCGTTAAACCTCTGATAGTGTGTAAGACCTTCGTAAATGCTTATAGTGTGTACCTGCTTGGTAGATATATAGTATAAAAATTATTTAATATGTAAAAGTAAAATATAAACAATGATAAAAGATTAAATGAATTAAAACTTTCATGGAAATTTGAAGGAAAAAAGAAAAACAAACTAAAAGCTTAAACCATCGTATCTTATATAAAAAAATATAGGAGTATACAAAAATCAATCCATTAAACCTATTAGCAGTTGTTTCGGTTTAGCCTCTTTTTCTTCTTTGTGAGTACGAAAATGGGTTACGATCTCGATTCACAATGAAATTGGGATCAAAGCTTCTCTAATGGCAAAATACCAAGTCAAATGAAAATACAAACAAATAAGAATCAAGAAGAAAACGTAAATCATAATTTTATTAGTATTACACGAAGAGAGTTACCAAGAGGAAAAAAAAGAGATTATTTCTAGTATATCAAGTCTTCTTCGTAGAAGAGAGCGTCCCATTCCTCTCTTGTTATCTTCCCTCTTCTAATCTCCTTTTTTCTTATCCATTAATATAATAATTAATTCACACTCATTCCAATATTTGACCACCACTAATTCATGAATTGAATCACAAATTGATTTCAAGAATGGCCATTTTGACTTGGCTATTTTGAACATCTATAAACCTTGTGTGATGATGGGCTTTCGATAAAATGGACCAGTTTCGTAGTACGAATACGACGCCAACATTCTTCTCTCAAAATTGTTTTAAATGGGATTTGACGATCTTAATGATTCAGAAAGAAAAATATGAAGAAACAAGTATTAACAGAGTGACTTAAAATTTCTTTACTTGATAAACAAGTGGAGATCAAACAGTAAAATAATACAAATTTCTGTCAATCTGAATTTGCAATGCAAAATTTTGTTTTGTACAGATCTTGCTCTCCAGTGCCATGGTGCCTCCAGAAGCAACACTCGTCCTACCTTAGAAACATGGTTCGCCATATCATGTCTTTTTGGGAGTGACTAAATTTAGATTTAGAGCACAACAAGTTTCTGAGTAAGTTATATCAATCAGCTAAACCTTTTTTTCCGACCCCTACTATTGCAGGACCACAATATCTGTTGGAGGTGATTTGATTCGATCAGAGAGGGTGATGACATGACAACCAATTTTTTTTTTTGTGGGTTATAAAAGTTTAGTAATATGAGAAAAGAGCACCAAAAGTAGATAATTTTTTTGCTTATTTATCCCATCAATAAAGGAAAAAGTGCAATAGAAACACAAAAGTTATCACAGTGCAAGACCAAAATTAAGATAAAAAGAAAAACAAAGTAGTCATATTGCCGCATAAAACAAACTTAAATATGAAATACTATAAAAATGTCAAACATCCGTGAAACGAAAATGATTGAGCATCCATGAAAATAAAATGAACAAAGCTAGGCACTGACAACTTTCATCTCTCTCACAGTAGCGACACCAAATTCGAAATAAGAAAATGCTTCGAATTCGGCAATTTTTGCCACAATGTCAGTGACATTGCCTTCTTTAACATTAGCACCATTTTGATCGAATTCTTTAGAGACAATGAATCAAAAGTTTCACCATAGTTGAGCAGATCTACAGCTGCTTCACAATCAACGGTTTCACCATAATCAAAGTTTATATAAGTGATATTTTTGAAAACAGATTATTCAGTGTAGTATTTTTGTACAAAAAATATTTCAAAATTGGCATTTTTGCAATTATCCCTAAATTTAATTGTAACATCAACAACGGTGAAGATGGGGGTGTTAACGGAGGCCTTGATGTGGCTGCTCCGGATGTTGCTCGATCTTGGTGGTGTTGGTCTCTAATGAGCCCTTGAAGATTTCACAAGACTTCACACGACATCACCATTCACCACGATGTTTAATTTTCCTTCCTTTCAATAAGGTTGATGTTACTATCGGATTTTGCTAAATGTTTGATCGGATTATGTTTCTTTTTCCTAACTTGATCGCATTTTTGCTTAATCAGATTATGCTTCTTTTCTCTACTTTGGTTATTCACTACCGTTATTCCGTTTTTGCAATTGCAATATATAACTTCCCTTAATATCGTAATTTTTACGTACACTATCTCTTTTTTTGCAGTTTCCTTGATGAGCAACTGCACAAACCAAATTGTCTCAATGGTTTTTCTTTTACTCTATCTAATTGTCTATCGACTTCAATTTTTTTAAATAGCTTATACAACATTTGATTTAATCACTCCTTATTATTGAAGTTTTGGTTGGATTAGAGACGAACCAAATTAAATACCCCAAAATCAACTATAACTATAATTCCCTATTCCAAAGCCAATTCCAGTCCAATTTGACTTATAGACACAAATCGAATCGTACCAAACTAAACATTTACTTTGTATGGTATTTCTTTTTTCATTCAATACCCAAAAACCAAAAGCCTTAAAAGGCCATACCGTACCAAACCATATAACCGGTGGCCACCTTTATTTTGGGCCCAATACTTCAACCTTTTTTTATCCAAACAAACACAAATAAAGATGATACACTATCTTATCTTATTATTTGGTTTTGAGGTTTTATAATTACAATATTTCATTTTATTTATCCAAACATTTTATTTCAATCTCTTTTAGAGATAGAAACAAACGGAGGGAAGCCAACCATCACACCAAGACATGAAAAGTCTCAGCTACAGAGTTTGCGAATATGCAAACATAAGATTTATCAAGGAAGAACAAATCTCACTGGAGACCGAACCCTCGAACAATTTGCCGTTCTCAAACAAACAAAAACGAACCCAAATCTCGTCATGCCACGAGAGGTCAACCCGAAGGCAAACCGGAGGGCTTAGTTCCTCCAACTGATCAGCCGGCTACCCTCCTCTTCCAGTACTGATGGTCACCGAGGAGGCCCCCAACAGACGAGGGCCAGCGTTCCTCCCACGACCTCCAATCATATCCCTGCCGGAACGGCATGTTCGCGCCTCAGTCCGTTGGATGTTCTCGATGCAGCCTCCGCTCCTCCTCTCCTCTATAACACACATTGCATTAAAAAAATTCAAAGCATATCAGGGGGAGCTCGACTGTCGATCAGAACCGCGGGGTCTAGAAGCCCTAGCAGAAGCGCTAGATTGATAGATTCATGATTCAAGATAGGATTCAAGGAGAATTCATGATTCGGTAGATAAGATTGTAACTTAGGATGGTGTTATTGATAGATTGCAATACTCTTTCATCTTGACATGTTGTTTTTGCTTGTTTCTATCTTAGATGATTATTATGTGCTAACCGTTGGTCTTTGATGAGTCTAATCCTTTTGACTACTAAAGCTGATTGTGTGTGCGTTGGATGAATAATGGAACTCGTTTATAAATGCTTGTGACTTGTTTCATTAACCGCGGGAGTTTACTAATTGAATAAAAATTACTTAGGAACAGAGCGGGCTTTGATATTTTCCAGGCCCATAGCGAATTTATTTTTGGCTTATTAAGCTTCAAAATTAAAAAAAAAAAAATTGAACACAACATTCAACCATAAGAGTCGAAACCAGAACATCAATCCGTACATAACTCGCCGAAACCACTGCACTATCAATACTTTTGTTGTTTATATTTGGCCCCTATAATATATAAGGAAGTTT
Source organism: Arabis alpina (assembly GCA_900128785.1). Lineage (NCBI taxonomy): Eukaryota > Viridiplantae > Streptophyta > Magnoliopsida > Brassicales > Brassicaceae > Arabis > Arabis alpina. Next base: position 12,883,528 of record LT669794.1, read on the forward strand.
TTAGCTCAAGCACAAGCTTCCTCTGCTTGTGCTCAGGACCAGTCCTGCTTAGGAAGTATGGCTGCAAGAGTATGAATAATCTACTATAGTTTTCATGTTCTATGAAGAAATAAAGTCAAATCGATTGCCCCTGAGTTGCTATGAATAGTTTCAACCATGAGTCTCTTAGAATCCATGAACATCCAACTCTTTTAATACATTGTTTGCAAACAAGATTTCAAAGTTTTCGGTTTACAAAATTGATTTTCAGAAACCCATCTTTTGACTTAGCGTAACCTATTAATTTATATTATTTATGTGCTCTAAATCTATGTGGTTTCGATTGATTTATAACGGAGATTTTATATGGTGATTTAATTTATTGGAATTTGTTGGTCACTCACATATACACAACAAATATGAGTAATAATACTCTAAAATGACGGCCTAAGTATGACAAAAGAGAAAACATTTAATTTGTCTATATTCTAGAGTTAGAATTTACATGAAGCGGTGAACGAAACATGTCATCGTAATTTCCTACACTATCGGTAAACAAAGCGCAAGAATGGTGATATATTTGCACAATAACTAAAACACAAAGCGCAAGAATGGTGATATATTTGCACAATAACACAAACACAAACACAAGAATAATGAATCTCATTCTCAGTTTTTTCTGCACAAGTTATCTTGTTGGTTATAATTCAACCACAATCATAGTAAAGTGAGAAACTAAGTTGGATTTTGTACATACATTTCAGAGAGGGAGAAATATGTTGAACCTGAGTCGAGAGAAGGTTTTTGTTGCATCATGCCTATGATCATGAGCCATTACAATGTGAGTTATATACTGAATATAGCACAATTTCATCATGAATCATGAATCAATCCTCAAGTGCTTCAAAGAAGGAGTTTTCATGCGAAAAAATCGACCACCTGAGTGTGTAATGGATAACTGATATATCATGGTTTTTACCGGTTTTCGACCATGATATAAGTCCTTTTATCGAGTCTTTTCATTGTATTTCGAGTCTTTTTAGTGTCTTAACAGGTTATTGCACGTGAGGAGCTCATATGGTGAATACGGTGCATTTTGGAACGTAAACAAGGTTGGAGCCGGATTTTGCAAAAAAAGAAGCTGATATGAAGCAGCCTGTCGATCGACAACACCAAGAAGGACAATCGATCTACAACTACATTGAAGCCGATCGATCGACAGAACCAAGAAGGACGATTGATCGACAGCTACATTGAAGTCGATCGATCGACAGACACATAGACGATCGATCGACAGGCCAGCGCAGAAACCGACCTAAATACGTTTTAAAGAAGGAAATTCGCCAGTTAATGGGCCAAAAGCTGCAATAGACCGTCATAAAAGCTCACCACGAGTTTTACCTCTATAAATAGTTTATTTTAGGTTTTTAGATGATAACTTAGATTATAACACAAAGTTTAGAGAGCTTTAAGAGAGATTTTTAAGGTTTTTAGGGAGACAAGTTTACTTCATTACTTTGAGATTCTTCGAACCCTATTGTAATTCTTCTTTTACTCTTTCTTTATGCATTATTATTCAGCTATGATTTGCTTTGCCTCCATGTCTGAGTAGTTTGCTTGTTAGGTTTAGGGTAGTTCGAATGGAATGAGGATGAATTGTTAGGGTAAACTCACTTGTTAGGATTATCTGTTAGGTTCTTCACCTAGATTACTTGAACTCTGATTTAGAATTGATCACTCTAAATTAGCTATCTTAGGTTGATAGATTGACACGAAAGTGTAATTGATTAGCCAGAACTAGATCTTAGGTGAGCAAAATTACTTATTCGCAAAGAAATTTGGTTTAGGGATTTTGTGAACAAATTGGACTTGAATTTAATGCTTGTTTAAATTGATTGAATTCGCAAAGAAATTTGGTTTTCTAGGGTTTAGACATAGTTAGTTTTCGCAACGACAGTTGGTTAATTATATTTTAGTGTTCCAAGTTCTAGAACGGTTCTTAATTAAATCCTGATTCTGTTTAAACCTGCAATTTTGATTCATCCTGAGAATTACCCAAAAGCCTAGCTCTTTGTTTAATTGAATTTTAAATCAACAATTTTTCTCTGTTTCAATTTGCTTTTGTCTTTATTTTACATTATTTTACTTAGCCGAATTTGAAGTCAATATTCCTATCGTTTGATTTGACTCCCAGTGATTCGACCCCTACTACAATTGATCTCTTAATTTGAGAGAGTAGCTCAGGGTAAATTTGAGCGTATCAAATTTTGGCGCCGTTGCCGGGGAGTCAAAATCTTCCATAGGATTTTGATTCTAGAATTCTGACTAAGTTATTTTTGTTCGTTTTTACGCGTTTTCTTTTGTTTTTGTGTTTCAGTTAGCTAAGATGGTTAATCGAGCTGTAGTGGTTTTTCGGAATGCTGAAGGGGAGAATGTTGATCAAGATGGTAATCGATACAACAATCAGGGAGACCCCATTGATGAAGCTGGTAATATCATCGAGTTTGAGGATCCGATTGCAGCAGAGCGTGCTGAGCTAGATCGTCAAAGGGTTGAGTTGGAGCGCCAGCGCGCTGAGATCGAACATCTGGCTCAGGCGAATCGTAGACCTCAGGAGGCGGTAGTTAACCAACGTGCTTTGGGAAACTACTACCGTCCTGAAGAACATTACGCCAACAGGGCAGCGATTCGACCTCCTAGATTTGAGCGGAGGGATTTTGAGTTGAAGCCTGCGTACTTCTCTCTTGTGGCTCAACATCAGTTCCATGAGCACCCATCAGAGCACCCCATAGATCATCTTGAGATGTTTGAGGATCTTGTGTCTAGCATCAAGGCTAACAACGTGTCGGAAGACTACATTATGTGTAAGCTCTTCCCATTTTCTCTTGCTGGAGAGGCAGCCTCTTAGCTGAAGCAGTTGGAGCCAGGCTCACTGACTACTTGGAGAGATACCAAGAGTGCTTTCCTGAGTCACTTCTACGATGAGTCGCGCTCAAAGGATCTACGAGCTAAGATCTCCACATTCGTTCAGAATCAGACAAAATCTTTCAAGGCTGCATGGGAAAGATTCAAGGGATATCAGAGAGACTGTCCTCATCACGGGTTTACAGAGGTTCAGCTGCTAGGTATATTCTACAGAGGAATGGATTGGAGACATCAGATGACTCTAGATGCTTCGAGTAATGGGAATTTCAAAACCAGGTTCCCAGCTGATTGCTTTGAGCTCATCAAGAACGTATCTACTAGCAATAGTACAAAGAAGATTGATGAGGAGAGGAGACGAGGAGCTGGTCAAACAAATGGAGCTGAGATTGTTGAGGAAGATGTTAATTACATCAACCAGAATAGCTACCAGAATCAACAGTATGGGCATCAGTCAGAGAACAAGGGATACAACAGCAACAATCAGAGGAACTACGGATCTCATTCGTATCAACCGATTCCTGCTAAGTCTTCAGAAAATGACGTAAAGGGGATGTTCGAACAACTGCTTGAGGGGCAACAAAGCCTGACAGTAAATCTCAATGGGAAGATTGACGGGCTCTACACTAATCTCAATGGAAAGATGGACAGGCTCTACAATGATCTCAATGGGAAGATAGAAGCCATCAACATTCACTTGAAGAAGCTTGATACTCAGGTTGCTCAGACTGCGAAAATGTAAAGAGACAAGAGGGTTGTCTTCCAGGGAAATCTGACATGAACCCAAAGCATTTCTCCAATTCAATCACGTTGAAGAGTGAAGAACAACTGTTTCCAACTGTTGAGAAGTGCGAAGATGAAGCCTTGCTCGTGGTTCCTGAAGAAAACTTTAATTTTGAGATTTCGGAGGGCCTGTCGATCGACAGACAAGGTGGTTGTCGATCGACAGCTACAGAAAATTTCGGTACGAACACGATTTCAGCAGCCCTGTCGATCGACACACCTGATGAGTGTCGATCGACAACCCCGAAAAATGCAGAGATTTTCGAATGTCAGTCTGAAACCGCCATTGAACGTGTCTACAAGCCCAGGATTCCGTATCCAAGGAGTCTATACCCTTCAAGCATCAACCAAGGCAGTGACAGAGCACCTCGAGAGGAAGAGAAACAAGCTCCAACATCATTGAGGAAGCTGCCAAAGTTGTTGAATCCAGGGATGTTTGTGGTTCCTTGTTCGATCAATGGTGTAGAATTGAAGGATTCTCTATGCGACAGGAGCCAATGTGAATGTTATGTGTGAGGCTGTTGCAAAGAAGCTAGGAATTTTGGAGTTACAACCTTCAAGGACTTATATCGAGCTCATAGATAGATCATTTACAATTTCTAAAGGCTTCATTCCTGACGTGTCAATTCAAATATGAGATTGTCTTGTTCCTACGGACTTCTACATCATTGAGAGAAAGGATGATATCTGTAAACCATTGGTTCTTGGTGCACAGTTCCTTGCAACAATGGGAGCAATGGTGGATTTCCCTAACAAGCGGATCTCCTTCTCGAACATCAACAAGGATGTCTTCTATCCTTCGGTTCTTGTCACATCAGCTTCCTGTATGAGTGTCAATGTTGGAGATACGCTGGGTTTTGAAAATGAGATGAAGAAGGTTCAAAACGTTCTCGAGTTGGCTTCTCCCATTCCACGTCGTGATGACAACATTCCAGCAAGTTCGAAGTGCCAAAAGATTCCCAAGGTGAAGCGCAGAAAGACCTCTAAACCATTCTCCAAGTTCAGAATTGTCATTCCTTTGGAGTTGAGGGAGAAGGGAGAGGTAGTTGTCCAAGAGATGTTAGACAATACTATGAAGCTCTTTCCTGGTATTGTTCCTTGCAAGTCTGGGGGAGTGCACTTCAGAGATCCACCTCCAGCCTGAACATCATCCGCAGTCAAGCTAATGACTGAAAACAAGCGCTTGGTGGGAGGCAACCCACCTGTAAGTTTTTCTTTTCTTTTGAGTCATTTTTCTTTCTTTGTGTCAGTTTGTTCTTTGTTTCCTTTTAATTTTTAGGATTTGTGAACAATGTTGTTTGCGACTCTTTGCTGTGGTATTTGATGGTATTTTGTTTCAGTGATCTTCAGTTTTTCTTTAGATTTCTCCAACAACATAAGTCGTCAGAGCCAGTTTTTCAGAATTTCGACGAGCCTGTCGATCGACACACCTGTTGGTTGTCGATCGACAGCCCCATGAAGACCTGTCGATCGACGCACCTTGTGTTGATCGATCAACAGGCCAGCAGAACAGGTCCGAATTTCATTTTTTTCACAAATTTTCTGACTTTTTCTTTTTCTTTTCACCAATCTCAGATTTAATAACACTGGGGACAGTGTTGTTTAAGTCTGGGGGAGGTAGTTACTAACATTGTTTTCTATTTTGGAGTCAAAAATTTGTTTTTATTGAGTCAAAATGTAGGGAATAATGATCTTTCTTAGGAATAAAGCTTAGTTTTTGAAACTTTTAGCTGTTGCGATGAAGCCTTTGGATGGAACGAATTCGAAATCAGATGATAGTACAGGTTCCCCTCTTATCGCAATTTGCAGAACGAAGTAGATCAAACTCCAGACTAGCACACTTGATCTCCATTTCGCTATATTCTCTTTGATGATATCACGACAGTAAAAAATTCAGGACTCCTTATTCTCTTTACCACTCTTTGTTGATCCTGAATGGCCAGCTCATTTTTAGTTGGTACCCAACCCCTAACCTTAACCTTTTGTTGAAACCTCATGCAGTCTCTTTTCCTTAGTTTTATGTGCAGACATGTGTATAAACTCCGGAGAGAAAGAGGTCCGACGCAGTTTTTCATTCACAAAAATTGCACAGGAAAAGGATTTGGTAGGAGTACTTGAAAGAGAGCAGCAATGCTAAGCATTCCTTGGGAATTAATACACAACAATGGTAATTTTTCGAGACTAATATCTGTGTAAAATCATTTCCCCCCTTAGAGTTAAAAAAAAAAAAAAAAAATTCTTTTATTTCGAAAAATAAGTAAGGGAAAGGGAAATGATTATTTAAATAAGTCTCTAGCTTCAAAAGAAAAAAATTCCAAGGAATGAAGAAGTTGGATGTGGAAAGTGGAACATGATTATATGAAGGTTTTTGGTTCCTGATAACGTTTTGGAGGAGAGAGTGCAATGTGAATGAGAAACTGTGGGCATCAACTGGATCCGACTCTCTCTTGTGGTTATGCATAATGTCTGCATCCACCAAATAAAATCCGGTAACCCTAAACACTCTTTAGCTCCACTTAAACACAAAAGCCTTTAACATCACACCTAGCCTTTTACTTGGTTGATATCATTGGAGAGAATTCCATCATCACTTCGATTAAGTGTGCGACAGTTAGGAGGATGTGAAACTGATGGGTTTGCAGGTTAAGATTTGAGGCCCAACCTATGATGGTTGAGATTCGTGACCGCCAAAGGTACTTTGTTTACATGCAGCAAAAGAGTCGAGAAAGCGAAAGCAATGTTCCCAAAGATAAGTAAGTTCTCGCGATTTTCAAACCTCGACTTCAGTTTTAGTCTCTAGTTTGCTTGAGGCCAAGCAAAAGCTAAGTCTGGGGGAGTTGATATATCATGGTTTTTACCGGTTTTCGACCATGATATAAGTCCTTTTATCGAGTCTTTTCGTTGTATTTCGAGTCTTTTTAGTGTCTTAACAGGTTATTGCACGTGAGGAGCTTATATGGTGAATACGGTGCATTTTGGAACGTAAACAAGGTTGGAGCCGGATTTTGCAAGAAAAGAAGCTGATATGAAGCAGCCTGTCGATCGACAGCACCAAGAAGGACGATCGATCGACAACTACATTGAAGCCGATCGATCGACAAAACCAAGAAGGACGATTGATCGACAGCTACATTGAAGTCGATCGATCGACAGACACATAGACGATCGATCGACAGGCCAGCGCAGAAACTGACCTAAATACGTTTTAAAGAAGGAAATTCGCCAGTTAATGGGCCAAAAGCTGCAATAGACCGTCATAAAAGCTCACCACGAGTTTTACCTCTATAAATAGTTTATTTTAGGTTTTTAGATGATAACTTAGATTATAACACAAAGTTTAGAGAGCTTTAAGAGAGATTTTTAGGGTTTTTAGGGAGACAAGTTTACTTCATTACTTTGAGATTCTTCGAACCCTATTGTAATTCTTCTTTTACTCTTTCTTTATGCATTATTATTCAGCTATGATTTGCTTTGCCTCCATGTCTGAGTAGTTTGCTTGTTAGGTTTAGGGTAGTTCGAATGGAATGAGGATGAATTGTTAGGGTAAACTCACTTGTTAGGATTATCTGTTAGGTTCTTCACCTAGATTGCTTGAACTCTGATTTAGAATTGATCACTCTAAATTAGCTATCTTAGGTTGATAGATTGACACGAAAGTGTAATTGATTAGCCAGAACTAGATCTTAGGTGAGCAAAATTACTTATTCGCAAAGAAATTTGGTTTAGGGATTTTGTGAACAAATTGGACTTGAATTTAATGCTTGTTTAAATTGATTGAATTCGCAAAGAAATTTGGTTTTCTAGGGTTTAGACATAGTTAGTTTTCGCAACGACAGTTGGTTAATTATATTTTAGTGTTCCAAGTTCTAGAACGGTTCTTAATTAAATCCTGATTCTGTTTAAACCTGCAATTTTGATTCATCCTGAGAATTACCCAAAAGCCTAGCTCTTTGTTTAATTGAATTTTAAATCAACAATCTTTCTCTGTTTCAATTTGCTTTTGTCTTTATTTTACATTATTTTACTTAGCCGAATTTGAAGTCAATATTCCTATCGTTTGATTTGACTCCCAGTGATTCGACCCCTACTACAATTGATCTCTTAATTTGAGAGAGTAGCTCAGGGTAAATTTGAGCGTATCAATAACCTTTGTAAGGAAGGCACTGCGATAGTTGAAGAATTACTTATTGTCTTTAGGCTTGGTTTAGTTGGAAATATTTTGTTATTTTTATAATTCTCTGCTCTTTGGTCTATGAAGAAAAGAGCAATTCTCCAAACCTGCTGCATAACGTAATGTTCACAATTGGTCCAGCTTCCAAAGTCCAAGGTACATTCTTAAATCTTAATGCCTTGTAAATGGGATCGAATTATAATCAACTTTTTCTCTTTTCAATTAGAGGCTTTTTGGTTTATGCTTTGACCTTACTCTCTAAATTTTGAAGAAATTCAAGTGGCTTTTGATCTTTGGTCACTAATTAGTAACTTTGGTTTCAAGTTTACAGAATTGGAGAAGAAAACAAATGTGGGGTAAGATCAGATGGAAGTTTAGTTTGCAATGAAGCAAGAATTAACATGCTAGTAAGTTTTCTGGTTTCAAATATGGTGTTTGAGGCTTAATATGTTGTCAAATCGTTTGCTTGGGAACTACTTTAGTATTTATCTATTGAACTATGACAGGTGCATTCGGTTAAGAGATCAAGATTTTGGTTAAAAACTCTAAAAGCTTTTCTATATATTCTGCTTCTTCATCATAGTACATTTTGTCATAGTAATTGGCAATCTTGTTGTCTTTTTAATTTCTGGTTACTGATCACATTGGCTATAATGTTGTTATTTCAGTTCAAATTTGCTTATGGGTCTATGTTCGGAAGAGCTGGTGTTCGTTTTTTTTGTTATAGTAAGAGCTGGTGTTCGTTGGCAATGCCATTTCTGCACACTTCGATATTCCTCAACTTTTCCAAATTAATTGTGAATATTTATACATTTTAGACTTTCATCACCATCAAACAAGATATTGTAACGACATCACTATCTTAGTATCTTTCAACATTCTTATCTTACTCAGAGTTACGCAACATATATCACTCATTGTAATTTGCTTATGAACATATTCCTAATCTACCCAAACTCATTAAGGAACAACAACTACGCGTTTCTTTATTCACTCGCCTGCCCAAATTATTTCTCTTGTGTCTTTGAGTTCCTCCAAAACTATCTAGGATCTTTGAGTTCCTCCAAAACTATCTAGGATGAGCTCAATTTTTTTTTTTTTTTGAATGAATGTAAAATTATATTCAATCAAATGCATTTTTACAATAAATGCGTCATTGTTTTGAGATAATCCAAAAGAAAAGAAGAAATCAGTTTAAAAAAAATAACTTTACACGTGAGTCGTGAGCCAGCGCTCCATGACCTCCATGTACTTGTAACGTCCCATACTTCGTATTGAGTTGATTCGGTTTTTAACATTCTTGTCAATGGTCTTGATGAGAGATAGTGGTGACTGCGCTATTTCTCCATGCCTCCTCCGGTTTCGTTCACGCCATAAAGTCCATACAGTTGCTTGGAATGCATACCGTAGTAGAAAAAGGTCATGTTGATGACGAGCTGAAGTTAGAAGAGCCACAACTTGATCCCAAAATATACTGTAATCTGAGTTTAAAAACGTGGCTACCATCTTTTGCCATACTTCTTTGGAGAAACTACATTCGAAGAAGAGATGGTTCCGTGTTTCTTCCGCACTACGACAAAAGATACACTCAACGATCACACCCGAATTCCACTGTCTCATGCAATCACCGGTTGTTAATCTGTTTTTGATTGCAAGCCAAGTTAAGAAAGAGTACTTCGGAGTAGCGTATTGATCAGTGTTCTAAAACGTGGCATACGCGGGTGCCTAGGCGGCGTCTAGGCGCTACGCGGGTGCCCGGCGCCACGATTTTATATTATACGGTGATTTATGCGGTTCTTAAAAATGCGGATGTTTATGCTGTTTAGGCGGACGTTTAAGCGGTCTAGGCGGACGTTTACGCGGCATATGCGGATATTAGGCGGCCATATAGAAAAATAAAGAAAAATAGATTTTTTTAATTATATTGTAAACTAAAAAAAATTCATAAGCAATATTTATTTATTTTTATTCTATAACTATTAAACATATTAGTTATATTTATTTCAAAAATAAGTTTAGAAATTATTTATTTATAAATTTCTATATATTTTATGACTATGCTTTTTAAATTTATATTTTGAGGTTCATGTATATTAAAAATTATATTTTTTTTACACAAAATTTTATTTAGTTTTATATCTGAGAGTATATTTAAACTCCTTCATTTCTAAATATACAATATATTTATGTTTATAGAGATCTACACCTAAAATATAATTATCCGCCTAGGCCCCGCCTATACTTCCGCGTATACAGTTAGGCGCTAGGCCCTCCTTGGCCGCGTAGCAAGCGCCTAGCGCATTTTAGAACACTGGTATTGATATGTCATGGTTTTTACCGGTTTTTGACCATGATATAAGTCCTTTTATCGAGTCTTTTCGTTGTATTTCGAGTCTTTAGTATCTTAACAGGTTATTGTACGTGAGGAGCTTATTTGGTGAAAACGGTGCATTTTGGAACGTAAACGAGGTTGGAGTCGGATTTGCAAGAATAGAAGCTGATATGAAGCAGCCTGTCGATCGACATACATGGTGGTGATCGATCGACAGCAACGTTAAAGCCTGTCGATCGACATACATGGTGGTGATCGATCGACAGCAACGTTAAAGCCTGTCGATCGACACACCTTATGTCGATCGATCGACAGGTACTCGCAGAGGCCAACCTAATACGTTTTAAAGAAGGAAACTTGTTCGTTTTCGGGCAAGAAGTTACCAATAAACCGTCATAAAAGCCCACTACGAGTTTTACCTATATAAATAGTTTATTTTAGTTTTTTAGATCATTACTTTAGATTTTACTTAACAAAGTTTAGAGAGAGATTTTTAGGGTTTTTAGGGAGACAAGTTTACTTTGTTCTTTGAGATTCTTCGAACCCTATTGTAATTCTTCTTTTACTCTTTCTTTATGCATTATTATTCAGCTATGATTTGCTTTGCTGCCATGTCTGAGTAGTTTGCTTGTTAGGTTTAGGGTAGTTCGAATGGAATGATGATGAATTGTTAGGGTAAACTCACTTGTTAGGATTATCTGTTAGGTTCTTCACCTAGATTGCTTGAACTATGGTTTAAGATTCGCGACCCTGAATTTGGATATCTTAGGTTGATAGATTGACACGAAAGTGTAATTGATTAGCCAGAACTAGATCTTAGGTGAGCAAAATTACTTATTCGCAAAGAAATTTGGTTTAGGGATTTTGTGAACAAATTGGACTTGAATTTAAAGCTTGTTTAAATTGATTGAATTCGCAAAGAAATTTGGTCTTCTACCGTTTAGACATAGTTAGTTTTCGCAACGACAGTTGGTTAATTATATTTTAGTGTTCCAAGTTCTAGAACGGTTCTTAATTAAATCCTGATTCTGTTTAACCTGCAATTCTGATTCATCCTGAGAATTACCCAAAAGCCTAGCTCTTTGTTTAATTGAATTTGAAATCAACCATCTTTCCTGTTACCAATTGCTTTTGCTATTTATTTTATATTATTTTACTTAGCCGAATTTGAAGTCAATATTCCTATCGTTTGATTTGACTCCCAGTGATTCGACCCCTACTACGACGACCTCTTAATTTGAGAGAGTAGCTCAAGGTAAATTTGAGCATATCACGTATGGAAACCACACTCCCTTGTACCATACTTGTGTTGGGTGCACAGTTCGAGTTATGTTCCAAGTGTTTTTTGTGACAAACCTTGGTTTGTAAACATTATCAAAGAACTTCCAATGAGATTTATCCTCTCCCATATTTCGGTTGTGTTTTGTAGTTTCAATAACTTCCTCTATGGCTCGGAGAGATTCGACTCGATGCCCTCTTCGACGATGGTTTTCAAACACCTCTGCTAATGTAGCTGAGATCGGGATACCCATATCAATCGTGCCACGAGCGCCTGTAAGATCATGTACTCTACCCAATTGTGACCAGTTATCAAACCAGAAGCTTGTGGAAGCTCTATCACACACTTCAACCTTGTGTAGATTGCTGGCTAAAGCTCGATATTTGAGAATCTTTCTTCACATCCATGAGCCCGTTGTTGTTGTCTCTTTACTGACCAGAACGAATCTTTTCCAATAAGCATCACCTTTACCCACCGTACCCACATGGAAGGTTGGTTAGAGATTATACGCCATATTAGTTTCAATACACTAACTTTATTTGATTCTTTAAGTAGTGGAAATCCCAATCCACCCTCTGATTTTGGCTTGCAAACATCATACCATGCAACCTTTACTTTTCGAGTATTTAGCTCTGGCCCAGACCATAGAAACGCCGCACATAGCTTGTCAAGTTCCTTAAGGCACCCACTCGGTAGTCTAAAAGCTGAAAACCAGAAAGTTATGATACTTTGAATCACATATTTGAGCAGTTGCATTCGACCCGCATACGAAAGATGACCTGCCGTCCAAGAGGAGATTTTCTATCGAACTTTTTCAATCAATGGTGCGTAGTCCACTGAAGTCATTCTCCTTGTAAGAAGCGGAAGGCCGAGATATTTAACTGGAAGATGCCCCACTGCAAATGGAAACCTCGAAGTTATATTTCCCCTAGCCTCATCATTTATCCCTGCGAGATACAAAGTGGATTTTTCCAAGCTTATGTTCAAACCAGACATGCGAGCAAAGTCACCAAATATTTTCAGAACACCATCTACCGACCGTTGCTGACCATCCACAAACACCATAATGTCATAGGCAAAACATAAGTGAGTCATTTGAACATTCTTGCACTTAGGATGATATCCAATTTTCTTTTCCATTGCTACTTTATCAATGAGACATGACAAACATTCATACACATTACAAAAATGTAAGGAGATAGTGCACACCCTTGTCGAATGCCTCTCTTACTTCGAAAGAGACCAGCCAACTCGCCATTAATCTGAACCGAGAAAGAAGGCGTTGTAATACATAACCGAATCCAGTTTATGAATGCAGCCGGCAAGTCAAGAGCGGTGAGAATATTCAGTGCAAAATCCCATTGGACCGAGTCAAAAGCTTTCGAGATATCGATCTTCATAGCACATCGTGGTGATATATCATCTTTGTGATAGTCTTTTACCATTTCCGTAGCAAGAAGTATGTTCTCCATTAACAATTTTTGTTTCACAAACGCAGATTGGTTGAGGTTGATGAACTGCGGGAGTACACTCTTGAAACGATTTGCAATTATTTTTGAAATTACCTTGTAAAGAAGGTTGCAACATGAAATTGGACGGTAATCTTTCATGACTCGCGCTTCGTCTGTTTTCGGTAACAAAGCAAGAATGGTAGCATTTAGCCCTTTTGGTAGAAATCCTTTAATGAAGAAGGATTGGACAGCCACCACAACGTCCTTCCCCACTATTCCCCATGTCGCCTTAAAGAATTCACTCGTAAAACCATCGGGCCCCGGAGATTTGTTACTTGGCATCGTGAATAATACTTTTTTGATCTCATCCTCCGTTACCTCTCTTACTAGCCTCTCACGGTCTCCCTCGGAGCACCGAAAATGTAGTAGTTCTTTAAGGCTTTCGATTGGTATAATCTCTAGATCGTCTGGTTTGACGTTGTAGACCTCTTCGAAAAACCGCACTGCTTCCGCTTTGATATCGTCTTGACTTGTAAAACTCTCACCATGTTGGCCTCTTACCTCCCTGATCGAATTTTGCATCCTTCTAATTTGAACAGATCGGTGGAAATACGCATTGTTTCTATCCCCAACAGCTAGCCAATGTAGTTTTGCTCTTTGTTGTAAATATTGCTCCTCCAAATCCACAAGCTTTTGCCATCTCTCAAAAGCAATGTTTTCTGCTGCGATATTCACTTGGTTGGGGGTTGTGAAGGGTTTCTTGTTGCTTGTCACAAAGATCAGTATAAGCCTCCTTTGTTTTGCGCGGCAAGTCACCCAATACCTCCCTACCAAGCGTTCTTAAGGCTGGCTTTAACTCTTCAACTTTTTTCCCAACCGATATAACGCAGAAGTTGACACAAACAGGGGACTAGTGCCTTCCCAATGCTCATTAACTGTATTATGAAATGTAGAGGCTGTTACAAGTACGTTAGAGAACTTGAACGGCTTCTTACGTCTCACGTTTACAGCATCTAATTCAATCCTTCCCCGAGCATGATCAGAACATCCGCCTGAATTGATGACCGTATAAGAATTTTGGTACTCACCAAGCCACTTATCATTGATTAGCACCCGATCCAATTTTTTGCAAATAAGACTCTCCTCTCTTTTATTACACCATGTAAATTGTGGTCCATAATAACGGAGATCCAATAATGAACAGAATTGCACCACATCTTGGAAGTCTCTCATCCCCATAGTAACTCCAATATTATTCGAATGCTCTTCCACATCTAAGGTTACATTGAAATCTCCACATATCAGCCAAGATTTATTTCTAAACATTGGTGAATTATGGTGATTCCGAATGTCATCCCATAGCTCCTTTCTTTCCTCCGCCAAGTTATACGCATACACAAATGAGCAAAAAAATTCCTCTTTCTTTCCTTCTAAAAGAACTGAACACGTTATCATCTGGCTACTTTTGTATACAGGTGTGAGTCTTGCTTTTGCTCCCCACACAACCCATATACGCCCCAGCCGGTGATACTCATAGTTTGAGATCATTGACCAATCCCTAAATAGAGACTGAGCAATTCTCTCTGCCTTGTTTTCCTTCACCCTCGTCTCCAGGAGACACCCAAATTGAAATTCATGACTTGTCACCCATTCTCTAATAAGGGAATGTTTTGAAGTTTTGTTTATTCCTCTAACATTCCAAGAGAATCCAGCCATTTAATGATTTGGTTTGCCCCTCTTGCCCACGACACTAGGGTGTGTAATGTATACATCTGACACATTTTTGTTCACTCCTTTGTTAACACGAGGTAGACGAATTCGAGTGCTCTGTTCTTCCACTCTCTTTGTCTCCTTTACTGATTTTTGTTTTATCTCCTCTCGAATCTCACCCTCTTCCTCTTAGTTGGTCATGTTTTTCATCCTCGACTTCAAGCTCTTGTTCTCCACAATGAGCTCATGGTTCTTCTGCAACATCCGTTCGTATCTGGTCCTCATGAAGTTGACGTTGCTCACCATCTAATACCAACATACGACCATCAACACTTAGCCTCAAGAAACAGTCGACAAAAATCGATTTAAACGCAGCAGAGACTTACCCTGGTGAGATCGACGGAAAAGGCCAAAAACTCATCACGCTCGACCATCTCTTCAGATTCAGGAACAGGCCCCATGGGATGACCCTGAATATAACGCACGTATTCCCCACATGCTACAGGGTCCTCAAGGATATGGCGGCCCCGACCAGAAAACTGGAGGCTAAAGTCGTAATCGTCCCCAAACGATAAAGTAGCGCCGACCGCCGTTTGGTCACCGACCAGTTCCTCAGTCTTTCGTTCCTCGGGATTCGGACGCTCAATGTTCGCAGCCTCGGAAACGACCAAGGCCTTGTCTTTCCTTTTCTCTTTCTTGCTCCTTTTGGGATCAGACCCAGAGTGTCTCCGATCGTCCTCCCGATCTTTCCTCTTCTCCGATCGCCCCGCCTCGAGATCACCGACCACCTTCGAAGTCTCAGCGGGCTTCGTCGGGGCGGCAACACCGATCTTCTTCTTGGAGGGATTCTCGATCACGATCCCTTTATCTTTTCTCCTCGCATCAGAGGACATGGGAGCTTTGGCCGACCCCGAGCCTACGCTATAAACAACGACATCCAAGTCTTCAATCCCCATGTCTTCCGCTTCTGAACGTTGTTTTTTAGACGATCGCTGTTTTCTGTCCTTCAAAGGCATGTGAGTATACGGCCTGATCTTCGCAAGAGGAATGGAAAAGTCACCTGAAATGTACCAAGATTGATCAAACCGGGGATATACGACTGCAAAAATAAGATGGGATCAAACACACCGACCACTAAACTGACCTGTTGTAACACGGCGCCGACAACGTTTGATCCTCTGTTCAATGAAATCTCCCCACCTCTGTTGGCCTAATCTCTTTAACTCTTCGATCAGGGAGAATGCACCTTTGGGAACAGGTTCGAGCACTTGAAGTTTTCTACCTGCAAAACAAAAGATAGATTAACTATCAGCTAAGAGTGGGGGTCGGGCATAAACAAGCAAAGCATACCAATCCTAGAACTTCATCCGGCATGAATTGCACCGGTGAAATCCCCGATCACGTATTTATTGATCTTCACGAAGAAATATTTATTCTTCCAACGCTCGATTCTATTGCTGACCCTGGTCAGAATCATGTTCCCCGACCTCATTGAAGCGTAAAAACGACCACAATCCCCGGATTTCGTGATCCCCACCATTTCCTCGAGTTGAGCGAGGTTCACCGACCGTCCCAACTCAGCGGCCATAGTCAGGATCACACAGATGTTGCAATATGAGGCGCAGGTGAGTTGAGAAGGCACAACGTGTCGAGCTTCGCAATATTCGAGCGCGAGCTTAGGTATCGGAAACCACATCCCTCCGTGGCTGAAGTAGCACTTGTACAGGCACAAGAAACCCTCAGGAGGAGACTAGGGACGCTCGCGAGGACGAGAGATTCTGATATCGATGCCTGACCAATCATCATCTCCCCGAAGCCTTTCGATGGTTTCGTAGGAACTGGAGGACGCAATGTCATCACTACTTCTGGGAAAAAGATCGCAGGACAGGCCTTGAGCTCGAGGTACTATACGTGCCGGCGACGTATGATCGATGGATGAATCGCCACCACCGACTTCCTCAACGAACTCAGGCAAAACCTGTTCAATAAGCTCGTGATCATCGCTCTCTTCGATCGGCAGATCGGGGGCGACGTTTAAGCGATCGACGTCTTGACCACCGGCTTCCACAATAGCCAAACTTCGACCGTCGCATATACGGTCGGCACTAACCGACCTCGAAGATGATGCGCCGCCCTTGTCCGAAACGCGCATCTCGTGTAATTGATCAATCGCGAGCGAGATATTCAACTCCGGGACACTTGAATCGGAGTCTGAGTTAGAAGAAACTACGACCGGAGTTTTCATTTCCAACGATCAGGATTAAGTAAAAATACGATCGACGGTGTTTTCGAGGAAATACGAACGAATAAAAGCAAAGGAAAATACGATCGGGGTCAAGAATTTTTTACCTTTAGAAAGAGCTACGAAGAGAAATGAGAGAAGGGAAGAGATTTCGTTTTTATAGAAAAAGCTGCAAAGCGAAAAGTGATGGAAGAAAGATGGAGGTCTCGTTTTTTATAGGGATAGGAAGACGAAGGGTCGCTCGACGCAAAACCCTATGCACCTCTACAGCGACCACTCAGAAGTCGACGATCGAATTGGGCTTCTTATGTTGGCCCAAATTCGGACCAGCCCGGAAAATCCAGCCCTGCTGATTTTCAGGCTTTGGGGGAGGGGCCTACTGTTGGGCATAGATTTGACAGCCGAAATCTACATCTACTTTGAAGCCCATTACAAGAGAAATGCCCAATTTATCATTCAAGCCATAAATAAACTAAACTATAGTACTTTTCTTTATCTAGTTACTTTATGTAACCATAGTCACATTAAACCCTAGATTAATGTGTTATATATAGTTGTCTCATTACTTGATGGGACAACTCATGAATGAATATTGAGAGAAGAGTAACACGATTGCGTCTTAGTCTTTAAAAACGCCCGGCTTAGCTATTGCCCTTCATATTCAATCGCTGTCTTTTATATGCTCGTATAATCATAATACGATCATATACCTTCGATCTAGTCACAATCTCTTAAAATACGAACATCACACTTTTCTACGATCGTATCCATTTTTACTTAACAGATATCTCGGCCTCTCACAATATACAAACGTACTTTCCCGAGTTTGAGATCAACATGCGTTATCCAGATCAACCTCACACATGTCATCTACACTCTCCTTTTGGGTCAGTGCACTAGTGGTGGCCTCATTCTCCGTTACCTTTCCGGTTACCTTTCCGGCTACCTTACCAAGCTCTGTTTCGACTATCTTCTCAATTGCAGGTACCTTAACCAAAGAATCTTGCCCACTAGACTTCCCTTCCTTTTCAAAATCCTCATCATCTTTTGTTAGCTTACATTGTTTTGAGGGACGATCTCTCTGCAGAATTGTTATCTGCTTGGGAGCAACTAAACAAACGTCTGCGTGATGTCCCCATTTGGTGCAATTTTGATGACCCCACTTTTTTGAGGTCAATCTTCTTCTCCTTTTATATCTGTTGCATAAACAACCCTAAACTGTTAACTCTGTATTTAGGATTAGTTTTCCTTTAAATTAGTTTAGAATTTTAGAGTTAAGGATTTGTGCATTTTGGATTCTTTTTCTTTTATTTTCATCTGGTTTGGAGCAAATGGAACTTGGATGCCTGAAGGATGGACCAGAGGTGCTAAGGAAAGGAGATTCATTCTTCACTCCAAGAAGATGGCTTTTGTGGTCGAGGACCGATTTCATAATGGCAACGTAGATGGCAGATAAAGTCATAGTGTTTTATTCATGTCTCATTTGATGATCACTTTCAAACCAGATCCCCCGAATTTTAGACCTAGAATCAACAAAATCAATTCGACTAAGGATATAAAGAAGAAACTTGTTTATTACTACTTGGATGATTAAGAGAGAGACACCAACTTCTTCTTCTTTACCATGTTATTTTCTAATCGATTAAGAAAACAAAATATTATAAAAAGCCTTAAAACTACGTTTTATAACTAAACACCCGGCAATCCACAGCAGAAGAAAATACTTTGGAAATTGAAAACAGCGCCAAAATTGAGACATTTTCTTTGGCGTGTTTTATCTAATGCGATTCCGGTAGGTTCGATTCTGAAAAATCGTCATATCACGCAAGATGGATGCTGCAGAAGATGTTCCACCGATGAAGAAACTTTAGACCATTTGTTCTTTCAGTGTTCACATGCTCAAGCGATTTGGGAAGGGTCTTCTATTGGTCATCTCCATATTTTTAACCAGACTACGTCTTTTGAAGAAAAACTACAAGCCATTTTTGAGAATGCGAATAACCGACAAGTCTCAGAGTTTCAACGTCAATTACCACTATGGATTTTATGGAGACTTTGGAAGAGTCGTAACCTCCTAATATATCAAAGACAAAGTTGTTCATGGGAAGAGGATGTTACCAACTGTGAAAAAGAAGCTCATGAATGGAGTACAAGTTTACAATCAATTACTCAGGTTGGTTCTCAGCAAACGCCAATTATTGAGTCCAGTTGGCAAAGGCCGAACCAAGGTTATATAAAATGCAATTATGACTGTTGGTTTAGGACTGATGGTTCTCCATCTGGGATGGGGTGGATTCTAAGGGATTCCGAAGGATTTTATATTGAATCTGGTTACAAGACAGGCGTAGTTTGTGCGTCGGCACTTGAAGCAGAACTACAGGCTCTACTTATGGCAATGAAATATGTTGAAGGTCGCGGTTTTGCGAAGGTAATTTTCGAAGGAGATAACCAACTTGGTGTGCGTCTCGCAAATGGAGTTGATAACAATTTTGCGCTACATAATTGGATATCTGATATCAGATTTTGGCATTCTAAGTTATGGCTTTCAGAATTAGTGTGGGTGCCAAGACATAACTATCGAGTGGCAGATCGTGTAACAAAAGAAGTGTCTCTCCATTCTCCGGATTACATTTATTATCTTGTACCTCAATTTCTTGTACCACTGTTACATTGTGACTATGTTTCATCTAGTATATGAAATCGATCTTGAAAGTTAAAAAAAGAAAAACTAAACACCCGTTCCTAAGTCATGTGTCTTATTCTACTAATCCGAAAAGGTTTGAGGATTTATGAGATTCCCCTAACAATTCCAAATTATTTGTATAACTTCCGAATATTTAACAAATATTAGTGTTTTAATAAATATTAGTGATCCGTTATTTTTCAAATAAAAAATCATCCTCCGCCATATTTTATGTTATATACCGCTTGATATTTAAATTAATTTTCTTTTGAAAAACGATTATACCGATATTTTAATAATCTATGTTGTTAACAATTTAAAATTAAAATCTTGCATACCGCGTAAGGTATAAATCTAAGGGCAATTTCCAAAAATACCATTTTTTTAAGTTTTTTTCCAAAAATACCACCGTAAAGTTTTTTTCCAAAAATACCACATTTTTTCCGAAGTTCCAAAAATACCACTTTTTTAAAACAATTTATTTTTAACATTCAAAACTAAACTCTAAACCCTAAACTCAAACCCTATCCCCTAAAACTATACCCTAATTTTGGAATAGTTAACCCAAACCCACAAAATTTAAAATTTTAAACCTTAAAAATCAACTTTTAAAAAAGTGGTATTTTTGGAACTTTAGAAAAAAATGTGGTATTTTTGGAAAAAAAACTTTAAGATGGTATTTTTGGAAAAAAAACTTCAAAGAATGGTATACGAGGGAATTCCTCAAATATAATACATATAACTAGATGTCAAAAAAACTGAGTTAAATTTATTTATTATTCCTAAAATTAGTGAACAACTGATATCTACTAAATGCAATTCTGATATTTTAAGCAAATAAAGGAAAATTCTTCAATATATTAAAGAAAATTAGAAATAAATCAACAAAAAGTAATTTAAAGCAAAGGAAATGCTAAATGAGTTGAATTTGCATTAACAATTGATATTATTAATAATACAATGAAAATGTTATGTAGAAATTCAATGAGACTAAATAAACTTTGACAAAATTATTAAATGCATAAACCCTCAAATAAATAAAAGAAAGGGCCAATTCTGAAAAATACCACATTTTTGAATCAAATACAGTTCAGTAACTTTTAATTTGTTTTGATTTTGTTAAACTGAGATATGCTAACCATTGGTCCATATTTATTAATAAATCTTAATAAGATTTTCTTTTATTTATTTATTAATAAAAACGTGATCCCAATTCTTAACTACAAGACATGCAAAATGCTATATATAAATGCATGCATACAGATTCATAACTCATAAGTCATAAGCTATATCTCTTTGGCTCTTTTAGTTCTAATTTTCAGAATTCTCATGGCTTCATCATCCTCAAATGATTTATCAAAAAAAAAACTCAAAAAACATCGTCAAATGGTTCATTGCTACCTTTCGAAATGTTGGAATCAATACTTCGTAGAGTTCCAACCGAATCTCTAAATCGATTCAAGTTAACATGCAAACGATGGCACACTTTGTTCAAAGATAAAATATTCATCTACAATCACTTGGATCTAGTCCAAGAACATTTCATACGAATTACTGATAAGGTTCATATCATCAATCCCACAACTAACGTTCCCTCCTCTCTGCCACTCCCAAATGAGTTTCGAGATAAAGGTATTAGTTCTGATATGATTCACTGTGATGGTTTATTGTTATGCGCCTTTCGGAAATCTCTCGCAGTTTGGAACCCTTGTTTTAACCAAGTTAAATGGATCACCAAAACTACGGGGCCTTACGCAACTAATGACTTATATGGCATTGGATATGATAGTGCATCTCGTGATAACTACAAAATATTGAGATTTTACGATGAAGATATATTCGAAATAAAAGGCGAATACACGGGTAAGTATGACCCATCGGTTGAAATCTACGAATTCCAGTCAAATTCTTGGCGAACTCTTAATATTTCTCTGGATTGGTCTATATACTCACCATGTTTTGGTGTGTCAATGAAAGGAAATATGTATTGGGTTGGTGTCATGAAACAAAATCAGAATTTCATTATCCAAAGTTTCGAATTTTCCAGAGAGACATTTAAACGCTTGTGCCTAATTCTTTTTTACCCTGATGCATATGATGTTATAGCCTTATCAGTTTTCAGAGAGGAAAAACTTTCTTTACTTCACCAGCACATATACGAAGAACAAATCCAACCGGGAGAGACTATGGTTTGGGTCACAAACAAGGTCAAAGATAAGGTTGTCTCTTGGACCAAATTGTTTGTTGTGAGTCCACCTGATCTCCCTGATTTACATGTCAGTGAAGAACCTCCTTATCCAGTGTATTTTATTGACAAGAAAAATAGGGCTAATATTATATGTTATGAGAAATTATTAATCAATGGACGTGAAATCGTTTGCGTTAACTTATACATTATTGGAAAAAATGAATTCCAGAAAAAGGAGATAGAACGATTTAGCATGGAAGTTAACAAGACTAATAAATGTGGGTATATGTATCTTCCAAGTCTAGTTCCGGTCACATGATAGAAGGATGCGCAAACAAAAAGAAGAACCTTTATTTTATGATATATTTTATGTTTTATATAAAAAAATTCCTTTTAGGTTGAAAATTAATTAAACTATAGTTTCAAAAATATTTTGTCAATCCCGTAGCATGGTTATATAAAGAACATATATTATCTGTTTTTGTTTAAGGGTAAATTGGTCGGTTATATGACTCCTTTAAATGTTATTTCATATTCGAAATGAATATAATAGTTACTTAATGAGAATGGAGTTTTATTTCTTTGATTCTGTTTGGGTATTTATCAGACAACAGATTTTTACCAATAATCAAATCTGGGAATGATTCAAAAGGACATCAAATAAATATGTACAAAATTAAACCAAGAGGATATAACTGTTACCAACGGTTGTGTAAATAAGTTTGTGTAAATGTTTAATGTAAATTGTCGAGAATAGGAAAGAAGCTAGGGAATGGGGGTTGGCTAACGACCCCGGAGGGGGACAGGCCCCGACCCCAAGACCGGATAGCCCAGAGGAGGAAAATCCGGGGGTGTTCCGGTGCTTTGTGGATGGTTCGTGGAAACAGGAAGATAAGACCAGTGGAGTGGGCTGGACTTTACAGCTACAAGATGGGACCATGGACCTTTTAGGCATGAGGGGTATGCGGCGGGTTTTGTCACCACTTGACGCGGAGCTGCATAGTCTTTTATGGGCAATGTCCAGACTTCGACTACATGGGCGGTATTGTACAGTATTTCATACGGATTCCCAGGAGTTGGTGAACATGGTAGCAGATCCAGAAAGCTGGCCTCGGTTCCAATCAGAGCTTGCTGAATTTCAGGAGTTACGTACTTCTTTCCCAGACTTTACTCTTACGTATTGTCCTAGGGGGAAGAATGAAAAGACAGACCTCCTTGCGAAGAATGCTCGTCTCCATAACTCGGTTTTCACCTACGTCAGCACTTCTATTCCGCTTTGGTTCAAGGATGCTCTTTTTTTCTTGTAATCAAGTAGAATAAGTGTGTTCGTGACAAAAAAAAAAAAAAAAAAAAAAAAATTGTCGAGAATAGGAGAAGTTTGCTAAATTTTTATTTTGTTATCTTGTTCTCTTCCCACACTCAAGTCTATCACTGCGACGGTTTGCTCCTATGCATAACAAAAAACTATACTAGATTCGTTGTTTGGAATCTGTATTTGGGTCAAACCCGTTGGTTCAAACCCGATGGTCCTCGCAACAGAATATGGACAAGTATGTGTATGATACGAGAACAGCAAATCAATCCGCAACTACAGAGTTTTGAGAATTCTTAATTCCCTATGTGAGGATCATATGTTGAGTACGAAATCTACTAGTTAAACTATAACTCATGGAAGGTTCTTGATGCGCGTGGGGTGTCCCTCAAGGAAAATGCTGATTTGTTTGCTCTAGAAGAGCGTCCAGGACGAAAAATCAGTTATTATTTTCAAAAGAGAGATTTGTTGATTTGTTTTGACTTTGCAAAAGAGAGATTTGGGCCACATCTTCTTCTCCCGTTTCACGCTCAGGTCAAAGATATTGTGAATCTTTTTAGTTTTAGAGAAGAGCAACTTGCTGTGTTATTGCAACATTGGGATACGTCACACATTATATATGGATTTGAGTTACGACTAAGATTGAACCTGAAGTGGTGTGAAGGAACAAGTTATTGTTCTTAGCCATGGTTATGGAACCAATCAACAGTTTCCAATTTGTAGATGGAGCAACGAGTTTCTTCATTGACGAAGAGGAGAGAGTTGTTGTGGTTTATGATAAAGACAAATATAGAGACAATGTTCAAGTGGAGACCACACACCGCAACACAGCTTACATCTTTGGACAAGATGGATCTCGGAGAATCTACGGAAGTGGATCTTGCCGGTCAATGACAAAGAAGTGGATCTCGGAGAATCTACGGAAGAAGATCATTATCCGAATGGGTGCTCCTATGTTCCAAGTTCAATGCATATTATAAAGCCAGGAGGCAAAAAGAAAAGAAAACAAGAATTTGATTATTATTAATTAGTCCATTTACGTACACGAATCAAAAGTCTTTGTTTGCAAAGGACACTTGATTCAATCATGTCATAACTATATACTAATAGGTCCCAAAGCTTATAAGAAGTAAGAACACAACTCTTTTTTGTATTATTTTTCTCTCTGCCCATTTTATAACGCAAAAGTGTCTTAAATACGCAAAGAAAATAAAAAAATTAACTACCAACACTTGAAATATGAAAACGTGGAGAAAACACAATGCCATACTCCACTATATTTTTCACATAGCCCATGTCGGTTCATTTCGGTTAACCAATTCTGTTCTCATCATATACCGGTATTTGGGGTAGGCGGTTTGGATCGTATCGGTTCTTGTAAAAAATCTGAACTGTATACAATGTAAAGAAGAGAAAGAGAGAATTGTATTGTATATTATTTCATGAGAAGTACAGAGTATATATAGGGATACAATACTTGGAGAGGAAGTAGAGTTTAGGGATATTCTTGAACATGTGCCTCTATTGGGCATCCACTAAATGAGTTTATAACACTCCCCCTTGGATGCCATTAGAGTAAAAATAATCCTATTACGCATAAGATGTTGCCTCATTTAAAACCTTACCAGGAAAACCCAATTGGGATAAAACCATGGCTAAGAGAAAAAGAGTGCAACGCGCTTTTACTCCCCTTGATGAGTGCATAACTTGAGATTTTCTTGATGCTGCAAACTTGTTTCTTGAAAGTAGTAGTTGGAAGTGTCTTGAAAATAAATCTGTCAAAGTTTCGCTTGAACAACCTTTAGAACATGTACACCGCCATTCTTCTGCAACTCATCGGTCTTCTAGATGATTCATCTGGATCATTCTCTTTGTTTCTCTAGATATCATTCATGGATGACATGCTTATGGGAGATTGATAGACTTTCATATATCATTATAATGATAACATTCCTCTATAAGTGTCTATCATTTGCATGTTCTTTGATGTCTCGTTAAAAACCTTTTCGTAGAAAAACCTTATAGGATAAAAACTATGATAAGGGAAAAAGAGTACATCCACGCATATCATTATATTTCTCCCCCTCATAAACATCTTCTTCAGGAGATGAATTATGATCATATATGATATCTCTTTTGGAACTATTATAAGCATAAAATTAATGAACAAACTCGTATGGTTTCCATATGATATTTTATACTATTGAACTTCTGGTTCATAACATCTTTTCGTTAAATGTTTAATCTGAGACATCTTGAGATACTTTTGTCTTTTCAAGATCTTTTATCTCAAACTTTTTATTTTGATATTCCACTGTATATAAATCTCTTCAGGAGTTATATGATGTTCAAATAATCAAATATATACTGCAATCATAACAAATCAATTTCTAAATCTTCTTATAAATATGCATAGGCTAATATCATCTTTTTCATTGCCTTTCTCTAAGCAAATACTCACTAAGAAGATTCTTGCAGTGTACATCCTTCTTGGAGTATATAAATTTCATTATACAATGGTTACTTATCGCATAACTTGTAATAACTCTGCCGGAGTTTCGATGATGTTCAAATGAAGAATCACTTTATCAAAATATTTTGATAAGTCTACATGGGTATTTACATGATTATACCCCATGCTACATACTTTCTTTTCATTCGATCGATTATCGAGTAGAATTCCTGAGAATATAATTATAATATCATTAATCCTTCAGGGATTGTATCCTTCACATATATATTCTTCAAGGATTGCATAGAAATGTCTGTATCCATTGCCACCACAAGAGAATATATCTCTTCATAAAACATTCTTTATCTTTGTGAATTTCACTATATTCACTATTCTTTCATACAAAAGACTTTAACAGATATGACACTAGTTTTACACTTTAAGTACAAGGACTACTGGTCCATATATTTCTCTACAAGAGATTATATAAGTCTATTTCTTCCAATCATTATTTCGTGTACACTTTTCACGACTTCGATTTGCTTTATGGTTCCATCTTATTCCACACATGACATAGCTAGCTATATCTCTTCATTTTCAAGTACTTGAATTTTTTTTTCATTTGTCATGTTTATGTCTCTTCTAGAGATCATCCAATCTTTCCTGGAGATTTTTCAAAATCTTTCTTTCCTCGATTTGGTCATTCTCAATTCTTGCTCCTTTTCTTTTTCGAGGATAATTATATTTGGAACCAAATAGGCCTATCACGCTTCAGGCGATCGTTAGACTCTCTAGCAGTTTGATATCGCCCTTCTGGGACATCATTTATAATTTGGAGCATATACAACTGGTATAGGCGACTTTATCACTCTATTTGGGTTAGTAAATGCGTATGACAATTAATACGCTAAGTTCTTCTTATGAATTATCTTTTTGGACTTCTCATATAAATTCTTTAGTCCGAGGATCAATGATAATTCATAGATACTTATATTATTTTTCAAGCTGTTTAATTTCTCATCCCTAATGTTGGAAAAATGACTCATGAAAGTATATAAATTGAGCCTTATATAAATCCTTGTCGGATGACTCTTAATTATCTTTCATATCCAACATATATTCTTATCCTCTTTTGAGGTTCCATCATCAAGCGCTGTGGTGAAGCACTTTTCACATTCCTAGATCTTTCATTCAAAGATTGTTCAGATGGAAACTATTTGGTTTCTAACCCTAAACCAATAATGATAGGGAGAACAATTAGTTATTCATTGGCTTGATGCGAATCAATGCTACTAAAATTTTGTATATGAACATGAGCTTCCGGATGTTCACCACATATCCCAATGGACATATATAATAATTAGGCTTCAAACATAAATTTTGGAACTTATAAGAAAGTAACCTTGCAAACTCCCGGTTGCTGGTTTATAACAAGGATAAACGTGACCTTCTAGGATGCAACAATCGAGTCAATGCGTCCATTGAATCGATGCATAGAAATGTCACAAAGTGGGTGATCAGCCCATAATCATCTCCTTGTATATATTTCAGAAGATTGATAGAGTCCAAATCATCTTTGACTGGTGAAAGCCATATTATCATATTGCTTTCTGAGCAAATAACCTATGATAAATCATTAGGAAGAATCTTCTGGTTCTTCACTTAATGTCCACATAATTCTCAATTATGTTTTCGCATCATTATCAAACCAGGATGACCAATCCGGTTAAGCCAATCATATAAAAGTTTGGTAAACTTGTGGTTTACTTTCATTCTTAACTAGTAAACTTCTGCTTTACTTTTTATTCTTAGCTAGTTAACTTCTGGTTTACGTTTCGTTGCTAATCAATTACCCCTTTCAAGGGATACGATAAGTAAAATTGCTTTCTTTAATTTATCAAACATGGATTCGATGGTGAACCATGTGCCGATAAAGCAATTAACATAATTATGACATAATCTAGTATATAAAATCATAAAAATATAATATGAGGTAAAACGTAGAAATCGAGTACCTGGAGAATCCAAAGCCATTGGTGGGTGTCGTCAGAAAATGGTGACAGATGCGATCAGTTTCATAGCTATATTCTTGGGGACTTTATTTGTCTAATCCTTTTTTTTATATATGTAAGATATTATATTCACTTCAGGGAATATATCAAAACTAGTCAAATATGAGTATGATTTCTTATCAATAACTCATATATATTTTCTCAGCCTCAAGAAGAATCCATAATATTTCTTAAATTCTTGTGTATGACTTTGTGTCTGTAGGACAACATTACTTGCATGAAAATTTCATTATATATGCTTTACCAACTCTGCATTAGAGATATTCTTTCATAATATCAATTTGCAAGTAATTTTGAGCATAGCCGAATTAATTCACTTACAGACTTTAAGTCTTGTAATCTTAGATATAGCTAGATTTAACCAATCACATAGCTACTTTTAGGTAATATCACATTATGGTGATCACACTTTTTCTTTGAGGAATTGTTCGAAGAACTTATTGAACATAATCTTCTAGATATATCATTTGTAGTGAATTTAATAATCAAGTATTAAACATAATCTTCTGGATATGTCACTTATTGTCTATGTGAGATTCACTAATTCTCCCCCTCGAGATGATATGAATCTTCAAGTTCAACTATCCCGAATTGAATCTCACTGTATAATCAACATCATTCCCAATTTGGGTAATGTATTTGATCATCCAATTAACTTTAAGATTTGGGAGAGTATAATGCATCAATGATTACATTGTAATCACACTAGATTCTTTCATCATTAGATGAGATAAATTTCTCTTATTTATTACAATCTTTATTTTTCTCACTTCCGATGAGAATTTAAGTTCTTGAAAGAAATATGTTAGCCATTTTTATAGTCACTTCCTTGACTTGGTGTGATATTTTCTTTTCTGATATAAGATGTCTCATTAACTTCTGGGAATGGATTGTAAATGGATGTGATTCATAATTTTGTTGTTACATCCCAACAATGTTTTACCAATCATCAGAAACATATCATAGCTTCATCGTAATTAACATCATAATGATCATCAAATCATAGGTTTGTGATCTACATGATTTCACTAATCAATTGTAATCAACAACCGACAAAGCATGACCCATCCATCCAAAACTATCAAATAAATGATTTTGGATCAAACAAATATTAAGGAACAAACATGTGTCCGATCGGTATGTAGACATGATTATGTACGATCTAATATAAATAATGATAAAGTATGGAGATACTAAACGATAAGCATGGGCAAATCAGAATGAAATTATATTTCGGTTATGAATCAATAAAAATATTACTTAGCTCGATCATGATAGAAATTCAATTATAATTATAAAATATTTAAATAATTATAAAATATCTTTGATCAATAATAGAGAAGCGTTAATCATGATCGATTAATTTTATAATAAAATATGTGATTTTAAGAACCAAAAATGTATTAATAAAATAATTAATATATATAAGTATGATTTGTGAGAATTACTCATCGATAGACATAGTATTCATAAATCAACATGTGTATGTTATCAAATCACAAAATCAAACTTAAAAATAGATTAAATAAAAACATAAAATAGTGAAATTCGATCAATAAACATATATGATTCATGACCCAACATGAATATGCTATTGAATTACGAAATCAACTCATAAATATGACTTGTGAGAAATTCTCCATCGATAGACATACATGTGTATGCTATGAATAACAAAGTCAATATTTATGTATAAAATAAGATAAAAGTAATTCAATTATTGTATCAAAGCAATTATAAAACTAACGTGATACTATATAAGAAGTATGACGTTAACCTTATGCTTTACCAAATAATATTAGATGTGCCGTATGCTAAAGTGAGAGAGATTCACTTACCTTAATGAAAATTAAAGTAGAACCAAAGCAAAGTGCGAGATGTTGGAGAACGTTAGGGTTTTACTCAAGTGGCTAGGGTTTTACTTTAGTGGTAGGGTTTTACTCAGTGGTTAGGTTATCGTGCTGATAACGTGTTGTAGTAAAGAAGAGAAAGAGAGAATTGTGTTGTATATTATTCCATGAGAAGTACAAAGTATATATAGGGATACAATACTTGGAGAGAAAGTAGGGTTTAGGCATATTCTAGAACATGGGCCTCTAATGGGCATCCACTAAATGAGTTTATAACAAGTGAACTATTTGATTATAACCATTAAAAAAAAGGAAAATAATGCAGTTGTGAATTATTGCTGAATCTTTAAATTTCCAGGCTGTTACATGGTAACAAGACTATTGGACATGGATTTGGAGGTCCAAATCCCTTCTTATCATGAAGCCCATCAGAAGACTAAGGCCCAGCCCATCAGAAGACTAAGGCCAAGCACATCTATTAACTAAACTATAGTGTTTTTTGCTTATCTAGTTACTTTATGTAATCATAGTCACATTAAACCTTAGATAAATATACTATATATAGCTGTCACATTACTTGATGTGACAACTCATGATATAATATCCAGAGCAAAGTTCCGCGCTGCTCGACGATAAACTTTTTCATTGGAATGCGGTCGGTGCTCTCTTACAGTGTGTAACCGGGGAGGAAACCTACCTGATCATGGCCGAATCCCATGAATGAGCAGGTGTAAACCATTCCGGTGGCAAAACTCTCGCGATGAAGATCAAAAAGCTTGCTTCTTTTGGCCGACCATGCTCATGGACTGTGCCAACCATGCTCGATGCTGCGAGAAGTGTCAACATCACGGACCAATGATCAACTCACCGACCGAGCCACTCAGGACCGCGACCTCGACATACACTTTTATGCGCTGCGCGATTGTACATCATCGGCCCTTTTCCCAAGTCGAAGTAAAAACGCTATGTGATCGTGGTCACCGATCATTTTACCAAATGGGTCGAGGCAGAAGCGTTCGCAATGATTCGAGCGGACAACGTACAGGACTTCGTTTGGAAATTTATCATTTGTCGACACAGTCTCCCCTACGAGATTGTAACCGACAACGGGTCGCACTTTTTTTATATATTTTGTTAGATAACTATATGTTCAGAAGAACATGAAGAAACACTTAAGTGGCTCGCATACGGGCAACGGTTTTACACAAGCTCAGTTTATCGGAAAAGCCAGAATAGTGGGGTTTTCTATGAGGCAACAACAATGTGTAGAGCCAGTGCAAAAGACACTGCCCAACTGGTTGATTTGGTATCATATTACGGCAGAATCATCGATATTATATTGTTGAATTACAATGTGTTTTATGTGCCTTTGTTCTGATCTCAATGGGCAGTAAGAGGTAGTGGAGCGAAGGTAGAAGATGGTTTCACACTTGTTAACCTGAAACAAAGTCAAATATCCTTTTTAAGGGATCCATACATATTAGCCTCTCAAGTAAAGCAAGTGTTTTATTCTAGGAAGATGATTCATCAAACTGGTATGTTGTTATGAGAGGTCCTTCAAGAAAATACAATGAAGAAGATGTGGAAGCTGGAAATGCAGATATTGGTCCATTGCCATCACATGTTGACATGGATGAAGCTCAAAATGCCCGAGCAGATTGTGAAGGCATATACGTGTCAAATGTAGCTTCTTGAACATTTTATATGCTTTGTATGATGTCTGATTGATCATTGTGTGCATTGTGCATGTTAATCATTTTGATTTGTTGTCAAGGTTTTCATAGTTGTGGTTTAACTCTGTCAATTTACATTTGTTTTAGGTGAATGAAGATAAAACGTAAAACAAAGGCTGGAGGAGCAAGGAATAAGACGGATGCGCAAGCTATTGATGATATTGAACATGTGCAAGAAACAGAGCCTGAGATGATAAATGCAGGTGAAGGACTGAATGTGAATAGAGTAAATGAAGAGGAGCCTGAAGGAGAGCCTGAAATTGAGACTGCATGTGAACATGATGGTCAGCCTGAAGGTGAGCATGATGGTCAGCTTGAAGGTGAGGCTGAGTTGTTTGAAGAACATGACCATCCAATGGAACCTAAGCGTAAGAAACAGCGAGGACCAACAACGATGAAAAACATTGCCAAGGATCCAAAAATTCGAGAACGAGTTAAATTCACAGACATGGGAGAACCCTATGGTCGTGGATCAGTTAGGTTGGCATCATATTTAGGTACATTAGTACGTGAACATGTTCCACTAATAATTGATGATTGGAGGAAGATTAGTGAGGAAATCAAAACATCTCTCTGGAAATCTGTGAATGTGAGCTCTTTTAGATTTACATATGTCCTTATAACTTAGTTAGTGTTCATTTTAATTATGTGTTCTTTGTTTTGCTGAATGCAGGTGAGGTTTGAAATTGATGAAGACTACCATAAGGTTGCTTTGATTAAGCATATGGGAGGTTTGTGGAGAGCTTACAAATCACGAGTACTCACAAAAATTTGGAAAATTAGCATGATGAACCAACAAAGGATGAATCTGTGACCAACAAATGTTACTCCAACGGAATGGCGTAAATTTTGTTAAACTCAAACAAGCGCAGCCTTTAAGGTATTCAGTTGGAATTAAAACTTACATATTTTATTGAATATAAGTTTAGTAACAGAGGAATATGTTAGGTTGTGAGTGATAAATATAAAGAAAGAAGGAGCAAACAGATTCGTCACACGTCTAGCCGTAAAAGAATGGTTAGACCTGCAGAAGATATGGTAAGAAAATTACACTCGATGTTATATGCTTTGTATGTTAAGCATCTTATGAAATATCTTCTCTTTTGAGTATTGTTTTATTTTTCCACATAAAAAAAGATAGTGGAGATCCGTCGAGTGTAACAAGGCTACAAGTTTGGGTGAAGTCGCGTACCAAAAAGGATGGTACGCCAGTGAATAAGAATGTCGCTAAGAAGTTTGTAAGTGCGGTTCAACTAAGGTTGAGTTTGGTTTTCAGTTATATAGTTATAGTGTAACAAGACTATGTATTTTATGTTCTCCAGAGACAAGCAGCAGAGCTTGTGGATAATGTTGGTCCATCAGATTCAACAAATCCAAAAGAAGATCTCCTTTCCTAGCTATTAGGTCCTGATAATCCTGGTCGGCTAAGTGCAATGGGTAGAAACATTAATATGACCAAGCTATCTTGTTTCCAAATGAAGAACAAGTTAATGCTTGACATGCAAGAGAATCAAGTTACACTTAAGAAACAGATCCACGAGTTAAAAGAAGAACTTGCCAAACTTAAGAACCATGTTAGCCATACTTTAGCACTTGTGAATTTATACTACTAGCTGATGAGTTATTACATTAATATTGACTTTGAATTGTAATGTTATAGAGACACGAACCTGAACTTGGTGAAAACTCAGCTGCTAGATTAAGAAAATCTACATCAGATTAGTTATACACTCCTTCTTTGTATTTTTAATTCTGACATTGTTTCTAATCAATATTTGGTAGAGTATGAACAAAAGATCACAACCTAAGTGTGTGTTGGTTGATTAGTCTGGTACTGATGAAACCGTTGTTGAGGGACGTATTGTTTCTTTTGATCCGGAAGACGTCGTGAATGACATTCCATTAGGCCCCAATAATGTTAAAGTCTTGGCGGAAATCGCTATCAATCCAGATGCATTTTTTGGAGACCTGCAGCTAATATGTTTGTTATTGACGAAGGTATTGGTGAGCTGATTGCATGGCCTGCCAATAAGTGTATTCTTTTAGACCACAGTCTCCAACCATAAGATGCTACACCTTAGGTAATTAGCTTTTTATTTGTTGATTAGTTACTTCCAACTGAAACCAGGCAGTTTATACTTGTTTAGAATATTTTTTGGCTTAACATAGACATATTTTGTGTGTATGTGTTTGATATAGCCCAAATACACTTATTGTGAACAAATGCAAACTACTGCATTTTACTATAAATGATGAAATTGTTGCTGAAGGTCGTTGGAAGTCTCAAGATCCAGAAGCATTGGTTAATGGACTTCCTCTTAGACAAAATGCAGTTAAAGTATTTGAGGATTTTGTACATGAACCTGGTACATTTCTATGCAGACCTATAGCAGAGATGAAATACCTTGAAGACACGTTAATGTCTACTGTAGCATGGCCAGTTAATAGAGTTGTATTTGAAAAAACTACTAATGCAAGTTGTTCCAAATCTCCTCATCAGACTTCTGAAGCTACTCATCAACCAACAAGTACCAAATTTGCTGCAGTTTTTAAGTCTCTTATTGAGAAACCTCCAACAGTTGCAGTAGGTCCAAAATCTCCTATAAAGAAAACTAAACCATCTCCACAGTCTCCTGTTCAGAGATCTCAGGTAATTTATGTTCTATATGTTTTGAAGTTGTTGTTTGTCATTCTTTTCACTGCAATAAGAAGTTTATACTACAATCATGGCAGGGTAACCATCCAGCTGAAGTTGTCAAGAAAAATCAGAAGTGCAAGTTGATGAATCTTACCGGAAAGAAGCGGATTGTTGCTGAAGGACGTTGGGATACAAATAACCTAGAAGAAAAGGTTCATCATGTTCCCTTGGGGCATAATGCTGTTAAAGTTTGGGTAGAAGTTGTGAAGGTAAATGATGCAGTGGTTTGGAGGTCTTCTGATGAGATAGAGTGTATGCAGGATGTATTGGGTGCACCCATTGCATGGCCCGAGGACAAAGTGATCATGTGTTAGCTATTAAGTTTTTAGTTAAGTACTACTTAGTTAGATATTTGGATTGATACTTGTAATATGGATAATGGATTAAGACTTCGTTTTATGATTTACGCATTCTGGACTTTTGATAATTAAGCAGGTTCTGTATCGCATATTCTATAAAACATGTTCAATTCGTGTCATTACGAATATATCAATAGATCAGTGTCATAATGACACCTTTTACCGCATCTAGAAAACTGCTACATAACTATAGGTTATAGCCCGAAAGAAGAGCTATACAATATTGTATTATAACATATAAAAGCGCTATGAAAAAATAAATTAAAGCATTTAAGACACGCTCTTGTATGTGACTTATGATAGCATTTCAAAAAGTGCTATCGTGTTCGGCAGAAGCTACCATAGCTCCCCCATAACATAGCGTTTATAAAAACGCTATCAAAAATATATAAGAGCGCTTATCGTGTGCTACGAATGTCTATTTTTCTTGTAGTGAAGAGGTGTATATCTAAGGTAAGCTCATATAAATTTCCTCTTCAAGTTCACTATGCAAAAAACATTCGTTATATCCATCTGAGTCAAACTCCATCCCTGTATAGCTGCCAAACCAAGTATCAATTTCACACTAGCCATTTTAGCCACTGGTGAAAAGTGTCAAAATAATCCACTCTTTCTTGTTGAGTGAAACCATGTGCCACTAAAAGAGCTTTATACCGCTCAATAGTTCCATCAGCAAGATATCTAATTGTATAGACCCATCTACACCCCACAACATTCTTACCAAGCGGTAAGGAAACAACACTCCATGTCTTTGTTGACTCCATCGCACCAAGTTCTGTATCCATTGCATCAGCCCATTGAACAGATAATATGGCTTGTTTAAAAAGATTTAGGTTCAGTTTCAACGGAAATAGAAAGGATGTAGGATTGGTAGGGTATTTTGATATTAGAATGAGTCAAAACAGAAGACAAACGATAAGGAGTAGTTAAGAGTTTAGGTGGAGGAGTAGTGAGTTGTGTAAGAGCACATTGATAGTCAGCAAGATAACCAGGTACCTTGGACTTGTGTTTTGGTCGAGCATTATTCAAAGAGACCTCTGGAGAAACAGTAGGTATAGTCTCAGGACCCCCTTAAACAGAAGTAGAAAAAGGATTTGTGGCACTGTGATGCACAGTAGATGGTCCACTAAATGATGCATGAGAAGGACTAGTAGAATGTGGAGATGGTATAGAAGGAGGAGTATGAACTATTGTATCAGATGGAATACTAGATGATGCAGGTGGATCAATCGAAGAATCTAATTCCACCGGAACAGACACAGGTAAAATAACCTTTCCAAAAACATCTGATGCAACAGGAATATACTCAGTATGAAAAGGAAAAACATTTTCATGGAAAACAAAACTACGAGAGACATGATGACATTAGTTTCTAGATGCAAAACCTTATAACCTTTGAAACCAGAAGAATACCCTAAGAAAACACACTTATCAACACGAGGACTAAATTTGTTGCGATCTTTCTGAAGAGTAGAAACATAACATAAACAACCAAAAGATCCAAAAAAAGAATATGTTGGTTTCTTCTTAGTAAGTAATTCATAAGGAGTAAGATTCTCTAGAATAACAGATGGAGTACGATTGATTAAGAAAACAGCAGTTTGAACACAATCTGTCCAATAACAGAGAGGAACATTGGATTGAAAAATTAAAGCTCGTGCAACATTAAGTAAATGGTGATGCTTGCGTTCTACTACTGCATTTTGTTGTTGTGTATAAGGACATGAATACTGATGAATCATTCCATGAATTTTAACAATCTTAGTAAATGCAAGTTCAAGAGCATTATCAGTTCGAATGGCCTTGATAGAACTATTATACTGAACTTGAACATGTTAAGTAAAATCTGAAAATGAATGGAAACATCACTTTTATTACGTAATAGGTATAGCCAAGTAGTTCTTGTGTAATCATCTACAATGGTCAGAAAATAACGGTAACCATCTACAGACTCAACAGCAAAACGTCCCCAAACATCTAAATGTATCAGATCAAAAGGACTACAAGACCTGTATCTTTCAGAGGAAAAAGGTAAACGCTTTTGCTTAGCTAGAGGACAAACAGAACAAGAAGGATTAAAAGAAAACCTGGACTTAGACACTAGCAAATCATCAACTAAGGCCTTTAACTTGTCAGATGATGGGTGTCCATCAACTTCCAAGGTTCCAATAAAATGAGTATCAGACGGAGATGCAGAAGATGTAGAAGGCGGTAAGATGTAAAGATTGTGAAGTAAGACCCCTCTACCAATCATTAAGCCTTGAATAGACTCCTGAATGTAACAAAAATCAGGGAAAAAATGAGCAGAGTTATTATCATGTTGTAACAAGCTGCTAACTGAAATTAGATTGAATTTAAAAGTAGGAACATGCAACACATTATGCAAAACTAATGACGATGAGAGAATCATAGTGCCACAGTTAGTAATAGCTACTCGTGTTTCATTTGGTAAAGAAACTGTAACACCATTCACTGCAGTGGTCTCATTGAATAATGCCAAATCAAAACAAACATGACTTGTAGCACCAGAATCAATAATCCAACTACCAGAAGGCAATGATGTTGAAATGTCAACTGGTTATTTTCAAAACGAAGTGAAGAAGAAGGAAAATGTGAAAGAAAAAGGATAGAAGAAGGAAAGACAATACCAAATGTGGATTGAGGAGCCATAAAACCAGTCTTTGTCCCTCATGCAATAAGAGGCGAAACATGAGGTTCTGGAGGCTTCAAGTGAACAGAGAGTTGTTATATAAGCGACTGAATTTGAGTTTTGTTCAGGTGATTCATATCAAGAGGTGTTGCAGAAGGCTGAGTAGGCACCACCGTGTCAGTCATGAGATTAACTTCATTGTGTTGTTGAGAACGTGGTCCATAACCAGTATTGCCCTCGGATTGATGTGAATAAGACTTCTGAGTAGACTGTGAACTGGAATTCATACTGTTGTAACCAATGATGTAACCAGGAAGATAACCATGTAGCTTATAACATTTATGTATAACATGGGCCATTAAATTACAGTGAGTACAAAGTGGCTTAGGATTCTGCTTAGAGCGATACTAAGACTGTGCTACACTGTAAGCCACATTCTCATATCCAGATGCAGGCAAAGGAGACACTAGAGTAGATGGAAGAGCCGAAGTATGGAAAACCACACTATCATTTCTGTTTGGAGGCCTGAGTTGCCTTTGCCTCTCATCTTGAGTTACCATATTTAATACATCTTCAGTAGAAGGTATTGGTTTCAACATCAAGATGTGACGCCTAGTTGTTTCATAAGATTCATTAAACCCCATCAGAAATTTTGTAACACGACTCCTTTGTTGTAATTTCTCCCACAACACAGCTGCAGAACACTCACATTTACCATAAGTACACACTGGCAATTCTACATAAGTTTGATACTCTTTCCACAAAGTAACCAACTCAGTATATTAAGAACTCACATCCATAGCTCCCTGACTAATACTACTTAATTTTTGCTCAATCTCATAGACACGAAGAGCATCATTCTGCTTAAACCTAGACAACAAGTTATTCTAAATTCCTTCTGTAGTGGATATGAATAATCAGCTTTGATCAATCTTCTTTGAGAGAGAATTCATTATCCATGTTGCTGCCATATCGTTACATCGTGACCACGATCCATAATCCCTATGATTTTCTAAAGGTTTAGCGATTGTACCGTCGATGAAACCAAGTTTATTGCATACATTCAATGCCATACGCACATAGTGTCTCCAAGAATGAAAATCAGCTCCTGATGTAAGCCGATCTGAAACAAGAATCAATCCAGCATGATCCGAATTGTGAAGATAGTACGGATTATCGTATTGATCGATAGAAGATCGCGATCCTTCCGAAGGACTTCAAGAAGGTGGATCCGCCATTGTTGAAAGATTCGATGCAAATTAACAAATCAAACATGAAAATCAATAAGGATCTCAAGAAAGAGCGAAATCGCGAAGAAAATGAGCTTCAAAAGTGTAGAAACAAGATTCGTTAGAAAGAGAATGGTGATTGGACGGATCGAAAGTGACATTGAGCAAGATTATAGCTCAAAATCGAAGGAAAAGATGGAGAAGGTGATAACGATTCTATGCAAATCAATGGAGAAAAGAAACAGCGGAAGAAGAAGAAGATTACGAAGCTCAGATTCGTGCAACTTTCCCGAGAAAAAATCGAAATCGAATGAGAAAAAATTTGGTTACTGATACCATAATAACACTAACATAAAAGTGTTTAATTTCTCATTAAACGTAATCAATGTACAATGTATCAATATATAGACATTAGGAGAAGTTAAGCTAAGGGAAACTTAACAACTCTAACAACCTTTTAACCACCATTAAACTAACTAACTAGTCAGGTGATTATATCTTA
This sequence comes from Arabis alpina, assembly GCA_900128785.1. Lineage (NCBI taxonomy): Eukaryota > Viridiplantae > Streptophyta > Magnoliopsida > Brassicales > Brassicaceae > Arabis > Arabis alpina. Next base: position 12,922,125 of record LT669794.1, read on the forward strand.
ATAGGGTTTGACATCTTGGGCTTTCAGAAACTCAAATCTGATGAGCGATTGGAATTTGATTGATATTATTTTGTCAGAGGTAAACCTGAGATTTTGCCACGAGAATCTGATTTTGTCTTGATTCCCAAACCGCCAGGGTTACTTAGAGAGAGAGATAGACAGAAGAAGACGCTCTTGGCTTTAAGGAAGAAGAAGGCAATAAGGAACATGCAGGCTCAGTTATAGAATGTTCCATCTATCCCTTAGTGGTGTTTGAGTTTTATTTTATTTCCATCTATTTCTATTAATGCTTTTCCAATGTATGGATTACTATGTTCTTCAGTTTAGTTTGGGAGGTTGACGATATGCTCTTTTTCCCGTGTTTGTGTTTTTGAAAAAGTAAACTACCGAATCATAGCAAAATCTATGTTGCATGGAAAAAGAAACGGATACGTGGAATCGAAACGTTTGGAAACGATTTTTATCAAAAATTTAGGAAACGGGTTGGAAACGCACACACCTACATACATAAATATATATATATGAAACAACATCAAAAACAATATTAAAAAGAATTTGAATAACATAAATTATATATATAAATATAAATAACTTAACAAAACTTACAAAATTATACTAAGTTTAATGTTTTAATCTACAAACGCAATCTTTAATAGTTTTGTTGTTTTTAACCTATAAAAATACTACATATATCTTTACATGTCCAAACTATTTAATTATACGTAAAATATAATATTTTGTCATCATTCCAAACGAAATCAAAATTTTCCAAATTGAGATTTCTAGGAAACGAGTTTCCGCCGCGTTTCCAAAGTAGAATTAGAGTTTCCATCGAGTTTCCAAATTTTTTTTTTTATAGTAAACGTGTTTCCAAATTAAATGTTTTTAGGAAACGCGATTTTATGGAGTTTCCGAGAGTTTTGGTTTCTGATACGTTTCTGAAAAGGGAGACGCATTTCCGACGGAGTTTTCATGTAACCTAAAGCAAAATAATGGCAAGGGAATGTGTAATTCACGTCAAGAAAATCTTCCACAACAATAAATTGAAGATTACAATCAATCCATTAATGATCCATATTAACTACATGTTTAAGCAAATACTTTTTTTTCTTATTCCACTAAATTCACAATTAGTTACAGAAATGTATTTAAATACAATCATTAAAAATTTCTATTTTTGGATACCGATGCGGTAATATAGAAAATATTCAAGAAAATTGAGTGGTTAACATATATTCACTAATTAAATTAATAAATTTTCTATGTATATAACAGAAGAGATTAAAGCAAGCTTCGTATTAACCTAAGTTTGTCTTTGAGAATTAGGTTAATTGTTGGAAGTTAGTTCTTATTAATCAAGAGAGACCTTTATATGTAGGCCATGACAACTTAAATCATAAACCTTTTTTAAAAAAAACCCAAAACCAATTGTAAAAGGAAAAATTAAACACCAATACTCTTTAAGTAAAACTTCGTAAACTCGTTCATGTATCAAAAGACTACCTACCTAGAGTAGAGAATGTTCATCTTCTTCTGATGGAGGAATTAGACGACGGAAACAGAGGAAATGAAGTTGTCCCTTCTTCTTGTAGAGTTTATTATATTGGCACTCAAATCCCACCCCCATGTCCCTTCACTTATTATCGTCGTGAATTTCTGTCTTGATCATAAACGCCGTGACTTGCTTCATAAGGCTTAGCAAGACACTCATTCATTATAAGCCAATTTGTGCTTGAATAGCTGTTTAAGCCTCTTGACTTTCACAACGTCTTCAATAAACAGATTAGTATAGGAATTACAAGACAAAAACTTAGCTAATGGATTCACGTGTAATTGTTGCAAAGAAATCAATAAATTCCTGTAACCATGTCTTTTAACTTGTTGAACTGCATCCCTAAGAGCAAAAGCTTCTTCTTTCAAGGAGCTTGCAACTGAAGCTATTAACTTCTTCTTCTTGACTTTCATAACTCTTGTTCTTATTTGGTCTGCTAGTATCCAACCAATTCCAGCTTCATCCTTTTTCCAAGATCATGAGCTATCTATAAAACAACACCAACTATTACTCATTATTGTCATTGTTTTTTTTGCTTGTTATCATCTTTTGTTTGATTTATTGCCTATACTGACAAATCCATAACAGCCCTATATTAATTGTGTCTGGAACTAATTCTCTCTTACGGTTAAAGATAAGACTATTATCCATTTTCCAAAAGGAAGAGAAAAGAAGAATCACTTCTCAGACGATTTAAAGCCAAGATTTCTGAGATTCCCCAAACTATCCCAAATTGTTTGTATAAATTCTGAATATTAGGGATTCATTATTTTCTATTAAAAAAAATTATCTTACATAAATTCTATGGTATATATTGTTTGATAAATCTATATATAATTTTATTTTAAACAATGATTTTATCGATATTCAAAAATTCACATTGTTAAGAATTGAAATCTAGTACATACAATTACATGTGAAAAAGGTGAAAAGTTAAATTTATTTTAGTATTCCTAAAATTAGTGAATAACTAATATCTACTAAATGTCATTTTTCTATTTTAAGCAAATAAAGGAAAATTCATCAATATATTAAAGGAAATTATAAACAAATCAACAAAATACATATTTAAAGAGAAAATGCCAAATGAGTTGAATTTTCATTAACAATGTATTTTTAGTAATAAATACAATGAATAGGTCATGTAGAAATTCAATGAGACTAAATAATTTTTGCCAAAATTATTAATTGCATAAACCCCCCAAATAAATAAAAGAAAATCACATACAATTCAGTAACCTTTAATTTGTTTTGATTTTGCTAAATTGGGATAAGCTAACCATTGGTCCACGTCTATTTCCTAAATCTTACTAAGAATTTGTTTTTATTTTCTTATTAATAAAAGCGTGATCCCAAAATTTTATTACAAGACATGCAAAATGCTATATATAAACTCATGCATACAAACATATTCATAACTCATAAGCTATAATTGTGTTTGGCTCTTTGAAATCTAATTTTCTGAATTCTCATGGCTTCATCATCGTCAAATCTTTTATCAAAAAACAAACAAAAAAAATCATCATCAAATGATGCATTGTTACCTTTCGAAATGTTGGAATCAATACTTCTTAGGGTTCCAACCAAATCTCTAAAACGATTCAAATTAACGTGTAAACGATGGCACACTTTGTTCAAAGACAAAATATTCATCTACAATCACTTGGATCTAGTACAAGAACATTTCATACGAATCACTGATATGGTTCATATCATCAATCCTGCAACTAACGCTCGCTCCTCTCTTCCACTCCCAAATGAGTTTCGAGGTAGAACTGACAATTCTAATATGATTCACTGTGATGGTTTAATGTTATGCACTTTTGAAAAGTCTCTCGCAGTTTGGAACCCTTGTTTTGACCAAGTAAGTTGGATCGCCAAAGCTATAGGGTCTTACGAAATTAATGACTTATATGGCATTGGATATGATAGTGCATCTCGTGATAACTACAAAATATTGAGGTTTTACGATGAAGATATATACAAACACCAAATCAGAAACACGGGTAGAAATGACCCAGTGGTTGAGATCTACGAGTTCAAGTCAAATTCTTGGCAAACTCTTAATATTTCTCTAGATTGGTATGTATACTCACCATGTTTTGGTGTGTCAATGCAAGGAAATATGTATTGGGTTGGCGCTGCGAACCAAAATCAGGATTTCTTTATCCAATGTTTCGATTTTTCGAAAGAGACATTTAAACGCATATGCCTAATTCCTTTTCCCCCTGAAGCATTTGATATTGTAGTGTTATCAGTTTTCAGAGAAGAGAAACTTTATTTGCTTCACCAGCGCATATACGAAGAACACATTCAACCGCGAGAGACTGTGGTTTGGCTCACAAACAACATCAAAGATAAAGTTGTCTCTTTGACAAAATTGTTTGTTGTGAAGACACCTGATCTCCCTAGTTTACATGTCGGTGAAGATCCTCCCCATCCAATGTATTTTATTGACCAGAAAATAGGGCTAATATTATATGTTGTGAGAAACTATTAATCAATGGACGTGAATTCATTTGTGTTAACTTATATATTATTGGAAAGAATAATTTCCAAAAAGAAGAGATAGAACGAGTGGAAGTGAACTGGACTAATAAATGTGGTTATATGTATCTTCCAAGTCTAGTTCCAGTCTCATAATAAGAAGATGTGCAAACAAAAAGAAGAACCTTTATTGTATGATATATCATATCCTTTAATTAAACTAAATTTTTGTTTTTGAATTAATTTAACTATAGTTTCATAAACATTTTGTCTATTCCGTGCATGGCATGGTTATATAAAATCTAATTATGTTTGAGGATTAATTGGTCGTTGCTATATGATTCATTAAAATGTGTTTTTTTGGGATAAAATGAAGGGTTAATTAGTGGAATAATAGGTTTGAGCATATTAATTAATAAAGTAGCATGTGTAATATGAAAATTTAGTAAGTAACAAAGAGAAATAAAATTAAATGATTATATCCTTCTATACATTCAATCAAAATTATCACATTTAATGCAAATTTAATGTAAATTTGCCTTGTAGTAATTATCACATTTAACTTTTTATAAATAAATTTGAAGTTTTCATATATAAAAATAAATTATTTTTTTACATTTAAAATTGACATAAAGAAAACATTTATTTTTTGTTTTTCTACATTATACGTTTACTCAATAAATGAATTATATAGTGAACTATATCACAAATTAGAAACTATGAATATATTATGTATATAGTTATTTTTTTCACAAACTATATTTACGCATAAGATAGTTCACTATTATATATTGTATATATATAACTATATCCATGTGTACTAGTTAGCTACAAATAAATATTAATCATTTATATAGTTAACTTTATTCGCAAACAATCAAATATACTTGTTATATTCAACAATAGTTCATTATTATATACAGTTAAATATATTCATAAATAGTTCACTATTACGCAATTTTGGTGTGAAATTCATTATATCAAGCAAATAGTTAGTTCCCTATTTATATCAATAGTTTTCAATTTGTGATATAGTTCACTATATAATTTATTTATACAAACAATAATTAATTATTTTAAAAGGTAAAACAATTATGACTATTTTAAGTAAACATATAATCTAGAAAAAGAAAAAGAAATGTTATTTCAATGAAATATTTTTTATATATGTCAATTTTAAATTTATTCTCGATGAAATTTTTTTATTTATTTATTACAAATAAATTAACATTAAATGTGATGAAATTTGACAACATTATCATTAAGTGTGGTGAAAATTGACAACATTAATTGAATTTATTTTTGGTAAATTAATCAAATTTAATTTTTTTCTCTTTGTTAGTTACCCAACTTTCCAATTGCACGTGTTACTTTATTAATTTATATGTCAAAACATATTATTCCACCTAATTCCCCTATAAGAAATCCTATAAAGAAGAAATTAATAGAAGAGAGAAATGGAAAGTCAACATGAGAAATAAATTAGGATAAATTTTCGTTTAATAAGGAAATTTTTTAATTTTGTTTAAAAAGGAAATGTTAATTACTGTTTTTAAAAATATAAATTTCAGTGTTAATTGTAGAGGGGTAATTTCGGAATTTTAGTGAACCTATATGTTACTTATTAAATTACGTTTTCGAATGTGTTACTCTTCTAATTATTACCAAAAAACCTATTATTCCACCTAATTTCCCTAAAATGAATAGAACTTGAGAATGATTCAAATTAATATCAAATAATTAAATAGGTATAAAACTAAATTAGGAAGGCTGAAAAAATTCACAAAAATTATGCATATGAATCATATCCATAGGTCTATTGAGAATATATCCACCTAGAATTATTATTTAAAGTTTGTATTTCTTTTCCTACATTCAACACAACATTGAACAGGATCGGATACTAAAATGATTTTGGAAAAAAGATACAAATATATTCACTAAAATTAAGCATATGTGAAACCAATATCCGTAGAAAATATCTCAATAGAATCTGTAACGCGCCGACGGTGGCGGTGGCCGGTGGCCTTGTTATCTGATAAGTATGGTCTTAGACTCACGATGAGCTTGGATCCAGAAAAACATAACATCTACTTATATTAAGCCTTTGTCTTTCACTATCTATCTCACGTGCGGTTGTCATCACGGTTTCTCTGCGATTGCAATCAACGCGATTTCGATGGGGATACGGACTCTTCCTAACTACCCATAATGTCACGACCTCAGAACAAGTGATTTGTTTCTCAAGACTTATCCTAGTCTACCCAGATTATGTGGTAACGCACTCAACAAAATAAGTACTCTTGAACAATCAAGAACAACTCACAATCCCCATAAACCTAAAGAGTTAGAGCATCTCCAATCATTGCACTAAATTTAGTGTGATTTTTACACCAAATTTAGTGTTTTGGTGCCAAAATTTTTTTCCCATCTCCAACCATTTACACCAAATTTCACACTAAAAAAAAAAATTATTATTATATTATTAAATTTAAGTTTTTGTTGTTTTAATAATTTAAGAAGTACTAATTATTTTTATTAATGATTATATTACAATCGATAAATAAAAAACAGAATATAAATTACCTAAAACTAATTCTCAGAATTAGTATACTCAGACCACAAATGTTCAATTAATGCATTTCGAAGTTCAATATGAGCTTCGCGGTTTTTGATTTTTTTGTGTCGAGCTAAATTTAGATTATAATTATAAATTTTTTTATGTTATGCAAATTTAGATTATAATTATAAATTTTATATAATTAAAAATAGAACAACAAATAAAATAGTGATACACAAAATTATTATTGTATATCTATTTTTTAGTTGATTTTAATTTTTTTTCTATATAAAAAAATACAATAAAAACTTTTTTTTTTAGTGTTTTGTGAGCAGTGTCGCACCAAATTTGGTGCGACACTGTTCACAAAACACTAAAAAAAAAAATTTGGTGTAATTTTTGCAGTTTGGTTGGAGAAGAAACACTAAAAATTTTACACCATTTTAGTGTTATAGTGTCTTGTTGGAGATGCTCTTATACCCACAAATCCCCTTTTTATCTTTTCCCACAACTAAGAAAAACTAACGTTATTTTCTCTCATTTATATTACAACTCTCTCTCTCATTGCGTTCGCTAAAGCTTGCTTCGGACTAGCAGACACAAACCTGCTCGCAACAGTGAAATACTGTTTCACCTATCACATCGCATTTTAGCAAAGTGCCATGCTTAACCTTTTTGCCTTTTGCATAATGTCAATTATTTGTTCTTTATACCCCGAGTGCTCCTCAACACAAGCAACCCCGCCCGATGCAAGGCTCGAGATGCCACCTGTCACATCCGCTGGCATGACAAACTTTTGATTTTTATTTTACATAGACTATTTTGTTTCTCATCCGTTCTTTATATTTGTTGTGTTGAGCCGTAATGGTTCTTTAATATGTCTTACAAAAGGGTAAGAACTCTCTCCATGTGATCCCACATAAGCTCTCAAAACTTTGCCACATGTACACAACAATTTTAATCCAAAGACAGATGTTCCACGCAATCTCTTTTCACCTTCTCCCGTACGGTTTAATGGAACCTAAACAAAAAATATCAACTCATAACCATCACTTCCAAGACTTCTCAGCTTTCAGACTTCTCGATATCCTTTAGGGTTTTACAACATCTTCGTCTCTTCTTCCTTTCCTCTACCATTAACAGTTTCTTTCAATATACTTTCTTCAACTTTATCTTTTGGATTCTTCTAAGAGTTATGGTTTAAGAGCTTCTCTTATGGGATTCCTTCCGTCTATGCCACCAAAAAGCTTCGTTTTTGGTATGTAAAAACAATCATATTATATCGCAATGACCAATCTTACCTTCCTCTTTTCTCAAATTCATAAGATTTTCACTTAGATTTTGAAGAAATCTCAGATTCTCAGTTTCGTTTCTTGGGTTTTGGTTTTCTGACCGATGTTGTGTGTGTATTTGGGCACCATGAGTTAAGGTCCAAGAGCAAAAGCCCACTAGAAAGCCCAAAAGGAAAAGCACATGGGTTAAAGCTAACCATGATTAAGCTCCCCAAACACACAAGAAGCATTATAAAAGGAGGTGAAGAGCCACAAATTAAGAGAGGTTTTTTGGACCAGAGGACAAAGGACTTATACTTTGGATAATTAATTAATTTTCGTTTAAGCTCGAGCTCGACCCGAATATTCTTGTATCGGCTCGAGCCTCATTTGTAGCCCGATAAAGATCAATACACTTTTCTGATTCGATTCTTAAAACGAGATTATTCGACCTCTCAAAACAATAACTTCATTCGACCCTAGTTTCTAAGTTCGACTCGAACCCAGTTACAACATTTGGCGCGCCAGGTAGGGGACTGCGAATATCTCTTACGCTAAATAGAATCGAATCGCACAGAAAACGAGCATGGCAACCCCAATGCTCAGGCAGAAATTCAAGAAGTCACACCTCGGGTCGCGTTCAGCACGCAAAACCCGGGACAGGACCCAGAGTCAAGTTCGCATACTCTGAGGCAAGACCAAGCAAGAGCGAGTCAGGTCGAACAGACACCGGTTCGAATAAACGAAGGAGAGCTCAATCTCACAGACGTAATCGGTACGATCCTGAGTCACGTCAACCAGCAGGAGGAGTCAAACCGACGAATCAACGAACGCCTCGATCTCTTGACGTCGATCTATCCATCTCGCCTCGACAATATCGGGGCACCACGTCCGAGAAATGCTAGCGCCATACCATCCATATTTGACAGGCTGGGGGGCGCGAACACTCCACCTACACCCGCGAATCCAATTGCCGGAAGCGCAGAGGCCTCGCATCCTGTGCGGCCCTCGGCCATGTCCCGGCTCTCTGGATCGAGGGAAGATCAGGACGATCGAAACGACGATATTCGAGACCTAAGGGAGAAACTCAGGACAATGAAATCGCAGGTCCATCAGGCGCTAAGCTCGGCGCCGGAGCTCGATCGTGTAATTGAGGACGCGCAACGCACCCCTTTCACCGAACGGATTACATCCGTCCCAGTTCGGGTCACAGGGAAGCTTCGCATTCCGATCTATGAAGGGAAGACCGACCCGAAGCGGTACTTGACAGCATTCTCTCACGCTATGAGCCGACAGCACTTCCCTGCTGATCAGAAGGATGCGGCGAACTGCCTAATCTTCGTCGAGTACCTGGATGGCCCAGCCCTGGAATGGTTCTCCCGTCTCGAACCAAACTCGATCGATGACTTCCTTCAACTATCGTTCGCATTCGTCAAACACTACTCATTGTACCTACACGATACCTCATCGGACTCGGATCTCTACGACCTCGAGCCTCAAGGATCAAAAGAAACTTTAAGAAACTACATGGACCGCTTCAAGGCAGTCCTCTCCAAAGTAAGCGTCCCAGATTCTTCGGCGATAAGTGCGCTGAAACAGGGCCTATGGCACGAGTCAGAATTTCGAAGGGACCTCGTGCAGCATAAAGCGTACCGACTTGACGACGTACTGCACCGCGCGAGTGGTTTCATTCGTGTCAAAGAGGATCGAGCGATGAACTCGAAAAGGCAATCAGCACTCAAGCCATCCACACCAAAACCTAAATCAGCAAAAGAACGAATCGAGGATGACTACCAGGAACCTCGACAACACTACGATCAGGACTACAAGGCTAAGCTTCAGGTGAACCAGGTCGGTTCGAACAACCAATCGAGTCAGTCGAGCCAGGGGCAATCCAACAAGTGGGTGCGAGGTCAAGATTCTAAGGAAGGCCAGTCCTACTGCACTTTCCACAAAAAGTACGGCCATGCGACTTCAGTGTGTCGCAGCCTGATGAACGTTCTGTTGGGCAAATACAACAAGGGGGAAATAAGGGTCGAATCGCCTCAAATTCAAACAGAAAAGAATGAGGCGCCAATGCCCAAACTCGAACAAAGACCTGTGGGAAATGCGAATCCCCCGGTCCCTCCGAAAAGACTCAACAACCAGCAGGTATCATCGGACGCTCCCTCAGCCTCAAAGAGGAAGGTCCTGATGATTATGGGAGGAGCTCAACTCATACATGGGTCGGTTCGATCGCTTAAGCAACATGAGAAGATGGCAATCCAAGCGCAGCGGTGCGTAGCGCGAGCCGAAGTTGATATGCCAATCATTTTCTCTGAGGCCGATACGAAGGGCCTCGCAATGCCTCATAACGACCCCTTGGTGATCGAACTTAGGGTAGGGGACTGCGACGTATCCCGAGTCCTTATCGATACCGGAAGCTCGGTCGACATAATCTTTAAGCAGACACTCCTAAGCATGGACATCCCCGAAAGTCAGATCAAGCCAAGTGTGAAGCCTCTGACTGGATTCGATGGCGTCACCACAATGACCATCGGCTCGATCAAGTTAGACGTATACGCAGGTGGCATAACCAAGGCAGTCAAGTTCCTCATCGTGGATCGACCTGCAATATACAACGTGATTATGGGCACTCCCTGGCTGATCTCGCTTCGAGCCGTGCCATCAACTTATCATTTATGTTTAAAGTTTCCCACTCCGACCGGAGTATTCACAATACGGGGTGATCAGAAGATGGCCCGAACGTGTTTCGTTACAGAACAGCAACTAAGGAGGGTAAGCCTGCACATCTCAACGACAGAGCAATCACATGCTTCGGAGCCGAGGAAAGATGTATCTAAGTCGGTCGCGATCGACCCGGCCCGTCCCGAAAGACGCGTCAATATCGGAACTGAGCTAATCGATCCGATAAGATCCGAGCTGGTGCAATTCCTTTCAGAGAACGCCGAGACCTTCGCATGGACAGTCCGGGACATGAAGGGAATAAGCCCCTCCATCACGAGCCACCGGTTGAACGTCGACCCAACCTTCAAACCGATCCGACAGAAACGGCGGAAGCTCGGTTCGGAGCGGACCAAGGCGGTAAACGACGAAGTAACGAGGTTGCTCGATGCGGGCTCAATAACCGAGGTACAATACCCCGAATGGCTCGCGAACCCGGTCGTGGTCAAGAAAAAGAACGGCAGTTGGAGGGTGTGTGTAGACTTCACCGACCTGAACAAAGCCTGTCCCAAGGACAGCTACCCCCTCCCACACATAGATCGAGTCGTGGAAGCGACAGCAGGAAACGAGTTGCTATCGTTCATGGACGCTTTCTCTGGGTACAACCAGATCGAGATGCACCCGCACGATCGCGAGAAGACCGCGTTCATTACACAGCGTGGGACATACTGCTACAGGGTCATGCCGTTCGGCCTCAAGAACGCCGGAGAGACCTACCAAAGGCTCGTAAACAAAATGTTCGCTGAGCAGCTCGGCGACACAATGGAAGTTTACATAGACGACATGCTGGTTAAGTCGGAAAAGGCGGGCGACCACGTCGAAAACCTTAGGTCATGCTTCGAAATATTAAACCAATATGGCATGAAGCTCAACCCGGCGAAGTGTACATTCGGAGTGACCTCCGGAGAATTCCTCGGTTACATCGTCACACAGCGCGGAATCGAGGCGAATCCAAAACAGATCGCAGCCATAGCAAACCTACCTTCTCCAAAGAACAAAAGGGAGGTACAACGTTTGACAGGTCGGATCGCAGCCTTGAATCGCTTCATCTCGAGATCCACCGATCGAAGCCTACCTTTCTATCAGCTCCTACGAGGCAACAAAAGCTTCGTCTGGGACGATAAGTGCGAAGCGGCCTTCCAGGATCTAAAGCAGTATTTGACTACCTCGCCGATCCTCTCAAAGCCCGAGCTTGGCGAGATCCTGTACCTCTATGTATCAATAACCGACGCCGCAGTCAGTGGAGTACTCGTCCGAGAGGATCGAGGCGATCAGAAGCCGATTTTCTACGTCAGTAAAGCGCTCGATGGTGCCGAATCTCGATACCCGACGCTCGAGAAACTCGCATTAGCCGTCGTAATGTCTGCTCGGAAACTCCGACCTTACTTCCAGTCCCATACGATAGCGGTCATGTCGACGCAACCGCTCCGGGCCATACTGCATAGCCCGAGCCAGTCATGACGGATGGCACGTTGGGCGGTCGAATTAAGCGAATTCGACCTTGAATTTCGGAACAGAACAACGGCCAAGTCTCAAGTTCTGGCAGACTTCGTTACAGAACTACCTCCTAGCATCGAGTCGGTCGGACGATCTGACATCTGGAAACTGTACGTAGACGGATCGGCATCTCGACACGGTTCTGGGATTGGAATCCTACTGATGTCACACTCCGGTGACATTCTCGAGCAGTCGTTTCGACTCGGATTCCGAGCCTCGAACAACGAGGCCGAATGGGAGGCCCTGATTGCGGGCCTAAAGCTGGCAAAGGAAATGGGGGCGCGACGCATACATGCTTTTAGCGACTCCTAGCTCGTGACTAACCAGCTGAATCACGAGTACGACGCTCGAGACGAGCGAATGAGTGCATACCTGCAACTAACAGAAAAAATCATACTCAACCACTTCGATAGCTTCCTCCTCTCAAAGGTACCTCGTGCCGAAAACTCCAAGGCGGATGCGTTGGCATCACTGGGATCGAGCTCCGGCACCGAACGGCATCGAACTATCCCGGTTGGAATACTCCCGGACCCCAGCATCGAGCTTCCTCGCGGCCAGAGCAGTGTAATGAGCATCATAGAACTCGAGGCGGAGCCTGAGCCCGACTCAGAACCAATTTCAATCCCTGGAGCCTCGACGCCAAGCATTGACTGGCGTGAGGGAATCATCAAGTATATCACCCAAGGAATCGTACCAGAAGACAAATGGGCAGCTCGACGTCTCAAAACTCGAAGCGCGCGTTACGTCATGCTCGAAGATCAGCTGTTTCGATGGAATGCAGCAGGAGTCCTACTCCAATGCATCGCAGGGAGCGAAATCTATCTAGCCCTCGCCGAAACACACGAGGGGGCTGGAGGAAGCCACTCAGGTGGTCGAACCCTCGCCCTCAAAATTAAAAAACTCGGGCTCTACTGACCGACAATGCTCATAGACTGCGCGAACCATGCTCGATGCTGCGAGAAGTGCCAACGTCATGGCCCAATGATCAAGTCACCAACTGAACCTCTGACCACATCAACCGCAGCTTACCCCTTCATGAGATGGGCAATGGATATCATCGGACCATTCCCCAAGTCGCACCAAAAAAGGTACGTCATAGTCATCACCGACTACTTCACAAAGTGGGTCGAAGCCGAAGCCTATGCAATGATTCGAGCTAATGACGTTCAGAATTTCGTTTGGAAATTCCTTATATGCCGGCACGGTTTACCATACGAGATCGTCACGGACAACGGTTCGCAATTCATCTCCAACACATTCGAGGCCTTTTGCGCGAGGTGGAAAATCAGACTCAACAAGTCAACACCTCGGTACCCACAAGGAAATGGCCAAGCCGAAGCAACAAACAAAGTGATCATCAGCGAGCTCAAGAAGCGACTCGATGAAAAGAAGAGCTTTTGGGCCGACGAGCTCGATGGTGTCCTGTGGGCGTTTCGAACAACCCCGAGATAATCAACAGATCGAACTCCTTTTTCCCTCGCCTACGGGCTCGAGGCTATGGCACCCGCCGAAGTTAACATTAACAGCCTTCGCAGAAGCACAATGCCTAAGCATCCCGAAGCCAACGAGATCGCGCTCCTCGATAACCTCGACTTCGTCCAAGGAGAACGCGTCCAGGCACTGCTTCGAATCCAGAATTACCAACAAAAAGCTGCCCAGTACTACAACCGTAAAGTACAAGGTCGAAGCTTCCGTGAAGGAGACATGGTGCTGCGAAAGGTATACGAAAATACTAGGGAGTATCAAGCCGGTAAACTCGGAGCGAACTGGGAAGGTCCATATCTCGTCTCGAAAGTCGTTCGACCCAGCGTTTACGAGTTAATGACACTCGAGGGCGTCGCAATCCCAAGGTCATGGAATTCGATGTCCCTCAAACGATACCATTACAACTCCCAGCCAGTTCCAGTCGCATCGATTTCAACACCTCGAGTCTTTTAGAATATATTCAAAAAAAAAAAAAAAAAAAAAAAAAAAAAAAAAAAAAACTGAAGACTCGACTCGAACTACGAATGGCTTGATCCCGCTTCGGGTACGTAGGCAGCCTTCTTGAAGGTCCAGCTGTACATCAAAAAAAAAAAAAAAAAAAAAAAAAAAAAAACTGAAGACTCGACTCGAACTACGAATGGCTTGATCCCGCTTCGGGTACGTAGGCAGCCTTCTTGAAGGTCCAGCTGTACATCCAAAAAAAAAAAAAAAAAAAACGATCGAAGCCCTGGCCAGGCCTCGGTCACTACACAAAACGCGACACTCTCATAGTCGCTTCGATTCCCAACGAATCGAACTCAGGTCCACGTCGACCTGAGCCAAAAGCCGGGGCCGGACCCGCACGACTCCTAAGAATGCCTAAGTAATTAAGCCGGAAACTACCCGCACACTTAGACGCAAGACGGGTCATACTTACATAAGCCGAGCCCAGGCTCGCACCGCAGGACCCAACCCCCCATCGCGCATAAAGGTTGGGCCCGAAACTCAGACATTCGATGTCAAGCCTGATCTCGAATCGAATTCCTAAGCTAACAACGACTCGGCGCCATATTCACACCGAACTCGAATCAAAACAAGATATTCAGTCCACCTAAAACGCTGCTACGTTCGAAGTTGTAAACAAACACTTGGAAATATACGCTTCTGATTAAAATTCAGATCGACGAAAGAGATCGATGGTGTAAATCAGTTCGAGTCAACAGGATTAAAGTATTCGAAATTATAACAAAAAAAAAGTACTACAACCCGAGCCGTGATAGCTCGATAAAGAAATTCAGAAAGAAAAAGAAAAGATAAGTACAAATGAGGAAAAGATCGATCACAAGCGATCTAGCAAGCGGTCTCTGGGTTCGAATCAGCAAATAGAGGAGCGATCGGCTCTCCAGTGGCGGCATCTACTGCAGGCGTATCGATCGTAGCATGCTCCTCGGTCGCAGCAGTCTCTCCAGCATCGCCTTCGGCCTCGACCTGATCACCGAAAAGCTCGACCCTAAGCTGGCTCCCATCCTCCGCCTCATCATTCTTTGTCTCTTCAATCTCGGCGCGAGTAAGAGCAGGAGTCTTCCCAGCAACAGACGATCGACCATCGCTCCTCTCGCCCTCCTCGTCAGAACTATCCGAAGAAGAGATATCAAGCGCTACACTCTTCTTCGGTTCGACCTCCTCGTCATCGGAAGAATCAGAGGGGAGAGATGGAAGGACGATCAAGTCCGCCTCAGCGGTATATGCAGCGAGTCGAGCCTCAAGCTTTTCCTTCTTGGCTGCATCGATAGGAACTCCGTCCTTAGCCGCTTTCTCCATCCTTCTGATGGCTCCCACCACCTGACTAGCTAGCGACGCGAGGCGATCTGCCTCGGTTTGAGCCTTGCTTCTCTCCTCCATGATCTCGATGCTGCGTCGAAGCTTATCTTTAGCTCTCTTCTTAGCCTCCTCAACGGCTCGAGCCACAGCATCCTTCGAGGAACTCCTAAGCTCCGCAACCTCCCCCTCGATTCGAGACTCCACCTCCTTCTTCGCCTCCTCCGCCTCGGACAGAGCTAAGGTCAAGGCATCGACCTTCGAGCTGAGATCGTCCCTGCTAGCAATCAATTCACCATTCACCTCTTGGGAATGATTCAGCAGACCCTTGAGCTTCGCAGCTTCCGACTCAGCCCTCGTTCGAGCCTCCTTTGATCGATTCGATTCGGAGACCAGCTCGCCATTCTGGGCATTGAGCTTGCGGTTCCTCTGATCCAAGTCATACCGCGCGTCAGAGAGAAAATTGTAGCCAGCGAGCATCTGCACGGGGTTCGAACAAACAAGTCAAGAAAGCTTCGATCGAACTCCGATCGACCTTACTTAAAGTCAAAAAGAAAAACTTACAGAGACAGCCGACATGGCGAACCGCGTGTCCGGGTCGCCGAAAGAGGAGTCCACCTCAGGTGGAGAAAGGAAATCAGCACCGCCTCGCACGCAACGAACGAACTGAAGGCAGGCTAGGGGGACTTGGGAAATATGCTTTCCCCCTCCTCTGAAATCAAAAACAAAGTCATAGGGAGACGAGCTCGATTCATCACCATCCCCCACACGGACGATCGCGCCAGCATACAGGTGATCAACCTCTACTGGAAGACCAACAGTACTGAACCGAGCCACTTTCTCGGCTTGATCCCCAGATCCCAGAGCCTCGCGGGCCGATCTCTTCTTCTCTTTTATGGGCTTCGCCATCTCCTTCTCCTCGTCAGCACGCTTCCTCTTCCTCTTCGCCTCGGCCTCGACTTTCTGCTTCTCCTCGGACCTCGACTTTAGCTTAGCAGCTTCCTTCTGCTGCTCCATCTCGAGTCGAGCCTTTTCCGCGCGTCGACTCTCCGCTAATAGTCGAAGACCCTCTCTTACGTTTGGGGGAGCAGACTTTGGAAGCTCGAACTCCTCGTCCGAATCCACCACGTCCAGGTTCAATTTCACCATCGAAGTCTTCTTAGGTCGAATCTGCACAGTCTTTTTCTTCGACGGAGTTGAATTCTTCTTTTTCTTCGAGCCCCGCTGAACTTCAGGAGAATTGTCTTCCAAGGGGAGATAGAAATCACCTGCAAAGGGACGGTTAGAGCCGACCCTGTTATAAAAGCAAAGGACAATCGAGTTATATTACCTGTCGAGATCTGAGGGTAGCTCCGAGCGATCCGATGGGACAAGAAGTCGGGCCAGTGATGGATATGCTTCTTGTCTTTTCGAAGAAGCGTAACTACCGAATCCGCAGGAGTCTTCCGCTTCACAGGTTCGACTGCACAAAGACAGAGAGATTAAAATCAGTTCAGAAAATTGAAGAAATCGATTTCGGTCTTACCAGGTCGAAAATTCCATCCGACTCGAATCGGTTTACTAAACTCCCCGATCGTTCTCCGACTGATTTCCACATAAAAGTATCGCGACCATCGATGCCTGTTAACTTGGCTGCTATGCCCCTTCACGAGTTGGTAGCCACCACGAGGGGACACATAGAAACGGCCCGAATTTCCGATAGCGCTAAAAGAAGAAATCTCCTCGAACTCGTCGAGATTTACTACCCCACCATGCTCTGCAGCAAGAACCACCACAGCCATCATGGCTCGAATCGAACCATGCGTCAGCTGAGAGAGAGAAATCCGACGTCGATGGCAGTACTGGAGCAGTAACCTCGGTATCGGGAAGCAGAGTCCCCCATTTTTGATGAAGCACTCGTACACGCACATGTATCCCGACGGCGGGCTCCAGGGTCGATCGTTGGCCTGGGGATACACAATCGAAATTCCTTCCCATCCACCTGCCGGAGTTAAAGCATAAACACGGCTCGAATTCATACTCGACCCGACGTCGTTTGAATCATCGAGCCTGATCCCGTGTCCGAGGCCAGGACCCGGGGATTTCGGCTCAGCATTCCGAAAATCAACAAGGCTCCCCTTCTCTCCTCCGGAGGTGCCCTCTTCAGTTTCGACTCGATTCGACGTTTCAGATATTTTCGAGTCACCCCCGGAACGAGCATACGAGGACTCACTGCCAGATAAATCTCTAGACATCATCTGTGGAACGTCGTCGAATCGGTGCTCAGGCAGATCGATCCTTGGGGACGCCGCATCAGATGCATCCCGATCCGAAGGCCTAGCAAGAGGAATACCCATCGGAACGAACGTATCTAGCGGATCGACCGATGCACGAGCCAAGGTGACATCGGGATCGCGCCGAGTCCTCCTCCTCCTATTTAGCTTCACGGAAGCGCTCGAATTTGAAAACATCGTTGACAGACGGAGAACGATTCGGGATTGATTGAAGAACAGTTTGAACGCACAAAGAAGAAAATCGTAGAGAAAGTTACCTTTTTCCTTCACTGACGGCTCGATCCAGAAAGAAATGCAAATGGCGAGAAATGAAAAAAGAACTTCGATATTTATAAGCGGAGCAAAGAAGGCGAACCGACACCTACAACCGCACCTCTCCACCAATCAGAAGAAGCGGGCTTCAGGGCCAAGCCCGTTAACTCATCTGCAATTCCACGGACCGAAATCTTGGGCTTTGAAAATTCAGGACCACATGGTGAGCCCAGCGGATAAGATCCGTCGACCAATCCGCGCAGGAGTTCGATGCCGACAGACGATACCAATGCGAATCGAGTCGGACCTTAACTAATGTTTTATTCGATTCGACCCTGTAAAAAAACGACGAATTCGATTCGATCTCTTTCGCCGACTTGGGGGGGGGCTTACTGTTGTGTGTGTATTTGGTGTATAGCCCAAATACACCATGAGTTAAGGTCCAAGAGCAAAAGCCCACTAGAAAGCCCAAAAGGAAAAGCACATGGGTTAAAGCTAACCATGATTAAGCTCCCCAAACACACAAGAAGCATTATAAAAGGAGGTGAAGAGCCACAAATTAAGAGAGGTTTTTTGGACCAGAGGACAAAGGACTTATACTTTGGATAATTAATTAATTTTCGTTTAAGCTCGAGCTCGACCCGAATATTCTTGTATCGGCTCGAGCCTCATTTGTAGCCCGATAAAGATCAATACACTTTTCTGATTCGATTCTTAAAACGAGATTATTCGACCTCTCAAAACAATAACTTCATTCGACCCTAGTTTCTAAGTTCGACTCGAACCCAGTTACAACAACCGAGAGTGTTCTTTCATGTATGTTTGGTCAATACATTTTGAAATTGATATCAAACTCTTCTTCTTCCTTATTTGTAGGTTTCACTACAATCCGAGTCTTTCCTCTGTAATTTCAACTTTCCCTTTTGAATTTTGAAACATCTACTTTTTTTACTAGCGGCTTGTCGATTTGTTTTTTGTTTGGAAGTGGATTCTTAATCATATCGTCTCTTTAATGGTTGTTGTGTTGATTTAGGAGTCAAACGATCTGATTTGTGGGATTGAGTATTTCTTAAAAGTGGAGACTTTTGAGTTTTGGACAGAGGTTTCGCAATGGGCCAATGGCTATGGTCACTCCAGTTCCAGCAATGGGGGGAAGAGTTGGATCAATGAGATTTCATGGTATAGGTAGCCCTGGATCAAGATCAAGTAGGAGCACGATTATGAACTTTTAGGATAATGATAACAGAATAATGTTCTTCATTAATTATCAAATGTACACATACATTAGTATTTATAGGCATTTACATTTCCTCTCTATACAAACTATACTCTATTTACATTTATCTAAGTATACACACATATACACTCTATTAGTGCCCCTCATGATGGCGCCAGAATGTTATGAAGACCCATCTTGAACATGAATTTGTGAAACAGAGTAGGGTAGAGAGGCTTTGTGAAAGCATCCGCCAAATTATTTTCAGTACGAACGTGAAGGGTTTTGATTCACCCAAAATGATATTCTCTCTAATGGCATGACAATCCTTCTCAATGTGCTTTGTACGTTCATAAAAGACATAGTTCTTTGCAATATTAAGGGCCGATGTTGTGTCATAATAGAGAGTAAGAGTAGAAGGTGACGGAACCTGAAGATCAGTAAGCATGCGAGCTATCCAAACCAACTCATTTGATGTAGCATTGAGAGCATAATACTCTGCTATTGTAGAAGACTGCACTACTCGATCTTGCTTTTTTGCATTTCCAAGAAATAAGAGATTGTCCCCAAGAAGATACAAGAGCAAGTAACTGATTTCCTTTCGTCAGGACATTGTGAGTAATCAGAGTCGGAGAAAGCAGAGAGCTGAAATCTTCATCAGCTGGATAAAATAAACCTTGACCAAGTGTGCCTTTCAATTAGTGTAAAACTTTGTGTGTTGCATACACATGAGGCTTTTGTGGTTGAGATGAGAATTGACACAACTTGTTGACATCAAAAGAAATGCCAGGTTTAGTAATGGTGAGGTACATAAGTTTGCCCACCATTCGACGATAACTCTATGGATCTGCACAAAGTTCTCCAGAGCCAGAAGCAAGTTTGTTGTTTGGATCCATTGGAATAGGAGACGATTTGCATCCAAGAAGTCCAGCATTTGTGAGTAACTCCAGAACGTATTTGTGTTGACAAATAGAGATACCAGATTGAGAACTTGCTATATCTCCAGACCCAAAAAGTACTTCAACGTCCTAAATCACGCAATTTGAAATGAGTCTTAAGTTGACCAATGAACTTTGTAATAGCATCCTCACTGTTACTAGCAATGACTATGTCATCAACATAGCCGAGAATGATGATCATAGCATCATCAGAACATTGAGAAAGAGAGTATGATCTCCATTAATCAACTAGAAACCGAGAGTGGAAATAGCTGAAGAAAACTTCAAAAACCACTGTCTAGAAGCTTGTTTGAGACCATAAATGGACTTTTTCAGCTTCAAAATAGAGTTTGGTGGCAAATAGTCCCCCTTCCTTGTAGCATACCTGGTGATACCGGATAGAGCAACAATCCGAGATCGGTCCAAAGAATAGAGGAACTAGGTTTAAGCGTAAAATCACAAAGAAAAGATCAAGTAAAAAGAAGTGTATAGAATTCTCTATTAAAGAAGATGTCCTCGTTTTGGAGGAATACATCAAGTATTTATACAAGTACAAAATCAGTCGAAATAAACCTAAAAGATAAATGGAAAATCTCCTAAAATATCAAAGAAAGTTATACTAATTCTAATTATTTCCTTTTATCCGAGCTAAGTCTTCCAGTTCGCTTGTATTTGTCTAGGTCGGCAGATGCTCCTTAACGGGCCGAATTGTCTTTATGGGTCCTCGCTGGCCCATTCTTCCAAGATGTTTCTCGAAGCACCATGTTGAATCGGATATGATTCGGGTATGGTAATGGTTATCAAACCCGGTACCACCAACTAGCACCCCCCCCCCTCCCGAGTTCGGCAAATATAACATCAGGAAGATTTGTCCAACTCAGATCTTAATTCGATACATCGCTTCGCCTTCACACGCGGCACGCTTTGGACAACTCGTTCTTGAAAGGATGCTGAAGAGACACCTCGGATCGCTCGCGTCTGCAGCCAAGGTTTAATGATTCACGCCTTAGAGTATAAATGCCGGATCTTTCGACCCTTGGATTTTCCTTATTTATTCGTCGTCCGAACAAGGTAAAATCTTCTTTCTCCCTTCTCTCTCATTGTTTTTCCTTTCTCATCTGGATTTTTAGGGTTTATCCTTTGCTCCGTACGACTACTATCATGACAAAGATTTTCGAATATTTATCTACGTCTTCCACTCCAGAAAGAAACGCCACTATCGGTGTTGACCACGAGACTCCTACGATCAATTATGACCTTTTTGCTTTCTTGACGGAGATCGAAGCATCGTCTTCAAGATTCGCACCGATCTATGCTAACACTTCGGAGCACGCCGGCGTGAATCTCGAAGCTTTAACTCCGTTTGCTAGAATGAGTGATTGTATAGGAGGTGGATCTGGTGAATAGTATCCAGACGAACGGATCGGCCAAAAACAAGTTGTTCAAGAACAGATCGTACAAGAGATCTTGTTGTTCAGTTCGATACATACAAGATCTCTCTTTCGCTATCAGATGAGATGTCTTTGGATACGATGAGGAGGGTCTATCGTATGTCGAAAGAATTAGAATTCCTTGCCCCCAGGTCCCATGAACGTCCATGGGATTGTCATGCGGGTTACATCTGTCTTCATGAGCAAATGTTTACCGACTGTTTCCTGTGGTTCCCGTTGCCTTATGCCTTTGTAAAGTATTGCGAGAATAGGAACATCTATTTCTCACTTATGACAATGGCCGGGACATGCAATCTCGTGGCACTTCTAGTGCTTGGTGCCGAGCTCGGCATTAACTTTTTTGTCGAAGAGTATGAACAGATTTCCATAATGAAGGAGGGTGAAGTCCCTGGCCGTTTTTACAACAGCATGAAGGCCAGATGCAAGTTTATCAAAAAAGTAAAACCGGCAAGTGGTTTGACCGATACTTTTTTGTTAAGATAAATGATGCCTCTGTCCAGGACACCACCAAAACTTATCATAGTCGGTGGAATCCTTATATGGGTAGCTTTTCATAAATCTTGCATGCATGCGCTGCCTCGGCATCCATGGTGAATTTTTCTAACACATTTGTGTTTCATTCTGTTTTGTAGTTCCTTATCCTCCAGCTCCTCCTCTCACAGATTTACCTTTCAGAGAAGATCTTAACAGGATAAGGGTAAGAAATCATCGCTGGGATGACCTGTCTTATAATCGTATTCGTGTTGCTCGCGACAAACTTGGTAATGACTCTCTCGAGTTACTCTAATGTTATAAAGTTTTTATTCTTTTGACTTCGAAGTCTGACATCGCTCTGGATGTTTATTGTTTATAGATATTTGGAATAGCGAATACTAGGCCGCATAGATAAGAGGTGCTACTCCCGGAATCCCCGCGTTCAACATTCCTTCTATTTCGATCCCTTCAAGGAAATCTAAGAGACTTTCCGAGGTTTCTAACAGATCAGATGCCGAGGTCACGGCCGATCCTTCCGCTATAGTAGTTATCCAAGACTCTGAGGATAACACTGAAGGCGTTTCTCTTCCAAATCAGGAGGAGACCCCATCTGTCAAAGATGGTTCCTAGAAGATTCTTTCTGCGACCATTGTGGCCGATATGCAAAGGGCCGATGATGCGTCAGCTCGAGGGTCGGTCCCTGACGAGCTTAACGGGCCAAAGGGTCCTTGCGATGCTTCCCGTTTAAAGGGAAAAGGGAAAGTTGATTTCGTAGATTAGAAGACAAAGAAGAAAATGATAGCGGCTAAGGCTAAAGCAACACTCGAAGCGGGAAGGATTACAACCTTCAGGATTGGTGGAACTTGTGAAGTCCTTCCGTCTGAAGCACCCATTGCTCAAAGTTTGGGTGTTATACCTCCTGCTTCTCTTCCTGTCAATTCAGACAGTGCGGCGATTCCGCCGTGCCCAGCTGTTAATGTTTCTCAGACTCCTCCTCCTCGTGCTCCTTCTCTCACTCTGTTGCCTAGGTTAAACAGCTGTTAATGTTTCTCAGACTCCTCCTCCTCGTGCTCCTTCTCTCACTATGTTGCCTAGGTTAGCCTCGGAACTTTCGTCAAAGGGCTTCCGGTCCATTGGGAAACTCGTCAATTCGGGTTCCTCCGCGTGATGACAATCGTTGGTCATTTTCCCATTCCAATGACATTGGTTTCCTCAGACATCAAGGTTGGGGCCGAGCTGATAAGGAAAATTGGTGGGACTGGAGTCAAGTTTCCCGCAAATGAGGACCTTCTCGTGCCAGATCGCTTTCTTGATTGGTCACGAGACTTGCTTAACGTTCGTCCCCCACTTAAATCCTTTTCGAATCATATCTTTATGTGGCATGATTCGATATCCTTTTTCTGCAGATAATCAACTCGGGAAGTCGCATTATCGGTTTATATGAAGCGGTGGTTGCTGAGAAGGAGAAACAAATCAAGTCCCTGCTGGCTTGTACTGACGTTGATGCAACCCGGAAAGAGTTGGATCGTCAGAAAGCTCGTGTTGATTCTTGGGAGGTTTCTGCCAACGCAAATCGACAAAGTGCAGATGACTACGTAGTTCTAGTCGAGGTGCTGAAGGAAGAGAAACACAGGCTGGAGGATGAAGTGAAGAAAAGAGATGTTCATCTCGAAGCGGCGTCCGCCGAGATAGCTGGACTTCGAGCTAATATGGAGAAGTCTCGTTTTACAGAGGATCGTCTCAGGAAGGAGCCTGGCGAAGCACGCCGCCGAGCTGATGAGATCGCAAGTGGCAGTTCTGCTCGAGGTGCGAGACATTCGGCTCATTTAGAGTGGATACATTTGTATCTCATTGCTCTTCACATTCAAGAAGACGTAAAGGCTCAACTCTGTTATAGGCGCGAGGCCCCAATGAGTTTGGAGAAGATGGTGGAGGCTGAGTATGAACTCCCTCCTAGTCTTCTTGAGAATTACGTTAACGAAGAGGAATAGTATCTTGCTAAGGTCGAATCCTTTGACCCCCTTGGCGATGATACTCTGATTCCGACTCCGCCTCCTCCTCCTCCTGGTCTTCCTCGAGATGCTGCATCCCAAGTTCCGGATGGAATTAGCAAACACGAGTCGTTCCTCTCTCCCCCAAGATAATCAAGATGGTGACCAAGTTTGAGCCTCGTGTGGCTCGTGATTCTATTTTTTGTTGTTTTCTTAACATGGTGCCCACTTTTGTGGGTTTTAATTTACTTTTGTAAACATAACCATTTTTCAGGGTTTTCTTTTAAGTATTTAGTATTTAGGAAATTGGCTTTTTTAGTATTTCATAAAAATTTAGGAAATTTTCCTTTTCTGATGATCTCATAGGAGATCGGTTTTAAGTATTTTTATACTCTTCTTTTTTTTCTGCGATCTACCTAGAGATCGGCTTTTAGTATTTCACAATACTTTCTTTTGCGACATTTAGGAAGGTCGGCTTTAAGTATTTCCTAATACTTTGATTTTCTTTTTGCGACTTTTAGGAAGGTCGACTTTAATATTTCATAATAGTTTGATGCAAATTGTGTGGCTAGACTGTATTAACACGTTTCACTTCTAAATAAGCTTAAGTGATGGCAAGCTTTATGGAGTTTGGCTTATTCTTTGCAATTTAGGGTTACTTTCGTAAGAACCCTTAACTGATTGCGATCTAGAAAACTCGGTTTTAAACACTAAGATTACTTTCAGAAGACTCTTTAGTGGATGGGAACTATGTAGTTCGGCTTATTAGAAGTAAGATTCCTCCAAGACTCCGCTGGTTACCAGCTCAGTAATGTTTCTTAGAATCTGCACTTAGGTACAAGGCGAGCTCGGTTTGGGGTCTGAGAGTGTA
Source organism: Arabis alpina (assembly GCA_900128785.1). NCBI lineage: Eukaryota > Viridiplantae > Streptophyta > Magnoliopsida > Brassicales > Brassicaceae > Arabis > Arabis alpina. Next base: position 12,946,964 of record LT669794.1, read on the forward strand.
AAGGACTAGTGCTTTGGCTTAACTCAACTTTTGCCTTAAGACGAAACTTTAGTATGCGATCGAGAGTCAGCGTGTAATTTACTTGGTTGTCCTAAGTACGAGGTGCGGACCTGGCTCCGGCTTATTAGAGTTTGTGGATTATTTCACCACGACACTTATGAGAAGCGCGTTGAATGTCGGATACCTGGCCAAGGCAACAACATGAGTAATCACAGTCCAAAGGAGGTAAGTTTAGATTTTGTAAGGACATGCGTTCTTGCATCTGTCCAACTTTTTAAGGTCGGATTAATCAGAAAAAAATTATTTTCTTTAAAAACATAAAGTTTTTATTAAGGGTGTGACTGAGCTTTTGCAAGGAGCTGCCTACGTATCCTCTATGAGAAATCAAGTCACTCGTAGTTCATACATTTGTATGGGTTCGTGTATAACGAGTATTTTTTTTTTTGCGATATGAATTAATCAGATCGGTTTTCATGCTTGACTCTTCGTCATGGCTCGGGCTTTCTTGACTTACTTTTCCTTCGGAACGTCGACCTCACCGTTCTTCGTCCGAGTTTCGGATTCGGCTTTGAGCCAATTTTTCTTTTCGATAGCAAAGCAATTGCGAGTCTCCTTTTGGTTGCCCTTGAGTATGTATGTTCCGCTATCAGTAGGAAACTTGACACATTGATGATAGGTTGATGCCACCGCTTTCTTGGCGTAAAGCCAGGGTGTTCCCAAGATCGCATTGTAGACTGAAGGTGTATCTATAATGACGAACTTGACGAAGTGAGTAACTCCGGCCACGTAAACTGGAAGCTTGATTGTACCGACCGTCGAGGTGGTATCATTGGCAAAACTAGTGAGTGGTCTGTTCCCGAACTTGATGTCTTTGTGAGTTACTCCCATCCTCTCGAGGGTGTTTTGATAGATAAGATCTACCGAGCTTCCGGTATCAATCATTACACGACCTACTTTGCAATCGTTGATAACTAGCTGAATTGCCAGAAGATCGTTGTGGGTCCGATCTAAACCCTTAGTATCTTGCTCGTCGAATGTAACGAAAAGGTCTTTCTTGGCCGGTTCTGGCCACTTTCTGGCAGTCCCGGCCTTCTTTTCGTGTTGATGTATCGATCTTACAGAGTCATTACATTCTTCAAGCCCGCCAATAATCATATAGAGCTTCTTCCGAGGTGTCGAAGGATTCTTATCCCCGTGCAAGTCGTCTCGGTCCCGCTTAGGTGGGTAGACTTCAGGTGGCAACTGTTTTGGCTGGTCCTGATCGTCTTCCCGTTCAGTCGGGTTTGCTTTCACGATAAATTTCTTCTGAAATTTCATATCAGGAACTCGCTCGGCTCGTTAGCGTTTTATCAACACGTCCAAGAGGTGATGGCACTGAGCCGTCGAATGTCCCGATGTTTGGTGAAAGTCACACCAGCTCCGGGCGTTACTTTCCTCCATCGGTCGGCTATTCATGGGCCACTGCTTCTGCGTGGGTTCTTCAACGTCTTTGCTGATTTGGAAACTCTGTCCCTTTCTACCGCGGCTTGGTTTATCGCTCTCCTTGACCTCCAGTTGATCCTCTTCTAACTTTATAAAGCTCGATGCTTTGTGCAAGGTGTCTTCCACGGTAGCGGGTTGGTTAATAGTCAGTTCGTTTTAGAACGGACTTTTCAGGAGCAATGATTTCTGAAACGCGTCGATCGCGGCATCGTCTGCCACAATGAATTTGGAAACGATTCCTTTGAACCTTCCCATGAACTCTCTCAAAGGCTCTTCCGGTTTCTGTTGGAGGGCCCAGAGATTGGCAGTTGAAGTCTTTTTCTCGATATGAATCGAGTAGTACTTCAAGAAAGTCGTCGACAATTGATGAAAGTTATCAATTGAATTTAGAGAACCAGCTGACAGTAACCGGCCTCTTTTTCATCAGGAGGGAAGTGAGCTCGGCCCATAGCGATGTTAAACGCCATGAGATGCTGAGTGGCATCGGTCTTTCCTTCGTAGAGCACGATCCGAATCTTAGCGTTTGGTTTGACCATACTGTTTACAATCCAGGTGGTGAAGGGAACCTGCTTCATTCCGTCAAGGACTTTATCGAGTTCATTAGCCGAGCTTACTATGCGATGCATCCTTGAGTTCATTAAACGGATAGTTTCCCTCATGGCTGCTATCTCATCGTCTCTTTCTTCCAAACTTCGTGAAGGCGATGTGACATGAGTCGCAGATTGGCCTCCCACCGATAAGACTTTGGGCGTCGTCTCGGTTGGAAATAGATTTCCATTGATCTGAGTTGTCTTATTCCGGGAACTCTGATCGGTTCGTCCCATGAAGAGAGTCATCTCCTCACGGAATTTGTCATGATCACTCTGCAGTTTATCGTACTTTTACTGTAACGATTTCAGCTCGGCTCGAACATCAAGTTCCGTATCTTGGATCAAGATTATATGGGGGTTCGATTTATCTGATCGGACCTCCGGTTGTTGATCCTTCTCCGGAGTCAGAACTTCCAGGGTAGGACCCTATTTTTCTGAGGCTTTCAATGTGCCCTCAGGATTGCTTCCATCGGTTGGATTCTTTTCCGATCCAGCTACGTTCGTATCGGGTGGAGTTAGAATTTTGTCTCCAAACATCTTGAAAGGATTTCTCTCGTGAAAGTTACGCACTAAACCTAATCAGTCCCCTTAGTCAGCGCCAATTTGGTGATGCCAGATTGAGCAACAATCCGAGATCGATCCAAAGAATAGAGGAACTAGGTTTAAGCATAAAATCACAAAGAAAATATCAAGTAAAAAAATGAGTATAGAAGGTGTCCTCGTTTTGGAGGAATACATCAAGTATTTATACAAGTAGAAAATCGGTCGAAATAACCCTAAAAGATAAATGGAAAATCTCCTAAAAGATAGAAGGAAGTTATATTAATTTTAATTATTTATTTTTATCCGAGCTAAGTCTTCTAATTCGCTTGTATTTGTCTAGGTCGGCAGATGCTCCTTAACGGGCCGAGTTGTCTTCATGGGTCCTCGCTGGCCCATTGTTCCGAGATGTTTCTCGATGCTCCATGTCGAATCGAATATGAGTCGAGTATGGTAATGGGTATCAAACCCGGTACCACCAATATCCAGGAGGAAGTTCCATATAAATTTCTTTAGAAAGATCACCATTAAGAAACGAATTGGATATATCAAGCTGATGAAATATCCACTTCTTCTTATCAGCTAAGGCAATTAGCATCTTGACTGTCACCATCTTAGCAACAGGGGAAAACGTATCAACATAATCAATTCCCTCCTTTTGCGTGTAACCCTTGGCAATAAGCCTAGTTTTATGTCTTTCCAAGCTACCATCTGAATGAAGTTTCAGCTTATAAATCCATTTACAACCAATGGGTTTCTTCCCTTCTGGTAAAGAGCAGATTCCCCGAGTATCAAGACCTTCCAAATACTGAAATTCTATATCAACAGCATCACACCATTCTTTGGTTTTCATTGCCTCAATAAAAGTATTGGCTTCAAAATGAAGAATAATAGAATTGATGAAAGCAAAATGAAGAGAAGACAACTTATTATAGGAAATATAAGCTGAAAGAGGATAGAGGGAGAAAGGATGGCATTGATAATCCTGCAAATAAGAAGGTGGTTTACGATTTCTAATGGATGAAATTGCCAAAGGCAAGCTTTCATCAGATGGTCAGTGTCCAAGGGACAATGAATCACCAGGAGGATGAGGTACAGAAGGTACAACAACATCAGGAGAATATGCAGGATTAGGAAAGAAGTCTTTTACTGTAGTAGGAATCGGAGAAACAGTTAAAGGAAAAATATTTTTATGAAAAATAACAGGGAAATAGGTCAATTTGGACCTGGACTATCGCGATTGTGCCTTTTTGATCCTGATTTTTTGCATATGGTCAATATAGACCCGAACTCAAGATAAATTCAAAATGTGTATCCAAACTCTTTTATTTTAGTCAACACTAACGGAACAGTGAAACGACGACGTTTTTGGCATTATCAAAACGACACCGTTTTGATTTGGGGCAAAAAAAAAAAATCAAACCCCTAAATTGATTTCTAATCTCCTCATTCTTCTCTATCGTGAAAACAATAATTCCGATCAGACACTGAGGTTTATGATCCGGTTACGAATTCTTGGTCTGTGATTGAGAATGTATGGTTGTTTCAAGATTTAAGTCTGATAGGTCCAACCGCAACCACGGCAGGCGGCAACTGTATTCGTCGGAGATTTTACAGGTTATAAGTTGTGGTGTTTTATTGATAGTGAGAGACAAAGTGAGCCTCGTTGGGAGGTTGAGGATGGTTCGATGAAATGGAAGGTTGTTATGGAGATGGTTAGGCTTCCGGTGACGACGTTAACATCAGTGGTTTTCGCGGGGAGCTTGAGTGGTAAAGCGGTGTGATTGGCGGTGGCGGAGAAGAAAGTGGGACTATGATGGTGAAGACTACGGCGGAAAATAATGGCAGGAAGTGGAGCCATGTTAACAGCCCCTCTAGTTTTTCGAGTCTTCCTTTCTCATATTTGAAGTTTTGTAATCTATCTTCATGTTATACTGAGTATTGTACAAGATCAAATCTTTAGTATAAATGTATAAAGAATGTTATTTTAAAATGATAAAGTCACAATAAATAGTAAAACCGTTGTGATTAATCGTCAATCATCTTCGTGTTCATCACTAGAGTTCTCTATAAGTGCAACTGTGCTGGTTTCTGCAATTTTACAGTCATTGGTTTTATGGGATCGAGTCACAGTGAACAACACATCGCCATTAGAGTCGCCGACTAGCTTTGTTGCTCGGATACATAAATTATCTGTTACGAAGCAGCAGCAATATCTATCAATATAGGAAAATGAAACCAAATTACAAATGGTTTGTGAGGTTTCAAAAACCGATTCAAAAGCTTTTCTTTCCTCTCTTTTTTGTAGATTTTGAGTTTGGATCGTAAAGATTTTCAGAGGTAGGAGGAGATTAGAAATCAATTTAGGGATTTGATTTTTTTTTGCCTCAAATCAAAACGGTGTCGTTTTGATAATACCAAAAACGTCGTCGTTTCACTGTTCCGTTAGTGTTGACTAACGGAAAGTTAGTCAAGGTTCATTTCGGCCTAAAATAAAAAGTTTGGATATACATTTTGAATTTATCTTGGGTTCGGGTCTATATTGACCATATGCAAAAGATCATGATCAAAAAGGCACAATCACAATAGTCCAGGTCCAAATTGGCCTTTTTCCCAAAAATAACATGCCTAGAAATAGAAATGTTGTTGGTTTCTAGATTAAGAAGTTTATAACCTTTGATACCAGACGGGTAACCAAGGAAGACACAGGCCTTAGCCCTTGGATCAAACTTTCTTCTACCATTTGTGAGTGTACTCTCATAACAGAGACAACCAAATGTCTTTAACTGAGAGTAGTCTGCAAGTTTAGAAGTGAGAAGTGAGAAGTTCAAAAGGGGTTTTGTGGTTAAGAATAGGAGAAGAGGTTCTATTTATTAGAAAAGCAGTAGTGAGAACACAATCTCCCCAATAAGGTAAAGGGATATGAGAATGGAACATCAAAGCTCTAGCAACATTCAAAAGATGTTGGTGTTTCCTTTCAACAACATAATTTTGTTTTGGGGTTTCAGGACAAGAATGAAAAGAAATGATTCCTTTGGCTTTGAAAAGGGCATCAAAGGTGAATTCAGGAGCATTGTCGGACCTAACAGACTCAATGCATTTCTTATACTGATTTTCAACCATTGCTATAAAATTTGGAAAATGTTCAAACACATCAGACTTTAACCTCATCAAATATATCCAAGTAACACGAGTAAAATCATCAACAAGTGTTAAAAAATACCTAAAACCTTTATTAGTGTGTTCAGAGAAAGGACCCTAAGTATCAATATGAACTAAATAAAAACCACTATCACTTTTAGTTACAGAATGAGGAAAAGACAACCGTTTTTGTTTAGCTAAAGGACATATAGTACAATGATGATCTTCCTTTGTTTTATTATCTTTAAAATGTAAAACATCTGCTAAAGAAGAAAGTTTGGAATAACCAGGATGACCTAAGCGAGCATGCCAAGTCTCAATTCCAACTACACTAGAGCAGATGACATTATTACCTTTATATGTAGATGCATGAACTAAGGAACCAAACTCCATGATATAAAGATTTAAAATGCGTCTACCCTTGCCAATCATCAATTCCTGAGAAAGGTCCTGTATGAAACAAGAAGTTGAAGTAAAACTGACCATGGTGTCTAAGTCACTAATTAGACAACTAACACTCATCAAGTTAAAATGGAAAGAAGGAACGTATAGAACGATTTTAAGAACTATCTTATCACTAAGAATGATAGAACCTACACCAACAATGCTCTATGAAATCCCAGAAGGTAGAGTGACAAAAGTGCTGGTTATAGGAGTGAGTTGAGAAAAAAGGGATTTAAGATGAGAAATGTGATGTGTTGCACCTGAATCAATGATCCAAGAATCACCAGAAACCACAGCATTTCCAGAGTATAGCACAGAAGGCATGCCAAGAATAGGGAAAATGTAAAGAGGTAAGAACGTACCAGACACTTTAAAAGTGGATGGTACAGCTAAAGGCGAGGCAATAGAACCTTCTTGTGATGGTTTGATACTGGTGTTATGAAGCTGCGTGTTGTAGTAGGAGATGATTTGTTGAATCTGATCATTACTGAGAGTAGAAGAAGAAGCAACCTGAGTATTACCAACTGATGGCAAGGAGAGAGGAAGATGAGGTGCATCAGAAGCATCATGATGAACTACTAAGTTAGTAGCTATAGTAGGCTGAGGAAACTGTTTCTTAGAAGCTAGAAACTTTTTTCTTGGCAGGAGGATAGCCACGCTTCTTATAGCATATATCTCTTATATGTCAAATACCACCGCAATGAGAGCAAACAGGTTTAGATTTCTGACCATAGTAAGAGCCAGAAGTTGCCCAAAAAGCAGTAGCTTCAATGGTAGGTTGAACAGAAAACATTTGGTTTTTGAGAATCATTCTGATCCAAGATGTTGTAGACCTCATATAGAGTTTGTAAATGTTTCTTCATGAGAATTTGATGCCGAATGGGATCCTAGTATTCATTCAGTCCCATGAGAAAGTCCATGACACGATTAGTCTTTTTTTCAACCAACAAATATTCCAATGACTGAGTAGGACCTCGAAGAATAGACAATTCTTCCCAATAAGTTTGAGTCTGAGTGTGATAGGAAGAAAAATCCATGTTACCTTGGCATAGAGAATGTAGCTGGTGACAAAGATTATACAACCTTGGCAAATTTGACTTATGGAAACGAGTGTACAAGTCAAGCCAAATTTGAGCACCAGTCTTGAAGTATAACACACTTGTGTAAATCTTCTTGGTCACACTATTCAATAGCCATGATTTAACCATACTATTGCAACAAATCCAGATTTTAGAGTATCACTACAAGAAAACACTGGATTTGTGACGCTCTTTTATGACGAACTTTTCCGTCACATATATTTGTGACGATTTTGCGACTGAACTGTAACAAATTTGTGACGGATAATTACACAATTGCAAAACCGTCGCAAAATTATGACGGAAAAGGTTCGTCGTATTAGCGTCACAAATTAGCGACGAACTTACGACGTTATTATGACAGGAAAAGTGTGGTCACAAAATCGTCACAAATTTGTAACGATTATGTGACAAAATTTTGGTGGACACAAATTTGTGACTGATTTGTGACGGTTTTGGTGCGTCGCTAAAAATGTTGAAAACGAAAAAAAAGAAGATGTGAACGTGTTTAATTTGCCCTTTCATGTTCATCTCTTTTACCCAACTCTCACCTAACTTTCAAGTAGAGTCGCAGAAGCGTCGCAAATCTGTAACATAAATATGCTGCCTATAAATACAAGTACTCCTCACTCTCATTTCTCACAAATCATATTAAAAGGAAAAGATATATGGTTTGGATATCAGGGTATATGATTTGGCTTTTAGGGTATAGGGTTCAAAATATGTTTTGATCATGAGACAAACTAAAAGAAAAATGAACTAAATAGAAAAGGGTATATGGTTCAAGTTATATTTTGGTCATGAGACAAACTAAAATGAAAACCAAATATAGAGTTTGGAAAGGAAATGAAATTATTAGAAAAAGACAAACTAAATGGAAAATCAACTAAATGGAAGAGGATTCAGGGTTTAGATTTTAGGGTATATGGTTCCAAATATATTTTGATCATGAGACAAACTAAAAAAAATCAAATCTAGGGTTCTGAAAAGAAACAAAATTATTAGAAAAAAACAAATTATAAGGAAAATCATGAGTATTTGATCTAAGATTTGTTATATTCAAATGGGTTTATGGAATCCTAAACTAAATCAAACAAACCCCAAAGCTATTTTAGTTTATTTATGCATTAATTTCATAACAAAAACATAAAATACGGAAAAAAAATTAAATTAAAAGAAAAAATATAAACTCATAGATGTAAAACATTTTTTTTATTATAACTGTTTTCTAAAAATGTATTACAAAATAGTAAATACATTGGAGAAATCATAACCAATTAAAAAGGATCACTAGAAAGGATGACGTGGTAGTTTTGGAGAACTACTCTTGGCTAATCTCATCCGTTCAATTTTCAGTACCTTTAATTAAATCTATCTTGTCCATCGGTTGCTACCATTATCTCCTAACATAACGATATCTTCTTTTTCCTTTCTCTTTAACGATACTAGATCTGACTCTTTGTGTCGTCTTAGTTGACTCGGTAACCACTCGGCTCCTTCTTCATCATCTCGCTTATGCCGTTTCACAAAGACTCTAAAACCAAAACTCCTTCTCTTCTTCGTTTCTCGAATCGCTCTCTCACGCAGTTTTTCACTCCGTAATCGGTAAAAGCTTCACTTTCTTACTCCTTTCCTCGATTCTTAACGAATCCCAATAGTTTAGGTTTTGTTTGTTCGATTTCGAAGTGTATTGTGTAATCGAAATGGAAAATAGGGTTTTTTGTCTTCCCTTCTTTGTAAAACTTCAATCTCTTGATTCTCATGACAACTGTATTACAATTGTAATGGCGTTTTGTTTGATTTGTGCATTTTTGAATGGACAGTGTACAATTTCTTACGTATCATATAAAATTTGTGTTTTTTGTTTGGGTAATTGATTTTGTTTTGTTAGTGTAGATGGAGACTGCAACGCCACTTATAGCTGATACGGAGATACTTGCGGGGATCTCTCACTCTTCGTGTCCTCCTTGTTTGCGATGCCGCCAAAAGACATGAGGGAGAGGCAGACGACATGGATGTAGATGGAGACAATTTCTTTGCTTCACCGGCCATTGATGAAGACAAATCTTGTAAAAGCCAATCAACGAGGTACCTCACCAAGTCAAAGCTCTGTTAATATTCTTGGGTTTAGTTTTTCTCCGTTTGTTCGGATTAGTTTAGTAAAAAATCAGAATTAAGATCCTTCCTTGCATATAGGAACATAAGTTTCAGAAAAATCAATGAGATTTTTACTTATAGTTTGGTGTTCTGTGTCTTGCTCTCTATGTAATTGACAGCAATAAAGAAGAAAATGGAAAATGACGTTGATGAAGTTGGAAGTATAGCATGTTTCATAAAGGGAAAACTCGAGGACTTGGACAGAGAGGTAAGGCCACTGGCTCTTTATCTTCTAATTCAACAGTTGTTGATGTGATCTGTTTTTCTTTACATTAATATACATTCAAATATTGTAGAACTTGACAAATAGACAAAAACCTGGGTGTGTGAAAGGATCTGGTGTGGATCGATCAAGAACAGCAACGACACTGTGAGTATTCTTCATTTTCAAGTAGATAATTTGATGTGACACCTATATGTTTTTAATGGGAGGATTCAGATGTTATTCATTCAAGTTATTGTGGTGTAGTTTTCACGTATACTTCTTGCTTTTATTCTCTGCAATAGTTCCTTAAAGAAGAAGTTGAAAGACAAGATGGCAGAGTTTCAGGTTGGTTAAGAACTAAAATATAACTTTTCAAAACTATATGGAAACGGGTATTTTCTTAAACTTAGCCTGTGACTTGTTCTAGATTCCACGAGAGAACATCCAACAAGAGTATCGCGAGGTTGTTGAACGGCGTGTTTTTACAGGTATGTATGATGTTATGCACTGTTTTAGTTATTTCCTTCTACTTGTTCTTCCCTCTTCTTATCTTTTGTGTGTTTTTCTTGAATTAGTAACTGGGCAGCGAGCGGATGAAGATGTAAGTAACATGTAGACTCTTGAGTATTATTATAGTCTAAGAAGTTTGAACAAAACTCATGCCAAACCGTTTCTTGATTTTCAGACAATAGACGAATTGATTGAAACTGGAGATAGTGAACAGATCTTCCAGAAAGCGATTAAGGAGCAAGGAAGAGGACAGGTTCGAGCTTTTCCATTTAGTTGAGAGAGACACACAAGCTTTGGACATATGACATTATATTATCTGCTAATGATGCTAAATGTCTCTCTTCCAGGTGATGGACACCTTGGCGGAAATCCAAGAACGCCATGATGCGGTCAGAGACTTGGAAAAGAAACTTCTCGACTTGCAACAAGTATGCTTGATTTCATATTCTCTTACACGATTAAATATCTTTGAACCGAGTTGATATATTAGTCAAACTCTTTTTGTTTGTATGATAACTCGTTATATGGAGTCATTTGTGTAGAGGCAGATTTATCAGGTTCCTCTTTTTTGCAGATTTTCTTGTATATGGCAGTTTTGGTTGATGCACAAGGAGAAATGCTTGACAACATAGAATCTCAGGTAATTCGGTATTTCTCTTGCTTCAGTTCGGTCATGTTATACACTCCTAACATGATTTTGTGTGTGGCAATTATAAGTCTCAACTGCAGTAGATCATGTGCAATTAGGAAACACGACTTTTCAAAGAGCAAAGAGTTTATAGAGGAACTCAAGAAAATGGATGTGTATCGCTTACATAGATTAAAACAGTTGCATAAACTGATATTGTAATTTATGTATTTTGCATATGGTTTCATAATAATAAAATTTGGTACTTCTTTTTTAAATATTTCTTTTATCCAAAACAAAACCCACAAAAATACGTTTCAAATACGAATGCTACTAAAATTACAAATTACTGAAAAAATTATAAACCACGACAATCAAAATCAGTCACAATTTGGTCTACTACTGATAAAACGTCACAAATTCGTCGCTAATTTATGACTTTTTAAGATCGAGGCAGATTCGTCACTAATTTACGACTGTATAAAGTCGTCTCAGATTCGTCACAATTTTTGTGACGATAAAAACATGGTCGCAAAGTAGTCGCAAATTTGCGATGATTTTGTGACGCATTAAATTTGCGACGATACTTTAGCGACGACCAATTTTCGTCACAAAGTAGTCACAAAAGGGGATTTTGTGACGGATTAGTGACTCTTTTGGGAGTAGCAAACACTGTGTTTTCTTGTAGTGTATGGATAATCAATAGGAGGTTGAGTAATGGATCCGTCAATAAATCCTATTTTATTCTAAGCTTCAAGACTAGTCTTCATAGCAACAAACCGAATACCAAAGTTTGTACCATCTAAAAGATCCCAGTCACGACTAAACCAGGATGATCACCGTTATGAAGATAGTACGGACTATGAGGATTATCAGGAGAATTTGTTACTTCAAAAGTTCAATTTCCAGATCTCATAGTACGGACTATGAGGATGAGATCGATTAGTCGCGGCTTAAGCTGAGGATTCAAGAGGAGAAGCATCAGCAAGAGGAATGAAACCGTGAGAAGTACTAGACGAGGTGGAGATGCTTCATCCGAAGCTTGATCGGAGGTGCGATATCGCGATTTACAGTTTCGTTTTCCAGCCATAGTTGATGAGAAAAGCTTCGATTGATGAACGGAGATCAAAACAAAGTCAAAAGCAACTAGATCGGAGCAGAACAACGAAATTTCTTCGAATACCTTGGATAATCGTAAAATTTCTCCGATCACCCGGAAGAGGATGATCAATCGATGAAGAAGACGATTGATCTTGAGCTCGATTCGAAGAAGAAGATGGTAGATGGATCGAAGGAATGAAGAACGGTGGAGATGGAGAAAAAAAGTTGTTAAGCTTTGCTTAACGCACTGATACCATTTTAGGATAACAATAACATAATAATGTTCTTCATTAATTATTAGATGTACACAAACTATACTCTATTTACATTTATCTAAGTATACACACATATACACTCTATTATGAACAAACTATTTTCGCCTCAAGGGGAAAATCTTTGTTGTTGTAGATAACATTTTGCCAAAAGCAAGTGTGCTCTCATTTGGGCATTGCGAAACACTTAAGGGAAGAGAAGATTTGCCTTATTCATTGATATGGCATGGTTTTCGCCGGTTTTCGATCATGATATAAGTCCTTTTATCGAGTTTTTTCATCGTTTTTCGAGTCTTTTTAGAGTCTTTGCAGGTTATTGTACGTGTGGAGCTTAATTTGTGATTATTGAGCATTTTGGATCATTGTGGAAAGAGGGGCTAAAGTCGCTAGGACGGATTTTAAATTGCCGTCAGATACATGTTTCGATCGACACAATCAATGTGTGTCGAGCGACACATTCAATGTGTGTCGGTCGACACACCTTATTATGACAAGGAGAAACGTGATTTTTCCAAATCTGAATATTTCTTTTCGCCCGAGAAGTTTCCAAAAGTTATCAAAAATACCCCATCTCGATTTTAGAACATTATATATATGCTTTTCTTTTAGGTTTTTAGTTTTACATCTTGTTTTCTATTGAAAAAAGTTGAGAGAGATTTTTTAGAGCTTTAGGGAGAGAAGTTGCTTCATACCTTTAAGATTTCATCGAACTCTCTGTATCACTTTCTTATTCTCTTTTATATGCAGTATTATTCAGCAATGTTTTCTTTTGCAACCATGTCTAAGTAGTTCTCTTGTTAGATTTAGGGTTATTCGAAAGGATCAAAGATGAACTGTTAGATTCAACTCACTTGTTAGGATTATCTCATTGGTTCTTCATCTATATTGCTTTAACTCTTATTTAGGATTCGCGACCCTAAATTAGATATCCTAGGTTGATAAATTGACACGGAAGTATAATTGATTAGCTTCAACTAGATCTTAGATGAGCGAAATCTCCTATTCGCAAAGGAATTTGGTTAAGGGATTTTGTTAACAAATTGGAACTTGAACTTAAAGCTTGTTTAAATTTATTGAACTCGCAAAGGAATTTGGCTTTTTAGAGTTTAAGCTTAGTTAGTTTTCGCAATGGAAGTTGGTTAATTATATCTTAGTGTTTCAAGTTCGATAACGGTTCTTAATTAAATCCTAGCATCTTTTAATCTACAATTTTGATTCATCCGGAGAATTTCCCAAAAGCCTAGCTTTTTGTTTAATTGATCTTAAGAAAAACAACAACCATTACTTGATTCGAATTTGTTTTTACATTCATTTTACATATTTGTACTTAGCTTAATTCGAAGTCATAAACTCTATTGTGTGATTTGATTCCCAGTGATTCGATCCCTCCTACGATGACCTCTTAATTTGAGAGAATCTAGCTCAGGGTTAAATTTGAGCCTATCAAAAGTTCATCAACCCTCTCAAATGATTCCAGATAGTAAGTTCCTTGTTTGTATTCTAACTCAGAATTTACATACAGAAAGTATAGCCTTTTAGTTTGTACTCATTGATCATGCTCTTAATTCGTTTTGAACCTGACTTAGTGGGCGCCAAATATCCAGTTAGTGCTGTGACGGAGGAAGAATTCAGTATTTTCATGGAGAAAGAAAGGGATTAAGTACATATGATCCTAGACAAGTACCTTCGTATATGCCAACAGAGGGGTATGTATGGCTACATTTGTTTCCTTTATTCTATAGTTTTGATGTTATCTCCTTAATAGGGAATTTGATTTACTTTGCTGGCTAGCTCTACAATCATTGTGGTTTTATTCTTCATTCGGCAGTATATTACTTCATAATTTTAGTCACTGCAAGCGAATAACGGAGTCAAATGTGGTTGTAGGTCAGGACAGAAAAAATGTTTATTGAAATGGAACCCATCAAGGATGGAATTGTGCAGCTGAACTTGGAACTGGGAATCCAGAAGCTTGTCATGGAAGCAGCAACATATAGATAATATTCAAGGTATAATTTTCTCAATTTGTTCATGAATAAAATCTTTTAGAGCTTGTCTCACTTTTCTAGGAGAATGACAGATTTGATATTGTGTAACATTCTTCTTCTCTTGATATTTTGTCAGTTGCTTGCAAGGACCAACATTCAAAATCCAGAGAAAACATTGAATATGACATATGAATTGTAATTATTCCAGGATGGTTACTTCAAGATTATAATAGGTACAAACGAATGTGGCATCGAACATAGTGTCGTAGCTGGTTTACAGTTAGAGTTTAGACGAAACGTTTTTAAAGGTATTACCACTTCAGATGATCTTCTGGTTTCTTCATTTTAAACTACATATCAGAAATAAAGATTTCTCTCTACTCACTGTAAGATATAATTTTCCTTTAAGCCATTCCAAGAGACTGGCTATGGAATATGGTACTGAGTTTATAGCTTCTTAGTGGGTTTGTCGTTCCTCCTTTGTTTACCAATAACATCAAATGATGCCTCAAACCGCAAACTTTTCTTAATAGATTTCCTCTGTAGATTATCAAGGTCTGATACAGTGTTTAATTTTCAGTATAGTAAGTAGAACGTGTGTGTATATAGGTCCTGGAACTTATAATAAATTTTCTCACAGGATACGGATGAGCGAAATGTTGCAGTGAAGTTGAGAAAATAAGTACTAGGGTTTGGGATTTGGACAAAGTTACATTTGGCAGGAATGCATGGCGCACTACAAGAAAACAGACATTTTGTGACACCCAAAAGAGTCACAAAAACGTCACAAATGACCCATTTGTGACTACTTTGTGACGAAAATAAGTAGTCGCAAATTCATCGTCGCTAATTTATATAGTCACAAAGTAGTCGCTTATTTGTGACTACTTTGTGACTACCATGTGTAGTCGCTTATTTGTGACTACTTTGAGACGTATTAGTGCAGTGGCAAATTAACGACTAATTAGTGACACTATAATTTTTGCAACTACTTAGTGACTAATTGTTGTGGTTGTTATATTGAGACTAATTTGTGACGATATAAGTAGTTGTTTATATGCAACACTTTTGCAACTACTTCGGTAGTGAGCAATGATCTTATGTAGTCACATATTAGTCTTTAAAGCGTCACTAAGTAGCAACTAGATTGCTACTATGTTGTTTGCTTTGCCACATATTTGCAACTAACTTGTTACTTACATACATATTCATATATATATATATTTGTGTTTTTAGAAGCTTAAACTAAAAATATACCGAATGTTAAAATTACAAAGACAAGTTAATTATATATTACATATCAAGCATTTAGCTTGACAAAAGCTGTTATATATTACAAAAGTTGTTATAGAAAGTTTTAGAACCAACCAAAATACCAAACTGTCAAGTGTTGTTGGGTTGACTAGGAGGAGAGGCTTATGGTGCATAAGGTGGTGTGCTGAGTTGGCAGTTCCGAGATACGAGACTGACTTTGACATTGCTCTTCATCACGTCGAGCATTTACCGCATTATGTTCATCTATCTTAAGACGAGCTGATTTAGTCTCTTCCTACATCTCCAACATTGACGAATCACCAACAGAGATTTCCTTCCTTTTCCCTTTGTTGACCACATGAGACCGTCGACCTATTCCAAAAGGATTCACCTTCTAATCGACATGAGTAATGAGTACAATGCAACAACAAACAAAGCAAATTGAAAATGCCATGAACTAAACATATACAATACTTAATGTATATCCAAGTATTTACATCTGACTGATTAATCACATAACTAAATCCGGAATGATTAACTCAGAATGATTCATACATTATGTTACACAGAATGATTCTCAAACAAGAACAAAATTATTCAGTCATCATGCCAAGTTCTGAGAAACAAAAACAAAAAACGGAGAAAGGATACCTTAAAGAATATCTCATTTTGTTTAGCAATGGTGAGGTTTCACTGACTAGAACGGTCAAAAGAATTGTGTATTTCTCTAAATTATGTACCAATTTAGATGAAAAAGAACAGAACAAGCGAGGCTAAGATATGAAAACCATTGCTAAGAAAATGAACACGAATGATCTCATTAACAACAAAGGTTTAAAGAACTCATTAGAACTCAGATTCGTGCATGAATGGAGAATAATCTATTCATTATGTACCTCAAATGGTTTTTTCCTTTTCCATATCGAATCAAGCAATGGCAATCATAAAAAAGATTTATATTTTTTTTATAAACTTACCATAACGTATCTTTGTTAGGGATTGGAACCATCACTCAAGAGTCAAGAGGGGTAGAGTCTTTCTTCATGGGAGAGCCAAAATTGTAGCCAAGAGTACGTCGTTCGTAGTGATGCTCTGCTTCTTCGAGCACTTCGGGTTCATCAAGTGCTTCGTCATACTCTTCGTATGCTTCATTTTCATCATCTGGATAGTCAACCTCCTAAAATAAGATTCTGAAAAGCTGATGCAGTCATAGAAGATAGGGTTCTCAATTGAAAGAGAAGTAAAATCCTATGAGAATTTTGTTATTGTTCTTACTTGGAACAGAATCATGCCCTCAACATTTCAAACCACAATTTGGTCAAGAACCTGAAAGAGATGAAACGAAGGAAGGAGTGAAAAAACTGATGAATCAAAACATCGAGGAGGGTAAACAATCAAAAGAGAAAATAAGTAAAATGAGTACTAGTATAGGATCAAACCATTAGTTGTGCCAAATGAAAGTTCATCTACCATCGTTATAAATGCAAGTAAAAGCATATCTATGGAGACTAAAATAAAAGAAATCTCAACATCTCTTAAAATCAGTAAACTTAGTGATACTTACAGTTTCATGGTTCGAGGAAAGCCACCAAAATGAAACTTGATTCACCTTTCACACCACCAGCTTCAAGTCTCTTGGATAATAGGTTTATTATGATCTCAATTCACAACTAGTACGAAGAGCATATGTGGAAAGTTAGCAAAATATCACAACTTTTCTATACAATCAAAACCAGAATTGCAAAAACTCGAATGTGTATTACATAGAAAACCATCCGAAACCAAAAGAGACAACTCATCTACCCTACAAAGAAAGTATCAGAGACTGAAAGAGATCATAAACCGCAATAGATTCAACTCCAAACCGTCGCCACAACCAAAATCTAAGACAGTATGGACCTAATCCTAAGCTCTAGTCCCAAACCGAGCCAGAAACCTAAAAACCCCAGAATTTGGAATCTTCAATTTCATACCAGACACTGGATATATCGAACATTGGAAAACCGAATAAACCAAGAATTATATCGATAGGTATTGTACGAACTGAAGAAGAAACCTACTAAATCTATATGAATCCATAGAATAACTTACCTCTGAGACAGAGATTTGTTTATGACTCGAACTAAACTGAAACCAATAAAAACGATAACAAGAGATTTAACAACCAAAGAAGAAGAAACCCTAAAACTAGAATCTAATAGATTGAGACTCACTTGTCGGATATCTTCTAGAGAAACGCAGGTTCATCTAGCTAGGAACCCTAGTCCTTACAAATTTGTCTCAACCTTCTTCATAGAGTCTCAGTTGCACGAGTGAATGGATTTAGTTTGTTGCGGCGGAGTGTCTCAGGAGATGGAAGTGTTGTGGACACCGAAGATTGAGAATAGAGGTGAGGTATGAAACCAAATAGATATGGATTCGAATTGGAGATGAGGTGTGAGTAGTATGAATCTGGGAAAGAGATTGAAAAGAATACGGCGGAGATGTCTAGGTGAAAACTTAAGCTTATTGAGAAAATTATTTTCTTTTTTTACATTTTAGTATATTTATGGCGCTGAAATGTAATAATTTTGGCTGTGTGTTCGCGGGCATAATAAAATTTAGGCACCAAAGCTAAATTTAGTTTCCCGCTTAGTGATTTTTAGGTTTAGTAGTTTTAAAATGCTATTATATGATAGTTTAACTCAACATTTTGTCTTTAATAGCACTAGCCAAAACCAAGCTATTGTAAGGTACTATCAATGTTCATATTTATGTTAGTGTAATACCCAAAATCCTAAATATTTAGGACCAATAGATTGAAGTTTTCTCCTTTATATTCAACTTCAAATGTATTCTTAACCATTTTATTGCTTTTGTGCATTAGAATACTACTATTGAAGTTGAGTTTGACAAAATCTAACACTTTACCAAAAATCACACTACAATTATAAGCTTCTAAGTTTTGGAATTTACAAACATAAATTGCAAATTTAAATTAAATTTGCAATGCCACGAAATTAAATTTCTTACGCCTAGTGAAGTTTACAACAATGTAATTATATCAAAATAACTTGTATATACTTTAAATATGTTGTTAATTTCAAAAAAAATTAGGAGGAGTTGGAAAATAGTTGCTAATGAGTCACTGTTTTCCTTGGCTGTCGCAAAGTAGTCGCAAATGCGTCACGTATTTGTGACTATTTTGTGACTAGTTGCTAGCTGTCACAAACCAAAACCCTAAACCCTAAACATTTAGGACCCATAAATTGAACTTATCTCATTTCTATTAAACTTCTAATGCATTTCTTAACAATTTAATTGATTATATGCATTAATATAATCCAAATGAATTTTATTTTGAAAAAATTAACACTTTACCAAAAATCACATTACACTTATAAGTTTCTAAGTTTTGGAATTTACAAACATCAATTTGCAATGCCACGAAATTAATTTTCTTATGTCTAATGTAGTTTAGAACAATGTAATTATATCAAAATAACTTGTATATACTTTAAGTATGTTGTTTAATTTCCAAAAAATTTAGGAGGAGTTGGAAAATAGTTGCTAATGAGTCACACATTTTTGTGCAGTCGCAGAGTAGTCACAATGCGTGGCTAGTTTGTGACTACTTTGTGACAAAGTGCAAAAATAAAATGTGGTTCAATATGGCCTCGAACACGGGAACTGTAAGAACAATATGTGATGCGAAACCGTTGGATCACTGAACGAACTTGGTATCTTACCACAATAATTAATATATATATATACACACTTTTATGATTAACATAAATTTCCAAACCAAAACCCAAAACCCTAAACATTTAGTACCCATAGATTGAACTTGTCTCATTTCTATTAAAATTTTAATGTATTTCTGAACAATGTGATTGATTATATGCAAACACTTTACCACAAACTACATTAAACTTGTAAGTTTCTTAGTGTTAGAAATTACAAACATCAAATGTAAAGTTAATTTAAATTGCAATGCCACTAAATTAAAATTCTTATATCTAATGTAGTTGTAAACAATTTAATTACATAAAAATAAATTGTATATTTAAATATGTTGTTTAATTCCCAAAATTCTTAGGGGGAGTTGGTAAAGAGTTGCTAAAGAGTTACACATTTTAGTGACTCATTCAGGTGTCACACAACAGTCGCAAAATTGTGACTCTTTTGCGACTATTGTTAAACTGTCAAACAGTAGTCACAAAGTAGTCACTAATTTGTGACGACGTTATGACATACCGTGTTAGTCGTAAATTAGTGACTGATTTGCCACTAACATTTGTTCAGTCACTGATGAGTAGCAAAGTCGTCGCAAATGAGTCGCAAAATTTAGTGACGGAATAATCAGTCACAACAGATAGTCACTAATTAACTGTTTTCTTGTAGTGGCGAAAGCAAGGTAATGGTTTTCTGTAGTGAATTCACATACGCATATTCTTACATGCTCTGTTAAATGAAGTACCTTGCTTCATCTAGATACCTATTATCCAATACTCCTATGTCTTTCATGATTTTGGTTTATAGTTTATATTTCTTTTCCATTGACAGTATATAGTACGCTCCAACAAACATTGTAAAAAAAACTTTATCTACGAAGATACAAGTGTGATGTTGGAAGACGGTTAAACAAAAACAGACCACTTGTCAATAAACGAAGAGCCATAAGCAAGTTAAATTCATGACCCAATTAATACTCTCAGGACACAAACTTACTTTTAGAGAGAGATTGCTGGAAAGCTTTCCAAAAAAACTAGAGTTCAACCGGATTTACTTTTTTTTGAGTCTAGAATGAGAATCAGAGAGGTCATATTTATAACCTAAGGAGTAATTTCGAATTCCAAACGTTTGTAACGTTTTATCAATTAATGGGTGAGTTTATGACCAGACTTAATGCACATGGCATCTTTGACCAGATTAAAATTGAATGAGCAATTCAAAATTAAAAAACAGAGTTCAAAAAACTGCTACGGATCAAAGACCACGAGACCCACGTGTCCTAAGTGTCCTAAGTGTCAAATAAAGACCACGACCACGCCCACGCCCATTCCCGGTTAAATTCGGTTCAGTCCGGGTTGGCTCGCGTGAGTTTATCTCCACCCAAGCTCCATGTTTTTAAACTAAAACATGAGCTTCCTCTCTTATATACTAGAGGAATATTTTACACATAACAGATGTGGGACAAGTTTATACATATCCCTTTTATTTACTCCAGTTTTTATTTAGCCCACAGGCTTAAAACCCATTTCTCTTCACCACTCAACATATTTTTTAATAAGGCCCAAAGGCCTTATATTAAAAAAAAACGTTCCAACATATCCCTTATCTCAACTTTTTGATGTTTAACAACCTTTTTATTTTTGCTTTTTCTAGCAAAATTAATTTTAATTTTACCCTATATAATAGATGTATGTTTATAGAAATAGATTTAAAAATTAAAATGGGTTTAAACAATGGAGTGATTTTGCGTAAAACGAATTTTATGGTAGAGGTCACATGTGACGTTATGTTAAAACAAAAGTCAAATTTAAAACACTAATAAAGGTTTTGAAACACTACGAGATTCATTGTTTTCTTTTGCATTTTACCTTCTTTACGGTGATTAGTCTTTTTATACATGGACCAATTTAAATTGGTTCCTAAAAAATAGAAAATGTAATATTAGTAAGATGAGTGTATGATGTTATTATGTTAAATATTGTTTAAAAATCGGAAAACAGTATGATTATGTTATGAAATCTCGGTTGTAACAAAATAACTTGGTTCATAAAAAAAACCAGATAAACATAATATCTTTTAGGTGTTTTTTTATGATGTTGTTATAGAAACTGTTTATAAGTCGGAAAAACAAAATGATTTTGTAAGGAAATATTTTGTTTATTCCAATTCCCAAATGCATGTAAAATTTGAAATTTTATCAGTTGTAACAAAGTAAAAGATATTTTAGATCTTTTTTAGTTATGGAAATTTTGTTTGGAATATCCCATTTTGTTTATTTGAAACATTTTAATTAATTTACTTATCCATATTATTTAATTATCCAATGAAAAAAGAGCATTAAGTCATGTCATATTTTTAACTATCCATGTCATCATTACATGTCTAATCATCACTTTTTACTTGGCTTTTAATAGGAAGGGGATTCATCAATATATTAAAGAAAATGGAAACAAATCAACAAAATATTATTTTATAGAGAACGAAAAAAAGAGAAGGAAATACCAAATGAGTTGAATTCTCAATAACAATTACTCCATCCGTTCTTTAAAGATTGATTTTTTAAATTTTTCACACATATTAAGAAAACAAATTAATGTTTGACTAGAAATGTATTGATTTTTGTACTAAACAATTTTCCATAAGTTTGACCCAATAACAATCTAATAAAATCAATTAATATGTCTTGAAATCTACAATTCATAATTATTATTGCATAGAAAATGTAAAAAATTAATCTTTGTAAAACAATTTTTTTTCTAAAACATCAATCTTTTAAGAATGGAGGGAGTATTATTATTAGTTAATACAATGAATAGGTCATGTAGAAATTCAATGGGATTGAATAAACTTTGCCAGAAATATTAAATGCATAAACCCTCAAATAAATAAAGGAAAATCACATACAATTCAGTAACCTTTAATTTTTTTTGATTTTTTTAAACTGGGATTTGCTAACCATTGGTTCACGTCTATCTTGTAAATCTTACTGAGATTTTTCTCCTTATTTATTATTAAAAGCGTGATCCCAAAATTTTATTATAGGACATGCAAATGCTTATATAAACTCATGCATACAAACAGATTCATAACTCATAAGCTATACTTTTTGGCTCTTTTCGTTCTAATTTTCTAAATAATTATGGCTTCATCATCGTCAAATCATTTATCAAAAAACAAACAAACTAAATCATTGTCAAATGATTCATTGCTACCTTACGAAATCTTGGAATCAATACTTTATATGGTTCCAACTAAATCTCTAAACCGATTGAAATTAACGTGCAAACGATGGCACGCTTTGTTCAAAGACAAAATATTCATCTACAATCACTTGGATCTGGTCCAAGAACATTTCATACGAATCACTGATATGGTTCATATCATCAATCCCGCGACAAACGCTCTTTCCTCTCTGCCACTCCCAAATGAGTTTCGAGGTATAAATGACGGTTATGATATGATTCACTGTGATGGTTTACTGTTATGCAGATTTCAAAAGTCTCTCGCAGTTTGGAACCCTTGTTTTAACCAAGTCAAATGGATCGTCAAAAATATGTGGTCTTACACAACTAATGACTTATATGGGATTGGATATGATAGTGCATCTCGTGATAACTACAAAATATTGAGGTCTTATGACCCAGCGCTTGAGATCTACGAGTTCAAGTTAAACTCTTGGCGAACACTTAATATTTCTTTGGATTGGAATGTATACTCACCATCTTATTCACCATGTTTTGGTATGTCAATGCAAGGAAATATGTATTGGGTTGGTGTCGCGAAACAAAATCAGGATTTCTTTGTCCAAAGTTTTGATTTTTCCAAAGAGAGATTTAAATGCATATGCCTAATTCCTTTTCCTCCTAAAGCATATGATGTTGTAACGTTATCAGTTTTCAGAGAAGAGAAACTTTCTTTGCTTCACCAGAGGATATATGAAGAACATATTACACCAGGAGACACAGAGGTATGGGTCACAAACAACGTCAAAGACAAAGTTGTCTCTTTGACCAAATTGTTTGTTGTGAACATACCTGATCTCCCTGGTTTACATGTCGATGATGATCCACCCTATCCGGTGTATTTTGTTGACCAGAAAAATAGGGCTAATATTATATGTGGTGAGAAACTATTAATCAGTGGATGTGAATTCGTGTCTGTCAACTTATACATTATTGGAGAGAATGATTTCCAAAAAAAGGAGATAGACCGACGTAACGTGAAAGTGAATAGAACTGATAAATGTGGTTATATGTATCTTCCAAGTATAGTTCCGGTCCCATAATAAGAAGATGTGTAAAGAAAAAGGACCTTTATTGTATGTGTAAAGTTTTTTTATCCTTATAAACATTTTGTCAATTCCATAGCATGGTTATATAAAATCTATTTATGTTTAAGGATAAATTGGTTGATGCTATATGATTCATTTAAATGCTTTTTTTTTGGATAAAATGAATAGAATATTCGAATGATTGAAAATGACATCAAATAATTAAATACGTACAAAACTAAATTAAGAAGACTAAAATATTTACAAAAATTATGCTTATGAATCATATCCATTGGCCCATTAAGAATACTAGAATAGTACCCACATTTCATGCGGGATAAAATATTTATTAAGTAAAATTAATATAGTTTTAGTTAAATAATTAACTGTACTTACTGATATATTTATTATATGGAATTCAAGATTGATTTTACATATTTAAATTTACAATTTTTTTTATAAAATGTGTTCCACCCGAAAAATAATTGAAACCAACCAAACATATTTTTCAAAGATACAAAAATAGAAGATTGCGAATATAACCAAAAACTTGTCACCAATTTCCGATCTTATAAATTATTTATTATTTTAGTGTTTATTTAGTAGATAATTTGTTTTTCGGAATTGTTTGGTAATATGCATGATATTAGCCAAGTTACTATTGTATATTGAAATAATATTTAGGTAGTGAGATCTTATATATATAAATATAGTAATATTAATTATGTTAACTATATGAGTAATCTTATTTAATTTTTGTTTAAATATAAAGATTAAAATATTTGGAGTGTTTGGATATGAATATAGTAGTAGTTAATGATAGTATAATTTGTTTGGGTATAGAAATTAAGTTATTTTGGAGTGTTTGGATATGAGTATAGTAGGAGTTAATAATTTTAATTAATGAAAGGAAAAAAGAGAGAAAAAATTAGAGGTTGACACATAAGCTCAAAATGCTTCTCCTTTAATATATAGAAGATATCCACATAGAATTGCTAATTTTAAATTTGTATTTCTTTTCCTACGTTACGACTTACGATATACTACATTGATGAGGATCGGATACTAAAAAGATTTTGAAGAAAAAGAAACAAAAATATTCACTAAAATTAAGCATATGTGAAACCAATATCCATAGAGAATATCTCCATAGAATCTGTAACGAACATCTGTATTTCATTTACGACGATCAATTGAGAATATATGATAACTCAGAGCTATTACACTTGATAAGGGAGAATATGAAATTAGTCTTTTGCCTTAACATAATATGATTATGAATCTGAGTCTGCACCTTATCACTTTCTGTCGAAAGTAACAACTGTTGAAGCTGGTGGTGGCCTTATTTTTTGATAAGTACGGTTTTAGGCTCAGGATGGGCTTGGATCCAGAAAAACATCACATCTGGTTTTACTAAGCCTTTTTCTTTTATTATCTACCCCATGTGCAGTTGTCCTCATCGTTGCTTCGCGATTGCCATCGATGAGGATAGACGAGGGCAAGGATTCAGGGATGAGATGGAAGATGGCATTGTAACCCGATTCTCTCAATTATGCCAGCAAAAATCAATTCTTTTTTCAAGCTCTCTTCTTTTGCTTCGTCTCCTAGCACGAGTCTTGAGGAACTCTGCAGCTAAAACAATATCTCTACTTTTTTTGTTTCAGTTTGTAGATGTATACATATTTGTTGAAGAAGAAGTTCATATTCCCACACTTTCTATGAATGTCTATAAACATGAGAACATTGGGCCATTGATTGAAAGTAGTTTTATATTTGAATGCAGATTTACGAAATATTTTTTGGGTTTTCATGTTGTCATGGAACAACTTGGTTTTATCGAATAGATGATGAATCGGTTATCTCACCTTTTTTGGGGCTCTAATGAAGAGGAAAGAGATAAATTTCATGGAGTAGATGGAAAAAAAAAGTTAAATTAATAAGTTTTAATCAATCTTTGTTGAATACATATTACACAAGTAACAAGATACATACATGTAATTATATAGCGATTTGTATTTTTTAACGATTTCACCACATAACTACTATATCTGCATTTTGGATAAGAATATTGTTTTTTTCTTTGTTATTAGTAATATGATTTGTTATATATATATATATCCACATGATATGAATTAAAATACGAAAATTAAGATAAAAGTTTTACATCTAATGATTTAAGATCCATATTTAAATAGTATTTCAAAAAGAAATTGTAATTCAACGGGTTATTAATTAAAATTAAAATATTTCTATGAATAATTTTTAATACAATTACCCGCGTATTAACGCGGGCCTTAATCTAATATGTTAATAATAGAACAAAATTACAATCAGATGCAAAACAAATATAATAAACTAGATTAGGCACTCCATATTATGAAGGGCATTAGATTTTAAAATTGATTATTTGTATTATAAAGTGGTACTGAGCACAATTTTTTTAAACAATATAGTTATATTCTAAATTAAACATATGTTTATTTATCTAAAAACTACATCTATTAATAATAGGAATCCTAAAAAAATCAAGAGCTAATTTTCTTTCGTAATGCTTATTGTATATTTATAGTATACCAAAAGATGCATTTGAAGCATCACAAAGGTCGTGTCTTTTCGTCAAAAGTGGTTTTTTCTGAAGCGTTCCGTCTTTTCCTTAAAGAGATTTTTTTGCGAAGAGTTGTGTCATTTCGTAAATTTTTTTTAAAAAAATACTTATCATTATCGCATAGTTGTGTCCTTTCGTGAAATGCAGTATTTTCCGAAAAGTTGTGTCCTTTCGTGAAATGCAATATTTTCCGAAAAGTTGTGTCTTTTCATAAAGGTCGTGCCTTTTCATCAAAATAGGTTTTTCCCGAAGAATTGCGTTTTTTCGTAAAATCAGTTATTTTTTTAGAAAAATTGCGTCTTATTGTTAGAAACAAATTAAAAATAATTTTGGTTTTTTTGCGAAGAGTTGCGTTTGTGCAGATAAAACAAATTTGACAAATATTTATTATTATCAAATATTTGTGTCCTTTCGTGAAATGCAATATTTTTCTAAAAAATTGTGTCTTTTCATGTCCTTCCTTTTTGTTAAAAACATACATTTTTCCTATGAATCATGTCTTTTCATAAAAGTAGTTTTTACAAAAAATTGCATTTTTTCATAAAAAATATATATTTTTATCGAATAGTTGTATCCTTTCGTAAAATATAGTATTTTCCAAAAAGTTGGGTAAAAAATTGTTTATTTGAGTTTTTTGCGAAGAGTTGCATCTTTTCTAAAAAATCTTTTTAACCTAAATTTATTATCGAATAGTTGCGTCCTTTTTTGAAATGCATTATTTTTCCGAACAGTTGTGTCTTTTCAAAAAATAAATTAAAAAAATACTTTTTAGTATTGAAACTTTGTGTATTTTCGTAAAAAGAGGTTATTTCCGTAAAAGTCGTGTCAATTATTAATAGATATTTGTAAATTGTTATTACTTTTGACATAATAGAAGAAATAATTACTAAAATAGAATTGTAGTGGAAAAAAGATTATTACATTTAAAAAATAAACTTTGAATCTCGATATAAATTTGTAAATTACAGGGGGTGTATTCAATATGAAATTTGAAGTGATTTGATTTTAGTTGAGTTTTTAAATGATTTTGGATGATTTAGGAAAATTATTGTGATTTTAATTGAAATCCCATAGAATCCCACCTAAAACAATGTGATTTGTTTTATCATATTTTTAACTAAGGAATCATACCAAAACCCATTAAAATCACATCAAATTTCCTAAAATTCATTGTTTAAAACATTTCCAATAACACTGGATTTTGAAGTAGTTTTTAAAACCACAAGTTCAATAACACTGGATTTGAAAAGAGTTTTTAAAACTCATGTTTGAATAACAGATGATTCTGTTGTAGTAAAGAAGAGAAAGAGAGAATTGTATTGTGTATTATTCTATGAGAAGTACAGAGTATATATAGGGATACAAAACTAAGAAGGAACTAGGGTTTAGGCATACTCTAGAACATGGACCTCTAATGGGCATCCACTAAATGGGTTTATAACACTCCCCCTTGGATGCCATTAGAGTAAAAATAATCCTAATACGCATAAAATGTTGCCTCATTAAAACCTTACCCGGAAAACCCAGTTGGGACAAAACCATGGTTAAGGAAAAAGAGTGCAACGCGCTTTTACTCCCCCTGATGAGTGCATAACTTGAGATCTTCTTGATGCTGCAAACTTATTTCTTGAAAGTAGTAGTTGGAATTGTCTTGAAAATAAATCTGCCTAAGTTTCGCTTGAACAACCTTTAGAACATGTACACCGCCATTCTTCTGCAACTCATCGGTCTTCTAGATGATTCATCTGGATCATTCTCTTTGTTTCTCTAGATATCATTCATGGATGACATGCTTATGGGAGATTGATAGACTTTCATATATCATTATAATGATAACATTCCTCTATAAGTGTCTATCATTTGCGTTTTCTTTGATGTCTCGTTAAAAACCTTTCATAGAAAAACCCTATGGGATAAAAACTATGATAAGGGAAAAAGAGTAAATCCACGCACATCATTATATTTCTCCCCCTCGGAAACATCTTCTTCAAGAGATGAATTCCGATCATATATGCTATCTTTTTCGAATTATTATAAGAATAGCCCTAATGAACAAACTCATATGATATCTCATATCATTGGACTTTTGGTCCATAACATTTTTTCTTTATAGAAGACATATTTTGGTATATTTGGACTTTAAGCCAAAATCTCATATATGTACAAGTCTCTAAACATTTCTCTTGTACATAATATTCATGCTCTTCTAAAAGCTATGATATTTGACTTTCCCTTTTGTCAAACACATATTTCAATCATGAATAAATCACAGAATTGCTCTAATCTCATTTTATGTATGGTACTTCAAGACCAAATATATATGAGCATTTTTCTGTAATATCTTTCAAGGAACTTTGAACATAACATCTTTTTGCTAAATTAATTTGGGATAACTCTGCCGGAGTTTCGATGATTTTCAATTAAGAATCACTTTATCAAAAACTTTTGATAAGTCTACATGGGTAAACATGTACATGATTATACCCCATGTTACATCTTTCATTCGATCTAAAATTTCCCAGGAACATACTTAATCCTACAGGGATATATCCTTCATGGATTTTCATATAAATTTCATTATCCAATGGGTTGTATAAATAAGATATGGACTATATCCTTTAAACATAAATCAAGTCATTCTTTTTCTTGCCATATTAATAAAGAACTTGAAACTAGTTGCATCCACCACAAGAGAGTAAATCTCTTCATAATAAGTTCAAGATCTTGTGAAATTTTCACTCTTTTTTCACATAAAGACTTGTTTATCTTCCACTGGTTTTACACTTCAGGTGTATGGACTACTGGTCCAAAATTCTCTACAAGAGATTATGATTATAAGTCTATTTCTTCCTTTCTATGATTGGCCAATCATTACTTTGTGTACACTTTTCAATAGACTTTCTTGATCCTCTTTTTCATAATATCAACTGCTTTCTCAATGCATGCAAAAATATTACGACGTCGATTTTGCTTTTCGATTCCATTTTATTTATGACATGACATAACTATTTGAGATCTCTTTATTCTCAGGTACCTGAATTTATGTCTATGTCATGTTTCTCTTCAGGAGATCATTCGTATATATAAGTGTTTCCTCAATCTAACCATTGTGAATTAAGCTCCTTTTCTTTTTGAGGATTCTTATATTTGGAACCAAATAGGTCTATCACGCTTCATGCGATCTTTAGACTCATTAGCAGTTTGATATTGTCCTTTTGGGACATCAATTATAATTGGAGCATTACAGCTGGTAAGTGACTTTATCACTCTATATGGGTCATAAAAGCATTTGGCAATCAATGCTATAAGCTCTGAAATGAATTATCCTTTGGACTTCTAATTTACTTTTTTTTTTGTCCGAGGATCAATGATAATTCATTGCAGCTTATTTTATTTTCCAGCTGTTTATTTTCTCCCCCTAATGTTGGAAAGACTGACTTATTACAGTCTACAAATCAGGCCTTATTTAAATCCTTCAAGGATGGCTCTAGATTATTAATATCAATGGAGATTTATATCCAACATATATTCCCATCTTTATTTAAGGATCCATCTTCAAAATTATGTGGTGGAGCAACTGGAATGTATATCGTACATCCAAGATCCTAGATGGAAAATAATTGGTTATGACCCAAAACCAATTACAATAGGGGACAAATATTGATTATTTATTGGCATGATGCGAATTATGTATGAACATGTGCTACCATATGTTCAACATTTATCCTAATTGATGTTGTAATCATCAAAGGCTCATGAATTCACTAGAGTTATTAAGATGCACGATGGGTGATCAGCCCTGCAACATCTCAACATTCTAGAAAATTCATAGATTCCAATTCTATTAGCCTCATGAAAACCATATATTAATTTATCTTATCAGCAAACATCACATGACAAATCATTACGAAGAATCTTCTAGTTCTTCAATGATTGTCTACATATATTACTTTTCGCATCATTATTGAATCGTAATGGTCTAACCGATTCATGCCAAATAAAAATATATTTCATAAACTTCTGATTTACTATATCTTTTCATCTCCATTCTACAAATCTTTGTGTAGTACAAAATACAAGTAGTTTCACAAAAATACTTTTGCTCTTGGGAAATACTAAGGTATTTACATTTCCTTTACTTGTTGTCTCAAGATGAATTTTTCTAAAAATCTCATAAATTTATGTTATGAAAGATTCGTATGAACATAGTTTTATGAATCTTCTGGATTCATGTGAACATAATCTTCTGGATGTTTCACTTATTATGGTATGTGGGATTCTTTAACTCTCCTCCTCGAGATGATAACACTGATTTTATCAATCTTAAATTGAATCCCTTTTTAGAATCAATAACATATCCTACTCGGGACATGTATTATACCTTAAATCCTTCTAACTTTTGAGACTTATGAGAATAAATGCATACATATATCAAATACATTCCCAAATGCAATATTATCAATGTGCTCTTCTGGAGCATTCATATATATGCTCTTGTTAAGCATTCAATAAGCCATGTACTACCTTGTATTGTACTCTCAATAGATTCGTTCATTTTCAAAATGATTCACATATCTTTGACTTATAACCATCTCAATAATCTCACTTCTGGTGAAAATATGAGTTCCCGATAGAGACTGTTCGATCTCGATCTTGACCATAACCATATTCATATCCACTTTCACATTATGACCCGTTCCATAGCAATTTCTTCAACAAATACTATTGGTATTGCCATTTTCTTCTTTAGTATATGATATCACATTCGCTTTAGGGAATGGTGCTTAACAACAAATACAGCATATGTTTAGTCTCAATGAGATAAGATATAAGTTCTGAAAAACTCCTTAAATCTCTTTTCACAAATTGTTGTCCACACGACAACATTACTTGCATGAAATTAAGTTTAAGTATATCTCTCTAAGAGATATCAAATTGCAAGTAAATCTGAACATAGGTGAATTATATTCACTTAAAGACTTCAAGTCTTGTAGGCAATATCAACCAACCATTTTAGGCTTTAGGAAATATCACATTCTGGTGATCATACCTTTCCTTTAAGAATTGCTCTGACTAAATCTCTATGGTCAAGCAGTGAACATAATCTTCTGGATATGTCACTTGAAGTGAACTTTCATAATCATCAAACAGTGATCATAATCTTCTGGATTTGTCACTTATGGTCTATGTGAGATTTTCTAATTCTCTTACTCGAGATCATACTCAGACAGTGATCACAATCTTCTGGATTTGTCACTTATGGTTTTTGTGAGATTTTCTATTTTGTTTTTCCTTTGAGATGATGAAACTTCAGGTTCATCCATCTCGAATTTAATCTCATGATGAACAAAGATATTATTGTAATCATCTTATTCATTTAAGACTAAGTAGTCTGATTAATACCATCACAATTGGTGAGGTTTCGTCATCTCGAAATGAATCTCACGATGAACAAAAATATTATTGTGATCATCTTATTCATTCAAAACTAAGTATAAGTCTTATTAAGACCATCACAATTGGCTAATCAAACTTTATTCGACCATGTATAAAAATTAAACATAATGGATAGACAATACTTATCTTAATAAGGAGAAGTGCAGCGAGATTAATGTTCCGTACATTGAAATAGTTCACGTTGCTCATATGCAAGAGATAATTTCGTCAAGAATCTCTAAATACTTTGTGACACCGATTTATTGAAATAGTTCACGTTGCTCATATGCAGGAGATAATTTCGTCAAGAATCTCTAAATACTTTGTGACACCGATTTCTGCTCCACACATAAACGACATGAACATTAGTGAACCCATTACGAATAAATTTCTTATCAAACCCATGTAAAAATATATAACAATAAAGAGCTTATAAGGTTTGCTTAACTAAAAGCCTATGTGCATCACGACAAAAACCAGTAGGTATAAATGAGTTTTTTTTTTTTTTTTTTTTTTTTTTTTACAGAAACTACTATTAATATAATCCTTAAAAATTATGTTGAATCCTCAAATTGTTGTAGTAAATTAAATACCACATGAGTTGTATAATCTCATGAGTTGCATAAATTAAAAAAAAAAATTAAATACCACATGAAATCAATTCGTTCTCCAAACAAAAGCAATTGTGACTAATCCTTATTGATGCAATGACTTGTTAATGCCACGTGATAATAAATAAAGATTAAAACAGGATTAATTATCAAAGACCGAATCATCTTAGTTCTCTCAACGTATAAACATGATCATGATGCGATTATAATAAAGTATAAAGAGTACTTATCTCGATAAGTGACGAAGATTGATTCTTCTGGAAATCAGAAACGGGCCCGCATCATGGACTAAGATTTCAGCGGAGATGTTTCAATCGACAACAATAACATAGAGATCGGAGACGTCGGAGAGAAACATAGACATCGGTGGAAAGAAGAGGTAACGTTGATTTAGGGTTTGCTTAGGTGATAAGAGTTTGGGTTTAGACGGCTAGGGTTTTATTTAGTAGCTAGGGTTTACTCAGCTAGTTAGAACTCGTGCTGATAACGTGTTGTAGTAAAGAAGAGAAAGAGAGAATTGTATTGTGTATTATTCTATGAGAAGTACAGAGTATATATAGGGATACAAAACTAAGAAGGAACTAGGGTTTAGGCATACTCTAGAACATGGGCCTCTAATGGGCATCCACTAAATGGGTTTATAACAGATTCCAGGTTGAATACACCCCCTACAACTTTTCAGAATTTTAATTGGAGATTTAAATAAACCAAAATTACCAATTTTCAAATGATGACATTTCATAAGGTGACTTTTCAAAAAATGACATTATAAATAGATGTTATTGTCAAATTACTTCTCTCTAATTTTAGTCTTCGTTTACAATGGATAAACGTCCTAACCAAGATATTTACAATTCATTTGTAACAAATTGTGAAACTAATTTATCTTCTACAAGTATTGATGACATAAGATCGACACTTCCAATGTTTTTCAATGATAAAGATTTTCTTGCCTTTAAATTTTGTATATTACTATTGTTATTTTTTTGTAGTCTTAAAAAATATTCATTTTTAATTTTTTATGTTTTAATATTTTATGCAGGATGTTGTTTGACTTTGATCGATAATGGTAAAATCCAATAGTATATTAATTGTAAACTTGTTTTGCTAGAATTTCTAATTGTCGACTTGTTTTTGAAATTTTAAATAGTGAATTAATAAAGTTGTATATGGAAATAATCTAAACTAATATTCTTAATTATGTATACCAGAGAAAAAATGATGACGAACATCGATGAAGCACTTCAATTAGGAAAAGATTCGAGAGGTTTGCTTTATTTCACATAAAGATGAATCTGTTTAGGTAAAGAAGAGAAGAGAAACTGATGTCTTATTCTAGAGAGAATGATGAATATATATAGGGTACAAGTATTAGGGTTAGAAGGAATACTTGGGGAATAAGTCTAGCATATTCTATGGGCTTCTAATGGACATCCACTAAATGAGCTTATAACACTCCCCCTTGGATGTCATTAGAGTAAAAATAATCCTAATACACAAAAGAAGCTACCTCATTAAAACCTTACCAGGGAAAAACCATGGTGAAGGAAAAAGAGTGCAGCGCGCATTTACTCCCCCTGATGATTACATGACTCAAGATCTTTGGGGCGACGTAATCTGATACCATAAACTAACTTCTGGAAGGTAGCAGTTGGAAGCGCCTTTGTAAAAAGACCTGCTAGATTCTCGCTTGAACGGATTTGCTCTATCAACTTTGGTAGAAGGTGCTTTGTTATGTCGCCTTTGATGTATCCTTCCAATTGTCTCCTTTTATAGGCTGATGAGTGCATAACTTGAAATCTTCGTGATGCTCCAAACTTGTTTCTTGAAGGTACTAGTTGGAAGTGTCTTGAAAATAAGTCTACCAAAGTTTCGCTTGAACAACCTCTTGAACATGTACATCGTCATTCTTCTGCAACTCATCAGTCTTCTAGATGATTCATCTGAATCATTCTCTTTATTTCTCTCATTATCATTAATGTATGATATTCTTTTGGAAGATTGATAGACTTTTATAACTCATTATAATGATAACATTCCTCTATATGTGTCTATCTTTTGCGTGTTCTTTGATGTCTCGTTAAAAACCTTTCATAGAAAAACCCTATGGGATAAAAACTATGATAAGGGAAAAAGAGTACATCCACGCATATCATTATATTTCTCCCCCTCATAAACATCTTCTTCAGGAGATGCATTATGATCATATATAATATCTCTTTTGGAACTATTATAAGCATAAAATTAATGAACAAACTCGTATGGTTGCCATATGATATTTTATACTATTGAACTTTTGGTTCATAGCATCTTTTCGCTAAATGTTTAATCTGAGACATCTTGAGATAGTTTTGTCTTTTCAAGATCTTTTATCTCAAACTTTTTCTTTTGATATTCCACTGTATATAAATCTCTTCATGAGTTATATGATGTTCAAATAATCAAATATATACTGCAATCATAACAAATCATTTTCTAAATCTTCTTATAAATATGCATAGGCTAATATCATCTTTTCATTGTCTTTCTCTTAGCAAATACTCACTAAGAAGATTCTTGCAGTGTACATCGTTCTTGGAGTATATAAATATCATTATACAGTGGTTACTTATCGCATAACTTGTAATAACTCTGCCGGAGTTTCGATGATGTTCAAATGAAGAATCACTTTATCAAAATATTTTGATACGTCTACATGGGTATTTACATGATTATATCCCATGCTACATACTTTCTTTTCATTCGATCGATTACCGAGTAAAATTCCTGAGAATATAATTCTAATATCATTAATCCTTCAGGGATTGTATCCTTCACATATATATCCTTCAAGGATTGCATATAAATGTCTTTATCCATTGTTTCATCTTCTTACTACCAAATTTGTAAGATATCAAAATAATTGCCACCACAAGAGAATATATCTCTTCATAAAACATTTTTTATCTTTGTGAATTTCACTATATTCACTATTCTTTCATACAAAAGACTCATTTATATGACACTGGTTTTACACTTTAAGTGCAAGGACTACTGGTCCATATAATTCTCTACAAGAGATTATATAAGTCTATTTCTTCCAATCATTATTTTGTGTACACTTTGCAATAGACATTCTTTCATGATCCTCTCTTTTTATCCATAATATCAACTGCTCATTGCATGCAAAACTATTACGACGTCGATTTTCTTTATGGTTCCATCTTATTCCATACATGACATAGCTAGCTATAACTCTTCATTTTCAAGTACTTGAACTTTTTCATTTGTCATGTTTATGTTTCTTCTAGAGATCATCCAATCTCTTCAGGAGATTTTTCAAAGTCTTTCTTTCCTCGAATTGGTCATTCTCAATTTATGCTCTCTTTTCTTTCGAGGATTCTTAATATTAGGAACCAAATAAGTTTATCACGCTTCATGCGATCTTTAGACTCACTAGCAGTTTGATATAGTCCTTCCGGGACATCAATTTTAATTGGAGCATATACAGCTGGAGTAGGTGACTTCATCACTCTATTTTGAGTTAGTAAATGTGTATGGCAATTAATACGCTAAGTTCTTCTTATGAATTATCTTTTTGGACTTCTCATATAAATTTTTTTGGTTCGAGGATCAATGATAATTCATACATATCTTTCTCCAGCTGTTTAATTTCTCCCCCTAATGTTGGAAAAGTTGACTCATTAAAATGAAAGTATATAAATTGAGCCTTATATAAATTCTTTTGGGATGACTCTTAATTATCTTTCATATCCAACATATATTTTTATCCTCTTTTGAGGTTCCATCATCAAGCACTGTGGTGGAGCACTTTTCACATTCATAGATCTTTCATTCAAAGATCGTTCAGATGGAAACTATTTGGTTTCTAACCCTAAACCAATAATGATGGGGAGAACAATTAGTTATTCATTGGCTTGATGCGAATCAATGCTACTAAAATTTGTATATGAACATGAGCTCCAGGATGTTCAACACTTATCCCAATGGACATATAATAATCAGGCTTCAAATATAAACCAAAAATAACCTCGCAAACTCCAAGTTGCTGGTTTATAACAAGGAAAAATATGAGCTTTTATTGCATCAATCGATTCAATGCGTCCATTGAATCGATGCATCTAAATGTCACAAAGGGGTTGATCAGCCCATAATCATCTCCTTGTATATATTTCGGAAAAATTGGTAGAGTCCAAATCATCTTTAGCTGGTGAAAGCCATATTATCATATTGCTTTTGAGCAAATAGCCTATGATAAATAATTAGGAAGAATCTTCTGGTTCTTCACTTAATGTCCACATAAATATCATAATTTATTTATTTTTTCGCATCATATTTAAACTAGGATGACCAATCCGGTTAGGCGAAACATATAAATTCTTAGTAAACATTTGGTTTACTTTTCATTCTTCACTAGTAAACTTCTGGTTTACTTTTCATTCTTAGCTAGTAAACTTCTGGTTTACGTTTCATTGCTAATTAATCACTTACTCCCTTCTGGAGATAACATAAAATAACTTTCTTTAATCCATGACACCTCAAACATGGATTTTGATAATGAATCATGTGCCAATAAAGTAATAAATGGGACAACAATAGAAATTCTATAATCTAGTATAGAAAATCTTAAAGATTAATTTGACTAAAAACTTGTAGACATGGTACAAAATGAAGAGCATATATATAAAGCGTACCTGGAAAATCCATAGCTAATGATGGGAGTTGTCATAAAACAAAGACCGAGGCAATCAATTTAGTATCTACTTTCTCGGCAAATTTTATTCATACGATCATTTTCCTTTATGTATCATATATCATATATATCATATTTACTTCAGAGAATATATCAAAACTAGTCAAATATGAGTATGATTTCTTATCAATAACTCATATATATTTTCTCATCCTCAAGAAGAATCCAT
Source organism: Arabis alpina (assembly GCA_900128785.1). NCBI lineage: Eukaryota > Viridiplantae > Streptophyta > Magnoliopsida > Brassicales > Brassicaceae > Arabis > Arabis alpina. The sequence goes on from LT669794.1 coordinate 12,983,913, forward strand.
AATATTTCTTAAATTCTTGTTCATGACTTTGTGTCTATAGGACAACATTACTTGCATGGAAATTTTATTATGTATGCTTTACCAACTCCGCATTAGAGATATTCTCTCAATATAATATCAATTAGCAAGTTATTCTAAACATAGCTGAATTATATTCACTCACAGACTTTTAGTCTTGTAATCTTGGATATAGCTAGATTTAACCAATCACATAGCTAGTTTTATGTAATATCACATTCTGGTAATCATACTTTTCCTTTGAGAATTGTTCGAAGAACTTAGTGAACATAATCTTTTAGATATATCACTTGTAGTGAACTTTAATAATCAAGTAGTGAACATAATCTTCTGGATATGTCACTTATTGTCTATGTGAGATTCTCTAAATTTTCCTCTCGGGATGATATGAAACTTCAAGTTCATGTATCTCAAATTGAATCTCACTATATAAATCCAATTTGGGTAATGTATTTTATCTCAATCCAATCCTTATAACCTTTGAGACTTAAAAGAATATATACCATCAAATATTACCTTCTTGTAGACTGTATGCTCTTCTGGAGCATTCAATAAGCTATTCTGGAGCATTCAATAAGCTATTCTGAAGCATTCATACATTGATTTTCTTAAGCATTCAATAAGCTCTATACTTCTATTGTATTATTTCACTTCAGGTGAGAATACAAGTTCTCGAAAGAAATTCATTAACTTTGTTCTTGACCATTCAAAATAATTTTATAGCCTTGGCTTAGTGTGCTCTTTTTCTTTATATATACATATATATATATATATAATATGTCACATTCACTTCAGGGAATAGACCAAAATCACATGAAACATGATTCATGATCAATAGTGCACAATGATCGAACAAACAAATAATTAAAATGTATGAGCTGATAGCATTAATCGATTAGCTATATAAAGCATCAATGGTAAAATAGGTATGCCAAAACATTAACCAATCATATATACAAAGTATTGATTGTAATTCAAAACTTGCATAATAGTTATGCCATGAATTTATCATATTGATTAAACATGCATCGTTTTGTGTAAAACACCAAATGATATCATGATATGTCGATATCAAACCAATCAGACCAATACATACCAAACAATTAAAAAGAACTTTCAATTTTGGTAAATCAACAAAGCCATAATTAAACATGTCTCTCATATATCTCTGAGACATGTGACGAGTGATATTAATGAAACATGTTTTGGTCTATAACGTGATGATGCCATGTATGAATTTTAAAAATCAAATATGAATCATATGATAGGATTAATAACACTTATTAGCGTATTAATAAAATAATTAATATACATAAGTATGATTTGTGAGAATTACTCGATGATAAACATAGTGTTCATGAATTAACATGTGTATGTTATCGAATCACAAAATCAAATTTAAAAATAAAAACATAATTTTTAAAAAAAATAATAATTAATATATATATATATATATAAGTATGATTTGTGAGAATTACTCGATGATAAACATAGTGTTCATGAATTAACATGTGTCTGTTATCGAATCACAAAATCAAATTTAAAAATAAAAACATAAAATTGTTTAAAAATAATAATTAATATATATATATATAAGTACGATTTGTGAGAATTACTCGTTGATAAACATAGTATTCATGAATTAACATGTGTATGTTATTGAATCACAAAATCAAACTTAAAAATAATTTATAAAATAAAAATTTATCAAAACAATTAAGAATAACAAAAGAAAGATCACGTGAACTTGTGACTACAACAAAGTTATAAATAATACTAGATGCATACTGTATAATTAAAAGAAAGATAGCTTACGATCGATCGGAGAGAGGAAGAAAAAAAAAGCTATTAGGGTTTACTCAGATAGCTAGATCTATCGTGCTGATAACGTGTTTAGGTAAAGAAGAGAAGAGAAACTGATATCTTATTCCAGAGAGAATGATGAATATATATAGGGTACAAGTATTAGGGTTAGAAGGAATACTTGGGGAATAAGTCTAGCATATTCTATGGGCTTCTAATGGACATCCACTAAATGAGCTTATAACAGAATCTTATTTCTAAATTATATATTAGTTTGATATGTTTGTACTAATATATTAAAAAACCGCCATGAAAAAGACACAACTCTTTGGAGAAAACCCGGTTTTACGAAAGAACACAACTTTTCAAAAACTTACCTTATTACGAAAAGACACAAGCTATCGAAAAAATATATATTTAATATTATCGAAAAATTGTGTCTTTTCGTAGAAATTGGGATTTTTCCGAAGAGTTGTGATTTTCGTAAAAAATGCCGTTTCAAAAATATTTGTTTTATGGTTATTTTAAAGGGTTGTGTCTTTCCAAATTTGTAAGATCGCGTATTTTTGAAAATAACCGCTTTATGGTTATTTTGAAGGGTTGTGTCTTTTTGAATTTGTTAGGCCATATTTCAAAAATATTTCGTATAGACTCGTCTTTCCAAAAATAACCATTTTATGGTTAGTTTGAAAGATATGCCTTTTCGAATTTGTATGATCGTGTCTTTTAAAAGATATTATGTAAAGTCGCGTCTTTTCAAAAATAACCTTTTTATGGTTATTTTGATGGATTGTGTCTTTTCGAATTTATAAGATCGCGTTTTTCAAAATATTTTTTAAGTCGTGTCTTTTCAAAAATAACCGCTTTCTGGTTATTTTGAAGAGTTATGTTTTTTCAATTTTGTAGAGTCAGGTCTTTTTAAAAATATTTAGTTGAGTCGCGTCTTTTTAAAAAACAAATGCTTTATAGTTATTTTGAAGGGTTTTGTTTTTTTAATTATTATGTCATCAATATTTGTAGAAGATAAAATAGTCTAATAATTATTATTATTAGTATTATTATATATATTTTTTTTTTGAAGATCACGTTTTTTCAAAAATATTTCGTATAGTCGCGTCTTTTCGAAATAACTGCTATTTTGATGGGTTGTGTTTTTTTCAAATTTTAAGGTTGTGCCTTTTCAAATATACTGTAGAGTCACAAAATTATTAAAATAACAGCTTTATCGTTATTTTGAAGGGTTGTAACTTTTTGAAATTTTAAGATCGCGTTTTTTTCAAAAATATTTCTTAGAGTCGCGTCTTTTCGAAAATAACCGCTTTGTGGTTATTTTGAAGGGTTGTGTATTTTCTAATTTATAAGGTCGCATCTTTTGAAAAGTGTTTCGTAGAATCGTTTCTTTATGGTTATTTTGAAGGGTTGTGTCTTTTCGAATTTGTAAGGTCGCGTCTTTTCAAAAATATTTCTTAGAGTCGCGAATTTTCGAAAATTACCGTTTTGTAGTTTTTTTGAAATAGTGTGTTCTTTTTAAATTCATAGGATCACGTCTGTTCGTAAATATTTCGTAGAGTCGCGTTTTTTTGAAGAAAATGCTTTATGGTTATTGAAAGGGTTGTGTTCTTTAATTATTATTACTATATACTTTAGAGTGGTGTCTTTGAAAAATGATTTCGTAGATAGTTGATTCTATTCGAAAATAACCGCTTTATGGTTATTTTGAAGGTGTCTTTTCAAATTAGTAGGATTGCGGTTTTTTAAAAATAACTACTTTATGATTTTTTTTAAATCTATTAGGGATGATTATGGGTTTATATTCGCATGTGTATCGAAAGTAAATCATATGTTTGATTGTGATAATTGTTTTCTGAAAATGTAGTCGGGAAGATTTTTATCCCTCACGATTTCGCGGGGGTTCGAATCCTAGTTTTATTAATCGCAAATAAAAAAATAGATTTTGATGCAAATCACTAATAATTTTTTTAAAGAATCATTCTAAATGAATGAAAGAGTTTCAAAAATATATTTCAAAAACATTTCTTTTAAAAACAATTATTACATATTTGATTATCTTAAATAAAGAATTCACTCATAAATGTAAAATTCTAACCAAAATATTTATATTGCTATATATATTCATTTGAAAGATTACTTTTTGTTTATTAGTTTCCACGTTTTTAAACCAATATTTTTTTTCTTTTTTAATATAGGAAAGTTTCTATTAATTATATTAACCCATGTAATAATATTGATTAGCAATAACATGTGGCAAAATCTCGTGAGTTACTTTCTACGTGTTGCTCTCTCATCGAACGACCTCTCCTTATATATTTTTCGTTCTTTATGACTTATATTTTCTCTAAATTACTTTCTTTGATTTATATTTTTTTTCTCTCTACCTTATTTTACAACTTATATTCTCTCGATTTTTATTCTATTGTTTTTATAATTAGTTTAGACTTTTATAAATTTTATTTATCTTTTCTAATTAGTTTAAACTACTAGAAACTCTATTATTTTCTAATTAATTTGGATTATTAATAATTTACCTTTTTACAATTTGGTTAGTTACTTAACAATTATTTTGTGTGTTTTCCATTTTTATTTTTATTTTAAATGTCTTTTTTACTATATGGTTAGCTACTTAACAATTATTTTGTTAGTTTTTCATTTTCAATTTTACTTTTTTTAAATTATTTTTAAAAATTTAACACTTGTCATCGTTTCGAACATCATCTCGTGAATTACAATTTTGACGATCTCTCCTTTATATAATAAGATAACCTTTGATATATAAGGAGTAACCATAAACCCATGATGAAAGAGTCACAATAAAACCTAGCAAAACTACCAAAGAACGAATCAAATATTTTGAACTAAAAAGATCAATAGAAAAAACAGTGAGAATATAGAGGACTACTGACCCGATATCATCATACGTTGAGGGAACAACAACATCTGCATGATAATACGAAAACCAAAAATTTAAACATTAAAAGAGACGAATAACAAACAGAATAAGAAATATAACAAAGGCCAAAAGTGCGACCTAATACAAAAGAAGTAAACCATAACTTAGTATGAAGGAGGAGAATGTTGCATATTTATTGTAGTTCGATGACCTAGGATACACTTCACATAGATATGGAGCTGCCACGTCAGAAGTTTCATTTGTCTTTTATAAGTATAGATAGATTTATCTTTCCACATGTTAACTGTTTCCTATAACCCTTCTAGTACACTGAGAAAGAAGTTTGTTACTTTGGAAGATGGGCTTAATTGGGCCTTAAACTCTAATAACTAAACTTTACGTTTTAAGCCTAATATAATGGCTATATATGTAACCAAAAACGCTTCAGTGAAAAGATATCGAAGACGTCTTTTTTTGGCATCTAAAAACTTTATATTAAAACGCAAATGTTCGAAGATAATATAAAGGCTGGAACTGGACAAATCCAACCGTAGCCATAAAAACATGACAACGATACCGATAAAAATCAAAGCCCAAAAGAGGGAGACATGACTCAATCGGATCGCGGGAGAAATAGCACTACAAAGAGCCCAAACCAACGAAGGAGAATGACCAACAAATATCTCTGCAAAAGATACGATAAGCACAAATTTTGAAACGGAGACACTTGGTAAAAAAGCAGAATCTGGAAACACAACCACCAATACTTGATGCTTAAGGAACATACATTAGCTGATATGACAATGAACCACATGGAGAAGGGGACCACCAACCAAAGAACAACAACCTAGACATCCGACAACGCTTCAACTGATATTCAGCCGATACCACACTAATTAAAGGGGTTTCACAACTTATGTATATCGCCGATTGAAAATTATTCTGAAAAAGACGAATAAGAGGGGACCAAACTGCTGGGCGAGGGTAATAACTCGAACGCAACTTCAAGCAAGAGAAAAATCAGCCAACAAACTATCCAAACACCACCAACAATACCAAATGAAGCACCAAGAGGGGATCAAAATCAGGACCAAAACCAGAGAGAAGAGGCATCAAACCAACATAGATTATTGAGGAACCGGAGCAGAATGACGCAGGCCACAACCAAGCACAACCCACCAGCAAAGCGACTCCAAGAACCCATAACAAAAAACACACAAAGGTAGATCGGAGGAGGAGTAAAAGAGATCTAGAGTTGGGGTTGAGAGCTTTCGTGGCCGCTCAAAGGCGAAAAAAGATATCACCGAGCCATCGAAGACGTCTACTTCTCATATTTTTTTTTTGCTAAAAAACTATTTCTCATCTTCTCATCTATGAGATTAAAACATCCCAATATAATTTCAGTAGCTTACTCCTGTTTGGTTTTATCTTGAGTTGACTTTTTTAGCTAACTTTGCGATCCAATTTGATTTACATGTTGAATCTCAGACAAATTTATCGGAAATAAGGCATTAAGACATGGACGATGAGAAGCAAAGATAGGCATGACCACGGTTACAGTTATTGCGGTTACGGTTTATTAACCACCGGTTACGGTTATCAATTTCTTTTAACCTTAACCTTAACCATTTAATATACGGTTAAAACGGTTACGGTTATATACAGTACGGTTACGGTTAGATACGGTTAATATTTAGGTTATAATTATATAACTATGTAAATTTTTAAAAAGAAATATTTAAACAATAATATTATGGAAAATATATTTTTAAAAGTCATAGTCGTGCAATCGTGGGAAATGGTACTAAAATTCTAAAACAAATGGCAAGTAATTTATCTTAACAAAGTCAATTAGTCAAAATCATTTATATTGTGTAACGTAAACGACCATATTTTATTTCAAACTTAAGTAAATCTTTGAGTTTAACTAAAATATAACATAATTCACAATATTCTCATCAAATTAGTTAGATGTCATGTTTATAGGCATAACTTTATTACCACGATCTTTTTTTTTACAATTAATAGTTTTTCTAATTTTAATTATTTTTATTGTAAATTTGATGTGTTTTAATATTATTTATAATAGTTAAAAAATAATCAATTTAGCACATTCAGTTTTAATATTTAGTTATTATTGATTTAATTTTTACTAATTAAATATTATAAAATTAGACTGGATAAATATTGATTACCCATAATTTTATTATGTCATATTTATCATACATAATTAATTATACATAATTTATTTTTATTTTAAAATGGTTACGGTTAAAATTTTAACCTTACGGTTAACTGACGGTTTTAATATGGTTACGGTTAACGATTACGGTTTAACCATAACTAATCAACTTACGGTTACGGTTACGGTTTGGTTACGGTTTAAAACGATACGGTTACGGTCCGAAATACGGTTACGGTTAGATTTTGGTCATGCCTAAACAAAGAGAAGTAATTGACCTGATTCGTTGTTATGTCAGATACTCTCAGACTTATCCACAGAGGAATCTGTTCGTACTAGCGTTTTATCCAAATGATGGAGAAATCTCTGGTTACATGTTCCTGCTTTGGACATTTCATTACCCAGATGATGATGTCTTTGTGACTTTCGTAGTTACGTTTCTCGGTTCTGAAAATGAGCAACACTTGAAGAGATTCAAGTTGATCTATGAGGTTAATGAGCACCATGATTCTCGTTTCACGTCTTGGATCGATTCTGTGATTAGGCGTAGGATTTGTCAATTTGTGTTCGTAATGAGGTTGATGATGATGATGAGATGCCTTTATCTCTCTATTCCTGTGAGAGATTGGTGAGCTTAAATCTCTACCGCGTAGCATTGGATCATCCTGAATCTGTTTCGTTGCCTTGTGTCAAGACTCAACATTATGCGTTTAGATATGGTCAGGTATCAAGTTCATTCGACTCAAGAGACTCTAATATCAAGTTGTCACGTTCTCGAAGAGTTAACGATAGCTCGTGCCAAAACTAAAAAGGACTTGCTTCTGGTCCACTGAACCTAAGCCTAGAGACTCTTGGATCTGGAAATTTCTTCTCTCTTTGAAGCCTACGGCTAAGGCTCTACTTAGTTGTAAAGTGAATGATGGCACCTCTGCTAGTTTCTGGTATGACAACTGGTCTGATTTTGGGAGTCTTATGGACTATCTTGGTAACACTGGCCCAAGGGTGATGGGAATTTCGGTTCAGAGCACAGTGAGCCAAGCTTATACGAAATGTCCATGACATTCTAAGGAACACAACAACTCCTACCACAAATAGGGGTTGTGACATCTACTCTTGGGGACAGTCTCAATCACCTCAAGAATTCTCAACCAAGAACACATGGGATTTGTTACACCCCTCGGCACCAATTCAGTACTGCTTCAAGGCGGTCTGGCTCATTCCTTTACGTTCTGGATTTCACATCTTAACCGTCTCCCGGTGAAATCTAGATTAGCTCAATGGGGAATGATTGATGATCAGACTTGCACCTTCTGCTCTTCCCAGCAGGAAACAAGAGATCATTTACTTATCAACTGCGACTACTCTTGTCTGATATGGGAAAAGATTCATCAGAGGCTTGGTTCAAATGCTCAAAGTTTAAACTCCTGGGAAACAATGATGACTTGGTTACTGAGTAGATCAACGAATGGAAAATCTACTATTTTGAAGAGAATTGCTGCACAAGCTACGGTCTATGTCCTTTGGAAAGAGCGAAATAGTAGAATCCACAACAGGATCTCTCTCATCATGGATTCTTTGTTCACACAGATTGATAGATCCGTAAGGGATACTATACTAGCCAAAAGATTCAGCAAAAGAACAAGGGGTCTGCTCTCTCTTTGGTTTAGATTTAGCTAACATCTTCCTTCATGCTTTCCTGCTCTATTAAACTTCTTGATGGCTTTTTACTCTTTTTTTGGGCCACTGAAGTTCTCTGCTACTAAGCTCTTGTAATACATTTTCCTTTTGGTAATACTATTCACATTTTTTTCTAATGATAGCTCGTGATCCCAATGATTGCCTAGAAGTTGTCTGTGTGCGTTCCACGTCACTTAAAAGTTTCAAGATAGAGTGTGAGCGTTACAAAAGTAATGATCATGTTGTTGCAATCGATGCTCCAAGACTTGAGTGTATGACTCTCAGCGATCACCGATCTGATAGCTTCGTTATACACAGTATTTGTCCCTCAGCCAAAGTATATTATGTCGGCCCTGAGTACAAGCAATAGAAGCATTTGCTTCTGGGCTTTTTTAAAATACGTAATTATTCGGCGCTATTTTTATCAAAATCTATAGTATTCGGTCCATAAACATTTTTTTTGCTTCCGACCCAAAATATTTTAGAGTATTTTAGGGCGGGGCAACGTTCTCTTTAATGTGGAATATTGTGAGCCATTGGATCCAAACAATTCTTCCAAGATAGCCATGATCCGTAAATTTCTCCCTGGGTTATCTACAGTCAGCGATATGACCATCGTTGCTGACACTCTGGAGGTAAACTATATACATTTTGATTCAATAACATTAAGCTTACGCAGTTTTTTTATGACTTCACTAATGACTAAACCCATGTTTTTTTTTTTTTTTTTTGAAAAGAAAGTTAAATTATATTCAAACCAAAAAAACTGTTTTTACAATGTGTCGTGTTCTTTAAACTTTATGCTGAACGATTAAAACTTGAAAAGACTAACGAGTTTCAAACCATTTGCTTAGACTCTCGTCGTAAGCATGATCACCGGCTGCCAGAATGGAGCTGAATCTGTTCCGCATATTCTTATCAATGATCTGAATAATGGTTACCTCCGTGTTTGGCCTTTCTCCATGGCGACGGTTATTTCTTTCTCTCCAAAGCTGATGTATAGTCGCTTGAAAGAGATAGCGTAGGATGAATAAAATGAGCTTGTCGATGCTTTGATCCGTGAGAAGTTGAGATAATTGTGTCCAATCTGTAGTGTATAAGTGGTTGAGCAACCGAAGAGCTAGACTACTCCATACCTCGGACGAGTGAGTAGCTGCAAGCAAAGAAACTATGGCTTCTTGTTGCATTCTCTTGAGTACAGAGAACGCATTGAGCGTCATGGGCTGAGTTCCAAGCAAGCATGCGGTCTGCTGTCGAGAGACGATTCAGCATTGCAAGCCACGCGAGGAATGAGAATTTGGGAGTAGCATGTGTAAACCAAATCCCCTTGGACCAACTTGTAACCGTGTACGTTCTTCGAATCTGTTCCCATGTTTTTTTAGTGGAGAATCGTTTTTTAAATCTGCCATTTGGATCTCTCCATAGTGACAAGTCAGCGTGCTCTGTCCTTGTTGTTCCAATCTTATGGATTTCCTTCTCTACTTGATTTAAAATATCCACTCGATGTCTCCTACGGCGATCCATATTCATAACCTGCATAACAGTAGCATTAGCGGGGATTGCGAGATCAATATAACCTCTAGGTCCAGTGAGATTGATGACTTGCCCCAGATCAGACCACACATCGAACCAAAATGAAGTAATAGCTCCGTTCCCAATTTGAACCCGATAAAACTCCCTCGTTATCTCTAGATATTTCAAAAGCTTTTTCCACATCCAAGAGCCTAAAGAAGTTGACTCAGAAACCGACCAGAATGGACCCTTGTGTAAGAGAGATGTATGTATCCACTTGACCCACAAGGATGGTTGGTTAGAGAGGAGTCTCCATATCAGTTTTAAACAGCTGACCTTATTAACTTCAACGAGAGATTTTAAACCAAGACCACCTTCTTCTCGCGGTTTACAAACATCCTTCCAAGCGACTTTTGCCTTTCTCACATTCAGTTTCGGGCCTGACCATAGAAACGCAGCATACATTTTCTCAATCTCCAGTAAGCAACCTTGAGGTAGCCGGTAAGCTTGTAACCAAAAGTTAACCATGCTAGAGATTAGAGACGTTATAAGTTGAAGTCGTCCGGCATATGAGAGATATCTTGCGGTCCAAGAGGTTAACTGTGTTCTAATTTTTCCGAGTTGTACATTGAAATCCACCTTCGTTATCCGCTTCGTCAATAACGGTAGTCCCAGGTATCGCACCGGGAGTTGCCCAAGACTAAATGGAAATGTCTGTGTAATTTCAGTCTTCTTACTATCCGAAACTCCAGCTAAATAAAGCGTTGATTTCTCAAGGCTGATCTTTACACCCGCCTTCACTGCAAATTCGTCAAAGATTTTGATGGTTTCTTCAATTGAGTCTTTCCTCCCATCAACAAAAACCAGTAAATCATCGGCAAAACATAGATGAGTTATTTGGAGACCTTTGCACTTTGGGTGGTATCCAATACGTCGGTCCCTTGCTGCTTTATCAATCATCCTTGACAACACATTCATGCATATTACAAATAGATATGGAGAAAGGGAACAACCTTGACGTAGTCCACGGGAACTTTGGAAAAAACCTGCTAGTTCTCCATTGACTTGAATAGAAAATGAAGCCGAAGTGATACATAATTTGATCCAATGGATGAATTGATCCGGAAAATGTAGAGCTGCAAGTGTGTTCAACACGAAATCCCATTGAATGGAGTCAAAAGCTTTCACCAATTCTTTTGCTAAAAGTACATTCTCCATTAATAACTGATCTTTCACGAAAGCAGATTGATTCCATTCTACAAACTTGGGGAGCAAGCTTTTGAGTCTATTCACAATGATCTTCGAGATCACTTTGTATATGACATTGCAACATGAGATTGGGCGATAATCTTTCATCTCCCTCGCCTCTGTTTTTCGGAATTAGAGCTAAGATTGTCGAGTTGATACCTTTGGGGACACTACAAAAACAAGAGTGTATAGTGTCATTTATTTTATTAGTTTACATCAGTTTTTGATTGACACAACTAAAATTACATCATTTCTATAACTGATTTATCTATTAACGACTCTAATCTTTTACATCAATAAAAAAGACCGACGCAAATATTTTCATCATTTATTACAAATGATGTTAATATATGTCACTTATAAAAAATGAAGTGAACTCTTACATCAATTTGTATAAGTGATGTTAAATACTTGTGTCGGTTATAACAATTGATGTTGAATATTAATGTCATTTGTATAATCGATTTTATAATTACATCAATTGTAAATACAAATGATGCTAAAATAAAAGAAAGGATTTCGTTTTTGTCACTTTTTTTTTGCAGGAGTGTACTAGTTTAAATGTAAATACATTTTAAAATTCTTACATATTTATTAATTAAACCAAATATAGACACTTCAAATAAATAAATATCGAAAGGTCATCATGTGATAAAATCTTAACTGAATACAACAAATACCTAAATCAGTTATATAGAGAAGTAATTTTGTCCTCTCATGTGTTGTTTCCGATGTGGGACAAACCAAATTTGTTGGAAAAAAATCGTGTCATATTAATTATTTAATTAAATACTTGTTAGCATCACTTTTTATTGATACAAAATTTGCAATGATTTATTTAATTGATGCTAAAGGTATTTAATATATACATCAATTATTCAATTGATATGAATTGATATACTATATCAGTTTTTTTCTAATTGATGTAATTTTAGATAAATTAGTATCAATTTCACTTAATCGATGCCAAATGAACCGGTAGTAATATCAATTATATTAACTGATGTTAAAATATAAAAATTGTATCACTTGTTAATAAATAATTCTAATTAGTATCATTTATTTTTCTGATTCATTTTAATTGATTCTATCCACACCTTTTTTGTAGTGGGAGGAAACCTTTCACAAAGAACGACTTTATTGCAACTAAAAAATCCTTACTCACTATCGGCCATGCGGATTTGAAAAATTCACTTTTGAATCCATCAGGTCCCGGACTTTTGTCGTTTGGCATGGAGAATAGAACCTTCGTAATTTCCTCATTTGTTACCTCCTTTACTAACCGGTTTTGGTCTATTTCATAAGAGCAACGAAAATCCATCAAGTGTCCAAGTTCCTCTTGAGTCATTTGTTTTCTTTTGTTTCTCGCTGCACGTATAGGTTATTCATGATTACTGCAAAATGGAAAAGCTACCTCAGTTTTCTTACTTGTCTTTCTTGCATGCTTACTTCCAAGACACGTCGTGGGTATTGTTGCCAACGTTCCTTGAGAGCTGCTCAAATCTATACTATGCCGTCCTGGTGAGTTTCATTTGCTCGTGCTAATTGCATTACGATCTTTAGTAACGAAAACAAAAAATTCCTTCGGTTATATATTACTAGATTAAGGCCCGTGTTTATACGCAGATAATCATATTAAAAATTATTTATACACACATATCATGTATTTTTATCATAATTGTAATTGTTAAAATATTTTGAAATACTATTCATGATACATGGATTTTAAATCATTATATGTCAAAAATTTAATCTTAATTTCATGTTTTAATCCATATCATGTGGACTCTTAGATATAAGTGTAATTCAACTCATATTCCTAATAACAAAGGGACAAAATACTATATTCTTTTCTTACCAATAATGCATATATATTAGTTATGTAATAAAATCGTAAAATAATTCAAATAACGTAGAGTTACATTAGAAAAGAATAAATTTTATGTTGATGATCTCATAAAACCTATAAAATTATTTAAACATTAATTATACACTCGCCCGTTGGGCGAGTTTTGTTTCTTTTGATGTTTTTATGTTATTTTCTTATGTTTGGAAACTATATCATATATAACGTGTACTGCAAAATATTTATGTTAGTATATATCTTTTACATTCATTAACATATTATAATATCATATGTTCAATCATTAATTTGAGTGTGAAATTTTTTTTTTTTTTTTGAAATTCTTCCAATTTGGCATTTGATTTTAAATAAATAATTTTTAGTTTCTAAAAACTTATTATTTTATTTTTAGTTGCTTCTGTTTTAACCAATCATAATCGCGTAACATGCATAATAATATATTTACTTTTTATTAAACACTTTAAAAGTATTTTAATTTTTCCTAGATTTTAGTGTTAAAGCATTGATTTAAATATTGAATTATCAAATAGGTAATTTTTTTGCATCATGGTGTATAACTGCGTATACTTTTACATAAAAATCATATATCATTCTCCCTATATTTTGTTGTATAATTCATGAATAACGCGACCATTCATTTTTTAACTTTACATATATCAAAACTGAAGATTATTTATTTATTTTAAATTATGGTATTGCAACGTTTTTAATTTTTTCTTTTATACTTCCAGAAACTCAATTATATTGAATAATTTCTTTTTTTCTTTTCGACAAATCTTATATTCCAAATTTTTACTTTACTTTCTCCTAAATGTTTTTGATATCCTTTAGTGAAATCATATATCCTATTTCTCATTAAACCTTCAACATCATAGCAATCGGCGGAAGCTCAATTATGATGCCTTAATAATTGAATCATTTAATCTATTTTTGTTTGATTATATCTCATGTCGTTTATTTACATTTTTATTCATTACTCTTATATGTAAACTCATAATGTTTTGATTATTTTCTAATGAATTTTATTATAAATGATATATATTAATTATTGTATTTTTAGTTTAGAAAATAAAATACTCAAATAATCCTAAAACATCGTTTGCGTGATACATGAGTTTTATAATTTTATTAGCTTAACGACAAAATTTTGATTTTACCATTTACAGTGTATACCTCTTATGTTTCAAATAATGGTATTATAACACTTTAAATTTTGTCTTTCATCCTTTCATAAAATTCAAATATAACATAATGAAAAAATTGTATATTCCAAATTTTCATCCTATTATCTCATCTTTACTAAGATGGTTCAGTAGCTTTTTAGTGAAATAGTATATACTATTTTTGTACATTGACAACTCCTTAACAATTGTTTGACACTGAAATTATTTAGGTTTTTTTTCTTTGATTATTTGATGTCGTTTATAATTTTATCCATTTGTTTTTATATGTATATTTATTTTACATATTTCCAATTTCTTAAACTGATTATATATATATAAACTTTTAAGCAAGAAGGTCAACCTGTTGTTTAGAATTTAACATTATATTTATTTTACTTGTTTAACCCATTTTTTACTTACTTGTTTAAACTCTACATATATTTACTGATTTTTGTTTTTTTAATTTAATTAAAGTGTAGTAGTTATTAGTAACAATAAATATACATAAACGACATCATCTTTACTGAGATGGTTCAGTATCCTTGTAGTGAAACAATATATATTATTTCTCTTTAGATCAACAACATCTTAACAATCGTTTGACATTCAAATTATTTAGATTTGTTTTATTTGATTCTTTGATGTTGTTTATATTTTTATTCATTTGTTCTAATATGTATATTTAATGTACATATTTCCAATTTTTGAAATTGAATATTGTTATTATAAAATCCATATTTATTTTTGAAATTATATTTACAACAATACAATACTCAAATTAATTTTACATGTACTACGTTTAGCTATTTATTGACTTATTTTCGTATTTTATATTTAATTATATTTTTTTTACCTATAAGTAAGAATATATATACATAAACATGAATTAAATGACACTTAAATTTAAAATTAATTGTAAAAAATGATTTGCCTATGTGGACACCTTAGATGAAGAGAGGACTCCCTAATTATATATATGATTGCTATCATCTTCTTGGACTATTTGGAATTTACCTTTTTACAATTTGGTTAGTTATTTAACAATTCTTTTGTGTGTTTTCCATTTTTATTTTTTTAGAATTTTTTTAGAATTTGGTAAGTTACTTAACGATTGTGTTGTTAATTTTCCATTTTAAATTTTAATTGTTCTTAATTAATTTAAAAAAAAATTATCGTTCACTTTTTCTTTTATTTTCTATATATATTTATTTATGACTTATTTTCTCTTTAAGTTACTCTTTATTGATTTATATGGTCTCTCTATCTTTTTTTACGACATATCTTCTCTCGATATTTGTTTTTAGTTTTTTTAGTTAGTTAGACTATTTTAAAAAAAAATTAAATTAGTTCACACGACTGAAGCTCTATTGTTTTCTTTTTAGTTTGACGATTACAAATTTACTTTTTACTATTAGTTAGTTACTTAACAATTTTATTTCTTACTTAGCAATTATTTAGTTTGTTAGAAAATTTTGTTATTTACAATTTTATTAGTTACTTAACAATTATTTAGTTAGTTTTCCATTTTTAGTTTTATTTTGAAAATTAACATGTGTCATCATCTTTATCGATATTAGACACATGTCATGATCCCATGAGTTACAATTTCGACAAACTCTCCTTTATATCAGAAATTTTTATTTGGCCAGTCGGCATCCTCTAGTATAGATAAAAAATTGATTTGGCTAGTCGGCATTCTCTAGTATGACCAGTCAGCATCCTCTACTATAGATAATCAAGATTTGTATAAATGGAGGTTGTCGGAAAAATTTCAGTAGCTGTTAGGATGTCTGAGAGAGCCATGTTTGAAAGGCTAGCAGGCATTCAAAAAAGACATGATTAATATTTTCATCTAATTCACATCGTGAACACTATGTATCACATCGTATTCCCCGATTATTCAAATTCATGTTGATCGATAAGCAACCCGTTACTACTTACCATAGGAACTGTTTCAACTCTGACGGACGAAACACCTTCCATGCATGTGCATGCAATAGTCATATAGTTGGCCCAATGAGAGGAGCTTCTTTCAGCTGCAAACTTTGTTGTTCAAGCTAATATCCTGATTTAATTGTATATTTACCGGACTTTGTATAATGTCATCCTAAAGTATCGGGTTTTACCAATCCTTGGATTGGAATGCCTTGAATAATTCTTACATCTCCAGAGTAAAAAATTCCTTTAGCAGATCCCATTTCCAAGTTCGTGATTGTGTATTAATTAAGCTATTAACCATCAAATTTGGACCATAAAAGATCGTTTGTAGAAATTGTTGATCTCGTGGATGGAGCCGGAATCCAAGGATCCCGCCACACTGAAATGGTGGTTCCTGATCCAACTCTTTTGATGAGCCATTTTATAACCAGAGATCAAGCTGATATAATACTCTTACATCCATAAGAAGGGGAGTATGATTTACTAGAATCCAAATAAAAATAGATTAAATGATGTCAATTACTGAAGCAGCATAATTAAGGTTCAATCAATTGTTAGAACGCTAAAGGTTTAAGGAGAACAACAATATATGATTTCACTAAATAATATTGAATAGTCTCGATAAAAATGAGAAAATAAGGTGAAAATTTGGAATATAATATTTTATCCAAAATGTTATATTTAAGCTTTTTGGAAATGTAAAAGGAAATAGTTGAAAACGTTGTAGTACCATAATTTAAAGTAAATAAATAAATCTTCATTTTTAATACATATAAAGTAAAAATAATAGTCACATTATTTTTGAATTGTACGACAAAATACACGGACAAAGATCTTTATGTAAAAGTGTACGTTACTC
The DNA here is from genome assembly GCA_900128785.1 of Arabis alpina. NCBI lineage: Eukaryota > Viridiplantae > Streptophyta > Magnoliopsida > Brassicales > Brassicaceae > Arabis > Arabis alpina. The sequence continues at coordinate 13,001,085 of LT669794.1, forward strand.
TACACCATGATCCAAAAAAATACATATTTGATAATTTATTATTTAAATTAATTTTTTTAACCTAAAAGATCTAGAAAACATTATTATGCAATTATATTATTGACTTTATTAAAAAAAAATTATTATTTTATTTGTTAAATACTCTTTAAAGCTTTAATCGATGGAAGTGCTTTTAGTCATATGTCTTATTCAACTAATCTAAAAAAGTTTAAAGATTTATCAGATTATCCTAACAATCCTAAATTTTTTGTTTGTATAAATTCCGATGATTTAAAAAATATTAGCGATTCATTATTTTCTAAATAAAAAATTTATCTTACATAAATTTTACATTATATATCGCTTGATAAATCTAGTAAATTCATATGTAAACTCTATCATCCCGTCTTGGATTCCGAACCCGACAGGATTCTTCTGATTAATAGTTAGGTTGTCGCAAAAAAATCTAGTACATTCAGTTATATGTGATAAGTAGATTAAGGTCCGCGTTAATACGCAGAAAATCGTATTAAAAATTATTCACATAAATATTTTAATTTTGTTGCCAAAAAAAAAAAAAAAAAAAATTAATTTTAATTAAGAAATCGCTAAAAGATACAAATAATGTAAAGTTAAATTAAAAAATGTAATGTTAATAATCTCATAAAACCTAAAAATATATTTTAGTAGTAAATATATTGTTATAATCTTCTTAACTTTTATATTTAAATATCAATACCCTTTCTAATTATTTTATGTTTATATATTTTATTGTTTTATCATTCTTTTTTTCTATTCTTTCGAATTTTTGTTTTGTTTTTTACAATTGATATTCTTTCGAAGTTATTGTTTTCTATTTATATTGTCTCTTTGCCTTTGTTTACGACTTATATTCTTTTAATTTCTATTAGTTTTTAATTTCTAATTACCATCCTTCTTTTTTGTAGGAGTTAAAAAAATACTATGATGGTTCTGTTGCTTTATATATATCATTTTTGATTCGTCTATGATTCAGCAATCCCAAATTATCTTTTTTTATATAAATTTTGTATCTAAGCTTCCGGTGTGAAAACAAAGTTTGTGATGCTAAGATGTGCCTGAATAGGTAAGATATCATTTGAAAAACCTCTTCCTTATCTTATACTACTCTTTCAAAATATAATCTTTTTTTTTTTAATCTAAAAATTTCATATCGAATTTCAAGTGCCATGCTATTATTACTTAACTAATTCATATTTCCGATGGCGAAGGCATAGTATTTTTTTCTTGAAAATAAAAAAAACTCATTGGCGCCAAGCGTGAGGGAATGCTATACGTTTTGTAATTGCTCCTCCGACTAGGATAAAAGATGCTATTGAAGCGGCCAATCCCATGCATATTGTCTGTACATCGGGTCGCACAAATTGCATAGTATCATAACTAACCATTCCAGATATTACCCATCCACCTAGATAGTTTATAAACAAATATAGATCTTTGGTATCCTTTTCTATACTGAGATAAATCATAAGACTAATAAGTTGATTCGAGATTTCGGTATGAACCTCTTGGCCTAAAACAAATAATCTTTCTCGATAAAGTCGGTTGATTAGGATAAAATTTTATTTCTTAGGAGCCATACAAGAACATTTTGATGCATACGGTTCAACAAAAATTAAGAAAAAATCAGTGTGTCTGTACATCGGGTCGCACAAATTGCAAAGTATCATAAATAGCCATTCCAGATATTACCCATCCACCTGGAGAGTTTATAAACAAATATAGATCTTTGGTATCCTTTTCCATACAGAGATAAATCATAAGACTAATAAGTTGATTCGAGATTTCGGTATGAACCTCTTGGCCTAAAACAAATAATCTTTCTCGATAAAATCGGTTGATTAGGATAAAATTTTATTTCTTAGGAGCCATACAAGAACATTTTGATGCATACGGTTCAACAAAAATTAAGAAAAAATCAGTGTGTCTGTACATCGGGTCGCACAAATTGCAAAGTATCATAAATAGCCATTCCAGATATTACCCATCCACCTGGAGAGTTTATAAACAAATATAGATCTTTGGTATCCTTTTCCATACAGAGACAAATCATAAGACTAATAAGTTGATTCGAGATTTCGGTATCAACCTCTTGGCCTAAAAAAAATAATCTTTCTCGATAAATTCGGTTGATCATGATAAAATTTTATTCCTTAGGAGCCATACAAGAACCTTTTGATGCATACGGTTCAACAAAAATTAAGAAAAAATCAATGTGTCGACAATACCTATGACATAAAATGACCATTATATCCTCAATTACATTTTCTGATTTACCATCAGAAATTTTTTTTTAAAAACCTAATTATTTTTACCTACTCGCCGCCGTCTTATTATTCTCTTTCGATATCAAACCACAAAGTCTCTTCTTCGATTCATTTCTTTTTTCAATATCATTGTTTGGGTATTCATTCTCTCTTATTCGATCAACTCCCATCATTCACTTTCTATTAATTTCTTCTTCTACCACGGCCAATCGGAGATGAGAGATCCGAATATGCCAAAGAGATTGTTCCGCCATGGTCGGGAACCTCTCAATAAAAAGGTCAAAGAGTTTGTCTTCATCAAATACTATCGGGCTATTTCGTGGACAAAAATTCATACCAAAAGGAGTTACTCTGCGCATCTGAGTTTGGGAAGTTATTGAAAGAAGGGTTTATGGAGCGGAGAAGAGGGAGAAGAGGGGGAAGAGAGAGGAGGGAGACACCAAGGATGGAACTCCATATTGGTCTGAAGTGGTGAGATGACTCCAAACCAGATATATGAGAAGCTTAAGTAAAAAAAAGTTGATCCAATGAAGAGGCTAAAGCTATCCTGTTTATTGCTAGTTGATATGATCCTGTTGCCGACAAGTTCTATGGGTAATGACTTTAACCTTTTACCAATTTGTAAAATTTCGTTAGTACTCAACCTTCTTAGTCAAATATAATAGTTAAACTACTCGTTAGGATAGTCAACTATTTTGTAAACATAGTTTACTTATATATTCAGTCTTCTTAGTCAACTATAACAGTTAAACTGCTCGGTAGTACTCAACCTTATTAGTCAACTATAATAGTTGAACTGATCGGTAGGATAGTCAACTATATTGAAAACATAGTTCACTTATGTACTCAACTATATTGGTAACATAGTTTGCTTACTATTTCAGGTATGATAACTAGCTCCCATGTTCGTATGATAAGAGATTTGGATGTGTTTCTATCAGGCTGATTTTTTCATACAAATGTAGGTGCACATAGGATCACTACTATGTTACTGCTTGGGCTCCATGTGTCTGCGACACTTCCTTATACGTTCAAGCTCGACGTAAAAAGTGTTAAAGCAACTGGGAAGAACTATGCCATCAAGCTTTATGAGAAATACATCTCTCCTCTCCAATTACGTTGACTTTAGTGTGTTATACTACGGATGTTACAACGGTTTGTAGTACTTAGAAGTTCACTTTCTTGCTTTTGGTTTTCAAGACATACGTGTGTTGACAATAATGATTCTAATGCTTGATGAGTTTTGGTCAACATTGTTATTTTTCAACCTAATAGTCTACAATGTTCATTAAGATAGACCAAACTTTTTGGATTTCATAGTTCACTATTTTGATCAACAATACTATAAGACAGTTGTTTATATGCAAATGAATAGTGAACTATGCCTACTAACTATAATGAACTATATTACTATATATGTTAACTATACTAAACTATACACCTAAGATTATAGTGGACTAGCATACCACACAGACTCAAAATAGTTAACTATAAATTCCGTTTGAATTGCCAAACACCAACCATACATCCCACTTACCCAACATAGTAACAACCTACGTCCTTTTAACCGCTTGCACAAATAGTTAACTATTTCGATAAGATTCATAGTTAATTATAATAACATAAAGTACAACAGACAATAGTTAACTACACATCTCCTTTCTTCTTAGATTTGCCGACAATCTCACCGGCCATCTTCTTCACCATTATAATCTTGTTCAAGCTTCTTCATAACTTTTCTTAAACACCATTTGCAGTGATGCCCAAACTTCTACAAAAACATCTCCTTTATATATCAATCAAAGGGTATGATACATAAAATCAGTCAGATCTACTAAATATTTTTGAACAGATCAATCATTAAGTCTTCTCTGATTCTCTTAAAATCAATCAGCATTAATTCCAATTATTTCTTCCATCCAACCTTACATCTGAGCGTTCTCTTTGAAAAAATATTTAGAACAAATCACCGGAATTGCATATTAGATAATCAAGGAATCATTCATCGGAATTGATTTGGCAAGGAAGAAAGATTCTCTGGTAAAAAAAATTACCGTCAATAATTTCTTCTTTCAATAGGGGCAAAATTGTCCTCCTATTTCTTCTCAATGCTATTCAACTAATTTGTTTACACGTGCTGTTAAATACCTAATTTTTGGTCAAAAAACTATTATAGAGCTAATTAACCCTTATTTCTAACTTATAAGGGAAGGGCTTGTTCCCTTTTTAAAAGTAAAAGAAAAAAGTTTTTGCCCCTTTTATTAGGATCCTATAATAAATAATATAACAATTCATTAGGCTTTTCAGACTAACTTGATTCATTGATAAATTTTTTCATCGAGATTCAGTTGAAATAGTGATGGTTTTTTCTTGCTCCTGAACGGGCTTCTTTCTTTTTTTATACTATTTTTTAGGTTTATGCTCTACCCCGAGTAAAAGAAAAAATTTGCCCAATTTTGATTTGTATATAGAGGACAAATGAACCAAATACCTCGTCTTTTTTTTACTACTTTTTTTCAATTCATTTCTTTCACATGTCTTCTGTCAAATAGTCAACAAATTTTTAATTATATTATTTGATTTTATCAACAGTTTTAGATCACCCTGTTTCAGTTTTTTGTATTTTTTAATAGAATTTTTATCAGAATTTTGCATATCATATAAGTAGTAGTTATAAAATATTATATACTAGATGATTGGCCCGCACCGTGTGCGGGTATAAACTGTTTTATGAAACTGCATCGCCAATTGAGTAATGATAAGCGTAAGTCCCATTATATAACATTTTTTTAGGATCAATGTTACGAAGACACATGATAGGAATACCAACACTACATCTCAAACAATCAAATTAGACGTTCAGGACACTTGGATTTTGTTCAAAAATTTTGTTGAGTACACCAAATAATCTGGATCAATATCTAAACCAGCAATGCAATAAGAGCTTAAGATGATCTTTCCTTTGCAATTTCTTTTTGACTCGTAAAAATATTGGGATTAAGCACGAGATTTATGTATCAAATCATTTTCTTATCCTGATTTATTAACAAAATCTAAAACAATATCACCAGAAAATCATAGAAGGAATATTACATTTCCTTTTTTTTTGAACCAACCAAACAAGTGCGGCATGCATCTTTTCGATAGACTTTACTGGATTGCAAGCACCGCTCTTGGATGCATGCAATATGTGTAAGATAGATTCTACTGGATTAATCGATGGCACTCTACATAATGCATGCATGCATTTTTGTTTAAAGCAAAGCACGAATTATCTTTCAACTTACAATATCAATGCTCGTGAGTAAATGGTGCACAATTATTCCATTACTATCTATTATCATCTTTGACTTTTGATTTGTCAAATTTAAACCCATTTATCCAATATAAAAAGGCAATTACTTTTCTTTAGGTTCTTTTCGATATAATTTGTGTTTAAAATCGGATTTTACCTAAACATATATTACGTAAGCCAAGTGAGTAAACTAAATGGTATAAAATATTATTATTGAGTACACCAAATCATCTGGATCAATATCTAAACCTGCAATGCAATAAGAGCTTAAGATGATCTTTCCTTTGCAATTTCTTTTTGACTCGTAAAAATATTGGGAATAAGCCCGAGATTACGTATCAAATCATTTTCTTATCCTGATTTATTAACAAAATCTAAAACAATATCACCAGAAAATCATATAAGGAATATTCCATCTTTTTTTTTTTGAACCAACTAAACAAGTGCGGCATGCATCTTTTCGATAGACTTTACTCGATTGCAAGCACCGCTCTTGGGTGCATGCAATATGTGTAAGAAAGACTCTACTGGATTAATCAATGGCACTCTACATAATGCATGCATTTTTGTTCAAAGCAAAGCACGAATTATCTTTCAACTTACAATATCAATGCTCGTGAGTAAATGGTGCCCAATTATTCTATTACTATCTATTATCATTTTTTACTTTTGATTTGTCAAATTTAAACCCATTTATCCAATATAAAAAGGCAATTACTTTTCATTAGGTTCTTTTCGATTTTATTCGTGTTTAAAATCGGATTTTACCTAAACATATATTAAGTAATCCAAGTGAGTAATCTAAATGGTATAAAATATTACTTCAAAAAATAAAATAGAAATAAAAATCATGAAATTTTTACACTTCCAACACACAAAAAAGATTCGAATAGCAATAATAAAAATCATGAAATTTTTACACTTTCAACACTCAAACTTGATAAACGTGGGTCCTTGATTGGTATCCTGTACAAAAATGTGTTGGTAATTCAACTTCAATTTATAAGATCTTACAATGGTTTCAAAGCTAAAATCATTTTTAATAATTTCAGTAATCTTATAGTTTACTTCCACTAACTTTAATTTGTCAACTTTTGTAGCTTTCCCAATCAAATCAATAAGATAAGAAATATCATGAAGTTAATACATATAATGGTTAGGTGATGGAAGAAAATATAATTAATATATTATATATTACATATTACATACTATAATAAAATGGTAGACAAAAAACATTTTAACTTACCAAGGAAAAAATTCATTTGATAGTATCATGTATGAATACCACAGGAAAAATACAAAATCAAAGTACTCATTTAATTTGGACTTTCCGATCCAATTGTTACAATCTCAATTAAATGATTAAACATGAGTTTGGAAATGTGATTTATAGTTCTTCTCCAACCATTTGGATGCGGTAAGACTATGAAATTAGTGATTTCATACTATTTGTTTTCTTTCATTTTGGAGTGTAATAAATAGCTTATCAAAATCGACATAAGAAAATAAATTAGTTAGAAATAAAATAATTTATATAGTAACTTTTGGAAAAGTATTTAAAATTTACTTACATGTTCATCAGAAAAAATAAAATCTCATCTTTTTAAGCTTTGCTTGAACCATTGCTCCATGCACGTAGTACCATTATATTTAACTAAGATATAATAAATGATATAGGAGAAAGTAGATAAAATGAAGTCTAGGTTTTGTAAATATCTTCAAACGAATTCTCCATCTATGTTTGGTGTTATTTAGATTTACAATGTTATTTTTTATAGAAATTGAACATTAGAACATATGGAAAAAGATAGGTAGAGTTTTAAGATGACTACGTGCATGGAGCAATGGATTTAAGTAGGTGATTTTCAATATATGACTACGTGCATGGAGCAATGAATATTCTAATGAACTAACGAATCCAAGATAGGTAGAATTTTGTTTTATATAGGAGATTTAATTAGTTTATAGCTTTGTTTGGATTTTTTAGAATATTCCAGTTTATTCTTCAACAAGGGATTTATATTAATTTTAATATTATCAAAAGATTTGTTAGTTCCTAAAGAAAAGATTTATTAAAATTTAGTTGCAAACTAATTTTGATTCTTTTATAAATCATCCAGGTTATTTCAGATTTTAATTGTTTCCAAGATCTTAAAATTTAATTGTTAATATTTAGTTATCCAATGATCTTTGAGGATTAAGCCATGTCACAATTTTTGTCAAGACATGTCATCATTTTTTCAATCCATGTCATAGTTTTTAGCCAATGAAATTATAACAATTAATAAGAACAACTAATGTGACTTAACTTTTAATAGGAAGGAAGATTTATTATCAATTGGGTTTTTGCTAAACGGAGCCTGGATACTTATTTTATTAGTCCAATCACGTAAATCATAAAAAAAATTCACAATCTAATATCAATCTAAATACTCCTGCATTTAATTCCACTTTATTTTTTGTGCTTCACATTACAAATTTTTGATAATTTAATCAATCTTGGGCAAAACAGAGGATATCTCGATCGAGGGAGAAAATGGGGAAATCCCATATAGCTCACTATATCTGACAAGTCGCACTATGTCAACCCAAGATGCATCTCCTTCTTCAGGATTCGAAAAGGTACTTTTGGAATGCTAATAGGCATGAAATGACAAAAAAAAAGAATGAAGTTCTCTAGACTTTGATGTGGAAACGTAAGACTGTTACATAGTGTTATATTTTTCATTGATGATCCGGGCTGTTTGCTTTATGTTCATATAATGCATACGACTCTGGTTGCTGGTTGGGCTGGTTCGATGGCTCTATATGAATTAGCAGTTTTTGATCGCTCTGATCATGTTCTTGATCCAATGTGGAAACAAGGTATGTTCGTTATCCCTTTCATGACTCATTTAGGAATAACCAATTCACGATTCACGGGGTGGGGGGTTGGAATATTACAGGAGGGACTATAACGAATCCGAGTCTTTGGAGTTACGAAGGGGTAGCCGGAGCACATATCGTGTTTTCTGGCTTGTGCTTCGAGGCAGATATTTGGCATTGGGGGGAGGAGGGTACGTAACTTAGTTTTTTCTAATGCAATAAAGTTACATACTGTATATTTTTCATTGATAAAGGGGTATTTTCATGGGTTTGCCTTGGTATCGTGTTCATACTGTTGTATTGAATGATCTGGGCTGTTTGCTTTATGCTCATATAATGCATACGGCTCTGGTTGCTGGTTGGGATGGTTCGATGGCTCTATATAAATTAGCAGTTTTTGATCGCTCTGATCATGTTCTTGATCCAATGTGGAGACAAGGTATGTTCGTTATCCCTTTCATGAATTCGTCCGCCTCAACGTCTAGACAAAGGATTATGTATGGGAAATATTGAAACCGTACTTTCCAGTAGTATTGTTGTTGTCTTTTTTTGCAGCTTTTGTTGTTACTAGAACTATGTGGTATGGTTCTACAACTACTCCCATCGAATTATTTGGTCCTACTCGTTATCAATGGGATCAGGGATACTTTCAACAGGAAATATATCGAAGAGTTAGTGTTGGACTTGCTAAAAATCAAAGTGTATCAAAAGCTTGGTCTAAAATTCCTGAAACTTTAGCTTTTTATGATTATATTGGTAATAATCCAGCAAAATGGGGGTTATTCCGAGCGGATTCAATGGACAATGGGGATGGAATATATGTTGGATGGTTAGGACACCCAGTCTTTAGAAATAAAGAAGGACATGAACTGTTTGTACTCCGTATGCCTACTTTTTTTGAAACATTTCTGGTTGTTTTGGTAGACGGAGACAGAATTGTTAGAGCTGACGTCCCGTTTAGAAGTCAGAATCTAAATATAGTGTCGAACAGTAGGTGTAACTGTTGAGTTTAATGGTGGTGAACTTAATGGAGTGAGTTATAGTGATCCCGTAACGGTAAAAAAATATGCTAGACGGGCTCAATTGGGTGAGATTTTTGAATTGGATCGTGCCATTTTGAAATTTGATGGTGTTTTTCGTAGTAGTCCAAGAGGTTGGTTTACTTTTGGGCATGCTTCGTTTGCGCTACTTTTTTTCTTTAGACACATTTGGCATGGTGCTAGAACCCTCTTCAGAGATGTTTTTGCTGGTATTGATCCAGATTTGGATGCTCAAGTGGAATTTGGGGCATTCCAAAAACTTGGAGATCCAACTACAAAAAGACAAGCAGTCTGATGCAACATTGCTTTTTTTGCTTCTAGTTTATGTTTGCGATTTTATTTCAATTTAATAGGTATGGTATTGTAGGTAGGAATCTTTATTTAAATCGCTGTCGGTTCTTTGCCTCTTTTTCTTTATCCAGTGGGATACTCCTAAGTAAATATAAACAAAACAAGTATGAAAGCTATAATTGTAAACCACGATCAAATTTATGGAAGCATTGGTTTATACATTTCTCTTAGTATCGACTTTAGGGATAATTTTTTCGCTATTTTTTTCGGGAACCCCCTAAAATTTCAACCAAAAAATGAAATATTTTTTCATTATCTTCATTGACGTAATCATCCTACAAATATTTGTAGGAGGATTACGTCAACTAGTCCCTGTGTTCCTCGAATGGATCTCTTAGTTGTTGAAAGGGTTGCCCAAAATCTGTATATAGAGCATACTCAGAACAACTTACAAGTAATCCATATATAAAGATGGCGACTAAGGTTGCTGTTTCCATTATTATAGAATTGAAAGACCACAAGGGGTCTATGCTAAGATCGTTTATTTACAATGGAATGGTATACAAAGTCAACAGATAATAACGAATACAAACTAAGATTTATTGCTACACAAACTGTTGAAGATAGTTCTAGGTCTGGTCACTACTGTAGTGAAGTTATTGAAACCGTTGAATTCCGAATATGGTAAAGTAGCTCCTGGATGGGGACTGACCCCTTTGATTGGTATTGCAATGGCTCTATTTGCGATATTCCTATCTATTATTTTGGAGATTTATAATTCTTCTATTCTAGTGGATGGAATTTCAGTTAAATAGACTGAGAAGAATCTTGAAGTCCTAGCTTTTCGTTCGATACAAAAAAGTAAAGTATGTAGGTCTAAAATTTTTAGCCTTTTCTCCTTTGGTAATTCGACCGCGAATTTTTTTCTGCATTGTATATTTCCAGAATATGAGTATGTGACTTGTTAGAATTGACCCTATGGATAGTACAGAGAATGGGGTATGTCATATTTATCAAGATGTTTTTACTTCGTCAGATATTCAGTCAAGTATCTGGAGCACGAAATAGATCAAATCTTATTATATAAACGAGACTTCCCTCGACGAGAGTGCGACACGTAAACAAAATTTCCTCATGAGATAATGACACGTGTCTAATATTGATCGAGATGATGACATGTGTTAAATATTAAACTTAATTAAGAAAAAGTAAAAATAAAAATGGAAAAGACACAAAATTATTGTTAAGTAACTAACCAAAATTTAAAAATAACAATTTCTATTAAAAAAAAAGGAAAACACACAAAATAATTGCTAAGCAACTAACCAAATTGTAAAAAAAAAGAAAATTGTTAATAGTCCAAACTAATTAGATAACAATAAATATTTTAGTAGTCTAAACTAAAAGTAAAATTAAAAATGGAAAAGACACAAAAATATTGTTAAGTAACTAACCAAATTGTAAAAATAACAATTTCTAAAAACAAAATATGGAAAACACACAAAATAATTGCTAAGCATCTAACCGAATTGTTAAAAAAAAAAAATTAATAGTCCAAACTAATTGGATAACAATAAATATTTTAATAGTCTAAACTAATTTGAAAATATAAATAAATATTATAATAGTCTAAACTAACTATAAAAAATTACTCCATCAGTTCTTTTATGTTTGATGTTTAACTGTTTAAGGTTTCTACACACAGATTAAGAAACCATTTAATTTTTACTTATTCAAAATAAAACATATTTTATCATCACTTCCAAAACAATTCAACAAATAAAAATAATAATCTACAGAATTTAAACAGTCAAAACTCAAAAGCCATAAAACACAATTAATTTTTGTATAGTAACTTGGAAACATCAATCAAAATGAAACAAAAATGTCTAAAACATATGATAAAAAAGAATGGAGGGAGTATTAAGAAAAAAAAAGAATATAAATCATAAACAAAGGTAGAGAGACAATATAAATAGAAAAAAATAACTTTGAGAGAATATCAATTGTAAAAAACAAAACATCGAAAGAATAAAAAAAAGAAGAATGATAAAACAATATAATATATAAACATAAAATAATTAAAAAGGGTATACATATTTAAATTTAAAAGTTTAAGATGTCCACAACTATGTCAAAGAACACAAAAAACTTTAAACACACTTGTCAACATATGTAACTATAGAATATTACAAAAAATGAAACTTTTCTACTTAAGACAGTATTGGTCTTTTTTATTTTATTTTTAAAGAAAATTATATGAAATAAAAATTATACAAGTTAAGAAGATAATAAGAATATATTTACTATTATATCGCCAGCCACGAGCTCAATGTTGATCCAACATTCAAACCAGTGAAGCAAAAAAGGAGGAAGCTCGGTCCCGACCGAGCGAAAGCAGTAAACGACGAAGTCGAAAGACTTCTACGTGTCGGGTCAATCACTGAAGTCAAGTACCCTGATTGGCTCGCAAACCTAGTCGTGGTAAAGAAAAAGAACGGGAAGTAGCGTGTATGCGTGGACTTCACAGATCTAAACAAAGCATGCCCAAAGGACAGTTTCCTGCTCCTTGACATCGATCGCTTAGTCGAAGCAACGACAGGAAATAAACTCTTGACATTCATGGATGCCTTCTCGGGCTATAACCAGATTCTGATGCACTAAGAAGATCGAGAGAAAATCGCCTTCATTACAGACTGTGGGATCTACTGTTATAAGGTGATGCCCTTCGGCCTGAAAACCGCTGAAGCAACCTATCAAATACTTGTGTACAAGATGTTCCAAGATCAGCTAGGCAAGAAGATGGAGGTTTATATCGATGACATGCTCGTAAAATCTCTTGAGGAAAAAGACCATATCTCTCACCTGGAAGAATGCTTCAGCCAACTCAACCTTCACAACGAGAAGCTGAATCCGACAAAGTGCAGTTTCGCGGTGACTTCCGGAGAATTCCTTGGGTACTTGGTCACCCATCGTGGTATCAAAGCTAACCCAAAGCAGATCGACGCGCTGATCCAGATGGTGTCTCCAAGAAAAGCGTGAGGTACAGAGATTGACTAGGCGAGTGGCTGCACTAAATCGGTTTATCTCGCGATCCACTGACAAGTGCCTCCCTTTATCTCGTGATCCACTTACAAGTGCCTCCCTTTCTACATCACGCTACGAGGAAACAAACAGTTCGAATGGTCATAAAAGTGTGAAGATGCTTTCAAACAGCTCAAGGAGTACTTGGCAACGCCACCTATCCTCGCTAAGCCAGTGACTAGAGAACCTCTCTTCCTCTACATCTTTGTTTCCGAAATAGCTGTCAATGATGTGTAAGTACTCGAAGAACGAGGAGAACAGAAGCCTATCTTCTATGTTAGCAAGACCCTCATCGATAATGAAATAAGATACCCTCAGCTGGAGAAGCTAGCGTTATCCGTCCTTATGGCGTCATGCAAGCTAAGACCTTACTTCCAATCTCACTCCATTGTGATCCTTAGCACCTTTACGTTGCGTTCAGTTTTACATAGCCCGAGTCAATCTAGCAGGTTGGCTAAGTGGGTTGTACAACTCAGGGAATATGACATCGAGTACAACGGGCGAACGTGTAACAAGTCACAAGTATTGGCAGACTTCCTCATCGAACTCCCGGAAGACCAAAATCCAAAGGAGGTAAAACCAGAGATCTGGGAGCTGCACGTCGACGGCTCATCTTCAAAACACGGGTTTGGAGTAGGAATACGCTTAGCGTCACCAATAGGCGAGATCCTCAAACAGTCATTTTGTGTAGGATTCAAAGCTTCCAACAACAAAGCAGAATATGAAGCTGTTATCGATGGCATGCGACTTGCTCAAGGACTTAACATAAAGCACGTTCACGCATTCTGCGATTCATAGCATTACGCCCTCCTCTGTCTAAGAAGGGGGGAGTAAGTGCTTTAACGAATTATGAGGCGATTTGATCCCTACAAAGGGTACGTAGGCATCTTGTCTCCGGACGAATTGAGTTGCCCTCCTCCATCAAAGGGGGGGGGAGTGGGGTGTGTATACTTGTATACTCCCATTTTATCAAACTCTTTGATTCAGACGTCAGACGTTTGACACAAGTCTCACAGACTTAACCAGTTACATCCTTTACGGATTATTCAAAACCTTTTACAAGCAAGTTCATTCCGTAGTCGTTGCTGGTGGCCACAGTAACAATGTGTGAACCCGAACACAATGACATCCATCATCGGATCCTAAACGCGCTATATAAATTCTAATGTTCAGTTTTTGGGCTTTGGACCCCGGCTGTTCATTCAAAAACCCAATAGTACCGTTGGTAAAAACTAGATGTCGATGGTTATTCACGTTTGTAAACCGAATAACCATTCTGAAAAACTCAACAACGCATTGTTCAAGTCAAAGGGTGTGTTCACTCTTGAACAGACGTGTTGAAAGAACACCACCATTCCATAAAACCCAACAACAACGTTGGTAAAAAATGAGCGTAAACGCATTTGTGATTTTGCTACTCTACAATCACAAACCCATCAACAACGTTGGTATAAAAAGCCAAAGGCGTTTCAAGCTAAACGACCTCCAAGCTTTACTAAAGGCTTGATCAACAAAACGAGTATCATTACTCTTAAAGTTCTTATGATCTGTCAAAGAAAATAAGAAGGGCATGAAACAAAAGTCGCATTCATTATCATCCCACATTCGCTACAATGCAAGGTAAAAACATAAATCATAGCATGGACACAAACCATCCAACGCTATTACCGAAAGTCATAAAATAAGCTAAGTCTGAAATAAAGGTTAACACTGAAAACAAAAGAGGAGAAAGTTAATCAGTCCTCGATCTCCTCATCATCATCGCCACAACATCCTCGTCGCCCACGTCGGCGTCATCACCATCGGCAGCAGAAACCTCAGGGACCTCAAGTACCCTCTGAACGCTGGCAAAATGATCTTCAAACACGTCACGAGCATCGTAAATTGGCAACTTTCACCGACAAAGCTTCTTGGTCTCCGTTGGGAGATCCGGCGGCTCTGACCACTGAAGAAGCCCTATAAACTCTAAGTTCGCCTCAATCTCAGCAAGAACCAGCATGTTGGTCTGGGCCTTCCCGTCAATCTCTGCAAGTAACCCCGCAACCTCGCTAACTCACCCCTCAAAGCCGCGAGCCATCTCGTCTCTAGCCGCAACAACGACCTCACTAATCCTAGTGCTCTGAAGATCACTAGCAGAGCTGAGCTCACCCTTCAGCGAAACTATCTCATCCTTGGCCTTGGTACAACTCGACTTGAGCTTCGCCAACTTGTGAACACTTTTCCTTCTTGCTCTTCTGCACGGAGAGTGCGTCGCGCTCAAGAACCATGTTCCGCTCGGCGAACTCATCTAGCCTCGACTGCATAATGGTGTTGGCCTCTTTAGCCTCGCGAAGTTCATCATCTCTAGAACGAACGTCCTCATCGTAGTCACCAACCAGTAGGTCGAAGAGGAGAAAAAGCTGCAAGGGAAAGAAAATTTGATATCAAAACATGCTAAGGCATAAGGAAAAATGCTAAGTAAGAAAAGACTCAAATCTTAGAAGCTTTAGACTTTGTTGCCGCGTAAGCTTCATCACTAAGCAACCCACTAACTGATGGCGCAGCAACACGGCTCGCCAAAGCTTCTCTCTCAACGACAGCCGCAGGGTATATGTCTACCCTCTGCCTCTTCGAAGGGGTTCCTCGGTCAATGCCTTTTCCCTTGCCACTAGAGCTGATGGCTCTCTTCTCTGATAGCGTGTGTCGCATCGCGAGCTCGTCTAGAGTAAGGGAAGAAGGAGGGCGCAAGGTCTTAGTAGCAGGGGTCTTCGGCGCCGTAGTCGTCGAAGACCTCTCATGCGCCGACGCAGCCATCAGGGCCGGGGTCATTGGCGTCACCGACCTCCGTACACCGGAGCCCGTTGACCTGATGGTTTTCGCTGCCGCTGCTGCCTTAAGCTTAACTCTCTCAGGAGACGACACTCTCTTCCTACCTCGGCCAAAAATCTTTCCCGGAATGATCTCAGCGGAAAGTGCTCTCTAGATCCTCTTCCGACTAAACAATCTCTCCCAATTGCCATTTGCGGAGGAGAGTTCTTCATGCATAGCACTAATAAACTTAGCTTAGACCGCAGAAAACGCTGGCTTCACTAGAAAAGACAACGATTCAAGAATCAACATGTGAATAGACCATGTGCAAAAACAAAAACAAAAAAAAGCTAAGTGTTAGTTACCTATTCTCTCCCATCTCGTCTTGACAAGGTCAATGCAGTCCGTTTCGACAGTCTTCTCAGAAATCTCAACAAAGAAGAAACGATCCTCGAAGTGATCATCTTTGCTTGGGAACCCGGCAATGAGTGTCATATTAAGCGCGCTCGTAACACTATTCTTGAGTTCATCACTTCGACGGCGAACTCTGAAATCCAACAAGGAGGACAACTGCTCGAGGCTGATGTCAACGCCACACTCTCTGCTCAACACATCGACACCGATGAGATGTCTGATACCCCTAGGGTTAATCTGAGCAAGGCAGGTATTGTGCGTTGCCAGAAAACGCATGAGAAACTTCGGTAACTGAAACCAAAGCAGGCATTAGTCGAAGTATTTCTCGAAAAGAGTAACGAGCCCTGGAGGCGGGGCGTCAGCTCTGTTAGTAGGACCAAGAACAACTAACACAATCTCCTCTGAGATCCCACACTTCTCCGGGAGACACTGCAGAGACTTCTTGTCCGAGAGAGTATACCCAGGAGGGTTAGGACGAACCTTCACCCTTCGCTTCAGCGCAGACTTCTCCATCTGTTGAACCTCGTCAAGTGTATCCTCATCATCTCTCTCAACACTAGAAGCTCATGAACCAGACGAAGAAGAAGAAGGCGAAGACAATGATGCATCAGCATTAGCAGGCGAGAGCCTCGGGTCAATGTTGTCAAAACATCCAGTCGGATCGAGACCATGGGAGTACGTCGGACCATCGACCAACACATCGGGTACCATGGTCCTAGTCAACAAATCGATACTAGCTGGTCACACCAGGACATCTGTACCCAAGGTCTCCGTCGGGTCATCGGTACCCGACGGCCTTACCATGACATCGGCGCTCATAACACGGGTATTCGAGGTCTCCATCGGGTCATCGGTACCCGAAAGCCTCACCACGACATCGGCGCTCGAAGATTCCGTCTCGACTTCAGTACCCGAAGTGTCCATCGCATCGGTGACCCTGATGTGTATGTATGGCGAAGTCGGGTGATCGAGACCGTGACGAGTTTCCGATGGTAAGTCGTCAAAACCGCGGAGCAAACTCGTCGGGTCAATGATGTCGGTGCAATCGAAGACCTCGGGTCCATGATGGACGGATGTATCGACGACAATGGATCCGTGTCCATCGGGATCGAGCTCCAAAGACAAACCAAGTTCTTTTGGATTCACCATCCTAATATCACCTACACCAAGTTAAAATCAAGAGTCAATGGTCAAGGGTTTGTTCATAAACACATGAACAAAATTTGTTAATCTCCAATTCATTTAGAAATTAAGAGTTCAATGATTCATCATGAATCAACCAAATTCAAGTTCTAAGACAAAGGGTGTTCAATGATCTACATAATCCAAAGCTTAATTCACCAACAACCAAAGATTACTCTCCACTATCAACAATGAAAGCTTGATTTATCCACAACAATCAAAACTTCAACAATGGCTAAAGCTTGTTCTTCACCAAACTAGAATGGCTAAAAAACTTTGAAGATCTAGAAGAGCTTTGGGGAAAACTTACCAAGCAAGAAGAGACAAGGCACAGTGGTCAGAGACATCGTTGGCATCAGTGACCGGAAAACTTGCTGGAGATGGTCGGAAGAGCAGGTGACGGCGTCGGAGGTGATGGAGAAGAAGAATAAAAAAACCAAAACCCTAGTAAAATGTCTGGTAGATAAAAGAAGAAAGAAGAAATAAGGTTTTAAAAAACAAAAAAAAATTTATCCTTCAAAGCTTCTCTTTCTTTCTATCTCACTGGCGGGCCCCTGAACCTTTAGTGACATTATCACTCTCGGAATTCATTTTTCGTTGCAAAGGACATCGTTGTTCATCAACAAACGCAACACGGAGTCTTAAAATATCCACACAAAAAAAAACTTTTCAGCAGCTTCAGCAAGAGAAGCGTGAAGTCTAAAAATCTTCATAAAAACGCAAAGCCATAAAATCTTCAGTGCGAGAAACCACTTTTTCGACAAATGCTATAAGCTCCTGCGAACGGAGCGCGAAGTCTTAAAACCTTCGAAGGACGAAAGCATAACGCTTACAGTGCTATCAGCACTAACGCCTCAAGCCTACAGCATCACGCTAATAGCGACATCATAACTTTGAACAGCGAACCTCGACACCCAATGGTCCTTAACTCGATACTATTATCACTAAAACTACCGAGCTGGGGGGCTAACTGTTGGGGTCGGACTCCACCACACGACTTCGGTGTACAAAGTTATGATTGACAACAAACATGCTTTAACGTGCAGAGATTATATGACCCCTAAGTCATTTCCCAACAAGAAGATGAACTCTTCTTGGTTTTTCCTAAGTCCTCTCCGTCTAAAGAGGGAACCTTCTGTGATGTTTCTACTCTCAGCAGAAGGTCATAAACGCAGTGTCAGAAATACCACAGAGCCAGCAAAAGACGCTTTGAAGATCACAGAGCCAGCAAAAGGTGTTGTGAAGACCACAACACAGTAACACCGATGTCATAAGGCACTGACACCGATGTGTCTGGACTTTTTGGTGTCTGCCAGAGTGCCACCGATGTCCACACACATCAGTGTCTGCCAGAATGACGACAAAGGCTCCAGAAGGTGTCGCGCATCAAGGTCTAGTTACGAAGCCCACATAGGCGCAACCGACACAAAGAAAAGGAAATCCGCGAAGATTTAGGAAAGTTAACAATATCTTTTAGTGAAAGGCTTAGGGGGCTATATATATCAAAGTAAAAACCTTTGTAAAGGTATTCGCAATTTTTATCACAAAAGCATTCACAGCAATAACAAACCCTATTTTCTCTTTGCTCATCGTTATTTTTCGTAACTTATCTTTAGAAATCTATGTTTCCTTTACGAAACTCTTACAAATCTAATTGTACGAGTTCCGGCATCCACATGCACTTGCAGCTTAGTCTTTGTAATTATTGAGGTAAACTTTGCATCCCATCAATATTACCACACTTGCTATGAATGTCTTGTAAACATGAGACATAGAATATTAGGCCATTGATTGAAAATCATATATATGAAAAGAGAGTTAATTCTCTCTAGTTTTTCGACACGTCAGCGCTCAAATGATTAAAGCACACTTCTAAAACGGTTACTCTCCAACTTCTCAACCTTTACACCTCTATGCTATGCATCTTCAGGCTTAGTTATACTTTATTATTGAACCTTTTCATTCCTTTCCCATATCTAAAACGAGAGTGAAGGAGACACGAAAAAAATTATCCATTGTATTCTTCATACTTTGAGCACACAATTTGGTTGATGAAGTAGACATAATTATAGGAAAACATTCTATTCTTGAAGAGAATAGAGTGCCCTGATCGCGGGTCTGGGCGGGATTAGTTTGGTTATGTAGCTGATGCTGATATAAAGGAAATCGTTACAGAAGAGATATCTCGGCTAACACGAACAACGAGAATCCATAAGTTTTGGGATACTTCACGAGTAAGAACTTCTATTTGTTTGTATAATTTTTTGGATTCAGAGGAAATGAGTTTTGTGATTGTTATTATGTAGAGGAAGAATATAAGCCTCCCCTTCAAAAAAGCTTGGCAAGTTTCTTGCCCTCCAGATTTTGGACACATGTCCTAATTAAATTCTAAGCCGCGATTATCAATTTGCCCTCGAAGCATCCAAACAAATATGCGTTCACGGTGGAATCAGAGATGGAGATTTTTGTATCATTGGGTTAGATTCAAGTCGCATAAAAAAACAGATGTGGGTTGTTCTGATTGGATGTTGGTTGTGGAAATACGATCAAGAGATTCAATTGATAAGCTTCACCAATTTCGATGATGGTGATTCTCGCGACGAGAGAGAGGTATTTGCCTTGGTTCTGTTTCCTTCTATCTACGTACTCATCATTATTTATATGGTTACATTATTCTCAAAGTCGTTCACTTTATAAGGTTTTACTCTGACTTCATCTAATATGCATCAAAAAAATTGATTTGGAATTTTGAGCATGATATCATCTAATCATCTATATTGTCCTTCCCTTCCCTGATAGGTACCCATTATGTCTCGAGTCTTCTGTTTCTAAAGAGTAAAATCTTTCCAAATCCATCGAAGAAGAGGTGCTCTTTAAATTTTTTGATAAGTTCTTGATACAAATAGTGAGTTTGATATGATATGTTGCTTTTTCCTCAAGCATGATTTATAGACAAATTAAAAAATAGACTCATCTTACGGTTCAGGTAGGAAATCAAATATTATTGCCTCTCTTCCATTGAGGGGCTCTTGATTTTGCAGAGTTTGACGAGATGGGGAAAAGCTTAAAGGTACTTATATAGTTTCTCCATTTTCTTATCAATATGATTGAATGTTGGTTGTATGGTCTGGGAAATTGTTGTTACTTCATGAGATTGATTCCGGAGTTCTTGTCCATGAGGGAACAGTAAAGGAGGAAGGAACTTATGAAGAATTATGTCATAGTGGCCCATTGTTCCAGAGGTTAATGAAAATTGCAAGGAAGGTTGAAGATTATTCAGAAGAAAATGGAGAAGCTGAAGCAGATCAAACGTCTGTAAAACCAATTGAGAATGGCAACACTAATAATCTGCAGAAGGATGGAACAGACACAAAGAAGTCCAAAGAAGGAAACTCTATTCTTGTCAAGCGAGAAGAACGTGCAACTGGAACTGTGAGTTGGGAAGTCATGAAGAGGTAAGTTGATGACTATCGAGGTGTTACCATGATCCAGGTACCAAGGTGCATGAGTAGTGACGGTGCTCCTTATATGCTACGTCTTGATTCAAGTATTTCGGGTTTCAAGCAGCACTTGGTTGAGTGAATGGACTGATGTAGGAATTGAAAAGAGTCATGGGCCTCTTTTATATAATATTATCTACGCGCTTCTTTCGTTTGGACAGGTATGAGTTGCATTTGGTAGATTATTGAGTCCATATCTTAAAGACTCATGTTCGCTAAACTATATATCATTGTACGCTAGAGGCGCCAACTAATCGAGAAAAAAACATGGAGAATAATAGGATGCAGGGAGCAAGACTATTGTACCAAGACTTATTTGTTCTTGGTTTCAGGTCTTTGTGACGTTGATCAATTCATATTGGTTGATTATCTGCAGTCTTTATGCAGCTAAAAGGATGCATGATGCTATGCTTGGTTCCATACTAAGGGCACCAATGGTCTTCTTTCAAACCAATCCATTAGGACGGATAATCATCGATTCGCAAAATATATGGGCGATATTGATCGATTCGTGGCAGTCTTTGCAAACATGTTTATGAGTTCATTTTTAAAGCTTCTTTCAACTATTGTCTTGATTGGCATAGCACTCTGTCCCTGCGGGCCATCATGCCCCTCCTGGTCGTGTTTTATGGAGCTTATCTCTATTACCAGGTAACATACCTTTTAAATGCAACGCTTTCTCAATACGTAATGTTTTCACACTTGCAAACATGGCTGCGAATCGGTGGCTCGGAATCCGTTTGGAAGTTCTGGGAGGTCACATGGTTTGGTTGACTGCGTCATTAGGCGTCATGCAGAATGGACAGGTAGCAAATCAACAAGCATATGCTTCTTACCAGGAGGGGTCTTGGATTGGCTGGATTCTTAGATATAAATATATATATATAGTCCAGGAGGTCTTGAATTGGCTGGATTCTTAGATATAAATATATATATATATATATATATATATATATATAGTCTGATCAACCTCTTAAGGTAAGTTCTATACCTAATTGCCACATATATAATGACAAGATATGCTGCATCATCCCATTCCCAATAGAGGAAGAAAAATTTCTATCTTGTAGTTTTCTAAAAGTTTTCATGAGAGCAATCGAATATAGTGGATTTTATTTCATTTCAGTAAAAGTTTTCGTTTTCACTATGGCATTCGTCTTCAGCTGATGAATGAAAATTTGATCCTTGATTTTAAGATTGGTTTCTACTTTGATAAGACGGTTTTCATATGTTTTTAGATTATAGTTTACTTGATTATACTGTAGAATAAAAATTTGTAGAAAAATTATTTGATGAAGTCTAAGAAAGACGTGGTAAAGGCCAAACCCCTCATTTTGCATGTTGCATTCTGCGCAACCATAAAGCATAGCTTCGAAATTCATCAAGATTCATTGCAAATCCAAAATTGAACTTGGCCTCACGCGTTTTCATTACCTTAAAGCTTGGGTATGCTAAAAGAAACAATCTCAATTACAACAACAAATAATATTTTTAAATAGGATTTTATATTTTATGATATTTGATTTATTGGATGGAAGAAGAATCTTATGATTCAATTTTCAAATTTGTCATCTTTGTAATAATACATTTTCTCCATTTCTATGTGTTCTTGGTTCATTTAAAAAAATAATCATCTTCGTACTAATACATTCCGCCCACTTCTATTTGTTCTTAGAAGAAGTCATAATCTATATAGAGATTTTTTAGATTGTAATAATATTTCTGGAAAAACGACTTCCTTTTAAATCATATTTTGAAATGAAACATATTCGGTTGTGCATTACTTAAGTTCTGCTCTGATGGGACGACAATGATTGGTCAAGGAAGCAGCCCATGGTTATGTCACTAGACTCACTACAAGTCTACAAGGATCATACGAAAGAAGGTGTGAGACAAGCTAAAACAAGATGTCATACCAAATGATCCTTTTTCTTTACACACATGAACTTGCACGACAATATAAAAAAATATTATTTTGGACTTCAAAGATGAAGATAGCGCGCCTTAGTAGTGTAGCTTGCAAGTAATAACTTAACTTTACTTATAAGATTATTGTGTGTATTTGGTCCTACACAAATTTATCGGACAAGATACAAGAAAAGTTTCTGTACCAGTGAAAATAAGAGTATAGGACGATGAAGGTGACATCATAAAATAGGAGGTGGCGTGGCCAACGACAGAATTAAACATCATTGTATCCAAAAGAGTTTGATACAAACTTGGTCCTAAGTTAGGAGTTTGAGAGCCAACCTCTCTATGGTTCTACTTTTTCGCACTCATTTTGTTATTTTTTTTCAAATTAATTAATGTAATATCAACCGTAATGTTTTGTCTGGACAATCACAATTGAGATAAAATTATTTCTTCGTCGATGCATTGTGTTTATGCAGGGTATTGTTTAGCTTTTTCTTCTATTATTAATTTATTAGTATGCATCAAAATTCATTAGCTTGGCATGTTGGAATGAGCTCATTCCATATGTTTCTTATTGTAGATATGGGAAAAGAAATGTGTGAAACAAACTCGCGCGTATGCGCGGATTTTGGCCTAGTAGTTTTGAATTTGAATGCAGATTTACCAAATATTTTTTGGGATTTCATGTTGTCATGGAACAACTCAGTTTTATCGAATAGATGATGAATCGGTTATCTCACATTTTTGGGGGCTTTAATGAAGAGGAAAGAGAAATTTTAGGAGTAAATGGAAAAAAAGGTTAAATTAATAAGTTTTAATCAATCTTCATTGATTACATATTACACAAGTAACATGATAAATACAAGTAATTATATAAAAGCACACACAGAGCTTCAGATGAATATGAGTCATTTTTTAATATCTACCGTATTGATTCTAATAATTTTTCCCTAACCTTCCATCTCTTTTTGGATGCCGGGTTGACGAATGTTCATAAACAAAAACTCTCTAACAAAGTGGTTTCGAACTCTTTCTCCAAAAGTTTTTCTCAAGAATGCCAATAAATGTTTGAAATATATCTTTTTCATGTCACTACATGTCTGCAATATTCAAGTTTTCATGTTTTTTCACTGAAATCTTATGCTTGTTGCACATGCAAAAGCGAAGATGTATTACATGACAGTGAAAAATATTACCTAACACTCTTTTCCTATTAGTTTTTTTTGGGTCTAACTTTTCCTATTAGTTTTCTTAAGGCTATATGGATTGAATACTCATTACTTTATCTTATATATAAGAGTACAATCCTCATAGAACTGTTTTTTGTAAAAAAGTTTATGAAAAAAAAAGAAGAATAGATGATTAAGAATAGTGAAAGAAGAAGAAAAAAACAGAAGAATCTAGAAGAGATGCTCTCAATACACTCAGAGAGTTTAAAGAAGGTAACTGGAAAAACTTTTAAGGATTATGAAGTTGTAAGATTAAACTTTGTGTGGTCGTAAGATTGAATTTTTTATGGCCATAAGATTAAACTTTTTGTTCTAATCTGTGTTGTGATTTTTTACGTTTGAACTTTTTGTAGTTTGTATCTTGTAGCGTGCTTTTACGTTTTGCTAAAAAAAAAAAAATTAAGTTGTCTTAATTTTTGTTTCATTAGGCTTTTTATCCTCATGAACTAGAGAAAGTTAAAAGGAAGTTGAATAAGATAACAAATAATTTCAAGGAAGCATTAGGGGAGGACGACGATGGTTGGGGAATTGATGATGATTATAAGGAAGAGGAAGAGGAAGGAGAAGGAGAAGAAGAGGCGATGATCGAAGATGGAACCGGCGAGAAGGAAGAAGAAGAAGTGTAACGCCCGTAAACCAAAATGTAAGTAGTATAGATACTTATTTTTGGGGTAAATTGATCAATTTGAAAGTTCACGATACTTTCATGGGGTTTCCTGATCAATTCGAAAGGTTAAACTCCTATATGTATGGCAAAACAAGGAAACAATACAGAGGCCAATGGTA
The DNA here is from genome assembly GCA_900128785.1 of Arabis alpina. Classification (NCBI taxonomy): domain Eukaryota; kingdom Viridiplantae; phylum Streptophyta; class Magnoliopsida; order Brassicales; family Brassicaceae; genus Arabis; species Arabis alpina. The sequence continues at coordinate 13,025,757 of LT669794.1, forward strand.
AAACCACCTACCATATAGGAGGCACTAGTGGGACAGCTGGAGAAAGAGCCGGTCAACAGCAAGCAAATAACCCACCACACTGCACTATCATACCAAGTATCTCAAAGGGAGGGATGGATTTTCACAATCCATCAAAACCTATTCCTTAAAAATAGTAAGCTGTAACGGTCAAGGGTTGGGGAATCCCGTTCGACGTCTGAAGAAAATCAAAAAGAAATATGATTTTCCAGACATAATTTTTCTCATGGAGACAAAAAATAAAGACGCTTTTGTTCTTAAGGAACTTACACCTTTGGGATATGAATACCATGATACAATGGAACCTATTACACCTGGAAGTGGTGGACTAGCATTACTGTGGAAAAAAGAAGTGAAGGTCACAATGCTAGCAAAATGTGAAAACTACATGGACACAAGAATGAAGTTTAAAGGGGAAACAGTGTTTATAACATTTGTTTATGGCCATCCAGAGAAGGAAAGGAGAAAAGCAGTATGGGATCAGATATCAAACCAAAACGGCAGAAAGAGCTGACCCCTAGTTCCTTACAGGGGATTTCAATGAAATAGTGTATAATTCTGAGAAAAGTGGAGGAAAACAGAGATCAGAGGAATCCTTTGTGGACTTCAGATCATTCATGTCAACAAATGACCTTTATGACCTACAAGCAGTAGGAAACAACCTATCATGGAGAGGAAAAAGGTATAAACATTATGTAAGATGCATGCTTGATAGGGCAATGGTTAATAGCTCTTGGTTTGAAAAACATCCAAATGGAAGAAGCGAGTACCTGAGGTTTGAAGGGTCATATCATAGACCTCTTCTCACATACTTTACACCTAGGAAAAAGAGGAAAAATGGGTTATTCCGCTATGACAGAAGCTTGAGAAATAATGAAGACGTTAAAGTGCTGATATCAGAAACCTGGTCAAAGAGAAGACAAGCCACAGTGGAAACGAGAATCTCAAATTGCTGAAGAGCTATTATACAATGGCACAAGGAACATCACAACAACAGCCAAAAGAAGATAGAAGACTTGAGAGAGCCTTAGAAGCTGCAATGGTAGACAGCACAAACAATGACCAACTGATAAGTGAAATCAATAAGGAACTGAAAAAGGCCTATCAGGCTGAGGAGTATTGGAGATAAAGAAGTAGACAGATGTGGCTCACCTTGGGAGACAAAAACAGTGTGTACTTTCTTGCAGCTACCAAGAGCCGCAGAGCCAGGAATAACATAGCTCTTATTAATGATAAAGAAGGCCAGCTAGTCTATGAAGATGAACAAATAGCTCAAGTAGTTAATGAGTACTTTCAAACATTGTTTACCTCTAAGGATGGAGATAGAGTTGGAACAGTAGACAAAGCAATAACTCCAAGAATATCCAAGGAGACAAATGAAGAACTAATAAAGATACCTACAGAGGAGGAGATAAAAACTGCCATCTTCTCAATCCATCTAGATAAAGCACCAGGGCCGGATGGTTTCTTTGCTAGTTTCTTTCATTCTAACTGGGAAGCTATTGGAAATGAAATCATTAAGGAAATTCAAGGTTTTTTCATCTCTGGTATTTTACCAAGATCCATTAATGCAACACATATCTTTCTGCTCCCTAAGATCAAGACACAAAGATCAGTGGCAGACTACAGACCAATAGCTCTTTGTAATGTATATTATAAGATAATATCAAAGGTGCTTACCGCAAGATTACATCCACTACTCAATGAGATTGTAGCGCTGAAACGCAGTCTGCATTTGTACCTGGAAGAGCAATCATAGATAATGTGATGATCACACATGAGATGCTACATTATCTGAAAGTTTCTGATGCAAATGAAAGAGGAGCAATGGCAGTAAAAACGAATATGACAAAGGCGTATGATAGGATAGAGTGGGAGCTTATCAGACTTATCTTGGAAAAGATGGGATTCATCAGATCTGGACAACATGGGTGATGCAGTGTGTGACTACTGTCACTTTCTCACCATTAATAAATGGAAGCGCATGTGGTACTGTTATCCCACAAAGAGGAATTCGCCAAGGGGATCCTCTCTCACCATACATCTTTATCCTCTGTAACGAAGTCTTATCAGGCCTATGCAACAAAGCACAAAAAGAGGGTAAAATGAGAAGAATTAAAGCGGCTAGAGGAAGTCCTCAGATAAATCACTTACTGTTTGCAGACGATATGATGTTTTTCTGTCAAACCAGCGTCAAAAGCTGCAAAGCACTGAAGGAGATCCTGAGAGAATACGAAGAAGCATCAGGTCAGAAAATCAACACTCAAAAATGAGCAATCACATTCTCTAGGAAAACAGAACAAGGAACTAGAAGAAGAGTAAAGAGACAATTGGGAATAAATAAAGAAGGAGGGTCTGGGAAGTACCTTGGACTTCCAGAACAGTTTGGAAGAAGAAAAGTGGATATCTTTAGCTCCATAGCTGATAGAATCAGACAGAGAGCAGTGTCTTGGTCATCCAAATTCCTGCCACACAACCTCATTCCTAGACTGCTTACCCTCAAAGTCCTCCTCTTATGGATGGAAAGGGATTCTAATAGGAAAAGAACTGATCAAACAGAATCTGGGAATGGCTATTGGTAATGGGAAAAACACTAGAGTGTGGGAGGATAACTGGATCTCTACAACAAAGAAGGTGAAACCAATAGGGCCAGCAGAAGAAGACATCTACAATATGAAGGTAGCAGACTTATTTTTACCAAGCTTAACAGATTGGGACAGACAAAAGATAAGAGAAGTGTTACCTGACTTCAAAGAGAAGATACTTTGCATCCAACCAAGTCGTCTAAATGCAGCAGATAAACCAATTTGGATACCAAAAGAATCAGGCGAATACTCCACCAGATTAGGGTATCACGCTTTCAAGGGAGAATCACTTTGAATACACACAACATACAGAGAGAAACAATGAGTTTAACTGGCACAATGAGATTTGGAAAGGAGCTTTATCTGAAAAGCTGAAATTATTCCTCTGGAAGATAGTGCAAGGGGCATTACCTGCATGAGAGAACTTGGTACAAAGGAAAATCATCCCACAGTCGTGTTGTGCCTAATGTGGAGAACCAGAAACCATAAAGCATCTACTTTTACACTGCTCATTCGCCACATCAGTATGGGATTTGGCTCCTTTGAAGGAAACAATAGACTTCTCTGAGTTCGAAGACATCAAGAGCGGATTGGTGCGGCTCAGAACAACAACGTGTTTACCACCAACTGGACTAGCAAGAGGGCCTCTTTATCCATGGATCATGTGGAACATATGGACTACACAAAACAACAAGCTATTCAACAATAGGATTTTCACTGCAGAGGAAATCATGCTTAATGCAATCAAAGGAGCAAAAGAGTGGAATGAAGCACAACCAAAACACCAAAAAATCTCGAGTAAACAGAGACAAAATTGGAATTTAACAGACCAACCTGGATCAATGAGGGTGTTCACAGATGGAGCTTGGAGAGCAGACACCAAATCGGCGGGAATTGGATGGGTAATCGAATCATCCCAAAAGATCGTCATAGCGGAAGGATCGAAGGCTATGGAACATGTAGGATCGGCTTTGGCAGCGGAGGCTTTAGCGATCTGAAGTGCAATCGACAACGCATCGGAGCTAGGCTTGACCAACCTCCAGATCCTGTCTGATTCACAACAACTCATCTTATCCATAGTGATCGGACCAAAACCATCAGAACTACACGGGATAATCCATAATATCGCCGTTCTTTCTTATCGATTGAAGACCATAAGCGCGCTTCAATTTCACTCCAAGAGAGGCAAACATGTATGCCGATACTCTTGCAAAAACTACCCTTAGGGGTCTATCTGTAGCACTTGTTGCAAACAACCAAACTCTTTGATTTGAGATTATAATTAAAGTTTGTTTTTGAACAAAAAAAAAAAAAAAAAAAACTCCTATCTGTAAATATTCGATAATTAGAAAGACTAAACTGCAAAATCAAGGAATGAGGCAATCTCTTGTTCAGAAAAACGTGGGAATGGAATATGGCAACTAAATCCGCATCTCGTAACCCTAGTAGGTCGTATTTATATGCATTTTGAAGCCCCAAACCTAGTACACTGCAATTGAAGAGAAATCTTGTGAGTTTTGAGAAGCTTTAACCGGATTTTTGTGTTGGAACTTTCCGGTGGTTGAGGTCGGATTTTTGCCGGAGTTGATAGGTTAATCGATCACTGGTGTTGCTAGCATTCTGGTTCTAAGTCAGTTTCAAAGTTCATTGAAGCTTTGGGTAAATTATCTCAAGGAGAATTCTAAGTGAGCTCTAAGCTCGTTAACGGTGGATTTTATCTCAGGGAGAATTAGTGTGTGATACTTATCTTTCTAGAAACAGCTTGATCTCAACAATCCGACTCTGCTTACTGGTTGATGTTTGGAGGTAAGAGTTTATCGGTATTTGATCGATAAGTTTGCTAGTTTTGAGGTAGTTAGTGCAGTTGGATTTGTTTCTAACCGGTTCTCAAGAGTTTTAAACCGGTATTGAGCTTCTGGGACAACGATTAATGACCAGCTGAAATCAGTTTTTGATTTGGACATAATTTGATTTTGAACCGAATGTATTTGGGACTCGTTCGCTAAGATTTAAACCGGTTTTGGAAAAACCGATTTCAGTTTCGGATTGCTTTAGGTAAAACCTTTCAGATGGTATACTAATCATTTCTTTTTTATCAACGGATTATTTTAGGTGAATTTTTTGGTGTTTGAGAGCGAAGTGGAAAGTTTGTTTGTATGCGCAAATTTCTCGCTAAGGTGAGTACGTGACTATGGCTTATCTGGGTGGATGGATCGTTAGGGATTCATGGTTATAGATTTGCTTGATCATTGGTTGATTGATTTCACTTGTGGGCTATTTTGTTGTGTTGTTGATTGTGTTGCCTTAGCGTTTTATCGTACATGTGTGTATAACCAAGTAGATGGGAGGATCGTCTCATTGGGTATTTGTGATAATACTCACACATCTCTTTTTCCCATGTGATGCAGGTAAAGGCAAAGTGTGACTGTGGAATCATGGCTATGAGGAGGAGGATGATCTAGAATCTAGTTTGTATTGCACTTCCTTTGTTGTTTTAAAATTGTTGTTTAGGTTGTTGGTTAGTTCTGGAATTGTGTTGGAATGTTTTGTCGAATTGGTTCTTTTGGTTTAATGAAATTGGTTAAGTTGTTTTATGTTGATTTCCGCTGGTTTTGTGTGTGGTTTGCTTGGACATTGAGGGTTAGCATTTATGGAAATGTTAATTAGAGTCTGAGGTTATTTGTTAAAAAAATAAAAATGGGACTGATTGTATTTGCCTAGGTCGGCGGATGCTCCCTAACAAGCCGAAACGCTGCTAATGGATCCTCGCTGCCCATCTTCCGAGCTATCCTTACAAACTTCGTGTCGAGTCGGGTATGGTAATGGGTGCTAAACCCAGTACCACCAAATAGTCCTCCACCCCCCGAGTTTGGCGAGAATTACTTTAGTAAGCTCGGCCGAATATTTGCCCAATTCGGATCTCGAGTCGATCTTGAAAATTTTGTCTTGACACGTGGCTTGATCCGGTCCGTTCGCTCTTAAGGTGACGTTCGACACGCCAGTTGCACTTAGGAAGTTGTGATTTCGGCACGATTTCCGCGCATTATTTACACCAATTCTTCGTACTTAACGCGTGGCACTTCATGATGGGTGCCTTAGCGGCGGATGAGAACTCTTTCCAAAGCGTTTTTCTTTTTGCCCTAAATTCTTCTCCGCTATAAATATGATGCCAAATCCTGCAGAATCAACACACTTCCAAACATGACTAATGTCCTCTTCTTACTAAAGAAAGACCGAGGTGGTGGAATCCCAGCTGAGGAATAGCAAATTTTCTTTAACAGTTCATGCGTATGAGGAGATCGATTCGAATTGTTTACATCATCTTTCGAAAGATGGTGACGATTCAAAGTTTTTACTCATGTCAGAGATCATATTCCCAAGAGACCGTCATGTCATGGATCATATTCCCACGCCAATAGTTAACTTTTGCTTGTTCGGTTGATCTGATACCCATTCGTGTATCGCAACCGAACTGAAGTTCACTTTAAAGTGTTTGTTGGAGGCTCTGGAATAGCGATCCCCGATTGAGGTGTTGTGGTCCCAAAGGAGTATTGGAGCGGCTACTTCCAATTTATTGGAGCGGCTACTTTCGAAGCCTTATGTTGACTCAACACCTCGGCCCCCTTCTATTGCCGCGGTTGTTACTTTGATAGCGAGGTCCGTCCTTTCGATAAGTATCTCTACCGTCACTATGTTGATGTTCAACGAGTTGGTGGTTGCATCGTTGCAAGATCTTGCACAAGATTTCAGCTCGCTTCGAAACTTTTAGATTTTGGGTTAAAATCTAGTTTTTAGATTTTGGAACTTTTTGTAATCGTTTTAAAGGATTAAGATACACAATTTTGTTTAAGATTTTGCATAAGATTTAGTTCGCTTTGGAACTTTTTCTAATCCTTTAAAAAAATAAAGATAAACAATTTTGTTTAAGATCTTGCATAAGATTTGGCTCGCTTTGGAACTTTTTGTAAAATTTTTAGCCAATAAAGATAAACAATTTTGCTTAAGATTTGCATAAGATTTAGCTCGCTTTGGAACTTTTACTTTATGTACATCGAGCTCCGAGCTCAGAATTCATAGAGGATTCTTACTTCTTTCGAACTTCAAAATTCGACAGTTATTTCGGCGAAGCATGAACTCGACTTTATTAACACCTTAGCTTCATTAGAAACTTGAGTGATCACGAGCTCATGAGAAATCGGCTTATTAAAACACTTTAGAATTGCTTTCATAAGAATCCTTAAGTGGTTGCGAACTATGGAACTCGGCTTTGGACAGCAAGATTACTTTCAGAAAACTCTTTAGTGGTTTGCGAACTATGTAATTCGGCTTATTAGAAGCAAGATTCCTCCAAAACTTTGTTGCTTACCAGCTCGGTGTCGGTCCTTAGATTATGTACCTAGGTACAAGGACGGCACGGTTTGGGATATGAGAGTGCAAAGGACTAGTGCTTTGGCTTGTCTCAACTTTAGCCTTAGGACGAATGGTGGTCCCGGGTTTGAACCCATTACCATACCCGATCCTCATCCGATCCGACATGAAGCTTCGGGAAGCATCTCGGAGAAATGGGCCAACGAGGACCCATGAGGACAACTCGGCCCGTTAAGAAACATCAGCCGGCCTAGGTGAATACAGGCAAATTGGAAGACTAAGCTCGGATAAAAGAAAATACTTAGAATTAATATAACTTCCTTTTATTTTTAGGAGATTTTCCATTAATCGTTTAGGGTTATTTCAACCGACTGTATACTTGTATAAATACGTGATGTATTCCTCCAAAACGAGGAAATCCCCTTCATTAGATAATTCTAATACACATATTTTCGCTTGATCTTTTCTTTGTGATATTACATTTAAACCTAGTTCCTCTATTATTTGGACCGATCTCGGATTGTTGCTCAATCTGGTATCACCAAATTGGCGCCGGCTAAGGGGACCGATTAGGTTTACTACGTAACCTTCACAAACAAGATCTTTAAAATTTGTCTGGAGACGAACCTCTAACTCCACCTCTTGTGAACGCAGCCGGCACGGAGAAGAATCCAGACCGATCCCACTCAGCATCTCACGGCGTTTAACTTCGATATGGGCCTAGCTCACTTCCCTCCCGAGGAAAAAAAGGTTGGTTACTGTCAACTGTTTGTAGAACACCTCGTTGGCGATGCTCTGGCATGGTTCTCTCAGCTCGATCAAAATTCAATCGATAACTTCCACCAGTTGTCGACGGCTTTCTTGAAGCACTACTCGATGCACATCGAGAAAAATACTTCAACCGCCAATCTCTGGGCTCTCCAACAGAAACCAGAAGAGTCTTTCAGAGAATTTATGGGAAGATTCAAAGGAACAGTTTCCAAATTAGTTGTGGCTGACGAGACCGCAATCGACGCGCTTCAGAAAGCGTTACTCGTGAAGAGTCCGTTCTGAAACGAACTGGTTATTCACCGACCTGCTACCTTGGAAAACGCCTTGCACAAAGCATCGAGCTTTATGGAGTTGGAAGAGGATCAGCAGAAGGTCAAAGAGGGTGACAAATCAAGCCGAGGAAGGAAGGGACAGAGTTTCCAAATCAGCGATTACGCTGAAGAACCCGCACAGAAGCAATGGCCTAGAAATAACCGATCCGTGGAGGAAAGCAACGCCCGGAGTTGGTGTTACTTTCACCAAACGTCGGGACATTCAACTACCCAATGTCGTCACCTCTTAGATGTGTTGATGAAACGCTACCGGGCCGGGAGAGAGTTTCCAAATCAACAATGACGCTGAAGAACCCGCAAAGAAGCAATGGCCTAGAAATAACCGACCTGTTGAAGACAGCAATGCTCGGAGTTGGTTTGACTTTCACCAAAAGTCAGGACATTCAACGACCCAATGCCGTCACCTCTTAGATGTGTCGATGAAACGCTACCGGGGCGGGAGAATTCCTGATATGGAATTTCAGAAGAATTTACCCGGGAAAACGAACCCGATAGAGCGGGAAGACGATCAAGGCCACCCAAAGTCAACCCCCACCCAGAGTCAACCCCCCCTAAGCAAGACCGAGACGACTTGGATGGGGATAAGAATCCGTCAGCACCTCGGAAAAAGCTCTATATGATTATGGCGGGCTTGAAGAATATAACGATTACTTGAGATCGATACACCAACATGAAAGGAAGGCCGAGACCTCGAGGAAGTGGCCAAAACCGGCCGAGAAATACCTTTTCGTTACATTCGACGAGCAAGATACCAACGGCCTAGATCGACCCCACATCAATCCTCTGGTAATTCAACTCGTTATCAATGATTGTGAAGTAGGTCGTGTAATGATTGATACCGGAAGCTCGGTAGATCTTATCTATCAAGACACCCTCGAGAGGATGGGAGTAACTCACGAAGACATCAAGTTCGGGAACATACCACTCACCAGTTTCGCCAATAATACTACTTCGACAGTCAGTACGATCAAGCTTCCAGCTTATGTGGTCGGAGTTACTCACTTTCTCAAGTTCGTCATTGTAGATACACCCTCAGTACACAATGCGATCTTGGGAACGCCTTCGCTTTACGCCATGAAAGCGGTGGCATCAACCTATCATCAATGTGTCAAGTTTCCTACTGATAGCGGAACAGACACAATCAAGGGCAACCAAAAAGAAGCTTGAAAATGCTTTGCCATCAAAAAAAAGAATCGACTGAAGACCGAGTCCGAAACTCGCTTAAAGAACGGTGAGGTCGACGTTCCAAAGGAAAATGAAGTCAAGAAAGTCCGAGCCATGACGAAGAGTCAAGCATGAAAGCCGATCTGATTACTTCAGGTCGCAATAAAAAAAAAACTACTCGTTAGAGACGAGCCCATACAAATGTATGAACTACGAGTGACTTAATTCCTTTTTGAAGATACGTAGGCAGCTCCTTGCAGAAGTGCAGTCACACCCTTCATAAAAACTTTGACTTTTTAAAGAAAATCAACTTTTTCTGACTAATCCGACCCTTAAAGGTCGGACGGATGGAAGAACTCATGCCCTTACAAAAATCTGATCTTACGCTGTTCGGACTGTGATTAATCATGTTGGTGGCCAGACCAGGTATCCGAGATTCAATGCGCTTCTCATAAGTGCCGTAGTGAAATAACCCATGAACTCTAATAAGCAGGAGCCAGGTCTGCACCTCACACTTAGGACAACTAAGTAAATTACACACCGACTCTCGATCGCATACTGAAGTTTCGTCATAAAGCAAAAGCTAGGCTAAGCCAAAGCACTAGTTCTTTACACTCTCAGACCCAAACCGAGCTTGCCTCGTACTTAGGTACATATTCTAAGAACTGACGCCGAGCTGATAAGCAGCGGAGTCCTGGAGGAATCTTGCCTCTAATAAGCTGAATTACATAGTTCGCAGCCGCTGAAGAGTCTTCTAAAAGTAATCTTAGTGTCCAAAGTTGAGCTCCTTAGCCCGCAATCAGTTAAGGGTTCTTACGAAAGTAACCCTAAAGTGCGAAGAGTAAGCCAAACTCCATAAAGCTTGTCATCACATAAGCTTTTTAAGAAGCGAAACGTGTTAATACAGTCTAGCTACGTGATTTGCATCAAAATATTATGAAATACTTAAAGCCGATCTCCCATCAGATTGCAAAAAACAAAATCAAAGTGTTATGAAATACTTAAAACCGATCTCCCATCAGATCGCGAAAAGAAAAATCAAAGTATTGTGAAGTACTTGAAAACCGATCTCCTATGAGACCGTTAGAAATACTAAAAAGTCGATCTTCCACAAAAATCGCAAGAAAAGGAAAACTTCCTAAGTCTTACGAAATATTAAAAAGCTAATTTCCAAAAAAAGATTGCAAGAAAAATATTAATGCTTAAAAGAATTGAAAAGCCTGGGATAAGGACAATATTTACAAAAGTAAATTAAAACTCACGAATGTGGACACCATGTTCAAAAAACAACATAAAATAAAATCACGAGCCACATGAGGCTCGAACTTGGTCACCATATTGATTGTCTTGAGGAGAGAGGAACGACCGATGCTCGTTAATTCCTTCTGGAACTTGGGATGCAAGAGGAGGCGGCGGAGTCGGAAACAGAATATCATCGCCAAGAAAGTCATCATCGAAGGATTCGACCTTAGCGAGATACTCTTCCTCTTCCTTAGGATAATTCTCAAGAATACCAGGAGGAATGTCATACTCAGCCTCCACCATCTTTTCCAAACTTATTCGGGCCCCGTTCCTGTAACAGAGCTGAGCCTTTACCTCTTCTTGAACATGAAGAGTAACCAGATACGAACGTATCCGCTCTAAACGAGACGAATGTCTCGCGCTTCGGACAGAATTGTCACTCGCGATCTCATCAGCTCGGCGACGTGCTTTGTCACGCTCCTTCCTAAGACGATCCTATGTACAGAATGATTTCTCCAAGAGGGCTCGAAGTTTAGCCGTCTCAGCACAAGCCGCCTCGAGATGAACATCTCTTTTCTTTACTTTTTCTTCTAGCCTCTGTTTCTCCTCCTTTAAATCATTAGCCTAATCAAATAAATCATTTAGATTATACTGGTTCTCCAAAGCAGTCGCTTCCCAACTATCGGCTCTATGCATCTGGCGACCGACTTCCTGCCACGTTATGTCCACATCGGAACAAGACGCAAGAGTCTTGATCTTGTCCTGTCATTTTGCACCTCGGCCTCATATGCGCCGATGACGCGATTACTGGTATTGATCACATGTAAAGGGCGGGAGAAGAGCTGAGAATGGAGCAGAAGAAATCAAACAATTAGCGTGAAGGATAACTTACGCTAATGATGTCGGAAGCCCAGTCAAATAATAGAAGTTCAGAGATTGATAGTCTATCCGGATTAGGAAGGCTGACTCCGACACCGCCGATAAGGGATATCAGCGCAACTTTGTGGTGTGGAGCCGCATTATAAAAAAGCATAACCGGATCCACATGAGAGAATGTCCACTAGCAGGTACGCCTTCTCTTTGAAAGAGAAGACTCAGATGAGAACTCTGAAGTTGGCCTAGTCAACGGAGCGAGAGAAGGAGCACAAGGAAGAGGAGGCTGAGGAACGTTAACAGCTATTTGAACAGGTGAACACGGCAGGATCGCTAAACTGTTGGAATTGACAGGAAAAGAAGCAGGAGGTGTGACACCAAAACTTTGAGCAACGGGTGCTTCGGATGGAAGGACTTCACAAGTTCCACCAATCCGGAAGGCTGGAATCCTTTCCCCTTCGAGGTCGGTTTTAACTTTAGCCGCTATCCTATTCTTCTCCGCCTTCTTATCTACGGGATCAACCTTACCTTTTCCCTTTGAACGGGAAGCATCGCCATAACCCTTTGGCTCGTTAGGCTCGCCAAGGACCGACTCTCGAGGTAACGCATCATCGGCCCTTTGCATATTGGCCGCATCGGTCGAAGAAGAAATTTTCTGAAAACCGTCTCTGACAGTTGCGTTCTCTTCCTAATTTGGAAGAGAGATGCCTTTACTGTTATCCTCAGAGTCTTGGATAACTACTATGACGGACGGATCGGAATGAAAGGGGTATTGAACGCAGGGATTCCGGGAGTAGCACCTCTCGTCTCTGTAGTCTAGTATTCGCTATTCCAAGTATCTAGAAACAATAAACATCCAAAGCGATGTCACACTCTGAAATCAAAAGAATAAAACTTAATAACATTAAAGTAACTGGCAAAGAGTCATTACCAAGTCTGTCACGAGCATGATGGATACGACTGTAAGACAGATCGTCCCAGCGATGATTTCCCGTCCTTATTCTGTTAAGGTCCTCTTTGAAAGGTAACACGAGAGGAGGAGTCGGAGGATGCAGAACTACAAAACAGAATGCAACACGAATGTGTTAGAAAAATGCATGTGTTAGAAAAATGCATCATGAATGCTGAAGCGGTACATGCATGAAGATTTATGAAAATCTACCCATAGAAAGATTCCACCGACTATCATAAGTCCTGGTGGTATCCTGGACCGAGGCATTATTTATCTTCACAAAAAAAGTATAGGTCAAACAATTTGCCAATTTTACTTTTTAGCTCGATAAACTTGCATCCAGCTTTCATGTTATTGTAAAAATGGCTACGGAATTGACCCTCCTTCATCATAGAAATATGTTCATACTTTTCGACAGAAAAGTTAATGCCGAGCTCGGCACCAAGTACTATAAGTGCCACGAGATTGCATGTCTCGACCATCGTCATCTGTGAGAAGCAGATGTTTCTATTCTCGCAATACCTTACGAAGACATAAGGCAACGGGAACCACATGAAACAATCAACAAACATCTGCTCGTGGAGACAGATCTAACCCGCAGGACAATCCCATGGACGTTCATGGGGTCTGGGGCCAGGAATTCTAATTCCTCCGACATACAACAAACCTTCTTCATCGAGTACAGCGACCTCTCATCTAATAACGAAGAAGAGATATTGTAAATATCGAACTGAACAGCCAAGATCTCTTGGACGACCTCTTCTTGAACGACTTATTCTTGAACGACATGTTCTTGAATGACCTATTCTTGGCCGATCTGTTCATCTGGATACTGTTCGGCAGATCCACCTCCCGTACGATCACTCGTACCAACAAACAAAGTCAGAACCTCGAGATTTGTACCGGTTTGCTCAAAAGTGTTAGCATAATCGGGCGCAAATCTTGACGACGACGCTTCGATTTCCGTCAAAAAAGGAGAAGGGTCAAAATTGACCAGAGGAGTCTTATGGTTTACATCAAGACTGGCGTTTCTTTCCGTAGAGAAAGAAGAATATAAAGATTTGAAAATCTTTGTCAAGACGAGATAAACCCTAAAATGCAGATGAGTTAAGGAAAAAGGAAGAGAGAGAAGGGAGAAAAATGATTTTACCTTGTTCGGGCGACCAATAAATAAGGAAAATCCAAGGGGCGAAAGATCTGGCATTTATACTCCAAGGCGCGAAAGTCTAGGGTAATCATTAAACTTTGGCGGCACATGCGAGCGAGCCGAGGCGTCTCTTCAGTGTCCTTTCAAGAACGAGCGGTCCAGAGCGTGCCGCATGTAAAGGCGAAGCGACGTGTTGAATCAATATCTGAGTTGGGCAAATCTTCCTCCGTACGTTTTGGCCGAGCTTGATGACGTAATACTCGCCGAACTCGGGGGAGGGACTAGTTGGTAGTTCAGGGTTTGAACCCATTACCATACTCGACCCACATTCGATCAGATATGAAGCTTTGGGAAGCATCTCGGAGAAATGGGCCAGCGAGGACCCATGAGGACAACTCGGCCCGTTAAGAAGCATCAGCCGACCTAGGTGAAAACATGCAAATTGGAAGAATAAGCTCGGATAAAAAGAACTACTTAGAATTACTATAACTTCTTTTTATCGTTTAGGAGATTTTCCATTTATCTTTTAGGGTTATTTCGACCGACTTTGTACTTGTAAAAATACTTGATGTATTCCTCCAAAACGAGGACATCGCCTTCAATAGAGAATTCTAATACACATCTTTTCGCTTGATCTATTCTTTGTGATATTACATTTAAACCTAGTTCCTCTATTCTTTGGACCGATCTCGGATTGTTGCTCAATCCAGTATCATCAACGAAACTTCAATATGCGATCGAGTAATGGTGTGTAATTTACTTGGTTGTCCTAAGCGCGAGGTGCGGACCTGGCTTCGGCTTATTAAAAGTTGTGGATTATTTCAGCACGGCACTTATGAGAAGCGTGTTGATCAGATACGTGGCCAAAGCTCTGATGTGTGACACTAGACAAACATATCGTATAGAGTTGTTTTTGTTTTGTAAGACTATGTATTCAATTCTCGGGCTACTCCGACAGAGTTTTTAATAAACAGTATAATACTTTTTAAAGTAGACAATCGGTTTGAACCATAATCTTTTTTCCAAAAAAGATATATATATATATTTATTTTTTTTATTTTTTTTGTAACTGCACTTAGACTTTTTATTAAAAGTAAGTTGCCTACGTACCTTTATTTTAAAAGAAATGATCAAGTCACTCGTAGTTCAATACAAGGAGCTCGTTCATACAAGGTGTGTTTTTTTTTTACTTATTGCTTTAATAATAATATCGCTTAAGGTTCCAAGCGTTCCAAGAATTATGGATTATGGTTCCATCCATCTCGTGGAGTTCGTACATTCCAGGTTTTATAACCTTTGAGACCAAATATGGTCCGTCCTACTTGATTCTAAGCTTTCTGGCATCGTCCCCCTTTTTATAAACATTCCGAGGACGAGGTTGCCTACATCGAAAAATTGATTTTATACCTTGTTGTTGTAGTACTTTGCAGCGAGCTGTTGATAATTATGTATCATCAACAAGGTGCTGTCTCTAGCCTCTTCTAGGTAGTCAAGATATTCACAAATTCGTCGGCCGTTCATCTCGACATCTTGAGTCATCAAGACTCGGCGTGCACTATCAATGTGTGCTTCGGTAGGTGCTAACGCTTCCATTCCGTAGGCTAAAAAGAAAGGGGTCTGCCCAGTCGAGATGTAGTTCGCTGAGCCCAAATTACCCCGGGGAGTTCGTCTGCCCAAGTTCCCTTCTTTTCACCCAGGCGCTTATTTAGCCCGGCAATCAGCGTTTTATTGGTCGACTCGGCATGTCCATTCCCTTGAGGGTAATAGACGCTTGTCGTTGTTAGGCGAATGTTCCATCTATCGTAAAACTTCGCGAAAACGTCACATACAAGGTTCGGACCGTTGTCTGTTACGATTTCTTAAGGGACTCCATGCCGGCAGATAATGTTCTTCAAAACAAACCTCTCGACATCAGGTCGGGTGATTTGTGGATAAGCCTTTGTGCTTCTACCTACTTAGTGAAGTAATCTGTCATCACTATGATATTTTTTCTCTCGTGACGTTACCAGCGGTCTGACCACATCCATAGCCCATTTCATGAACGGGTATGCGACGGTTTATGGAGAATACTCTTTGGGGGAGCTAGCTTTCTTGGTGCGTGCTTCTGACACGCGACGCGCTTCTGCGCATATTTTTGGCAATCGGCGAGCATCGTCGGCCAGAAATTACCAATTTTCTTAAGCTTCAGGGCGAGTGACCGTCCTCTAGAGTGATTACCTCCATCCTTGGCATGAGTATGTCGAAGGATTTTGAGGATCTCTTCCCCATAAATGTATCTCATCAAGTAACGAGATGCGCTTCATCGGTAAAGCTTTCCTTTAAAGATAGTGTAATGAGCACTTCGGGTTCTCAACCTCCGAGCTGCCATTTATCTTCAGGTTCCCTTCCTTCGGTTATGTACTATATGATTTCAGTCCGCCAGTCTGCCTGGGGAATAGAATCGTCGTCCATTTCAATTGATTCATCATCCACTTCGTCGTCTGCAATTTCGCAGACCATAGATTTTGGATATATGCTCGAACATGATATACTCTCCATGGGTATAATTCGTCTTGTATCCAAGCTCGAGGCCAGTGCGGCCAACATATCTGCTGCTGAATTTTAATTGCGAGGAATCTTTATGTTCGAATTCATCAAACTCGTCGGTGATTTCGCATACTACCTTTAGGTAGACGTCCATCTTGTCATCTTTTGCTTCATACGATCCATCGAAGTGTAACGTCCGTGAAACAAAATATAAGTAGTATAGATACTTATTTTTGGGCTAAATTGGTCAATTTGAAAGTTCACAATACTTTCGGGGGGTTTTCTGATCAATTTGAAAGGTTAAAGTCATATCTGTAAATATCCGATAAATAGAAAGACTAAATTGCAAAATCAAGGAATGAGGCAATCTCTTGTTTAGAAAATCGTGGGAACGAAATATGGCAACTAAATCCGCATCTCTTAACCCTAGTAGGTCGTATTTATATGCGTTTTGAAGTCCCAAACTTGATACACCGCAAATTGAAGAGAAATATTGTGAGTTTTAAGAAGCTTTAGCTGAATTTTTGTGTTGGAACTTTCCGGTGGTTGAGCTGGGATTTTTGCTGGAGTTGATAGGTTAATCGATCACTGGTGTTGCTAGCATTCTGGTTCTAAGTCAGTTTCAAAATTCATTGAAGCTTTGAGTAAGCTTCATCCATCTCTTCTTTCTGAAAGTGAGTTCTAAACTCGTTAATAGTGGATTTTATCTCAGGGAGAGTTAGTGTGTGATACTTATCTTTCTAGAAACAGCTTGATCTCAACAATCCAACGCTACTTAGTGGTTGAAGTTTGGAGCTCGAAGTTGATCGGAATTTGATCGGTAAGCTTGCTAGTTTTTGAAGTAGTTAATGCAATTGGATTTGTTTCCAACCGGTTCTTAGGATTTTTAAACCGGTTTTGAGCTTCTGAAACAATGATTAGTGATCGGTTGTAATCCGTTTTTGATTTGGACATATTTTTATTTTGAACCGAATGTATTTGGGACCGGTTCGCTAAGATTTAAACCGGTTTTGGAAAAACCAATTTCAGCTTTGGATTGCTCTAGTTAAAACCTTTCAGATGGTATACTAATCATTTTTTGTGATCAACGGATTATTTTAAGCAAATTTTTCGTTAAAGTGAGTGCGTGACCATGGATTATCTGGGTGGATGGATCGTTAGGGATTCATTGTGATAGGTTTGATTGATCATTGGTTGATTGATTTCATTTGTGTGCTATTTTAATGTGTTGTTGATTGTGTTGCCTTAGAGTTTTATCGTGCATGCGTGTACAGGCAAGTAGATGGGAGGATCGTCTCACTTGTTATTTGTGATAATATTCACGCATATTTTTCTCATGTGATGCAGGTAAATGCAAAGTGTGACCGTGGAATCATGGCTATGAGGAGGAGGATGATCTAGAATCTCGTTTGTATTGCACTTCCTTTGTTGTTTTAGAACTGTCGTTTAACATGTTGGTTAGTTTTAGAATTATGTTGGAATGTTTTGTTGAATTGGTTCTTTTGGTTTAATGGAATCGGTTAAGTTGTTAGGTTTTGTGTGTGGTTTGCTTGGACATTCAGGGTTAACATTTATAGGAATGTTAATCTGAGTCTAAGGTTATTTGTTTAAAAATAAAATGGGATTGGTTGTTTCAAGAAGAGTAAATTAAAATGTGCGTAGTAGTTATGAACCGTTGCTTAGTTAATTCAACTATTTAATCAAATGTGTTTTCGTTAAAAAGACCTATAAAATTTTGTGAAAAAAGCCCAAAACCCAAGTATGACTCAGATTTTTTTAACTAGTTAAAAGAAACTATTTAACTCGTTTGCCTGACCTATTGAGCCATGGCGCATCCAAGTCTGCACCTCATCTTTTTCAATCGAGCAGTAACAATAAGTATATTTTTAGGCTCACAATGGGCTTTAATCCAAAAAACATAACATCTAGTTTTACTAAGCTTTTGTCTTTCATTATCTATCCGACGCGGATTCGATGCGGATACACGAGTTGAAGGATTCCGGGATGAGATGGAGGATGACATCGTAATCGAATTCTCTCAATTATACAAACAAAAATCAATTCTTTCTTCAAGCCCTTTTCTTTTACTTAGTCTTCTAGTTTGGAACTCTTCAGCTAAACCAATGTCTCTATTTTTTTTGTTACAGCTTCTAAGTTTTGGAAGTTTCAGCTTGTGGATGTTTACAAACTGGAGAAGTTTTGAAAATATTATTTTTTTTGTATACTTTTCCAAAGAAATGGTTGAATATGTATGAACAAAAACCGTTAATCATTAGTTTTATGAAAAAGATTTAAAAGAAAAAGCAACACAGTAAATAAAAATTGATAAAATTAAACTTTTATTGGTTTTGTGTATAAAACTAAAAAAGAATAACATTTTTGTATCATTAAATTCCAAATAGTCATATGACTTCAAAGATTTTTTGGAGAAAACAAATATGTGTAAGCATATGCACACAATGATACTAAATTAGTTTTAAAATTATTGATAAAGAAAGAGCTAAAAAATAACTAAAAATATGACCACCAATCAATACTTATGTTGTATATATATTACATATTAATCAAAACAACTCAACTACTTAAGTGGAAGAATTTAACTTATCATTTTTATTTATTTGATAAAGATATAAATTCCTGCTAGAAGCACAAAATCACGAACACTATAATAATATAATTTTTTGTTCATTCTAAAATAACAACATACCGGGGCATAACCCGGAAAATCCTCTAATTTTGATAAAAGTAGAATTTAAATATACCTTTTCTATTTCTTTTTTTGTCACGAGATACTTTTTCTATTTCATAATATAAAATATTTTAACAATTTTTTTTAACCCCTAAAATATCTATTATAAGTTACGAAAACAATAATATCAATGATATCAAAACGAATAATTTTAATTATAACATGCTAAAACATGAAGAACGGTTCTATTTATATCCCACTAAGAAAATTATGTAAATTCTATTTCTATTAATCTGCATTTTTATTCAGGTTTCAACAATAACTTTTTATTTTAAAATATAAAATGTTTTAAAAAATTAAGTTATCTCAAAAATTTATTTGATATTTTGTAAATATTTGAATCCTACTTTTATGATTGGTAGAATTATTTAAAACTGAAATAAATAAATATTTTATTATAAAGAAAATATTAAATTAATAAGGGAATTTGACTAAAACATCTTTTTTAGATTTCGGGTTGACTCAAACATCTTTTTTAGATTTTAATTACTAAGGCTATTTTTGAGTCCGTTTTACTCTTTTTCCTTTGACAACAAAAAACGTATTTACGAAAATGCAATTAATGAAACGGGACTCGTAGGCGGGAAAAGTTTCCGCCTAAAAAAAATAAGTCTACCGCTCAGTGATGGTAGACTAATTTTCGATCTGGTAGACTTATTTTTTAGTCCGTAGACTTATTGTTTAGTCCGTAGACTTATTTGACGAGCGGTAGACTTATTTTTGAATGGTAGACTTATTTTGTCTCTTTTGGTGGTAGATTTGTTTCCGAACGGTAGACTTATTTTTTTAGCGGTAGACTTAAATTCACCCAATGGTAGACTTATTTTTTGTGGTAGACTTATTAGTCGAATGGTAGATTTATTTCGGTAGATTTATTTCGGTAGACTTATTTTGAACGGTAGATTTATTTTTCTTCGATGGTAGATTTTTTTTTATCGATAGATTTGTTTTCTTTGGTGGTAGATTTTTAGTCATAGCAGCGGTAGATTTATAATTGTGGATAGTGAGTGGTAGACTTATTCCGTATTCCCGGTCAACGAAACCAACCTTTGACTGGTAGACTTATTTTTTTAGGATCAATAGTGGTAGACTTATGCGTTGTTAGCGATTGAAGCGGTAGATTTGTTTTTACCTAGGTCGAGTGATGGTAGACTTTTTATCCAACCTAGTTACGGTAGACTTTTTTCACATTAGACATTTGGTAGACTTATTGTGATAGCGGTAGACTTATAGTACTTGGTGGTAAACTTGTTTCCTGTTTCGAAAACTATAGTGGTGGTAGACTTATTTGGTAGGTGGTAGAGTGTAGAGTTATTTGCAGGGAACGCAAAACCAACCTTTGGCTAGTAGACTAATTTTTTTAGGATCAATAGTGGTAGACTTATGCGTTGTTAGCGATTGAAGCGGTAGATTTGTTTTTACCTAGGTCGAGTGATGGTAGACTTTTTATCCAACTAGTTACGGTAGATTTTTTTTCACATTAGACATTTGGTAGACTTATTGTGATAGCGGTAGACTTATAGTACTTGGTGGTAGACTTGTTTCCTGTTTTGAAAACTATAGTGGTGGTAGACTTATTAGGTAGGTGGTAGAGTGTAGAGTTATTTGCAGGGAACGCGAAATGTCGATTTTACCCCTTAAAAATAGACAAATTTGCACGAAAAAACCTGCAACAATGGTGAAGAACTAGGGTTTAGGGTTTAGGGTTTGAACAAAAAGAGGTAAATTGGGAACAAAACAAATCATAATTGTTTGTGGTAGTCAGAGTTTTGAGAAGAATTGATGGGTGTTCTTGTTTGACAATTCAAAAGGTGGTACAGTTCTAGGGGCATATCATGCAAGTGATGGTAGATTTATATACAAGTGATGGTAGATTTAATATGTACTATATATTTTCATATATTTTCTATCTTTTCGTATGAACTCGTACTCGTGTTTTAAGGATATTGTAATGGTTACATAGACATTTCAGAAGCCATGTTTTAACCATACATAAATGTTGTCAATTCATTCATTACACTACAAAAAAAATGTTCATAGATGTCTACCATAATGTTTGAATCTCTTTGCAAAAAGTCTACCATAACAATTGTATCTTATAGAAATAAATCTACCCTAACGTATATTATAAAACAGAACGTGTGTGTCTCATAAAAATAAATCTACCATCAAACGAAAATACATCTCATCCGAATCACGAGGGATAACTGAACAATCACTGGATCCATCACGAGGGTTTGACTCTGATAACTGAACAATATCATCACGTGGTAACTCATCCATGATACCAGCTGCACGTTTGAGGCGAATAGCATGCATATTGGAATCACAGAAGTCTTTCATACTATGCCAAAAAAATCTCATTCATTAGCAGCTTCAGAGTAAAAAATCTACCATTGAATAGAATAAATCTACCATTACACAAAAATAAATCTACCACTAAGGACTTACATGCCATATATACGGGTGAGATTGAGGACTTGATGCTACATAACCATAAGGCCGTATAGGAGAATAAGCATGTTAAACAATACAAAGATTAACCAAATACTACCTAAATACAACAAGAAACAATGGTGTATAGACCATCTTCATGATCTTTTGGATGTTCTTTACAATCTTCATGCGGTTACGCATTGCACGTACAAAGAATACATGTAAAGAAATTCATGGAAATTAGAACATTTTAGACTGAAACACAATCCTAACTAGCCAAAAAAGATTTCATTCATTAGCAGCTCCAGAGTCGAAAAGTCTACAATAATGTTTGTATCTCTTTGCAAAAAGTCTACCACAACGTCAAAAAAGATTTCATTCATTAGCAGATCAATAGTCGAAAAGTCTACCATAATGTTTGTATCTCTTTGCAAAAAGTCTACCACAACGTCTACATCTCATAGAAATAAGTCTACCATAACGTCTGCATCTCATAGAAATAAGTCTACCACAACGTCTGCATCTCATATAAATAAGTCTACCATAACGTCTATTATAAATCTACCGTAATGTATGTTTTTTCCCAAAGAAATAAGTCTACCATAACGTCGGATTCTTGATCTGAGAAAAATCCAGATCTGGAAAAAATTCAGATCTAAGAAAAATCTAGATCTGGACCAGAACGTGATTTTACAAAACTTCAACACACTCAAACGAAACCGGTTAGAATCAAGAAATTACCTCTCTACAACGCATGGAAACGAAACCCCAACACTCGCCGGAACTTTCTTTCGCCGGAATTTCGAAACAGCGAACGAACATATTGAAGTTCATAAATCCGAACTCAAAACACTCGTGAATGATAGAGAGGAAGATAACTCATGATTTGTTTCGAATCTTACCGTCAAAAGCAACGAATTTCGTCGCCGGAGAAGAAGTCGCGATTTGAGTCGCCGAGAGAGGAAAAAGAATACGAAGAGTTGAAATCTGATTTTTTTTTTTTTTTTACATTGTTTTTTTTTTCAAAAGATAATGATATTTTTGTTAATAAACACCAAAGGATGTTTTAGTAATTATCTCATCCCAGCTTTTTTGGACATTTCAATATGTCTGTATGTGCTAACTGTTACGGATAGATGGGCTCGATAAGAAATTAAAGAACAAAGTTCCAAGTCGAGCCACTCTAGGGCGGTGCTCGAAAATCGAAGCCGTGTTGACATACCAAAAACATTGGGACCACCCAATTTCATACAAATGTCCAAACAAAATTTCGGTTGCAACAATAATGTAAATAATGGAAATTATTTTCCTATTGGATTCACCCTGTAAACAGCAAACAACGTATCAAATAATTTAAACATATTTATATTATTATTATAGAAAGCTGTGTGATTAACGAGACAATGCACATGCATCTTTAATGATCAACACCATGAAACTTCCATCTCCCTTTTCCCTTTTCTCGTTTCCTATATAAACTATTGTCACTTGCCTCTTATTTCCATCAACACAATACATCTGAGATCTACTTAAATGAAGTCTTCAATGTTTGAATTCTTGATTCTCTTTCTCTTTGCATCACAATCTTTGAGTGTCTATGCTGGTAACTTCAACAAAGACGTTCAGATTCATTGGGGTGATGGTCGTGGAAAGATTCATGACAGTGCTGGAAGTCTTCTTTCGCTCTCGCTCGACAAATCCTCTGGTTCGGGTTTTCAGTCGAACCAAGAGTTTCTTTATGCCAAAGCTGAAGTGCAAATGAAGCTTGTCCCTGGTAACTCAGCTGGAACAGTTACAACATTCTATGTAAGTTATAAACATTACAATTTCTTATATGTATGATTTGTCATCTTTTGTTATTCACTACATCTTGAATATTGATACTTCTTGCTTTCATGATGGATTTGTGTAGCTTAAATCTCCGGGAACAACATGGGATGAGATTGATTTCGAGTTCTTGGGAAACATAAGTGGTCATCCTTATACTCTCCATACTAATGTATACAGCAAAGGAAATGGAAACAAAGAACAACAATTTCATCTATGGTTCGACCCAACCGCTGATTTTCACACTTATTGCATCACATGGAATCCCCAAAGGATTATGTAAGTGTTACCTTTTGATTGAAGCTCGGCCTCTTGTGCATATACTATAATCTTATATGATTTGAGGATATAAGCTCATGAACCAAGATTCTCTTTTCTTTCAGATTTACGGTCGATGGAATTCCGATTAGAGAGTTTTTGAACTCCGAGAATATTGGAGTCCCGTTCCTAACGAGCCAACCAATGAGACTATATGCAAGTCTATGGGAAGCCGAGCATTGGGCAACAAGAGGAGGATTAGAGAAAACAGATTGGTCAAAAGCTCCTTTCATAGCTTCCTACAGAAACTACAATGTGGAGGGATGTGCTTATGCTAATGGAAAATCATCTTGCCCCAGCAATAAGCCATGGTACACTCAAGCACTTGATGTCAAAGGCAGGAACAGAGTGAGATGGGCTCAGGGAAAGTACATGGTCTACAACTATTGCACCGACAAAAAACGGTTTCCTCAAGGTCCTCCTCGAGAGTGCACTTAAGAGACTTGATTCTTTGATTCGTGAATAAGTTATTTGGCATTGTCTTTTGCAACTCACATGGTTTTTAATTTAGTATTTTATCTATTGCTTTTTATTCATTTGTTGCTGGTGTTTGTGTCAGATTTTAATCTTCACTAATAATAAATAATTGGCTACAACAATTTTCCTTTCTAAAACATAAATTGGCTCCACTTGATTTTATAAATTCGTAAACTCTGAAAGAAGTTCAATACTGGTATACACAACAATGAATGCAAAAAGATAAAATAATCCAAAACTCAACATCTGGAAGACTCTCTAATGTCTATGTCCATATGATATCAGTAAGGAAGGCATCCAATTTTGTATGCAAGGAAAACTAATTCCGGAGCAATTTCTTTTGGCTAAGGATACTATAATCTTTCATTGTTTCTTCGAATGTAACTTATTTAAGGGAAGCTCAGCTGTTGATGATGGGGAAAAAATGTTTAAACATGTAAACAGAATGAAAAAAACCAGACCTTTAATCTAAGAATATATTTCATTTGGTGTGTTAATGTGTGGACAGGAGTGGATATATTATATTACATCTCGAACAAAATTTGGAAAAAAACAATGAATAGTTAAACTTAAATTTTATCGATCAATTAATTCAGAAAAAGTGTTTCCATAATCCGAAGTGGTTTAAAAAGAGATGTAGTTAAATCTTGAATTATATCCACATTTTACTGATCATATTTAATTAGGAAAAAACAAATTATATACAGTAAAACCTCTATCAATTAATAATATTGGGACCGAAGAAAATTATTAATTTAGAGAGATATTAATTTATGGAGAGAAATCCGTTTTAAGAAATAATTTTCTTAATTTGTTTTTTAATGATGTTATATTATAAAATTTAATAAATCTATTTGCAAAAATGACACAAAATTTTGATTAAAATTTTTGATTATTGCAATAGAGTGGATGTTATTATCCTAATAGACGATCAAATTAAAATAATATATTATGTATAAAATTTAGAATATATCATGGTTGTTATCCCTTATGTCAATTGATACATTTAGAAAGAGATATGTATAAATAATCAGTTATTTTGTCTAGATTTTTTTACAAGTTTAACATACAAAACCAAAAAAACAATCCTAAATTTTTTTGATGCAATAAGTAAAGCTAAAGATACGGTCTAATGAGATTTTCAATTTTAAGTCAAAACAAAAATCCTTAAAGTCATGCTTTAGTACATTAGCATATATATATATATATATATATGCATAATTCCATATGATTATCAATTTATTCTATTATTGGGACCATATTTTATATATGATTTTCAAAAAAAATTATTATCTTATCATTTTATCGAATTTTGCTAATTTTTACATTGCCGCGATTGGGAATTGGGAGATTTTATTAATTTATAGTGATTATTAATTTATAGAATATTAATTTATGAAGTGTACTCAGTTTTTGTTTGTTATGCACCGCCCATTACGTTATTTCTATGATATTATTATATCCACCTCTAAGAGCATCTTTAACCAAGAGATTTAATGCGGGTTTTAAATCATTTTTTAGTATTAAAGTTAATATTAATCTGATGTATTTTTCGTTAGAGAGAGAAAAAGGTGGGGACGATCTACTCCGGACTCGCCATGTGGCTTCATTAAAGTTTTTGGGTCTCAGCCAATTGAGATATTTGAGCTCATCTTCAACCGAAGAATTCTTTTTTTATTACTTTTAATATTTTTTTTATTATATGAAACCTTAAGGTTTCATGGATAATGATGCCCTTAAGCTGCTTAAGCATGGGTGGGTGGGTCCGGTTACGGTAAATTAACAAAACGTAGGAAACCTCTATGCGGCGAGGAGGGTTCACTAACACGTCAAAAGTAGAAAACCGTGTTGACAAATTTCCATATTATTGTCAAAACGCAAGACCAGCATAGCATGTGATATACAAGATGTCCATATACATTTTTTTCTCTGTTTTCTAACAATAAACGAGTAATGAAATTATAATTTTATTCGATCCAATTTGTAACAACCAGGAATAGGTCAAATCATGTATACCTATAATACTATGAATTATTGAGCCAGCTAGACAACACCATATCAATGATTAAACCCATGAAACTTCCGTCTCTTTTGCCTATAGTCATTTCCAACAACTATATAAACTCAAGTCACTTACCCCAAATTTCCATCAACAAACAATACATCAGATATCAATACTCCACCTCCTCGAGAGATCTATAAACAAAAAAAATGAAGTTTTCTTGCGATACAAGATTCGCCTTCTTGGTTCTCTTTCTCTTTGCATCTCAATCTGTGGCTGTCTATGCGGGTAGCTTCCATAAAGACGTTCAGATACATTGGGGTGATGGTCGTGGAAAGATTCGGGACAGAGATGGAAAGCTCCTTTCTCTCTCGCTCGACAAATCCTCTGGTTCGGGTTTTCAGTCCCATCAGGAGTTTCTTTATGGCAGAGCCGAGGTTCAGATGAAACTTGTCCCTGGTAACTCTGCTGGAACAGTCACAACATTCTATGTAAGTAACATACAATTTCAAAGCAGTTTTATGATACTTTCCTATTTACTTGATTATGTATATTCGAAACCACTTGCTTACCTAATGACTTTATGTAGTTGAAATCGCCGGGAACTACTTGGGATGAGATCGACTTCGAGTTCCTGGGAAACATAAGTGGTCATCCGTATACTCTCCACACTAATGTTTACACAAAAGGCTCTGGAGACAAAGAACAACAGTTTCATTTATGGTTCGACCCAACAGTTAACTTTCACACTTACTGCATCACATGGAACCCCCAAAGGATTATGTAAGTGCATCCTTTTGATCCTCTTATACATAGTGTAATCTCATGTTTTGAAGTGATTTGTTCATGAATTAAGATTCTTTTTTTTCTCTCTTTGCAGTTTTACAGTTGATGGCATTCCGATTAGAGAGTTTAAAAATTCTGAGTCGATTGGAGTTCCCTTCCCAAAGAATCAACCAATGAGGCTATACGCGAGCCTTTGGGAAGCGGAGCATTGGGCTACTAGGGGAGGATTAGAGAAAACAGATTGGTCAAAAGCTCCTTTCACTGCTTTCTACAGAAACTACAATGTGGAGGGATGTGTATGGGCTAATGGAAAATCATCTTGCCCAGCGAATTCCCCATGGTTCACTCAAAAACTCGATAAGAGAGGTGAGGATAGAGTTAAATGGGCGCAGAGTAAGTACATGGTCTATAACTATTGCACCGATAAAAGAAGGTTTCCTCGAGGTGTTCCAGCAGTGTGCACTTAAATTATGGATTCGTCAATAAGTTACTTGACACTGTCTTTTGTAACTCAAATGAGTTTTATCTATTATTTTTCATTCATTTGTTGCTCATATACTGTATGTGTAAGTTTTTTTTAATTAATATCAAATCGTAAATTATGGAAACAAGATTTTTCGTTACCGCAATTTAATAGCCTCCACTTGAATTGTGAATTTCGTAAATATTGAGAGTACTAAGAAATTCATTGGGAAGCACATATATAAATGCAGTTTCTAGATGGATGGATGTACTAAGAAAGTTTCAACATACCTTTTTGTTTCCATTAAAATATATTTTTCGTTTTTGATAAAATGAGCTATGATTCTGAATGGAAACAAACATATCAAAAGTTAGAGATGGAACCAGAATCACTGATAAATGTTTCCTCAAACAATGAATTATTGGTGGTGTCATAAAGAAGAAAAAGAAGAAATTCCAATGTTATCATCTGCCTCAAGCACAATAACAATGATTCTAAGGGGTGGAGATGCTCGATCAGCGTATTCGTGCATCCCTTGTTCAGTTTGAAGTCTTATATGTTTTGAGATTGGCCTCATGGGCTTCCAAATAAAAAAAACAAACAATATGTAGATAATCACATATGCCTTAGTTATTACATTTTTCTATGTAGGAATCCTAATAACTCTCTTTTTTCTCTTTCAGTTTTACAGTCGATGGTATTTCGATTAGAGAGTTCAAGAACACCAAAACGATTTGGACTTTACTTATTTCATGTGGTAGTGATCGATGGAGAGCGATGTCTTGGTTTCCTTACAACTCTTAAAATCTAAGTCAAAGTGTATAATGGTTAGTGTAGTGTTTCCCTATGTCCTATCAAAGTTCTATTAAATTAGTTTGATGAATAGCCTTTCACAGGTTTGAGACCCTAAACAACTCCATCTATTGTTCTTTCGAGAGTTGCTAGTACATGTTTATAGGAATGCATCATGTTAAAAGGAGTTTTGAATGGATGGGTACCATGTACTTATACTTACACGGCATGTACGCCATTTTTGTTGTGTTTCAGTTTATAAAATTGTGTGTGTCTTATACTTTATGTGCCAAATGCAATACAAAATGCATTCTGAAATAGCTAGATTTCCTTCTATGCATTTCTTTTTTTTATAACTAGGAGGAGTTCGGGCCTAGGCCTTAATCTCCCCCAAGGCCCGGGACCGGCCTTTGGTAATACCTTATAACATGGCGTAAAGCATCATTCCTACCGGGGTTTGAACTAGGAGCACAATAAGACCAACCTCTCCGCTTAACCACTAGCCCACGACATCCGGTGGTAAAATATTACCTTCTATGCATTTCTATGACAAGAAGTTGATAAATGGTGACAATATGTTGTGCAAATAAATATGCATTTTCATAGAAAACTTTAGTAAGAGTTTGGATTTCACACAATGAGGTTAAACAAAACAATTTAGCAAGAATCATGCGTCTCTTAACGTTTGCGGAAGGTGATGGTTGTATAGACTCGACGTAAAAAATAAGATAATGAGCTTTCGTGTTGTTTAGGGCCAGGCTATAATGGGTGTACATAATTATTGTTAGGAAAGGACCATGTGACCATGATCTTGAAAATGGATTACCGTTAGTTTTTAAATCTCATAATGAATTAATTGTTTGGTAGCCCAAGTTTCCTAGGGACTAGCTTGTCAAAAAAAAAAAAACAAATGTATATATTTTTTTTTGAATTACTAAATAGCTTACTCGAACTGTTATAAAATTCAGCTAAGCTATATCATATGTAACGGTACAAAAGTGTCCAAGCAATCAAGTAACAACCAACGAGAGATTTAAGTATTTTTCGTTAGGATTAAGTATCTTTTAGGTTAACTAGTGGTTTCATTAAGAGCGTGAAATTCTTCTTGATCGGTAATATCTTTTTATCCAGCTATTTAAATGTGAAATATACAATGTGTTTTCATAAATCATGGTGAAATTTCACTGTTAACACAAAATTTATAATAAGAAATTAGCATTAGTAAAGTGCAAATATGTATATCTGAACCCTCTGTGCGGTGGGGAGGGTTTGCGCTTAGTTCAAAAATCGAAGGCGTGTTGACAAAATGACCTCACTACTTTCAAATTATGGGACCAGCATTGATAAACAAATTGTCCAGATACATTATTTTCTCTGTTTTGTAACAATAAACGAATAATGAAATTATATTATGATTCGATTCAATTTGTAACAACCAACAAGAGATCAAACGAGCCAACTAGAATACAGCACACTAACAATAATCAAACCCATGAACCTTCCCTCTCTTTTTCCTTTTCCATTTTCCAGCAGCTATATAAACTAGTGTCATTTCCCTCAATTTCCATCAACAAATACATTTGAGATATCAAATACTCCTCGAGAGAGACACATAAAAATGAAGTTTTCTTGCGATACAAGATTCACGTTCTTGGTTCTCTTTCTCTTTGCAGCACAGTCTGTGGCCGTCTATGCGGGTAGCTTCCACAAAGATGTTCAGATACATTGGGGTGATGGTCGTGGAAAGATCCACGATAATGCTGGAAGTCTTCTTTCTCTTTCGCTCGACAAATCCTCTGGTTCGGGTTTCCAGTCGAACCAAGAATTTCTCTATGGCAGAGCCGAGGTTCAAATGAAACTTGTTCCAGGGAACTCTGCTGGAACAGTCACAACATTCTACGTAAGTAGCATAAAATTTCAAAGTAGCTTTTGTCATCTTTTCCCATTAGCTAGATGTTGATGAGTATGTTGGTGATTTATGATGACTTTGTGTAGCTTAAAGCGCCGGGAACTACGTGGGATGAGATTGATTTCGAGTTCTTGGGTAACATAAGTGGTCAACCATATACTCTTCATACTAATGTTTACACACAAGGCTCTGGAGACAAAGAACAACAGTTTCATCTATGGTTCGACCCAACCGTTAACTTTCACACTTACTGTATCACATGGAATCCCCAAAGAATTATGTAAGTGCATCATTCCATCCCTTGTACATTTTTTAATCCCATATGTTCAAAATTGACCTCCTGAAACGACATTCTTTGGGCTTCCAACGAAAGAGGACATGTTTTGACGTTAACATGTCCTTTAGATCTTATTCTAGGTCTCAATATATATACAAGTTTTCGATGTAGGATTCCTAATCATTCTTTGTTTCCTCTCTTTCAGTTTTACAGTTGATGGCATTCCAATTAGAGAGTTCAAGAACAGTGAATCGATTGGAGTTCCGTTTCCAAAGAACCAACCAATGAGGCTTTACGCGAGCCTTTGGGAAGCGGAGCATTGGGCCACGAGGGGGGGATTAGATAAAACAGATTGGTCAAAAGCTCCTTTCATTGCTTATTACAGAAACTACAATGTGGAAGGATGTGTATGGGCTAATGGAAAATCATCTTGCCCCGCGAATTCCCCATGGTTCACTCAAAAACTTGATTTGGAAGGCGAGAGAAAAATGAAATTGGCACAGAGTAAGTACATGGTCTACAATTATTGCACTGATACAAGAAGGTTTCCTCGAGGTGTTCCTGCAGTGTGCACTTAAATTATTGATTCTTTGATTCGTGAATAAGTTATTGATTCTCAAATTATTGTCTTTGGAACTGAAATGAGTGTTATCTATTATATTTCATTCTTTTGTTGCTCATATTATGTATGTGTGTGTGTGTGCTCGTGTGTGTAAGATTTATTAAGTAATAATAAATTCTAAAAAAGAGTTCTCAAAAGAATTTATTCGTTTGTGTATTTTAATTGATTTGTAAATCTCGTATGATTTAGAAATCTTTACAAATCCATAGGTTTTTCCTCGGATTTGATTTTTGGTATTTTTAACTTGGAAATTCTTCTAAATCCACTATGAAATCAAACTTATAAGTAAATAGTATATAGGATTGAATAACATGTGATTTGAATTGGTTTCACTAGATTTGTAAAACTATTAAACATTCGGAGAGTTTAATTGATAAATCTAGAAAATTAATCAAGAGTATATTATGTGGCACGAAATCATAGTATACCCATTATCCATAGCAAGAAGAGTTCTACGGAGAGGAGATCCATGAGAGACCGATTATATTATGCACAAGATTAAAGAGACGCTATGGTAGAGAAAGGACTCAATCCAAATGATTTTAAGGCACTTAAAAACTATACCGAGTTAGAACAATCTAGTTTAAACTATACCGAGACATAAAAATTTATGTCTTAGCACTAATGTGAAGTGTCGCAAAAATGAAAAAGAACAATACATATATAGATTCCAATGTTTTTATTATTTGCTTTTTTTTTCCTTTTTCTGTTGGAACAGTAATTGGATATTATGTAACAATCTTCATTCATAACATGTCAAATCGATCAATCGAAGAAAAGATGATAAAACGAGGATCCTGGATGTGGAAAAAAGTACTCAAATACCGAGATCTAGCAAGAACTTTAATACGGATGAAAGTTGGGAATGGCCATAACACTTCTTTCTAGTTTGACTCTTAGTGGAGTACTCTTACGGGTACTAGAAGATATATCGATATGGGAGCCACAGTGGCTTCCGTGATAAACTCATCGGACTCTTACACATCGGGTAGAAGTTTAGAATGCCATTGAAGAAGAGATTTCTAAATTTCGACAAAGATCTTATTTAGAAGAAGATCGAATACTCTGGAAAGCTACAGAAACCAGATTCTCAAAAGCATTTTAACACCAAAAGAACAATGAAGTTGTGAGAATGAACCAGATTAAGCAGGATTGGTATAGGGGATTTCTCATGCAAGTTTAATTAGAAAACCAATTATAAAAGGAGACATAAAAATTGCATAAAAACATTTACAATCAATTTAAAGTTTAAACCTTTACAAAAAGTTCACTCACATATTAAAAACTTTCAATAAAAGTATTTTCATAAAAAATATCTAAAGTAAATTTTCAATTCGCACTGTCAAACAAAATTACCGGTAAAGTTAGCAAAATTTAGTGGAACTATTTGTTTGCCGCTAAAAAGAATGATGTGGTTTTTTCATAATTTTTGTTTACAGTATT
The DNA here is from genome assembly GCA_900128785.1 of Arabis alpina. Taxonomy (NCBI): domain Eukaryota; kingdom Viridiplantae; phylum Streptophyta; class Magnoliopsida; order Brassicales; family Brassicaceae; genus Arabis; species Arabis alpina. Next base: position 13,057,836 of record LT669794.1, read on the forward strand.
CAAAATAATGATGTGGCTTTTCCCGAACCAGCAATTGAGCTTCTCAAGAGATATTTGTTGCCGAACATGATGAAATTGCTTTGTCTATGTATTTTTGTTTTCTAGATTTGAAATTCAGTAATCACGCACGTACACTAGTGTCTTTGCACAGTCTTAATCCACTTTTTGGCATCACTTGATCTCGTCGTTATTGTAGTCATTACAAAACGTGAACAGAAATTTAATTCATAAACCTATATTGTTGCTACCATTGGAGAGATTTTTAGCTAAGATTTGTTCAAGAAATGGGCAGATCTTCGAGCGCTAGTTGCTAGTCAGATCTTTCCCAATGGATTTGCTTTACGTCCTTTCTTTTGCTAATTAAGAATGGCAGAAAAAACATTAAAAATGTACTATTTTATATGTCTATGTATTTTTGTTTTCTAGATTTGAAATTCAGTAATCACACACGTACACTACGGTCTTTGATTTGGTTAATTTTTACATATTCTGGGCCAATTCAGATTTTTATTATCTCTCAACTATGAGCACGAGTTGCTAGTAAGATCTTTTCTCATCGATTTACTTTACGTCTCTATTTTTTGCTAAGAGTGGCAAAAACGTTGAAAATTTAAAGAAAATATCATAATATGTCTATGTATTTTTGGTTTTAGACTTAAAATTCGATAATCACACACTAATGTCTTTCATTTGGTTAGTTCTTACATATGATATAAACTCAGATTTTGTGCTAAGAACACTGACTATGTGGTGAAAAATTACAAATATTTTATATATTACAATATATAGTGGAATGATTAGAAGGATATTATGAGGATTTTAAAGTTTTTAACCGACAAATTTTGCTAAGCAAATATCTAAATGAAGCATGCTTTCTGAATAAATATGATTTATGGTCCAAGTAGTCGGCAAGTAAATATATATAGTAAACTATAGGACTATGAGCATTTGTGATCTTTTTCCGTGGATGTTTTTGTTTTCTTTATGTTAAGAGTGAAAAAATATGAAACATATATTCTAATATGTATGTCCATGTACGGAACCATGTGTATTATTATTTTTTCTAGGTTTTGAATTCGATAATCAAACACTAATTTCCTCTAATTGATTTGGCTAATTCAGTTAATCAGATGTTGTTTTGAGAACACTGACTATGTCGGTGACAGGTTACAAGTTTTAGTATATTTCTAAACAGAATATTAGAACGATTAGGAGGAGATGATGTTTTTAAACTTTTAAGAACACTAACTGTGTCGGTGATAGATTACAAATTTGAATAAATTTTTAAACAGAATATATATGGAACGAGTAGTAAGAGGTTATAGGATTTTAAAACATTTAACCGACAAAAATTTGCAAATCAAATATCTAAATAAATCATGCTTTCTGAAAAGATATGATTTATAGTCCAAGTAGTCGGAAAGATGCATATAAATATATCTAAAACAATCCATAAGATTATAAAGTTGTGCACCAACGAGACAAAAGCACACCTCCATCAATTATCATCAACCCCATTAGACCTCTTATCTCTCTTTCCCTTTTCATTTCAAACAGCTATATATAGTAATGCCCCTTACCTCCATTTTCTCATCACCAATCCATCTAAGATATTATAACTAATAGTACTCTTTCAAAATCTCTAGAATGAAGTCTTCTTGCGGTACAAGATTCGCATTCTTGATCCTCTTTCTCTTTGCGGCACAATCTGTGGAAGTCTATGCCGGTAGCTTTCACAAAGACGTTCAGGTACATTGGGGTGATGGTCGTGGAAAGGTTCTTGACAATGTCGGAAGTCTTCTTTCACTCTCGCTCGACAAATTCTCGGGGTCCGGTTTCCAGTCCAATCAGGAGTTTCTCTTTGGAAAAGTTGAGGTTCAAATGAAACTTGTCCCAGGTAACTCTGCTGGAACGGTTACAACATTCTATGTAAGTGATATGTCATTTTAAAGAGTTTTTGTTATCTTTTGATATTCACTAGGTTTCGTATATTCAAACAACTTGCTTACATGATGACTTTGTGTAGCTTAAATCTCCGGGAACTACATGGGATGAGATCGATTTCGAGTTCTTGGGAAACATAAGTGGTCATCCGTATACTCTCCATACTAATGTATACAACAAAGGCAGTGGAGACAAAGAACAACAATTTCATCTATGGTTTGACCCAACCGCTGACTTTCACACTTATAGCATCACATGGAACCCCCAAAGGATTATGTAAGTGTTGTCTTTTGATCGGTCTCTCTGGTATATATATTATAATCTTATATATTTTGAGGATATAAGCTCATGCGTTGATGAACATTCAATATTCTCTTCTTTTCTTCCAGATTTGCGGTCGATGGAACTCCAATTAGAGAGTTCATGAACTCCCAGTCAACTGGAGTCGTGTTCCTACATAAGCAACCAATGAGAGTCTACGCAAGCCTTTGGGAAGCCGAGCATTGGGCCACAAGGGGAGGATTAGAGAAAACAGATTGGTCAAAAGCTCCTTTCACCGCTTTCTACCGAAACTACAATATGGACGGATGTGTATGGGCTAATGGAAAATCATCTTGCTCCGCGAATTCCGCTTGGTTCACTCAAGTACTTGATACCAAAGGCAAGAATAGAGTGAAATGGGCACAGAGAAACCACATGGTCTACAACTATTGCACCGATAAGAAAAGGTTTCCTCAAGGTACTCCTCCACAGTGCAGTTAGATCAATGTTTGATTGATCATGAATAAGCTATGTGGCATTGTCTTTGTAACTTCACTAGTTTTTATGTATTATCTTCACTAGATGAGCACCCACATTACACGTGGGTTGCTTTTCATTAGTAAGTTTTTCTATTTCTGTTGTTTTTTAATATCGTTTTCGTGTATTTGATTTGCGTTTGAGTTAAGAAATTACTTGTTTTGTGAATTTTTGTTAATCTTCAAGTGTGAATTATTTTAATTTAATATGGCATGTTAAATATGAAAAAATAATTGGCTTCATTAGACTTGTAAAATTTAAACATTTAGAGAGGCTCATTAATAAATCTACAAGAATGCTTGGGAAGAACATAAACCATACACTTACTAATATGAAGAAGAACTGATTCATTAATATGAAGGTACTTCAGTACTCTTAGAACACTATAGTCTCTCGTTGTTGCGATCAAAATGGAATAGCTTTGATAATAGATATGTCGGATTAAACTGAAAGAGGACCTTAATATTTCCATACTTGAAGTGGAGAGATTGACACTGTTGGGGAAGAAACAAAAGTTCCTATTAGGTTAGGTCTCTTACATCGGAAATTAAGATGAAACTAAAGAAAATATAAGAACTAGGTGATTCTTTCACGCCATGCACAAAAATGTTATAATTTTAAAACTGATACTATGATTTTACTTAGAGTGGAAAATCCGGTTTACATTTGACTTATTATTATAATTATCTGGTAATCGGTTTTATTATAAAACTGAAACCATAAACTATTTTGTTTCAGTTTGGTTTTCCTTGGGATTTCCTAGTTTATAAATGTTTATCGATAAACAATTTCTTCTTCTTCGCTAGTTACATTTGTATGGATTCAAATCTACAAATTATTTACGTGTGTGATGTGTTTCGAAGGAATTAAACACTAACAAAAAGAGAACAACTCGCCAGTTAGATTTGTATAGACTCAAATCCAATATATAAATTAAGATTGCCATAAAAGGAAATAAACGAAAAGTAAATATTATCCATTTGTTTTAATTGAAATGAAAGTTCATTTCTAATTTCAGTTTGTGGTTGAGAAGGTTAAACAAAGAACGCAAAGTTGGTCTCATCGATATTTATCTGAAGCAGGGAGAGAGATTATTTTGAAGACTGTTGCTTTGGCGATGCCGGTCTACACCATGAATTGTTTCAAACTGCCAAAAGGTACAAACGATGAGATAAATAAGGTACTTGCATATTATTGGTGGCGTAAGGGTTCAGGTCGACGTTCGATGAATTGGGTTTCATGGAAACGAATGGGTCTCCCAAAGAAGGAAGGAGGTCTTGGATTTCGCGATATTAAGAAGTTTAACTTGGCTTTACTCGGGAACAAGTTCACCGCATACTCTCAAATCCTATGGAAACAGGGGATGGATACAAGTCATCTTTCATTTGGAGATCATTAATTGAAGGCAGGAATCTTGTACGGACAGGCTTACGATGCATAGTTGGAGATGGATCAAACATCAAAGGCTTTCACGATCATTGGTTAGACACACATCCTCCTCGGAGTCCACGTTTAATAGAAGGTATCCAAACAGATGTTCAATAAGTTTCTGAGTTAATGTTTCGAGGAACGAAAAGATGGAATATGGATTTCCTCTCACAACTAATAAGACCCGAAGATATTCCGAAAATCCTTAAACTAAAAGTCAGTCCTTCGCAGCCACATGATTTCATAGGCTGGAATTGCACTAAAGATGGGGTTTATACAGTTCGCTCTGGATATTGGTTAAGTACACACTTACCAAATCAAGAGTACATTCGTCCTCCACAAGGAAATCCACAACTCAAAGAAGCCATTTGAAAACTGAACACTGCCGCAAAATTACGACACTTTTTATGGAGAATTGTATCACAGGCTATGCCGGTCGGATCGAGTCTACAACGTCGGGGTATAACACAACTTATACAATGTCGAAGGTGTGGTGTAGCATGTGAAACTTTTGACCATTTATTCTTTCAATGTGCATTTGCTCGGCAAATATGGAGGGATGTTGGGGTTCCTACTACTATCCTCATGGATTCAAGATTACCAGTGGAGAACAAGATTCATATTATTATCGATATCCATAAAAATCTTCAATATACAGAATTCTTGAGGCAACTTCCACTATGGATTCTTTGGAGAATATGGAAAACAAAGAACATATTATATTATCAGAGCAAGAGAGTTACGTGGGAAGAAGATGTACAACATGCCATCAAGGACGCACGGGAATGGGGAAAAATGCTTTCTTGGACCTAGACTATTGTCATCGTACCATTTTACACCTTATCTTTTAGCTATGGTCAATATAGACCTAAACACAACAAAAATTCAAATTTAGAACTTGAACTAACAACTTATGTGCTAAATTGTACCTTGACTTGTAGACCGTTAGTCAACATTGACGGATTGCTGACTAGGATAACGAGAGCCGACACGTGGCTTCGTTACTCAATTTTGTAGCCCCAAAACGACGTAGTTTTGGATCAGGGAGAAAATAAAATTGAAAAAATCGTAAATCAATTTCACTTTTCTTATTTTTTTTCTTTTTCTTTTGGGGTAAAATCTTCTTGTTCTTTTGGGGTAAAATCTTCTTGTTCTTCTTCTTCGTAGAGAAACAAAGATACAGAGAGAAGGTGAACCACGATTAATTTAATAATGCTCCTTCAGGAATAGAAAACTAATTAGATTCACACCATAAAGATCCAAGTGCTCATAGGCTTGAAGATGGATTTAAATACATTGCCTTTCCCTTGGATACTCGCAGATAGACAACATTAAAATTGAAAGTTTATATTTGCTCATGTGCAAGAGTTTGAGTTATGAATTCTAATATTTATGTCAACGCAGAGAAAATGATGCTTTAGAAGTTGAGGACCCTTGGAGGAAAGGAATTCACTGCTTCTTCTCTTCGAATTCCTCTCGCTCGATCCAAATCCGTGTTCGTAGCTCATCATTTCCCAGATCTGTTTTGTTTCTTCCGATTTCTTTGATGAATAATCGTGATTCGCTTGTTTGTACTGTTGGATCTGTATCTGTGTACACGATTTTGTTTCTAGATGTCGATGGTTCTTCGTCGTTAGATCTTGATTCGATTGAGATTTGAGGATACGAAACACTTACTCGAACAATCAATAGCAAAATCATTTTTATTTTACTTTGAGACCAACAATACTATTAGATAATAAAATTGATTTAGGGTTTTTCCAATTTTATTTTCTCCCAAATCTAATTGACGTCGTTTCAACTAAAACTCATAAACTACGTCGTTTTGGGGCTACAAAATTGAGTAACGAAGTCACGTGTCGGCTCTCGTTATCCTAGTCAGCAATCGGTACAATTTAGCACATAAGTTGTTAGTTCAAGTTCTAAATTTGAATTTTTGTTGTGTTCAGTTCTAAATTGGTCATAGTTAAAAGATGAGGTGTAAAATTGCAAGATGACAATAGTCTAGGTCCAAAAAAACCTTTTTCCCCACGCGAATGGATAGATATCAATCCTATAACATACATCATCAATCATTTATTATAATCTACCATTTTATAATTTAAATTCTACCATGTGTTTTCTAAGGGATTAGTTATTAAATTCCATAAATCTAGGATCTTAATATTTTTTCCTTATTTAGACAAAATATGATTATAACATTTCCTTATTTAAAAAAAAAAATATTATAACAATTGTTTAAAAATTTATATTTCCTAAAATATATATTATATTTCCTTATTTACTATATTCTATAAACAAATATTCAATATATAACCCATATCTATTTTTATTTTTTGTAAATAAGTTATTTTCTATTATTTATGGAATTGGGAAAACAAACTGGAAAACTATTTTTAATTAAAGTCAAAAGATAAATTTGAGTTTATATTAAAATAGAGGTTAATGGGACTTAAAATATGGTAGATGTCCATTGGGACAAAGTGAGTTTCAAACTATGGCAATTTGGCAATTAATCCTAATAGTAATCGACTAAGGAAGTGTTATTTTCTATTATTTAAACTCAATGTGGAATCTAGTGTTATTCAATTGTGTATTTTAAAAATTTATTAAAATTCAGTGTTATTGGATTAAGCATTTGTTAGTGTGTTTTAAAATACAGTTAAATCCCATGTCATTCAATATTGTTATAGTTGGATTCCAATGGATTTTAATGTATTATTTTCACTAAAACAAGAGTAAAACAAATACAATGCTTTTCATGTGTATTCTGAAGGATTCTAGTAAAACCCACGACGTTTTACTTAATTCAACAAAATCCATTGAAAACACTTAGAAGGTGTTATTGAATTTTTCACTTTAAAAGAATTTAAATGAGTTTCAAATCGTGATAATTAAAAAGTTTTTATGGGATTTTTTGGATTTTATCCAAATTACACCAAAAATGTTGGGAATTGGTTGTTCACATCTTTTTGTTAAGTTTTCCATTAAATTCTTATCAAGTTACTACATAAAATTGAATAACACTAGAATTTAATAGAATTGAAATTCCACTAAATTGAATAACACTAGAATTTATGAGAATCTTAGTATCATTTCAATTCTATTTAATCCTTAAACGAACACCACCACCCTTAAACTCAAATACAACAAAACCACTTATCCAATAACACCTCCTAATACTATTATCAATGCAAGATTGGTTAAGAAGACAAGAACAACGCAAAACATGAAGAGCCCCAGAGACAACAGTTGAGATCGAATTTGGAATCTTTGGCCATTGAATTAAACTATCGAAGTCTAAATTGCGCCTGGATCGGATTCTACAACTGTGTGTAGAGAAAAACCATTTGGTTTTGGAGTATGACTATAGGAAAAGTCACATGTTTCGGTTTGGTTACTTTCATATTTGGTTTAGTATGATTCATGCTTATGTTGAAGGAAATTGTTAAGGTTCTAGAGTCTTCTAGAACCGTCCGATATATATTTATATTCACGTCTGTTATGTTATGAGATAATTACTCTAGGGAACAGGATAGACTCGTGCGGTGGTTACGTTTACTTGTACCTTAAGTTTCGTGTTTCAACCTTATCATGTAACATGTATATAAAGGCAATGCCTTCAATGGAATGAATAACAAGTTTAGCCAAAGACTTTCTAAGCTTTCATAAATTATACGAACTTACGAAATTCATGTTGAACCTTATCCAACATTAATCAAAGCTTGAGAAACTTTAGCTCCTTGAGGTGTAATCAGGGCCGGCCCTGAGAGTAAGCAGCCCAAGCCCACGCTTGCGGCTCAAGCCCACGCTTGCGGCCCAAATTTTTTGATATTTTGTTTATATATAAGTTTGGCCCTAAAATATGTAAAAAAATTCTTTAGCCTAGTTGGTTTATGGGGCTACATAGGATAAATGAGAGTTGCAAGGTTCAAATCCCCTTTAATCACTTGGTTTAAATTTTTTCCTTTTAAAATAGTGGCCCAAATTTTTATTTTTGCTTGCGCCCCGTAAAATCTTAGAGCCGGCCTGGGTATAATCATAATGAATATGTTGAATCGTTGATCGATAACTAGGGATATGGAGCCGAACTCCCCCAATCCACTTTAATGGTAGGCTTGTTTGTTTGGCAGCCGCACCGGCTTGCGGCTGAGTCATGCGGCAAAATGTTGTTCGTTTGCTTGCCGCAGGTACCTGTGGCTGCGTCATGCGGCCAGACGCTGTGTCTTGCGTCAGAAATTTTTGGCCGCAGCTAAATTCAGCGTCTGCGTTTAAAAATTAGCGTCACGGCTAATATTTTAGCCGCAGCCGCAACGGCAGTCAAACGAATAGCGACTAGACGCTGCGTCTGGCCGCAGCCGCAGCCGCATGTAGAAATCAAACTAACAACAATCGCAGCGTCTGGCCGCATGACGTAGCCGCAAGCCGCAGCCGTATGCGGCAGGCAAACGAACAGGCCCGGTATCACTATAACCAGTAACAAACAAAAAAAAACACGAAGAACAAAAGTTGCTTTGCTAATGCTTGTACGACAAGAAACTGTGAAAGATGCAATTTTGCGATAGGAACAGCAATAATAAAACTTGGTACCACTATACCAAACCTTTTCTTAAACTAATATCAGTTAGTATATGTTCTACAATATAAAACTATCTTGAAGAAAAAGTATAAACTAATTAATAACATGAAAATACACTTACAAAGCTAGCATGTAATTAATATTGTGGAAACCTTTTTAACAAAGTACTACTATAAAACACTTGTATTCTCGTAGTCCAAAACGAGTTTTAGTCTTTGTTATTAATGAGATCTTCCTTGATCGTTACTCTAAGGTTGAGAAAAGACTAAAAACGTGATTATTGAATCTGTGATGATAAATGGAAGTTGAATGGTTGAAGGATAGCACATAAGCTTGCGGAAGAACTTCTGGATATCAACTCGAAATCTATGGATATTACACACCAAAGAATTCAAGGGTTTTGCTGGATATTACACACCAACAAGATGATCTACTTAGAACTGATTTTGATAAAAAGATAGATGATCTTATTCATGAAAGAAATAGAGTTTAAATAGGAGAAGAAAGGTCTCGAAAATACAAGTGAGAACCTTTGAAAACGTTCAGAATTAAACACACACATTGACCAGACTAATTATTACTACTAATTAACCCTTTTGACTCAATTTGAATCTGATTTTCGGCTCCAAGACATAAAGAGTGATAATTAGGCAATGACAAGGTAAATTCAACATGTCTCATTAAAACCTTAGTGAGAAAACCCAAAGGGATAAAACTCACTGAAGGAAAAAGAGTACAAGTGAACTTACCAACCTAATTATCATGATTAGAAACAACTTGAATCACAACCATAGTAGCTGGATAAGTAACAGTTTCTAATCGACTCTTAATTTGTGAAATGAGCATAACCAGACCTTGTTTGAGAGCTTTGGACTTTGATCTTGTTAAAGGTCCACTCGGCAACTCCAATGCATCCTCTGGTTCAAGCTGCTTCCTTGTCTTGAGCTCCAATGCATCCTCTGGTTCAAGCTGCTTCCCTGGTTCAAGCTCCTCTTTATCATCTTCGCTGGTCTGGATCATATCAGTTATTGTGTTTGAAATATCTGGTCTTGGAAATAGCAAATATATATACACCTAAAAGTTATTGTTCATTCAGATAATTACTGGAAAGACCTATTTAGATAGGGTGTTTACTCAAACAACCATTTATTTTTTTAGCTCAAAAATTTGAGCTAAAAAAGGTTACAAAGACATTAAAAATACCTCAAATTCGTTTATTAACGAAAATGTCATTATCCTTTGAGGAAAAAAAAACAACATAAAACCAAAAAAAAAAATCACATTTCAACGAAACCTCTTCTTCTTCTCCTCTGACGACTTCGGCGACGAGATTTGTTGCGTTTGACGGTAAGATTTGAAACGAATCATGAGTTTTCTTCCTCTCTATCATTCACGAGTGTTTTGAGTTCGGATTTATGAACTTCAATATGTTCTTCGTTCATAAGTTTCAAAATTTCGGCCAAGGAAAGTTCTGGCGAGTGTTGGGGTTTCGTTTTCGTGCGTTGTAGAGAGGTAATCTCTTGATTCTAACCGGTGTCTTTTGGGTGTGTTGAAGTTTTGTAAAATCACGTTCTGGTCCAGATCTGGATTTTTCTCATATTTGAATTTTTTCCAGATCTGGATTTTTCTCAGATCCAGATTCCGACGTTATGGTAGACTTCTTTCTATGGGAAAAAACATACGTTATAGTAGATTTATAATAGACGTTATGGTAGACTTATTTCTATGAGATGCAGACGTTGTGGTAGACTTGTTTTTATGAGATGCAGACGTTGTGGTAGACTTATTTCTATGAGATGCAGACGTTGTGGTAGACTTTTTGCAAAGAGATACAAACCTTATGGTAGACTTTTCGACTCTTGATCTGCTAATGAATGAAATCTTTTTTGACGTTGTGGTAGACTTTTGCAAAGAGATACAAACACTATGGTAGACTTTTCGACTCTGGAGCTGCTAATGAATGAAATCTTTTTTGGCTAGTTAGGATTGTGCTTCAGTCTAAGATGTTCTAATTTCCATGAATTTCTTTACAGGTATTCTTTGTACGTGCAATGCGTAACCGCATGAAGATTGTAAAGAACATCCAAAAGATCATGAAGATGGTCTATACACCATTGTTTCTTGTTGTATTTAGGTAGTATTTGGTTGATCTTTGTATTGTTTAACATGCTTATTCTCCTATACGGCCTTATGGTTATGTAGCATCAAGTCATCAACCTCACCCGTATATATGGCATGTAAGTCCTTAGTGGTAAATTTATTTTTTGTGTAATGGTAGATTTATTCTATTCAATGGTAGATTTTTGACTCTGAATCTGCTAATAAATGAGATTTTTTGGCATAGTATGAAAGACTTCAGTGATTCCAATATGCATGATATTCGCCTCAAACGTGCATCTGATATCATGGATGAGTTACCACGTGATGAGATTGTTCAGTTATCAGAGTCAAACCCTCGTGATGGATCCAGTGATTGTTCAGTTATCCCTCGTGATTCGGATGAGATGTATTTTCATATGATGGTAGATTTATTTTTATGCGACACAGACGTTCTGATTTGTAATATACGTTATGGTAGATTTATTTCTATAAGATACAATTGTTATGGTAGACTTTTTACAAAAAGATTCAAACATTATGGTAGACTTCTATGAACATTTTTTTGCAGTGTATAGTTAAAACATTTATGTATGAATGAATTGACAACATTTATGTATAGTTAAAACATGGCTTTTGAAATGTCTCTGTAACCATTACAATATCGTTAAAACACGAGTACGAGTTCATACGAAAAGATAGAAAATATATGAAAATATATAGTACATACTAAATCTACCATCACTTGTATATAAATATACCATAACTTGTTTGAGTCAACCCAAAATCTAAAAATGTTGTTTTAGTCAACTTCCCTGGTTCATTCCTGCTTCAAAAGTCTTCTAGGGCAGGGTCTTCTCGGATTGGCCATGATACAAAAAAAATAACCGGTACATAAGCACAAGTTGGTTTCAAAAAGTTGTAATTTAATTAAAAATCTGCGGATGCTTGATTATAAGCGTTAACTATAAAGTACTAGTATTTTTTAGTGATTTTAGCCACTCACACACACACAAATTGTAGTGACCGGAAGAGACTGTGATGGATGCATCGACATTTATAATCAAATCAAAGCAAAAATAGTATAACTCATTGTAGAAATAATTATGATGCAAAATCTATTTTAAACTTATGAATTGCTTCATCGTGAAAAATATAGTATTGAAAAATAAACTATGATCATGAAATCATGAAAAAAGTAATGTCCTTTAGTGTAATGATAAATCTTTCAAACAAACAAAAAAAAAGAATAGCTATAATCGGTTTCGTTTTTTTCAGAGAAAATTTTTGGTTTACATCATCAAAATTGCAAATAAAATATTATTTTGAGTTATTTCCAAAACAAAAATTTGCAATCAAACGCTCTCAAATTTGTAATCAAATAAAATAGTGTATATGAAATTCTGTGTGATTGATGATAGTAAGGGAATATAGTATGACAAATGTGTTGATGTTTATCCAGTGAAACTGTTATCTAAAGAAGTGGATAACAATAATATTGATATTTTATTAGTGAGGATTAGAGTTCGGAGAAGTAATCATAGTAACATTAATATATTATTATTGCCCATAACCAAGTTTGAAAAGGACTTTAAGACTCAATAAACTCAATAAGGACCATGATTATAGATCATACTCAAAGAGTATCATTATAATTAATTCTAATAGTAATTAAATTTTTAAGACTTAATAAGATATTTTTAATTTGTGTATGTACATTGGTGATACTTTAAAAGGGTTCTAAAGAATTTATTATCAAAACCAAACTCAAGAATTATGTTGTATTCACTCCAACTCAACTCTCTAAGCTTCTCCATTCTGTATACGAGCTCCGAGAGGCTGGTCGCAATCATGAACTTTCAGGTAATCAGTCTCATAATACCTCTTTTATAAACTAATTGGTACATTTACTTTGTTCATTACAATTTTACTTTCATCCCAAATGCAGGGGAGACATTTGTTCTGTTCAACAAGAACACCAAAGATAATAAAAGAGAACTTATTCAGATTGGAATTCCTATCTTCGACAACGAACACTCAAGTAAGGTTTCTAAAATGTCACTTTTTTCTACTTCTCTTATACAAAGAAACTGATGACTCCTGCTTACAGTGGCACCTATCACAACCCTTCTTCAAAGCGTGATCGATCAACTTCTTCAGTGGCGTCTCATTCCTGAATACAAACGACCCAATGGGTGTGTCATCAACTTCTTTAACGAAGTATACTTACCAATTCATTTCTATATCTTACACTCTTGTCTCCCTCCCCATCCGGCCACCTAATGTCTGGGCTTGTTTGCAGGAGGAACACTCTCAACCATTCCATATCCACAATTCCATATCTTGCGACCAATCACATACTCTCTATCACTGTAGAAGAAAGGGAACTGCAACACAGAGAACAAACGTAATAAGAATGATCAAACAAACAAAAATGATCCATAATCTAAATCCAAGCACGACCACCATTTTTCCTCTCAACCAATTGCACAAGACATCTCAAATCCAACTCCGTTACAGTATTAGGCAATCTCTCCTCTGTTTTCTCCACTCTACAACACCACCAAACAAACTCAACAAAACAAACCAAAAACAAAACCTCGTTTTTACACATCCCTTAAACCAAGTTTACCTACCAATTACATCAACATGTTCAGACGATGATGAAGAAAAAGAAAAATGAGAAATAGTCTTCTGTTGTCTTAAAGCATAGTCCATGTATCACAAACAAGAGCTTTTAAACAAGGAGTTGATCCAAAACCCTTTAAAGGAGAAGAAGTTGCAGAACAAGGAGTAGGAGATGATGAATCAAACGACCTAGGAGAAGAACATCGAAGCTTGACGACTTTACGGTCATTAAAATTAGAAGAAACCCATCTTGGGTTCCATGTTCGATTCGATTCGGTAGTAAAGGCGATCGAAGAGAAGAGATGATTGTGATAGGAATCACGTATCTACACATCTTTCCTCCTGCTATTTCTTTTGGTTTAATCATTTGGTTTACTTATTTCTATTTCCCTAATTAACCGGTATTTGTTAAACTGGATTATGCAACTTTATTATAAATGTAAGGCATTAGCCGCACATTGAAAGTTAATCGAATAATAATTCTTCTTCATCTCTCTCTCTTACACAATTCACCATCATCTTTCACCATCGAATCCTTTGCTCCGAGGTGATATTCTTCTATCTTTCACCTTCTAGCTTATGGTTCACCGTTCCCCGAGCTTTCGGTAAGTTTCTGGATCGGATTCTATCTATCACTAACAACACCTATCTCATTGGTATTCAGAGCTACACAAACCTCGGACCATAAATCATGGCAGAATCTACCAGACTTCAGACTATGACAAAACAAATTGAAGATCAGAAAAAGGTTACAAATGACCTCAATTCTCAGATTGTGGAGTTAGTGAAATCCCAGGCGAGTCTCGAGGAGACAATCTTAAAATTCATGTCGCAGACCTTAGCTCAGGTCAATCGATCCCCAGAACCACCCTCCTCCGCCCTAGCTACCACAACTTCGATTCCCCAAAACCAAAACCTAACCACACCCGACCCACCCGATCTTACCATGTCTGTTCACGATCGCAACCTTCCACATGCGAAAGAGACAACATCTTTGTTGCCTAATGGAATGGTTACAAGGCTGTCAAAAATTGGCTTCCCATCTTTTGACGGTACCAAGCTTAATGATTGGATTTATAGATGTGAACAATTTTTCATGCTCGATAACACACCGCCGGAGCTCAAAGTTCGTCTTGTTTCCATCCATCTTCAAGACAAGGCTTTACAGTGGCACCACAATTACATCCACGATAGATGTGGTGGTTACCCTCTCTGGCCAGAATACATAATTGCCATCTCAGAACGGCTTGGTGAGCTTTACGATGATCCTTTGGCATCGTTGGTTACATTGAGGCAAGCTGGTGATACTATGGATGTCTATTTGGATAAATTCGAACGTGCGCTTACAAGGCTGTCATTATCACCATCGTATGCCCTCAGCATCTTTTTGGCAAATATGCAGCCCCATCTAGCTTTACATGTCAGGCAGTTTAAGGCGCCAACGATCTCTGAAGCAGCTCGTGTTGCCAAGTTACATGAAACTTACCTTCTCCACACACCACCCAAACAAAATCGAGTTCCTTTCAGTCCATACTACAAACCACAGCCCGCCATCAACCCGAACACTACTCCCATCACCCAAACCAACCTTCACACCCAAAACTACTTCTGAAAGATCGACCAGAAAATTCTCTTACCAAGAAATGCAAGACAGGAAGGCACAAGGCTTATGTATGTTCTGCGATGAACCCTTTTCCCTAGGACATCAATTGAAACATAAGAGAGGACAATTTTTTTACACGGAAGGTGAAGAAGATAGTGTTTCTGATAACGACGGAGTTACAAAAATAGCGCCAACGACTATAACAGATGATCACAGCGAAAAAAACACCAACCATTTCCTTGAATGTTCTTAGCGGCTCTACTACGTTCAATTGTATGCGGATCATTGGTCAATACGGGAAGAAGAAGATTCATATTCTGATTGATCCGGGCAGTACACACATCTTCCCGATTTAAATGCAGCTACCGAATTGGGTTGTTTGCTGGAAGTTATCAAACCAATGTCCGTTTCAGCAGCAAATGGTAACAACTTACAAACTGGTTTCAAGTGTAGTGATTTCACTTGGTCTATGCAGAATTACAGTTTCATTACCGAAATCAGAACGTTACATCTCGACTGCTGCGATTTAGTGTTGGGAGTTCAGTGGCTTGCTACTCTCGGTCCTATTTTATGAGATTTTTTGAACTTACGAATGGAGTTTGTTCTCAACGGTGTTAAACATATCCTACGCGGTGTTACAAAAGTCGGATGTAAGTTGATTAAAGGTGGTAGTCTCAATAAATTGTTGCTTCAAGGACCACAAATTACACTGCTTCAGATCAGGGACATTGAAGATTGTGAATCTCCCTCCCATAATATATTACCAGACGCATTGTTCTCTTATATCTCTGCCACTGGGACTGATTATGTACACAAAACGGCTTTGCAACCTCTGTTAACTTCTTATAAAGACTTATTCGATGAGCCCAATGACCTCCCCCCTTTTCGAACAGGCTTTGATCACCAGATTCCTCTTATCGCTGGAACTAATCCAGTGAATCAAAGACCTTACAGGTATTCGTCTCTACAGAAAGACGTGATTGATAATATGGTTAAGGACATGCTGAAACAAGGGATTATTAAGTACAGCTCCAGCCCATATGCTTCTCCCGTCGTTCTTGTCAAGAAGAAGGATGGCTCTTGGAGACTTTGTGTGGATTATAGGGGCTTGAACAAGCAGACAATTAAATATAAGTATCCTATTCCATTGCTTGAATAATTACTAGATGAGTTAGCTGGATCGAAATACTTTGCGAAGTTGGACCTTAGGGCTGGCTTCCATCAAATCAGAATGTCGCCATGTGACGTGTATAGGACAGCTTTCAAAACACACTCTGGTCACTATGAGTACTTGGTCATGCCGTTTGGCCTTACAAATGCTTCTTGCACATTTCAAGGCCTTATGAATCATGTGTTTCAGAATATTGCTCGGAAATATTTGCTTGTCTTCTTTGATGACATCCTCATGTATAGTCCTACGTGGGAAGCACATCTTCAGCACTTAGACATGGTTTTCTCTATACTCAGGGAACATAAACTCTATCTTAAACCCTCAAAGTGTACTTTTGGAGCTACCGTTACCGAATACTTGGGCCACTTTATCTCTGCAGATGGTGTGAGCACGGATCCTAGCAAGAACAAGGCAATCCAACAGTGGCCTATACCATCCAATCAAAAGCAGTTGAGGAGTTTCTTAGGACTAGCAAATTACTACAGACGGTTTATCAAGGGTTACAGTGTTGTTGCTCGACCTCTTACCACCTTACTTAAGAAGGACGGGTTCTTATGGAGTTCAGAAGCTACACAAGCATTTTCAGAATTAAAAGCAGCCCTCACGTCATCTCCAGTTTTAGCTCTTCCTGACTTTAACAAGTTATTTGTGATAGAGACCGAATTGGTGCAGTTTTGATGCAGGATAAACACCCAATTGGGTACATTAGTAGAGCATTGGGTCCCAAACATCAATCTTTATCAGTATACGAAAAAAAGTTAATGGCAGTGGTACACGCTGTACAAACATGGAGTGCTTATCTAGCTCACCGGCCTTTCCTTATTAAGACAGACCAAAAGAGCTTGAAATTTTTGCTGGAACAAAAGGTAACAACTCCGTTTCAACAAATGTGTCTATCTAAGCTTATGGGGTACACATATGAGATCGAATACAAGCAGGGAAAGGAAAATCATGCAGCTGATGCACTCTCTAGAGCTGCAGGACCTCAAATTCTCAACCTCACCCTTTCTCAGGCTCATCATGGGTTCTATGACTCTCTTAAGATGTTATGGCAATATGATCCTCACTTGCATAAAATCATCTCTGAGCTTCAATGTAACAAGTCTTCTCACCATGCATTTACTTATACCAATGATGAACTGAGAAGAAAAGGAAAGCTCGTAGTTGGTAATGACCATGCGGTTAAGCTTCACATTTTTAAGTGGTTACATGATTCAGCGATTGGAGGTCATTCAGGCAGAGACACAACACTACACAGAGTCAAGTCACTATTCTACTGGCCAAGAATGAGTTTAGAAGTTCAGATTTATGTACGTAATTGTTCTGTTTGTCAAAAGAATAAGTACGACTTAGCTGCTAAACTGGGTTTGCTGCAGCCTCTACCTGTTCCTAATGGTGTTTGGGAATCAGTCAGCCTAGATTTTATCGAAGGACTACCACCATCATCAGGAAAACACTACATTCTGGTTGTTATAGATAGGCTAAGTAAGAATGCTCACTTTCTAGCCTTATCTCATCCGTATACAGCCATTGATGTGGCTCAATTGTATATGGATAACATATTCAAGCTACATGGTATGCCCAAAGACATCATAAGTGACAGGGATCCAACCTTTATGAGTGACGTATGGAAAGAGATGTTTCGGGTTCATGGAGTGGATTTGAAGTTTTCTACAGCATATCACCCACAAACCGATGGGCAAACCGAGGTAACTAATAAGACTTTGGAAACTTATCTCAGATGTATGACTGTTGATTCCCCACGTACTTGGAGCCAATGGTTACCTTTAGCAGAGTGGTGGTACAACACTACATATCACAATGCTATTCGATGCTCTCCGTTTGAGGTTCTCTACGGCCAGCCACCACCAATGCACTTGTCTTACTTGCCAGGAGAAAGTTCATCTACCACAGTTGATCGAAACCTTCAGAAGACAGAAGAAATCATCAATATGTTAAAGTTTCACATACTTCGGGCACAAAAGAGAATGAAACAACAAGCAGACTCTCGCCGGTCATTTAGGGAATTCACTATCGGTGATCATGTCTATCTCAAACTCCAGCCTTACCGACAAAATTCTCCCAAAACCAAAAAGGTACCTCACAAGCTTTCACCTCGCGTTTATGGACCTTTTCGTGTGATTGATCGTGTGGGAAAGGTTGCTTACAAGCTTGCTCTACCACCTGGAGCTACTATACATGATGTGTTTCATGTTAGTCAGTTGAAACTTTGTCCAAACCCTCCTACATCAGCTCCTTCCTTACCTCAGTTTATGCTGGACGTGGGTGTTTCAAAGGAACCTGAACTCATTCTTGACAGAAGAACCGTTAAATGGCACAACAAACCAGTCACCAAAATTCTTGTTCAATGGAAGGGACAATCTCCGGATCAAGCTACATGGGAGTATTATCAGGACTTTGTTAGCAAATTTCCTGCCTTTGATCCTTGAGGACAAGGATTCTTTGAAGAGGGGAGTATTGTGATAGGAATCACGTATCTACACATCTCTTCTCCTGCTATTTCTTTTGGTTTAATCATTTGGTTTACTTATTTCTATTTTCCTAATTAACCGGTATTTGTTAAACCGGATTATGCAACTTTATTATAAATGTAAGGCATTAGCCGCACATTGAAAGTTAATTGAATAATAATTCTTCTTCATCTCTCTCTCTTACACAATTCACCATCATCTTTCACCATCGAATCCTTTGCTCTGAGTTGATATTCTTCTATCTTTCACCTTCTAGCTTCTGGTTCACCGTTCCCCGAGCTTTCGGTAAGCTTCTGGATCGGATTCTATCTATCACTAACAACACCTATCTCAATGATCGAGAGATCGATTAAAATAGAAGAGAATCGAATAGGAGAGAAGAGGATCGAAGACGAAGAGAAGAGATGGATTCGTCGATCCGTCGATCCGTCGAGAGAGAAACTAAAAATTGTGAACTGAAGAATTTTTTTTTTACTCCGGATCCTAAAAATACGTGGTCCAATAATAGGCTGACATGTGTCCCCATTTTACTGTAGCTTTCGGATCAACAAACTGATCTCTTTTGGGCTGAAAAGAAATCTAAAAATTGTATTATAATGTAATTGGGCTAATGATACTAATCAAATATCACCAGTGTTATGCTCTAAAGACTTAGGAAGACTTAGGAGACCACAGGACAAACCAAAATAATTGATGTCAATTACTAATTACGCTTATCCATTGAGATCAGCTGGTTTATGAAAATGACATTCAGCCAATTATTTTAGGGGAAAAAACAGAGAAAGCTATTTGGTTAGGCAACAATTTGTTCTGTAACAAATGTCTAAGATAATTTATTTGGTTCTAAATAATTGTGTGGCTGTGTGGGGAGGGTACAACTTTTTATTTTATAATTTTGCATGCATTGACGAATCCATTGTCATCAGTCTCATCTTCCCTGAAATTTGACTAATGAAATAAGGTTTTAAATTATGTTACAATGGTTTAAGATTTCTAATTGCTAGACCGTAACTCTAAAATATCAAATTGTTAGTGTATTATATACTAACGTTTTACAATATACTTAAAAAAAAACTCTAGTCGTTTAGAATGCATTGTATCGTTGTGATTAACGTCTATAACATATAGACTTTTAGATGAACGTCTATATTGTTTAAAAACAAAAAAAAAATTGTATATCCACCAACCAAATCGATTTAATTATACTACATTGAAACCTCCAAACTTTTGGCCTATTCAAAATTTCCAAATGATGATTTATGATTGAATTTCAATTGGTGGTATCATACTTTGAAAAATAAAAAGAAATCAGCCCGAAAAATATGGTTACCCAGAAAATTAAATTATATGAATTCAATAAGCACTATTCATTTTAGGTTCTAGAAATATAAAATGACCTGCAACATTTATTGGTCCCGGAATTGACAAGACCATACGTAGTTGTCCAAGAGATGGGTTCGTTATGAAATAATATTGATGAATTAATAGTGAGATTAGGCCCTTGATTAAGAATTGTTGATGAGCCATTACACTTAACAAAAATTTAATTTCGTAAATGGTACAGCTGTGAAGCTGAGTGGGACCAAGTTGACGTTTGGTTAGGCGGTCCAAATCAAATTTTCCGTGTCAAGAAAATTTCATCCAATGAATTTGTAGTAGTAATAGTATTCGGTTTAATTACGTAGCTATCCCATTTTATGGTCTGGGGTGGGCAAAAAAATCCGAAACCGAATTACCGAACCGAACCCGACTCAAATTACCTGATCCGAACATGATCCGAAATTATAAAATATTCGATCGGGTTCTATATCCCTAAACTCAAAAATCCGAATCTGAATTCGGACCGAACCGATAACCGAATGGGTATCCAAACTAGCACAAATATAAATTAAACTAATGATATATGGATGTAAGGTTGGACATGTTCATGTATTTTAAATAATTTTTTAGTTAATTCGAATATTATAAATTATATTCGGATAAAAATAACTAATTTATCGACATTATTTAAATTTTTACAATTTTGGTTTTGATATTTTCTCGGATATTCTTGGATAATTCATGTAAAAACTAACAGAATTGAGTTTCTTCTTTGATATCTATTTAATTTGAATTTTTGTTTTGAAATTTTGATCAATTTGAGTTATGATCAAATATATGTTTGATGTGTATTTTCAGATAGACTATACATTGGATATAACCGAACCTGAAATCATTTTATCCGAACCTGACACGATTTTATAAAATACCCGATCGGGTTTCAAACCTCATTACCAAGATACCCGACCCGAACCCTTTCGATCGCCCAGCCCTCCAGCCCTAATATGGTCCATACTAATTTACTTACCCAAAGCTCAAAAGTGTATGTACATTAGTACTATTTGAAACCAAACTGTCTTTGTACAAATCAGTGTTTTGAAAACCGGACCGGACCGGGGGTCGGACCGGGTTCAACCGTGAACCGACCAGCTACCCGGTTTGGGTCGACCCGGGTTTGATTTTTTTTTTTTTTTTTTTTTTTTGAAAATTTTCATTTTTTTATATTTTTCATATTTAATTTTTTTATAATTAAAAATTTATAAAAACAAATACTTGTTTTAAATTTAGTTAATTTTTGTTATGATTTAATGTTTTTAATTTTTTTTTACATATAAACTTAATTATTTGTCACTAATCTTTGTTTATGAATAATATTTTTGTTATTTAAATGATGTTTTTCATGAATAATTTTTAGAAATATGTTTATTTAAATATATTACTATATATTTGGGTATTATAGTTAAAAAAAACTATTTATATATATATATTTTTAAAAACTATTAAACCCGGTTCGACCCGGTTCGATCCGGTCGAACCACATTGACCCATGACCCAAAAGCTTGTCCGGTTCGGTCGCCGGTCCGGTTTTAAAAACATTGGTACAAATCATATCAGTGTCACAATAAAATTATCTTGTGTACGCAAATGATATCAGAGTGGAGCTCATAAAATGATTTATGCTCTCTACTACAAAATTTTCGAGTGGTGGTTCTATATGTGACATATCTGACGTTGATTTTTATCAACATATATTTAGAAACTAGAGCCTGATGATGAACCATAACAATCAACATTAAACCGTTAAACCAAAACATTATCAACATTTTTGTTAAAAGTCCGAAGATGAATATATAAGATCTATAAGTTTTGAACATAATCAAAATATTAAATCACCTCCTAAAGACTAGAAAACATGAATGTGAAATTAAATCGAATTCAGCTAGCAATAATACCAGCAGAAACAAGCACAATATTAAAATGGAACATAGCAAAAGTTTCTACTTTAAAATTTCAGATCGTGGTTCCATATGTGATTTTGTATGACATATTGACATCGATCTAATGGATTATGTTAAACACAAAAAGATCTATCAAATATATATATATATATATATATATATATATATATATATATATATATTTTATCATTTATAACTTATATAAGCTTTTTCAAAATATTATATATATACGAACTATGTTTAAATTAATTTACTCAAGCGCTAGTATAGAACACATTTGTTAATATTCATGTAATTTTGTGATATTATACGGCAATGAAGTGAAAACTCGATATGATTTTTGGAAAAATTTAGACCATTTATTAGTACTCTTTGGCGTCAAAACAGAAGACAAATGTAGCAAAAAATCGGAAATATCAAACATTGCTTGTTCCTTTAAATGAACAAATGAGGATGAAAATTGCTTTCGTATAGTGCTTGAAAAAATAGCCTTTGAGTTTGGACCACTCATATTTATTAGTCATTTCCAATAAATATCAGTAGTTGTCCTCATAGACAACATTAAATTTCTCTTATTTGTGGTTTTCTTGATTTATATATTTCTAGCTAAAAGATGGACTAATAGCTGTTTTAATTTGTCAAATTTGTATACCAATCAAATTTAATTTCGGAATTTTCTCAACAAAAGAAAACCTCTTGTAACCTAAACTACTCAATAATAATAATATACTTATGTCTGACACACCACTAATTGGTGCATGCATACAATATACTGTATGAACATATGATTCTAGAAAATGAATATTTAACCATGTTGAATTTTGCTATTCATCAGTAAATCTACTACATGTAGGTCTTCGTAGGTACCATTTTAATGATAAACACACTAATAATACGTATATTATCCAGCTTTTTTTTTTTTTTTTTCAAATTCGTTTTCTTGTAAAGTTGACATCACCAATTGTAGCATTTTATAGAATTCGAAAAAGTAAAATTGGACCTGTAGGTATGGTTGCACATATTGATTGATTAGAGGTTCTTAAATTTTGCAATGAAACATCTTTATTGACTCCTTCTTCATCAATTAGTGACCAACCAAAAGAAATTGACCTTTTTGTTTTTGATTAACAAGAGAGAGAGAGAAAGAAAGCGTGTCTATGCTCCTACTTGCGTTGCATCTTTAGCTAACGCAATCAAACCTTTAACCCATACACTAAACTCATTACTTTTCTTCGTTGCTTCTATTCTCAATTCACATAATAACAACTTTTTCAAATCACATCATAATAGTATTGCCAAAAAATATGTAAGGATTCAATAGCTTTACGTTAAAATGTCCAAAGATAAGTTCAACGTGAGTCAAAGCAAGTTGTTTTATTCCAGAAACATGGTCCAGTTACGACCCAATAATATGGATGCATACAAATCTTGAAGAAAACAAATATCAAAATATTTCAAAGAAAGAGTTATTCAGAAGACATATTCATATTCTCCTCAAATTTCAACTAAATTCGAGAATTTTAAGTCGAACAATTCCACACGTAATATATTTGTAGACCACTTATTTTTCTTTCTCCTCTCTATAGACATCTACGTAGTGATTTAAGATGTACAGACAAATTTGAATTTCGAAAATCGTGTAAAACACTATAAAAAGCATGCAACCAATTATATGGCAACCGATTATTTAATTTCAAAAAACTAAAAGTCACAAATAGTACCCCCAAAAAACTATGAAAAAAACAGTAAACGAAATAACAAATGGAAAGCTAATAATATTTATTAATCTGATATTTAAAGAAACCATATAGAGTTTGTAATTAATAGTCTCAAACATACTAACTCGGGATTATATTTTTTGGTTTATAGAGTTTTTCTTCTAAAAATCAATTTTGATATTTCAGTCGGCCTTCAATATATATATATTTTAAAAATTATTAATAGGTTTTATACCAGCTTTCATATATCTTTTCGTCGAAATAGTTATCTCATTCATAAGCGAAAACCAAATTAGGAAGTTCAAAGTTGCATAACTTTTAGAAAACTCGGGCGAAAACTCAAAACTACTCCATACCCAAAGACTTGATCCTCAATATCCTCTTTTGATAAATTGTTGAATTTCCTCTCCATATTAAATTGAAAGTCGGATTCAAAAGAGCTGAAACATCATATTTCTAACCATATGCCCATGTTTAGATATACTACAAAACTTTATGTTTAAATTAAGGATGGTAAAATAATCAGTTTACCAAATGATGGAGGTACTTGAGAGACTCCAGCTGTAATACATCTTGCATGCAATGTCTTGATATTAGCCTCCTTTTGTTCACCCACTCTCCTTTCATTTATTTATTATTCTTCTTCTCTTCTTCTCTTCTTCTCTTCTTCTCTTCTTCCACTATATATATACCTCACACTTCTTCTCTCTTCCTCACATTCCTCACCAAACCCCAAAACACACGCACACACACACGAACACAACAACAATGTCTCCTTTCAAAACATTCTTCTTCACGGCTCTTCTCGCGGCGGCGTTTTCAGTCTCCGCCGCTGATTTCAACACGGACGTCGACGTAGCTTGGGGAAACGGCCGTGGTAAGATACTCAACAACGGCCAACTTCTTACCCTCTCCTTAGACAAATCCTCTGGTTCTGGTTTTCAATCCAAAACAGAGTATTTGTTCGGTAAAATCGATATGCAGATCAAACTCGTTCCCGGTAACTCAGCAGGAACCGTCACAACTTTCTACGTAAGTTACATATACTCTTGAAACTTATGTGACTTAGAGTTGATGTTCTTATGATAATAATTGGGTTTTCTGTTAACAACTTGCAGCTGAAGTCACCAGGAACGACTTGGGATGAGATTGATTTCGAGTTCTTGGGTAATTCTAGTGGAGATCCTTATACTTTACACACTAATGTTTACACTCAAGGTAAAGGTGACAAAGAGCAACAATTCCATCTCTGGTTCGACCCAACTGTCAATTTCCACACTTACTCAATCCTTTGGAACCCTCAAAGAATCATGTAAAAGACCTTTCTTGCTTCACACGTAAACGATACCCTAACTAGGGTTTAAATGTTTTCTCACTTCTTTTTATGCTTTTTTTTACCCTCAGATTCACAGTTGATAATACACCTATTAGAGAGTTTAAGAACTCTGAATCGATCGGTGTTTTGTTTCCAAAGAGCAAGCCGATGAGGATGTACGCGAGTTTATGGAACGCAGACGATTGGGCAACTAGAGGAGGTTTGGTTAAAACAGATTGGTCCAAAGCTCCATTCATGGCTTCTTATAGGAACATTAAGATCGATACCTCGAGACCAAACTCGAATTGGTACACTCAAGAAATGGATTCAACGAGCCAAGCTAGACTCAAATGGGTACAAAAGAATTACATGATCTACAATTACTGTACTGACAGTAAGAGGTTTCCACAGGGAACACCTAAGGAATGTGCAACAAGCTCCTAGAGATTTTTAATTATATTTTATTTATTTTCCTCTGTTTCTTTATCTTCTTTGTGAATTGTGAATGCTCTGTTTCTTGTTTCCTTTACTGGGGTTGGTTCTTTATATTGTATATCATTGTCAAATAAAGCAAAAGGTGTGTATGTATAAGAGATGTCTCTGTTTTGTTTGTAAAAAAGTTTGTTTATGAAAATGATAGTTTCTTTTTTTTTTTTTTTTTAGATAAAAAATAATAAGTTTATGAAACGATTATTACATCAAACTTTGATAGGACATAATGAAACACCACAGTAATCATTATGGACTTTGAATTGAATTTTAAGAGTTGTAAGAGAACCAATCCAACGGGTTCTAATGCATGAGCGGCTTCATCGATCACTACCACATCAAATAAATCATTTTTCAATATAGAACACACACTTAACAACTCTCCTATCAACCATTAAGAGTTGTGACAACTGTATGCGCATCTTTAAGGATGGAATTCCTCAGTTCATGCAATGCTTTATTTTCTGTGTGAACGTGTCTCGTATATGTTCTTAACTCTTATCAACATGAGTATCGAGACAAAAACAAACAAAATTTCTACTTTTCAAATTTAAAAGAGTGTATTCTTCAAATTTAAAACACAAACATGATACTAATGTGGAAAACAAGTACAAACCCCTAGAAAAGGTGTCATCACAGGTTTTTGAAATTATGCATACAAAACCTTAGTTAAAATCTTATTCTTTATACTTGTCCTTTGATTTTATCCCTTTCTGCAAATATACTATCTTGTTCTTTTATTATTGTATGTTTCTTGATTAAACATTCTTCTTTTCTTTATTCATGAGTACTAGAACAATAGTCATGATCACTCTAATTTTACTTGTGGTTTCATTAACCGAAGAAAATATGGAGCAGGCTCAAGGAAACATGGAAGAATCTTTTCAAACTCCACACAATAACCAGCACTTCAAACATGTATCTCTTTTATGAAGACAATATGATAAAGCATTACAAGTTTTCAGAAGATAGTAAGAAATGTCTAATAAACTAGTATTTCTTTCTTTTTTTGTTCTCTATATAGGTATTTTAACATCTTTAATCGCAATACGTTACAATTATTCAGGATTTCTTCAAGACGAGGCTTAAATTCTACAACAAGAGAACGGTTGCTATAGAACACCTAGGGAATGTGCAACAAGCTCATAGAGATTTCTAACTATAATTTATTAATCTTCCTCAATTTCTTTATCTTCTATGTGAATTGTGAATGCTCGGTTTCTTATTTCGTTTTTTTTGGGTTGATTCTTTCTATTGTATATTATTGTCAAATAAAGAAAAAAGTGTGTCTATAGTTTGGACAAGCTTTTGGGTCATGGGTCAATGTGCTTCGACCGGGTCGAACCAGGTTTAATAGTTTTTTTAAAAAATATATATATATAAATAGTTTTTTTATAACTATAATACCCAAATATATAGTAATATATTAAAATAAACATATTTCTAAAAATTAGTCATGAAAAAAATTATTTGAATAACAAAAATATTATTCATAAACAAAGATTCGTGACAAATAATTAAGTTTATATTAAAAAAAATTAAAAACATTAAATCATAACAAAAATTAACTAAATTTAAAACAAGTATTTGTTTTTATAAATTTTTAATTATAAAAAATTAAATATGAAAAAAAAAAAAAAATGAAAATGAAAAATTTCAAAAAAAAAAAAAAAAATCAAATCCGGGTCAACCCAACCCGGGTAGCTAGCCGGTTCACGGTTGAACCCGCTCCGACCCCCGGTCCGGTCTGGTTTTCAAAACACTGCTTGAGGTTAAAGCTTTAGTGCCCATGGTTCCGTGGTACAGTAAAATTTAAAAAATAATAACTAAGTCCAATGATGCTATTACACAACCACCGATGTATATATGTATAATATATGATGCAACAAACTGTCATATTATAGAATTACAATCAATATGCGATTGATAAGTTCAAATAAATATTGGATCATATGAAGGATGGAGAGGACCATGTTTTCTATATACATATACAATCTTCTTCTTTATGCATAATTTCAAGAACTTTAGTGATGATACACATGTACTCCTTATACTTTGAATTCGCAAACGACAATGACATTTGCAAAAAAAATCAAGATTTTGTGGCATGTGTTGCAGCAATTGAAATTGTGAATGGTGAATTTCTTCTTCTTTGTACATGATGTTATTGGAAATTATAAATTTTTAAACTTTTCTAAATTCTACTATTTATAGTTTAACCATTGATAAATCTCTTTTAAAATCCTAATATGTAATTTTTTAAAATATTTTAATACTAATTCATAACCACCAAAAATCATCTTAATTTTTTTTATTGAAATTCATCATCTCTAATTAGTATGGGAAAATAAGGGAAATATGTTAAAATACTTATTAAATTAAAGAAATACGCCATATTTTTAAAAAACTTAAAATTACTCCAACGTAGACATTACTATCCCTTTTTTAAATAAGGGAGAAAAATAATAATTTTATATATATATTTTAGTACTAAATAAATGAATTGGAAAATAATTAAAAGGAGATCATAAGCCTGATCTCTCTCAAACAAACAAACAAAAAATCAAATTGAAACCATTGATGCTTTTTTTTTCTTCGAATTTCCATCTGAAAGCAGAAGCTTACATGGTAAACAATGGTAAATAAACTCTAATTGAAAAATTAAATGGAAACGAGTTAAAGACACATCACCGAGAAAAAAACAAAGGACACAACAACAACAAAAAACATAATATTGAGAAATTGGACAATGATCTAAAATCTATGCCGTAAGACTTCAAGCATGCACATAACATTGGGACACAATGAAATCACAACATAGCCTTTGCAGAGCAATTGAAATTGATGCTTGTAGCACACCATTTCTACAATATCTCTACAAGCACTGACTCATTATAACATGATCAATCCCAGATAAAGCGCAAATATACAATCTAATATCTCTATGCAGTGCTTAAAAATCTGAATGCTCAAACAATACAAGGCAAACAGAGAACATCAACCTATCATCGAATCGCATTTTGATTACTCCATAGCTATCTCCTTAGTGCTGAGTCTCTTGGACTTGAAGCCATACCTGAAGATTATCTGGAAGGTACTCTTGTTTCATTGAGAGATCCATCGAACGCATTAGACGCTGGTTACGAGCATCAACAATCTCCCTTGGTAATCGATTAAGCGCTTCCTTAAAAACCAAATCATTCAAAGGATCGTAGAGATCGTCGTATCTGAGACATAATCATTTGCAAAATCAAAATCATATTGATCCATACCCATTTTTGCTTGATTCGACCACTCGTACGAAGACGATCGAAAGACGAGAGTGGAGATTTAGAATTGAAAGTGTTCTTCTTGAATGATAGATCAACATTAATCCAACTTCTGCTACCAGGTTGAAAATCGAAAAAGGAAGAGAAGCATCAATGGTTTCCATTTTTTTTTTCCGCTTCAGAGAGATCGAAAAGATCGACTTCTGAGCTTCTTTTTTTTCCAATTAGTAATTATTTATCTATTGTTACTAAATATATTAAAAAAAAGTATAACTTTGGTGGAGTATTTTTTTAATTTTAAAAAACATGGTGTATTTTCTTAATTTAAAAAGTTTTTTAACCTATTTTTTTTTTTTTTTTTTTTGGTCACATTTTAACCTATTTCTTTAATTTTCCCAATTAGTATTGAACCAGGTAGTAACACAAAATCGAGTGAAACGACGCTGTTTCATTATACGGTGTCGTTTCGATGTGAGCACTACGTCACACGTTTTTATTTATTTATCTTTTCTTAATTTCTACTCTTCTTCCTCAGATCTCATCCAATTTCTTCACCACGAAAATTGTTTCCTTCTCCGGCGATACCAAATCGGAGAAAATGTCGCACAACGATACAATCCCTCTTTACCAGTCATCTCAATCAGACATCGACGAGATCGAGAATATGATGAGCGACGGTTTTCAATCAGGTCCAGGAACCGTCCTTCCTGCTCGACCACCGAGTCCGATCCGTCCTTCTATACCCGTTTCTTCCTCACCGTTCGTCCAATCCAACCTCCCACCGCTTCCACCGTCGACTCAGAAGGTTACGCCTGTTCCAGTGCCACCGTCGGTAGGTAATTCGAGTAGCTCTGAAGGTTCGAAGAGTATTGGAGGAAGTGGATTTGGATCTCCACCAAATACATTGACGGAGCCTGTTTGGGATACTGTAAAGCGAGATCTGTCAAGGATCGTGAGTAATTTGAAGCTTGTTGTGTTTCCGAATCCGTATAGGGAAGATCCTGGGAAGGCACTTAGAGATTGGGATCTATGGGGTCCTTTTTTCTTTATTGTGTTTTTGGGTCTTACTCTTTCTTGGTCTGCTTCTGTTAAGAAGGTAAAGCTCCCAGATTTTAATTTTGCACTTTGTGTGATGAATTGATGAACCTGGAATCCTAGCTTTAGCGTTTCAAGGTTAAATGTTCTCTGGAATTTAGAAAATGGTGATGAATATGGAGTTCCTGTAGAATGTTTGATCTTGTAGCATTGCTCCTTCCTCAGCAGTCAGATTTTGACTCGTAGAATAGTTTTGATGATCAGCAATAAACTCGTATGGTGCTTTCTTACATGAGCAGCATTGATGTGTGAGATCTGATTGGCAATTTATCATATTAGACAGTTTCTCTTTGCATTGATGTAGCCATCGCTTATTACCTGATCAAAATGGATGACATGACTAGCTGGTCCTTCATATTTTTTTTGGCAAGAAGTGGTTTATATATTAGGACTTGTGAACATAGTAAATAAGAAACTGTGAAATCAATGGGCAATGTAAGGATTTTTATGTTTTGATGTGTTTGAATGCACTTGAAGTTTAGATCATGTATCTGAAAAGGCTTGAATTTGCTTTGTATTTGTGCTCTGTTTATACATTGTTCAAGTGGTATTACCGCATAATCTTATGGATCTACCCCACATCCGTGTTTTCATTTCAATCTTAACTCTGCTTCTCCCAGCATTTGCATCCCGAGTTCTATAAGTTTGAGTCCATGAAGTCACAAAGCAGTACATTCTTACATATAGAAGAAAGAATTCTTCTCTGTCTATTGCAATTGCTTTTTTGTCTCATTCTTTTTCTCTGTAATTTCCAGTCCGAAGTATTTGCCGTGGCATTTGCACTACTTGCAGCTGGTGCAGTGATCCTCACACTAAACGTGCTGCTCCTGGTAAGCACACATTTTATTCAGACAAGCCACATACTTTTCGTACGAGCACTGCAAATTTATTTGTCTGTGAACAATGCAATTTTCAGGGAGGACATATAATATTTTTCCAAAGCTTAAGCCTTCTTGGTTACTGTCTATTTCCACTGGACGTTGGAGCAGTGATCTGCATGTTGAAGGACAATGTGATACTCAAAATGATCGTTGTGTGTGTGACTCTTGCTTGGAGCTCTTGGGCTGCTTATCCGTTCATGAGTGCCGCTGTGAACCCGAGAAGGAAAGCTCTCGCACTTTACCCGGTCTTCCTCATGTACGTCTCTGTTGGCTTCTTGATCATTGCCATTGATTGATTCGATCTGGAAAAGGGGACAATCAGAGAATAGTTTCTTTGATTCGTTTTGAAATCATTTTGTGGTACAGAATAGATAGAGAATTCTCCATTCGCGGACTAATCTGAGTGCTAATGAGATCATATGTATAATATGTTCTTTAAACCTTTTTTTTTTGTTATACTCTGGTCTGACTTTATACTTCATATGATTTTGCTTTAAGTGTATGAATTTTACGGTTCTTTTTCTCGAAAGTATAAGAATATATGATTATGGTATTGGCTTTGGAAACTGAAACAGAGTAACCATCTCCTCTGTTCTCTGGCTTACGGTTGCATTAACCTCACTCAATTTGCATTCGCTATATGCTATTTGTAAGATCTCATTGTATATGCTTCTCTCTTTACGGTACCATTTTTCCATGGTGATTAACAGGGGCGACTCAGTGAATATGAAGTCTCTGGCCTTTATTCATACAATTTTTTTTATAAACGCTTATGGTTACATTAACATAATAAATAACCAGTGTGTATAAATTATTCAGCTAAACAATAGTGCCATCCTAGCCTCCTACCATGTTAAGACGCGAAATCATCAATCAAACTCTCTACATGATCATTTTCGATTGCCATGAAAGGTAATCCATTGAGCCTCTCGTGTCATAATTGAAGAAAACTTCAATAACTTTAGCTTCAAAAAACTTCTTTCTCCGAACGGTTAGTAGAATAGTAAGTAAGATTCTATAAGCAATAACTGCATTTGGAAAACAATTAAACCTTTTTAAAAAATAAAAGATAATAAACCATCAATCCATTGCTGCCCTCTTTTTTGTTGGAAAAAATCATTTATATAATTTTAACTCCATAAAAAAATCATATCCCACGAAAAAAAAAAAAAAAATCATATCCATTGACATCTATCACTTCATCTTTCCTTAAAATGGTTTCAACAACAAATTTCAAACCAGAAATTATCTAGTGACCGTAACTTGCTTGAATTGAACAGAAAATCAAAAACATTTTCATATAATTGATATAGCTAAAACCTTTTATCTAATGAAACATCTTGATCAACTATAAATAAAGCATATTGAGTTATAAACTCTTGCTCTACAGGTAAAGTTACTCTCATGGCCCTCAATCTCATCAAAATGTCTTTTTCTACGAACTATTCCCCCCGTTCCTTAAAGATAGATGTTTAAGGTTTGCACACTTATTAAGATAACGCATTGATTTCTACGAAATACAGTTTTCAATAAAGTTTAACCAATAGTGTTTCAATATTTGTCTTGAAGTTTGTAAAAGTGCATAGAAAACAGTAAAAACTCTATCTTTTTGGAACAAAATTTTTTGGTAAAGTTTTTATCTTTTAGGAACAGAGGGAGTATACGTCTTTTTAGAAAATACATGATTAATATCATTTTCAGTGGCTATGTCCTTAGCAATTATCATAGCATCTTCAAAACAATCGTTTCTATACTTCCTAAATTAAGTAACTAATCATTTTACCTTTTCCATTGCAACATCAATTAGCATGTCTTTGGATTGAAACTGTTTAAACTAAATTCACAATATTTCATACCAAATAACAATAGATAACACAAATTCAAAACTAATAAGCTCATTTATGGCTAGAGATTTTTTCGGTGAATGGTAAATGTATTGGGTGAGCCACCAAAAAGCTACAAAGTTGTGAATTACTGAGAATAATATTTCTTCCACAATGCATCTTAACTTATGCTTGTTAGTTATGAAATAATAGCAATGCATATGTAAATGAACACTTTCATAGTAAACATAACATTATTATTGTATTTCCGGAAATATTTGTTCAGTTATGTGATCATGGTGGTTGATCTTTATCCTAAAAGAGCTTATTGGTTATGGTGTGAAATAATAATATGAATAAATCTCCGAGGTTTAAATATCCTAAAGGGCAAGATGTAATCGATCATAAACAGTACACAATCAAAATAAATTGTCTCTAAATGAATTCAAGCAAACCAAAAACGATTACAAATCAAAACATACAAATCTAGAACTCGAAGAACAAGATGGCATGTTGTTATCTTAAGATTTTCCTCCTAAGTATAACCTGGCAACTCAGTAAGCTCCATCTTATCCAAAACAAGAGGTGGAATATGATGAACCCTATTCGCAGTGGCTAAAAAACCATCTTTGATAAGTCATAAGGAACATTTAAATTGCTAATTTTCAGTTAAGATGATTGTTGATCCACAAAGTAGAGTGTCAAATTAAACGAGGTATCACCTCCACATCTATGAAAGAATATGCTTGTTGCCTAAGAGTATATGAAAAGTTCAGTTTTAGAGATTTAAAACTAGTATAAACTCTCAACAAAGCTAACAAATTTTGGATGTCAAATCTAATTGTTTACTGAAGAAGGACACATGATAGGATACTTGTACTTATCTTCAAAAGATTTGTTCTACTTTGGATCCAAAACCCTCTATACCAAAAAAAAAATGTAGATATTTAAAGAATCTTAAGTCTATCACCCACAATTCATATTTTTTCAAAATATCGGCAACACACGAAATAGATTTACAAAATTAATTTACAACACATCCATCTAAGTAAAAACATTAAACAAATCTACCTTCTTTTCTAATAAATCTACATCTCATCTAGTAAACCTGAAAACATATGTAATTCTACTACACGCAGTTCTTACCGTGTCAAAATATTTGTAACGTACATAGTAAATCTACAAACAATTTTAAATCTACCACACAATTCATACTTTGTCAAAATATATGTAACACACAAAATAAATCTACAAACTATACCACCTAATCAATAATTATCGGATATAAATGTACTACACACGTAATAACTTATCTAGTTGAAAAATAACGCTAATATTACAAAGTTTCTTTGGAAATTTGCATTACAAATTTGTTTGGGATTTACCAGTTAACTAATTTGTGTGAAAAATGAATATGTTGGACCGCGCTAAACCACCATGACAAGGTCTTCATGAGATATGGTATTCCAACAACTTTCCCTAGACATTTGATCTCGTTGGTTCACAATCCAGACTCTCAAATCATTTTGAAATTCGACAAATCAGGTTCGTATTTCATTACCTTGGATTCATTCAAAAATCGCGTTTTATTAACTGTGTTTAGCAAGATCCGACATTGACCCACAAACTTGGTAGTAAGCAAGCCCCCTTTATGTAATTGAGGTGAAAAATCAGTAAAATACGTTGGAAGAGTATATCTCAAATCTCAATATTGTCTAGCAAACGAATGCAGAAAAAAATATATATATATATACATATATATACAAATAAGCATTTCAGTTAGGATCCATCTAAAAGTTTATCAACAAATTGCTGTTTTATATCTTAGATTTCGATTTCTTTATGCAATAAATATTAGTGGCATTTTCGTTTACTAAAGACTAATCTATCAATATCGTCGATATCAAGCTCTTGTTAAAAGAACCTACCAAGTAAAGTTATTTAACCTTTAACAAAGGGACAATCAAATCTCAGAAAAGAGATTCGATTTTGGGAGTTTACAAAGTCAAGCTGTAGATTTGTTTTTTTCTTTTTCTTTTTGATAAGCCAAGCCTGAGGATTTCTTAAGAGTTAAAGTCATAAGACCAATGAAGAAGTTACAAAGCATGAATTTTTAAGTTACACTGACAATTTAGGTAAAAAAGAACCAACAATTAATTTGATGTGATTGCTAATTAAGACAAAATTATGGATAAAATCCTCTATCTGTTTGTTGCATTTAATTTTAAAAATTTATAGCTTCTGTGTCACACAACTCTCAATTATTAGTATTATTTAAACTTTTGTCTTTTGAAATTGTTAAATTTTGTTTGGTAGTAGTAATAAGTAAGCAAGTAACTTTGGGGGATGAATGTGGCAGAGAGTGGGGTGTGGCCTCGAAGTGATAATGTAAGAAGACAGAGTTTGCTTGTATAATACGTCATCTCTTTTTATTATTATTTTTTACCTCTTCAGGTGAATTCTGACAAATATCCCAAACACACCAAATTGTAATAATACTTTATTTTCTTCTATTACCCAAATGAAAATTACCTCAAAGGTGAAGATAATCATTTTCCATAAATTTTGAATGAACGAAACCATCAAAATTCATATGGTCTTTTAATAATAGTGAAGTGAATGATTCTTTTTCCATTTTTGAAAAATTGAAATAGAAAGATGACAAAGAGAGTCAGTTCCAGAAGTACCATCATAACAAACCCTAAATATAAAATGCCAATTGTACTTGAGAGAGGCTTTTTGTAACATTACATAATAATATGAGATAATTACTCAAAAGACCTTTTTAATATATGGTTTACTCAAAAGACCTTTATTTGTTTGAGCTCTAATTTTTTTTGCTAAAAAAGGTTACAAAGACCTTTAAAAAATGGCAAAACCGTTTATTAACGGTTTTGCCACTAAAAAAAAAAAAATGAACATATTAAAAAAAAGGAAAAAAAAACGTAAACCCAAAAAACGTTTTTCTTCTTCAACTTCTGCGTAACCGGCGACGATTTTGGCGATTGTTCAAGCGACGTTGATTTGACGGTAAGTTTCGATTTCTTTAATGAGTTTTCGCCTTCTCTATCCATGAGGAGCATTCGGTAAGGAGTTTTTACGGAAATTGAAGTAAATTTTGCGTCCGTCGGTTTTAGGTTTTCGAAATTCCGGCGAAGCAAAGTTCCGTCAAGCGGTGGGTTATCGATTTTGTGCATTGAAAAGAGGTATTCAGTTTATTTAACCGTTTTTGGTTTGGTTTGTGGAAGTCTTGTATGAATGACGAAAACCCTAATCTGAAATCTGTATATTTATTTCAGTTTCGGTTGTGAAAACCCAGATTCCGGCGTCGATATTCGCAGATAAAAGTAAGAGAAAAGATTGGTATCGTAGATTTGTTAATCTCTGTGGTGGTAGATTTATTTTAAGTAGCGGTAGATTTATTGTATGTGATGGTAGACTTATATTTTATGTGATGGTAGACTTATGTTTTGTTTAATGGGACTTATTTTCTGTTTGATGGTAGACTTATTTTCATTTGATGGTAGACTTATGTTTGTTTGATGGTAGACTTATTTTCGTTTGATGGTAGACTTCTTTTCGTTTGATGGTAGACTTATGTTTGTTTGATGGTAGACTTATTTTCTGTTTGATGGTAGACTTATTGTTGTTCGATGGTAGATTTATTTGGTAGACTTATTTTCATTTGATGGTAGACTTATTTTTGTTTGATGGTAGACTTATTTTCGTTTGATGGTAGACTTATTTCCATTTGATGGTAGACTTATTTTATGACATGGTAGATTTATTTTATGTAATGGTAGATTTATTTTATTTTATGTTGAATAATTAATTTACTTTTCATTTGATGGTAGATTTATTTTGTTGTGATGGAGACTTATAATTACTGATTTGTGCAGATATGACTTCCTCGATTGTTCGAAAGATATATCCACCGAGAAGGTTTCCGGCTGGATTGGCACCATCGGGCCAAAGAAGCATGCATCACAATTGCATGTTGAACGACTTTGAGAAAATGGGGGAAGCGGTTGGTGAAGACGTGTACAATGATATAATGAATAATTCCTCAGTTGGAATTATTCTGAAGCTTGCTGCACGGAAATTCAATTTCTCAGGTGCGACGGTGACTCATTTCCTGGCTAACCAATTGAAAACTGAAAGGTTCTATGAGATGTGGTCCTTGTTTGGTGGTCGGCCAGTTAGATTTTCGTTGAATGAGTTTGAAGAGGTAACCCAGATGAACTGTGGTGAGGTTGATGCAAATGATGGTTGGGACATTGACCACACAAAGTTTTGGGAAGAAATTGGTGTCCCAGTTGGGGAGGGACCAAAGTGGTCTGAGCTGTTGGTCCTGTTTGAAAAAATCAGGACGTGGAGTGAGGAGAAGAAGAGAATGATAGCGCTGTTGTTTATTTTGCATGTTGGAGTGTATGGTTACGCTCGTGATAGTAGAATCCCTTTGAAAGCTGCAAAAAGGGTGATGGATCCCGAGGCTTTCGAGAGGTATCCATGGGGACGAGTGTCCTTTCAATGTCTGATTTCGTCCATGCAAGTGACGGACATGAAAAAGATCACACTCCATGGGTGTGTTCATGCGTTGCTTGTTTGGATTTACGAGGCAGTTCCCATTTTAGGGGAAAGATTTGGGAAGAGAAGAGAAGGAGGTGTTCCTATGCTACGTTGGGGTGGAGGCCGAGGAAGGTACAACCTGGAACAGGTGATGGAGGAGGATAAGAAATCCTCCAACAACAACAAGGTAATATTCATTTGATGGTATACTTATTTTTGTTTGATGGCAGAGTTATTTTCACTTGATGGTAGACTTAGTTTGTTTGATGGTAGACGTTTTAGGTCTTTGATGGTAGACTTTTTAGCACTTTGATGGTAGACTTTTTAGCACTTTGATGGTAGACTTATTTGTCTGTTTGATGGTAGACTTATTTGTCTGTTTGATGGTAGACTTTTTAGCACTTTGATGGTACACTTATTTGTCTGTTTGATGGTAGACTTTTTAGGTCTTTGATGGTAGACTTTTTAGCACTTTGATGGTAGACTTAGTTTGTTTGATGGTAGACGTTTTAGGTCTTTGATGGTAGACTTTTTAGCACTTTGATGGTAGACTTTTTAGCACTTTGATGGTAGACTTATTTGTCTGTTTGATGGTAGACTTATTTGTCTGTTTGATGGTAGACTTTTTAGCACTTTGATGGTACACTTATTTGTCTGTTTGATGGTAGACTTTTTAGGTCTTTGATGGTAGACTTTTTAGCACTTTGATGGTAGACTTATTTGTCTGTTTGATGGTAGACTTTTTAGCACTTTGATGGTAGACTTATTTGTCTGTTTGATGGTAGACTTTTTAGGTCTTTGATGGTAGACTTTTCAGCACTTTGATGGTAGACTTTTTAGGTCTTTGATGGTAGACTTTTTAGCACTTTGATGGTAGACTTATGTGTCTGTTTGATGGTAGACTTTTTAGCACTTTGATGGTAGACTTATTTTCATTTAATGGTAGACTTTTATTAATAATGTCATTCTTTTTTTTTGCAATAATGTTCTTTATAGGTTCGTATCAGACACTTAGTGGTGAAGCCTCTGGAATTCATTTACCCTACATGGATTGATAAAGAAGATTTCAAACTTAATAACATGATCCGCGACATTCTTGGTGGATGCATGGATGAAGATTTTTGGGAGTTAGATGCTCCGGTTGCTAAGAAAAAGAAGACTAAGACTAAGGATGACTCTCCGGGTTATAAGAAAAAGAAGAAGAAGGCTAAGGTGGTTGAGGAAAGTGAGGATGATGATGAGGATGAGGATGACTCTCCTGTTCAAAAAAAAAAGAACATAGCGAAGAGCAAGAAGATGAAGGCTATTGTTGTTGTTGATGAAAGTGAGGATGAGTCTCCGGCTCAAAAGAAAGAGAAAAAGAAGGAGAAGGAGACCGAAGGTGGAGTTATTGGTGAAGTGCTTAAGCTCCTACAGGGAATGGCGAGCACAATTGCCAACTTTGATAGTAGGATTACAGCTCTAGAGGGAAAAGGGGATGTCTTGAAAGCTGTGGGAGATGAACAGTCAACCACGGGAGATGGCGGAGATGCATCTGAGGAGGATGATGATCTGGTACGCAAGACTCTACCATGTTTTAGACTTATTTACATGTTTTCCTGAACTTCTATGTTAAGGCGTGGTAGATTTATTAGTGTGTTATGGTAGACTTATATGAACTTATACAGCTGTTTGAACATTTTCCCTCTATTTTTCTTAACAGTCTTGGATGGAACAACACCCAACAACAAAAACAAATTTGGCAGTTAGCCGTGTAGTTAAAAAGCCGGATGAAAAGGCTACACGAACTGACCAGCGGAAAGGGAAAAGCAAATCTGTGCCACCTGTGGAGAAAAGCAAACAGAAAAGCAAAGCTTTAATAGCCTTGGAGAAGGTTGAAGCTAAAAAGAAGGTGGGAAGTTATTCTCCATTGTACTTTGATTTTCAACAAATTTTCTTACTGCCATTCGATTCATTACTTATACATTGTTCGGAGCTGTAGAGAAAAAGAAAAACTCTTAAAGAGAAGGAGACGGAATCTACAGCGGATAAAAGGAGGAAAGCAGCTGAGTGTGTTGAAATCCGCGATCCGGTACGTATATAGATGACTTGTTTTGTGTTTGATGGTAGACTTATTTTCCTTTGATGGTAGATTTATTTTTCTTTGATGATAGTAGACTTATTTTCTCATTCCTTATACATTGTTTGGAGTTGTAGAGTAAAAGATTAACGTGGAAGGAGACGGAATCTACACCGGTTATAAGGAAGACAGGAGCTGACTGTGTCGAAATCCACGATCTGGTACGTATATGGAAGACTTATTTCTGTTTGATGGTAGACTTATTGTCTCTTTGATGGTAGACTTATTTGTACTTAGTGGTAGACTTATTTTCAGTTCTATGGTTGACTTTTTTCCTTTCATGGTAGATTTATTTTCCTTTGATGGTAGATTTATTTTTGTTTGCTGGTAGACTTATTTTCCTTTGATGGTAGACTTATATTCGTTTGATGGTACACTTATTTTTGTTTGACGGTAGACTTATTTGTACTTAGTGGTAGACTTATTTCCTGTTTTATGGTAGACTTATTTGACTCAATCCTTAACTTGTAGACAAAAGATGCTATTGCTGATGCTGGGAAAGAGAAGGAAAGATCTGATTCTGATTTTGTTACACCTCCTAGTAGGCGCAGAAGGATGCGTTACGCGTGCTCATCTTCATCTGATGATGAAATTGATATAAGGGCGAAGCAGGTCAATGATGCACTGACCATTGCTTACGATGCTATTACAAAGTTGTCAAACAAAGATGAATTTGAGGTTCCTCCCGTAGCTCGCAATAAAAATCTTGCTCCGTCTCAGAAGTCCCCATTTATAGGACACTCCGGGACCGTACGAATCATGGCTGGTACAGTTCCTTCTTCCGCTGTCTACGATCCTTTTGATCCGGTGGACGAGCATAGGCTGGAAAAGTTGACGGACTACGTGAATCAAGATATGTAAGTAATTTGTCCTTTTAATAGGAACGTCTTATTCAATGCACCAAAAATTTCATCCTTCTAAGCATTTGACATATGGTTCTATCAGAGACAACCCATTAGAAAACACTCTGCCACTAGTGGAGTTCTATTTGGGAATTATGACACCTAAAGAAAACTGGCCACACACTCGATATGGATGGATAAATAGTGAGGTAATTAAATCTACTATTGACTTCTTTTCCTTTCATGGTAGACTTATTTTCGTTTGATGGTAGACTTATTTTCCTTTAATGGTAGACTTATTTTCCTTTGATGGTAGACTTATATTCTGTTTGATGGTAGACTTATTTGACTTAGATGGTAGACTTATTTTCCTTTGATGGTAGACTTATTTGCTTTTGATGGTAGACTTATATTCTGTTTGATGGTAGAATTATTTGACTTAGATGGTAGACTTATTTGCCTTTGATGGTAGACTTATTTTCCTTTTATGGTAGACTTATTGTTGTTCGATGGTAGACTTATCTATAATTTTTGTGCCAGGTTTATTTACTTTTGGTTAAATTATTTTTCAGCAAATGGGGGCTGCAATGAACATGTTGCGAAAAAGGGCTATGCAACGTCCTACCCCTTTTACCAGTGAAAGGATAGCCTTTCTGGATCCGATATTTGGGAATCTTTGGTGTCAGGAGTACAAATGGAACTTCAAAGGTAAAGAGAAGACCTTTTTATTCGGCGAGGGGTATTTAAGCATGTACGCTGGCAGATTACCCTCGTATAATCCAACCCACCAGAAATGGGTAACGGATGTTGATACATTGTACATAGCTCATAATATCGACGACGTGCATTGGGTGGGTGTTGTGGTAGACCTAGTTAACAGGACTGTCAAAGTGTACGATAACATCCTCTCGAGTTCCCAGGACAACGCTATGGCCGAGTCATGCAGACCATACACGAGGATGATTCCTAAGTTGCTTAAAGCTGCTGCACCACCAGAAAAAAAGATGAGTGAGGCTGCGTTTCACTTCTACAGGAAAAAATCAAACATACCCCAAAACATCCAATCAGGTGACTGTGGTGTCTACACGGTTAAATTCTTAGAGTGTCTAGCTCTAGGACATACAATGGATGGGCTTTGCGATGCAACTGTGCCTCCTATTCGTCTAAAACTTGCGGCTGATATCCTGGAGGAGGCACCACCTGTAGACTTGGCCATACAGGTGTCCGACCCAAACCCACGCAGTAATCCAGACGACAAAGTTCCGTTACAGACAGATTCTTTATAGTCGGATTTGTGTATGCAGTGGTAGATTTATTTTCATTTGGTAGTACACTTATTGGATATTTTGCATACTTTCGAAGGACCATGTTTAGTATCACCATTGGAGTAGATTTAGTGGTCCTTCGAAAGTTTGGTACACTTCTGTAGTGTATTGACAACATTTTCAGACTTAATTTCATAAACCTACAATCAGACCATTTTCCTTTCATGGTACACTTATTTTCCTTTCATGGTAGACTTATTTGCTCTTGATGGTAGACTTACATTCTGTTTGATGGTCGACTTATTTGACTTAGATGGTAGACTTATTTTCCTTTGATGGTAGACTTATTTGCCTTTGATGGTAGACTTATTTGCTTTTGATGGTAGATTTATTTCTGTTTGATGGTAGACTTCTTTTCCTTTGATGGTAGACTTATTTGCCTTTAATGGTAGACTTATTTGCTTTTGATGGTAGATTTACTTCTGTTTGATGGTAGACTTATTTTCTCTTTGATAGTAGACTTATTTCTGTTTGATGGTAGACTTATTTGCCTTTAATGGTAGACTTATTTGCTTTTGATGGTAGATTTACTTCTGTTTGATGGTAGACTTATCTTCTCTTTGATAGTAGACTTATTTCTGTTTGATGGTAGACTTATATTTGTTTGATGGTAGACTTATTTTCTGTTTGATGGTAGACGTATAATCTGTTTCCTATGTCTTTCGCAAACATTATGTTAATCAAATTACATAACATAACATTCATGATTAAGCTTTGCAAGTCGCACGATTGTGGCCATGATGAAGACAGTTTGAGCACTTGGGTTCTTTCCTACTTCGTTTCCGAGCCATGGCTATTTCTAAAGCACTTTTAATCCGGGAAAGTCTTGGCCTACCTGGTGGTTCCCGCACAACCGGAGGTTTGCAGACTTTTGTTACCACAATTTCCGGCGCTGGAAGCGCAATATCTCGTGGCATAATACTTTTTGAGTAACCCTTGAACAAGTTCTTTGTATGGAAGTAGGGATGTGCAAGGGCGATCCGTGACTTCTTCACTGTTTCCGCTGCTGCAATGGCATGAACACAAGGAATTATATCCTTGTCAAACCTTTTGCAAGTACAACTATTTAATGTCAGATTCACCACATGCAATGATGACCCCAACGTTACTTCTATTTCGTTGTCATTAATCTCTTGCACAGTCCAAACCTTAGCGTTCTCAACCCTATCCTGTTTCCGGAAAAAGGCAAACAATTCTACCATCAAACA
The DNA here is from genome assembly GCA_900128785.1 of Arabis alpina. NCBI lineage: Eukaryota > Viridiplantae > Streptophyta > Magnoliopsida > Brassicales > Brassicaceae > Arabis > Arabis alpina. The sequence goes on from LT669794.1 coordinate 13,100,507, forward strand.
CAAAATAAGTCTACCATGACACAGAAAATAAGTCTACCATCATACAGAAAATAAATCTACCATCAAACAGAAAATAAGTCTACCATCAAACACAAAATAAGTCTACCATGACACAGAAAATAAGTCTACCATCATACAGAAAATAAATCTACCATCAAACAGAAAATAAGTCTACCATCAAACAGAAAATAAGTCTACCCATAACAAATAATTTACCTGAAGCTGTTTCTCCACCGCAGTGGTCAAGGTTATGGTCATTAAACTTGCTTTTTTCCTTCTTGTAGCAAACCACCTTGTCAACATCGACCTAATAGTATCCAGAAGTTCCACTATTGGATACCCGCGCGCAGGAGATAAGACCTTATTAATAGATTCCGCTATGTTGCTTGTCAGGAAGTTATATCTATGGCCGGGAAAATGCACACGAGTCCATAAACGAACATCGGCTCCCTCTAAATAAGTATGAAGAGCAGGATACAACGACTCAATCTGCCCAAATAACTCATTAAACTCTTGAAGTGTATATGCCTTCGCTGCCTTCTTCACTAGTCCGAATGATTCTCCACCTTTGAATTTCAGCAAAATGTTTTTATGCAGATGATATGTGCAAATACCACGACAAGCACGCGGGTATACCTTCCCAATCGCCTTCGATATTGATCTATGCCTATCTGAGATAATCGCAAGACCTTCATCATCTGCTATTACTCGGCTTAACTGTCTAAAGAACCACTCCCAAGACTCATCATTCTCAGTATCAACAACACCGAAAGCGATAGGAAATATGTTAAAATTTCCATCTTGTGTCGTGGCAATCAGTAAAGTACCTTTGTACTTACCTTTCAAATATGTCCCATCCACCACAACTACCTTCCTCATATACTTGAAACCATGTATGCTTGCACCAAATGCAAGGAAAAGAAACTTGAACCTATTTTCACCATCGACTTCCAGCTTTATAAGTGTCCCTGGATTAGCTCTCCTAATCATGTATAAGTACGTGGGAAGTCCTTCGTACCCATTCTCAGCGCTTCCTCTAACCAATTGCCTTGCATACTTTAATGCTCGATGGGCTTTCCAATACTCAACCTGTACCCATCGAACAGAAAATAAGTCTACCATCAACAAGAAAATAAGTCTACCATCAAACACAAAATAAGTCTACCATCAACATCAACATGAAAATAAGTCTACCATCATACAGAAAATAAATCTACCATCAAACAGAAAATAAGTCTACCATCAAACCGAAAATAAGTCTACCATGACACACAAAATAAGTCTACCATCATACAGAAAATAAGTCTACCATCAAACAGAAAATAAGTCTACCATCAAACCGAAAATAAGTCTACCATGACACACAAAATAAGTCTACCATCATACAGAAAATAAGTCTACCATCAAACAGAAAATAAGTCTACCATCATACAGAAAATAAGTCTACCATCATACAGAAAATAAGTCTACCATGACACACAAAATAAGTCTACCATCAAACAGACAATAAGTCTACCATCAAACTAAAATAAGTCTACCATCGGTTAAAGTACCTTTATTCTGAAACGTTTCCTTATAGCATCGGCAACATGACTTGGCAAGACTGTTGGTCCAACACCACCAATGAAATCTTTGTAGAGACGACCTAACACCTGATACGTTGCTTTACGAGCACGGGTTGAACGATCAGTCACAGAACAAGAGTGGTTTCCATTATAAGTCTTGATATGGAAACTGGGACTGTCTCCAATAGTTGAAGCACGAACCCTCCACGTACATCCTTCCACCCAACAACTAACCGTCAACAACGTTGGAGTTGAGTGTCCGACGTTAAAGTCAAACTTACGTGCAACAGAAATAATCTCCAATCTCCTCTCCAACTCCTCTTTTGTGGCATAACGTTGCCCAACCGCTAAGTCTACCGACCTCATTTCTAACTTCACGCCATCTGGAATCGATGGTAGACCCCTTTTCTTCGGTGGTAGAGTTTCCATGGCGGCGTCGTCGTCATCATCTGAAAGTCTACCACGCCTCCCGTATTCATCATCGTCCGAGCTTGCACCGTCTGAATCGTCGCAATAGTCAAATCTACAATCATCATCTTCATCATCTTCATCATCTTCATCTATAGGTTCTCCCTTCTTGCATCCACTTCTCTCTCTTTTAAACTGTTTTTTTTGCTTTTTCACTAATCTCCACGCATAGACGAATCATTTCCTTCTTATGTTGTTGTACAAAACTCTTGAACTGTCTTGAATTTGCAACGAAAATCGGTGGTGTATCTACAGCGAAGCTTGGTAAAAGGTAACTCAATTTTACCTCAAAAATTTGTTCATCGATTCCGAAATCTTCATACACCATTCGAAGGAAATTGTTGAACGAGGTTGCATGATCTAACCCAAGAACTCTACCACCTTTTGAGTTGTCAACCTCGAACGCCCATCCATTCTTCGAAAAACTCCATCTACCACAGACAAGAACAATTTGTTCCATTGGACCTCGTTCCAGTTCACTCCAACAAGTTCACTCGTTCGAAAAGCACTTTAGAAAACAAGGAAAGTTAAAAAAATCACTTCGCAAAGATCAACCTATGCGGCTGGAAACCCTAGTTCATCACCATTGTTGCTGGTTTTCGTGCAGTCTATTTTGAAAGGGTAAAATCGACATTTCCGTTCCCTGCAAATAACTCTACCATCTACCACAATAAGTCTACCATCAAACAGAAAATAAGTCTACCATTAAAAAAAATAAGTCTACCATCAAACAGAAAATAAGTCTACCATAACAAAAAAAAATCTACCATCAAACAGAAATAAGTCTACCATCAAACAAAAACAATACTACCATCGAACAGAAAATAAGTCTACCATCAAACACAAAATAAGTCTACCACCAAGTACAATAAGTATACCGTTATAACAAATAAGTCTACCGTCACTAAGTTCGAAAATAAGTCTACCACCACTATAAATTCCTAAACAGTAAATAAGTCTACCACCAAGTACTATAAGTCTACCACTATCACAAATAAGTCTACCGTCACTAACTTCGAAAAATAAGTCTACCCGCTATGGGAAAATAAGTCTACCGCAGATAAAATAAGTCTACCGTTCGGAAATAAACAAGTCTACCACCAAAGGAGACACAATAAGTCTACCGCTCAAAAATAAGTCTTCCGCCACATAAATTCCTAAACATAAAATAAGTCTACCACCAAGTACAAGAAGTCTACCGTTATAACAAATATGTCTACCGTTATAACAAATAAGTCTACCGTAACTAAGTTCGAAAATAAGTCTACCACCACTATAAATTCCTAAACAGAAAATAAGTCTACCACCAAGTACAATAAGTCTACCGCTATCACAAATAGGTCTACCGTCACTAAGTTCGAAAATAAGTCTACCACCACTATAAATTCCGAAACAGAAAATAAGTCTACCACCAAGTACAATAAGTCTACCGCTATCACAAATAGGTCTACCATCACTAAGTTCGAAAATAAGTCTACCACCACTGTAAATTCCTAAACAGGAAATAAGTCTACCACCAACAACAATAAGTCTACCGCTATCACAAATAAGTCTACCAAATGTCTAATGTGAAAAAAAGTCTACCGTCACTAAGTTTGATAAAAAGTCTACCATCACTAGACCAGGGTAAAAACAAATCTACCGCTTCTATCGCTAAAAACGCATAAGTCTACCACCATTGATCCTAAAAAAATAAGTCTACCAGTCAACGGTTGGTTTCGTTGACCGAAAATACGAAATAAGTCTACCGCTAACTATAAGTCTACCACTACGACAATAAGTCTACCACTACTAAACACAAAATAAATCTACCACCACGCTAAAAAAGTCTACCGCAAAAAATAAGTCTACCGCTACTAAAATAAGTCTACCATCACTATAAATCTACCGCTGCTATGACTAAAAATCTACCACCAAAGGAAACAAATCTACCAGTCAAAAATAAATCTACCATCGAAGAAAAATAAATCTACCGCTGAAAATAAGTCTACGAAAATAAATCTACCATTCGAAGAATAAGTCTACCGCAGAAAATAAGTCTACCGCTACGGGAAAATAAGTCTACCGCAGAGAAAATAAGTCTACCGTTCGGAAATAAGTCTACCACCAAAGGAGACACAATAAGTCTACCGCTCAAAAATAAGTCTACCGCTCCTCAAATAAGTCTACGGACAAAAAAATAAGTCTACCAGAGCTCAAATAAGTCTACCATCACATAGCGGTAGACTTATTTTTTTTAGGCGGGAAACTTTCGCGCCTACGCGGCGCATTTCATTAATGGCATTTTTGTAAATACGTTTTTTGTTATCAAAGGAAAAAGAGTAAAACGGACTCGAAATTAGCCCCAGTAATTAAAATCTAAGAAGGTTGTTTGAGTAAGGCCAAAATCTAAGAAGGTTATTCTAGTAAGTCTCCCTAATAATATAAGCCTTACAACTTTTGACATTTAATAATGTTTATTTATTGTTGGCCCTTTTGGGTTTAGCTCGCAACCAGAGGATACTAAACTCCAAAACCAGAATCACCAACGGATCTCTGTACAGAATCTTTGGTCCAAATTTTTCCCCCACTCTCTATCAACCAATGCTTTTTTGGATACCAAATTGTTTTATATTCGTACATATTTTGCAAATTTTCATTTTCGAACTTCGAAATGATCAGTGTTTTGATATTTGACAAACTTGAAAACATTGTAGGTATCCTTTAGTATGTTTGAATTTTATCTATGGGAAAAACGGAAATGAAAACAAATCAAATTATATCTCTCTTATAAGGTAGATATTTATATAGTTTTCAATGTTTAATTAGATAAAAGTTAATACCCGAAAATTCATGCTTAATTTGTTTAAAAGGGATGTTAGACCGTTACTACAATAATTTTTGCTGAGTTTGTTTTTAGAGATAATTACTAGAAAGACTTCTTTAGATTTGGTGTTTACTCAAATAACCTTTAAATTTTTGAGCTCTTATTTTTTTTCTAAAAAAGGTTACAAATACCTTTAAAATATGGCAAAACCGTTTATTAATGAAAATGTCATTATCCTTTGAGAAAAAAAAAACAGCATAAAACCAAAAAAACCAAAAAAAAAAATCAGATTTCACATTTTCATTTTCTTCTTCCTCTCTCCGGCGACTCAAATCGCGATTTCTTCTCCGACGACGAGATTCGTTGCTTTTAACGGTTAGTTTTGAAACAAATCATGAGTTATCTTCCTCTCTATCATTCACGAGTGTTTTGAGTTTGGATTTATGAACTTCAATATGTTCTTCGTTCATAGGTTTCGAAATTCCGGCGAAGAAAAGTTCCGGTGAATGTTGGGGTTTCGTTTTCGTGCGTTGTAGAGATGTAATCTCTTGATTCTAACCGGTTTCGTTTGGGTATGTTGAACTTTTGTAAAATCACGTTTTGGTCCAAATCTGAATTTTTTCTAGATCTGGATTTTTTCTAGATCTGGATTTTTGTTTGATGGTAGACTTATTTTTTGTTTGATGGTAGACTTATTTTCTGTTTGATGCTACACTTATTTTTGTTTGATGGTAGATTTATTTTCTGTTTGATGGTAGACTTATTTTCTGTTTGATGGTATACTTATTTTCTGTTTGATGGTAGACTTATTTTTGTTTGATGGTAGACTTATTTTCTGTTTCATGGTAGACTTATTTTTTGTTTGATGGTAGACTTATTTTCTGTTTGATGGTAGACTTAAATTCCGGCGAAGAAAAGTTCCGGCGAGTGTTGGGGTTTCGTTTTCGTGCGTTGTAGAGAGGTAATCTCTTGATTCTAACCGGTTTTGTTTGGGTATGTTGAACTTTTGTAAAATCACGTTTTGATCCAAATCTGAATTTTTTCCAGATCTGGATTTTTTCCCGATCTGGATTTTTTCCAGATCTGGATTTTTGTTTGATGGTAGACTTATTTTTTGTTTGATGGTAGACTTATTTTTGTTCGATGGTAGACTTATTTTCTGTTTGATGGTAGACTTATTTTCTACTCGATGATAGACTGCTTTTTATTTGATGGTAGACTTATTTTCTATTTGATGGTAGACTTATTTTTGTTTGATGGTAGACTTATTTTCTGTTTGATGGTAGACTTATTTTCTGTTTGATGGTAGACTTATTTTCTGTTTGATGGTAGACTTATTTTCTGTTTGATGGTAGACTTATTTTTTGTTTGATGGTAGACTTATTTTCTGTTTGATGGTAGACTTATTTTCTGATTGATGGTAGACTTATTTTTGTTTCAATGGTAGACTTATTTTCTGTTTGATGGTAGACTTATTTTCTACTCGATGATAGACTTATTTTCCAAAATGTTCTAATTTCCATGAATTTCTTTACAGGTATTCTTTGTACGTGCAATGCGTAACCGCATGAAGATTGTAAAGAACATCCAAAAGATCATGAAGATGGTAGATTTTTATGAGACACACACGTTCTGATTTGTAATATAAGATACAATTGTTATGGTAAACTTTTTGCAAAGAGATTCAAACATTATGGTAGATATTTATGAACATTTTTTTGTAGTGTAATGAATGAATTGACAACATTTATTTATGTATAGTTAAAACATAACTTCTGAAATGTCTCTGTAACGATTACAAAATCCTTAAAACACGAGTACAAGTTCAAACACGAGTACGAGTTCATACGAAAAGATAGAAAAAAATATATGAAAATATATAGTACATACTAAATCTACCACCACTTGTATATAAATCTATCATCACTTGCATGATATAGGTCGAACCGGGTTTAATAGTGTTTTTAAAAATAATAATATATATAGTTTTTGTATAATTATAAGTCTATCATCGAGTAGAAAATAAGTCTACCATCAAACAGAAAATAAGTCTACCATCGAACAAAAATAAATCTACCAACAAACAGAAAATAAGTCTATCATCAAACAGAAAATAAGTCTACCGTCAAACAACAATAAGTCTACCATCAAACAGAAAATAAGTCTACCATCAAACGGAAAATAAGTCTACCATCAAACAGAAAATAAGTCTACCGTCAAACCAAAATAAGTCTACCATCAAACAGAAAATAAGTCTACCGTCAAACAAAAATAAGTCTACCATCAAACAAAAAATAAGTCTACCATCAAATATAAAATAAGTCTACCATAAAACAGAAAATAAGTCTACCGTCAAACAAAAATAAGTCTACCATCAAACAAAAAATAAATCTACCATCAAACATAAAATAAGTCTACCATCAAACAGAAAATAAGTCTATCATCGAGTTGAAAATAAGTCTACCATCAAACAGAAAATAAGTCTACCATCGAACAAAAATAAGTCTACCATCAAACAGAAAATAAGTCTACCATCAAACAAAAAATAAGTCTACCATCAAACAGAAAATAAGTCTACCATCAAACAAAAATAAGTCTACCATCAAACAGAAAATAAGTCTACCGTCAAACAGAAAATAAGTCTACCATCAAACAAAAATAAGTCTACCATCAAACAGAAAATAAGTCTACCATCAAACAAAAATAAGTCTACCATCAAACAGAAAATAAGTCTACCATCAAACAAAAAATAAGTCTACCATCAAACAAAAAATCCAGATCTGGAAAAAATTCAGATTTGGACCAAAACGTGACTTATTTTTTGTTTGATGGTAGACTTATTTTTGTTTGATGGTAGACTTATTTTTGTTTGACGGTAGACTTATTATCTGTTTGATTACTTTTGGTTTAATTTGCGAACTAAAGGTCTACCACCACTAAAGTTTCTTAAACAGAAAACAAGTCTACCACCAAGTACAATAAGTCTACGGCTATCACAAATAGGTATACCGTCACTAAGTTCGATAAAAAGTCTACCACCACTAAAGTTTCTTAAACAGAAAACAAGTCTACCACCAAGTACAATAAGTCTACCGCTATCACAAATAGGTCTACCGTCACTAAGTTCGAAAATAAGTCTACCACCACTATAAATTCCTAAACAGGAAATAAGTCTACCACCAAGTACAATAAGTCTACCGCTATCACAAATAAGTCTACCAAATGTCTAATGTGAAAAAGTCTACCGTCATTAAGTTTGAAAATAAGTCTACCATCACTAAACCTGGGTAAAAACAAATCTACCGCTTCTATCGCTAAAAACGCATAAGTCTACCACCATTTATCCTAAAAAAATAAGTCTACCAGTCAACGGTTGGTTTCGTTGACCGAAAATACAAAATAAGTCTACCGCTAACTATAAGTCTACCACTACTACAATAAGTCTATCACTACTAAACACAAAAGAAATCTAACACCAAAGGAAACAAATCTACCAGGCAAAATAAATCTACCATCGAACAAAAATAAATCTACCGCTGAAAATAAGTCTACGGAAATAAATCTACCACTCGAAGAATAAGTCTACCGCAAAAAATAAGTCTACCGCTACGGGATAATAAGTCTACCGCAGAGAAAATAAGTCTACCGTTCGGAAATAAGTCTACCACCAAAGGAGACAAAATAAGTCTACCGCTCAAAAATAAGTCTACCGCTCCTCAAATAAGTCTACGGACAAAAAAATAAGTCTACCAGAACTCAAATAAGTCTACCATCACATAGCGGTAGACTTATTTTTTTAGGCGGGAAATTTTCGCGCTTACGCGGCGCGTTTCATCAATGGTATTTTCGTAAATACGTTTTTTGTTATCAAAGCAAAAAGGGTAAAACGGACTCGAAAATAGCCCCAGTAATTAAAATCTAAGAAGGTTGTTTGAGTAAGACCAAAATCTAAGAAAGTTATTCTAGTAAGTCTTCCTTGTTTTTAACTATCGGATCCTTGAGCGCTTAGTTCTATTGTTTTCCAACGAAAAGGAAAATTATTGTTACGAAAATGAATTTGACATGTTACAAACTTACAATTGCAAATGGTTAATGGGAGGAGCAATATAAACCAATTTTGAAGTAATTCATTTCAACATAACGTAAGGTTTGATCTACACGAAATGTAACTTCCAAAACGTTTTCTATTAACTTCCAAAACAAATAATAAATTAAAGGTTTTTGGTGTTGGGAGATTCCACAGTTCTGCAAAAGTGACTCTAGTAACTTGGGCCTTATCTACTGTCACTGTCATTATGTGTCATCTTCTTTTACATATCTCACCAATTTTTCACTTACTTAAAACATCGGAAAAACGTCAATATTTTTAAATTTTGTCGGCCAAATGAATTATCGAACCATTTGTTTTCCCCTCTCTCATAATACGATCCACAACATTTATTTTTATTCAACCTTAATATATATAGTACTATAATGAATAAGAGTAATTAGATCGAAATTAAGTCGTTCATGCCCATCTTAGATGGGTAGGTTTTAGCTTGGCAAATGCTACCATCAAAGCTCAAGTCTTACAAACTACTATCTATAAAGTAAATGTTATTCTACAAACAATTCAAGCTATATATACCCATTGATCTCGGAGTTCAACAGATCAATTGATTACTTAAAAGTGCTTTTAACTAATTTAGGATTGTGATGAGGTTTATTAATGTTGGAATTAGATGGAGATGTGAAAGAAAGTTGAGAGAGATTTGAGTATTATAATGGCGATAGATGTTGATATGCAAATGTAGAGAAACAATGGTGTCCCACGTAAATTCGAGTGTCCTAAAGAATAAAATCACAAAACCCCAACAAACCAACACAAACCCAACTGTAAGTCACTCTCACAAACCCTAATCTAGACCCTCATGTTCCCTTTTGCCTTTACTAGTTACTTCTCAATTTTCTAAAAAAAACAAACATTATAATGATCATTATCCTTTGAACTAATCTCAAACATGACTCTTTTTAATTTTTATCATCATATTGATACCGTATATGGGATGCACTTGAAGGAGTATAATTTTGTTTGATGCTACTTTCCATATTAAATATTTATATATGCAAAACCTAGGGTTACACGGAAACTCCATCCGATGAGCGTTTCCCGTTTCGGAAACGTTTCGGAATCGGAAACGCGGTGGAAACGCGTTTCCTAAAATTATTGATTTGGAAACGCATTGGAAACGTGAGTTTCCACTTTGGAAACGCGAATTTCCGTTTTGGAAACGCGGCTTCTTTTTTTTGGAAACGCGATTTTGATTTTTGGAAAATAAATTAAATATTTTAAAAATATATGGATCTATTTATTATTTAATAAGTTTAAAAACATATTATGAAACACTCATATTTTTTTTTTTTATAATCGTTCATTATGATAACCAAAAATAAAGATGATAGTCTAAATATTTGAATTTGAATGATATTTGTTTAATTTTTAATTAAACTATTTAATATCTATGTATTGGATTTTTGTATTTCAAATACTTTTTAATAATTTTTTCATGATAATAGTATATATATATATATATTTGTATATATATAGACGTTTCCAAAACGTACCCGTTTCCTCTTTTTTTTTTAAAACTCGTTTCCGCGTTTCCTAACGTTTCGCTTCCGCGTACCCGTTTCCGATTTCATGCAACATAGTGCAAAACACCAAAATAATAATAATTAACAGTAGTATAATATAAGAACCATAATTTAGTCACAAAGAAACCCCATATATAATCGGATCGCTTGTAACTCGTTTAGTAATAAGTCAAGTTTTCTGCAGTAGCAAAGAAATAATTCACGTGTCGACAAACAAATTTTTAGAACTACTTCGAACAATAGAACAGTCAATAAAACAACACCGCTTACTAAATTGAACCAATCCAGCTAAATTACCAGTTCTTGGGTGTCTTGTAGAAACTTACCTTCTTTTAGAAATTAATTTTAAATTTATTACTAGAGAATTTTTAGCTGTTTATTGTCCTTTGTGGTGTTTTTTTCTCATTGTACTTGTTTGTCCGATTCATTTAGTGTAAGAGTAAGAACCTATCCGTTTCTTCAGGACTGTCCTCTATATTCTCTCTTTTTCATTCTTCACCTTCCAAGTTTTCAACCTTTTGCTCAACTTTTTTACAATTACTGCATTTTTCTTATCTTTATCATATTATTGTTCGACAAACAAAAGAAAATCGAATAGTATCCGATGTGAGATTTACATGTCACATAACATTACCTTTCGGCAGTCTCACTCAACTTGTAAATGATTTTGTAAGTCTAGTAACCATAGGCCTATGAAATAATTGACAACTAGTTGCTCATACAATTTGCACCATACCACAAATATCAAGAGAAATTTTCCTTTTCTAAAAATTAGTAATAAAATGTCTATTTCCTATTGCTTATAAATTGAAGTGAGCCCTTTCACATTTCAATATAAACCACCAACGACTATTTCTCTTCTCTCAAGAACCCAAAAACCAAACATTTTCCCTCCCAAATCTCAAGAACAAGAACTTCAAAAGTGTCACACTATCTCCAAAATTAAGTCAAACCCATTACTTCTCTCCTCATTTAACCACAAACCCACTTCTCAATTTCTCTAATTACTCCCAAAGAAACAAAACTTTTCCTACTCTAAAAAAACCAAAGGGTTTTCGAAATGAAAATGAGTGAGTATTGGACAACATTAGCTTCACTAGTAGGCATGTTAGCTTTTTGTCAAACAATCCTCCAGCTCGTGTTTCCACCGGAGCTCCGACTCACCGTAATCCACCTCTTAACAAAAATCCGCCACGTGTTCTCTTCACACATCTACTTCGACATAACGGAGATTGACGGTGTCAACACAAACGAACTCTACAACGCCGTTCAACTCTACTTAAGCTCTTCCGTCACCGTCAACGGCGCCGTCTCCTCAAGCAACAACAACACACGTCTCAGCCTTACACGTGTCCCTAACTCAACCTCCGTCACTTTCGGTCTCTCAAACAACGACAGAATCACCGACGTCTTTAACGGCGTCACTGTTCTTTGGGAACACGTCGTTGTTCAACGTCAAGTACAAAGCTTTTCGTGGAGACCAATGCCTGAAGAGAAACGTGGGTTTACGTTACAGATCAACAAAAGAGACAAAACCCTTGTCTTAGATTCTTACCTCGATTACATTATCGGAAAATCAGAGGAGATTCGTCGGAGAAACGAGGAGAGATTACTTTACACGAACTCTAGAGGCGTCTCGCTCGATTCAAGAAGCCATCCTTGGGACTCTGTTCGTTTCAAGCATCCGAGCACGTTCGAGACTTTAGCTATGGAGCCAGAGAAGAAGAAAAGAATCATGGAGGATCTAAGAGAGTTTGCCAACGGACAAGGGTTTTATCAGAAGACTGGTCGTGCTTGGAAAAGAGGCTACTTACTGTATGGACCTCCAGGAACTGGGAAGTCGAGTTTGATCGCTGCCATGGCGAACTACTTAGGTTACGATATCTACGATCTTGAACTCACTGAGGTTCAGAACAACTCTGAGTTGAGGAAGTTATTGATGAAGACTAGTTCGAAGTCTTTGATTGTTATCGAGGACATTGATTGTTCGGTTAATTTGTCGAAAAGAGGGAAGGTTAAGAAGAAGAATGGGAGTTATGATCCGGATTTGATAAACGGGTCGGGTTTGGATGAACCGGGAAGCTCGGTTACGCTTTCGGGGTTGTTGAATTTTACTGATGGGCTTTGGTCTTGTTGTGGAAGTGAGAGGATTTTTGTGTTTACTACGAATCATATAGAGAAGTTGGATTCTGCTCTGTTGAGAAGTGGGAGGATGGATATGCATATTCATATGGGGTTTTGTGGATTTGAGGCCTTGAAGATTTTGTTGAAGAATTATTTGAGGATTGAGGAAGATGAGATTGGTGGTGTTGTGTTGAAGGAGATGGAGGAATGTGTTGAGGAGGCTGAGATTACTCCTGCTGATGTTAGTGAGGTGTTGATTAGGAACCGGAGTGATTCGGGGAAGGCGGTGAGGGAGATTTTGAGTGTGTTGAAGGAGAGAGTTGTGAAGAGAAGGAAGTGTGTTGGAGAGAAGAAGAAGAAGAAGAAGGGAGAGGAAGGAGAAGAAGAAGATGATGATGAAGAAGAACAAGAGAAGAGAGCTTTGGATAGTCCTAATAGAAACAGAGATGTTTTAGGGTTTGAAGAGGAAGAAGAACAAGAGAAGGAGAAATGAATGAGAAGAGATTGTAGTAGCTAATGGTTCATGTGTTTCTTAATTAATTAAGGTTTGATTTTGTTAATCCGTTTTGTTTAGTCATAAGTCATATGATGATATATTAAGGTTTTATCAATTTTGGTGATACTCAAGTCAAAAGAGTATAGGCACACTCCAAAATTATCTCAGAAGGTTTGGTTGATTTAGTAACATGAGATCAAATCTCCAAACCAAATAGGGGTTAACATCTATTGATGCTACAAAGATTGGAATTATGTTATTTGTGGGCACTAATAAGTTGGATTGATTCAGTAAAGGTTGTACCATTTGTTGTACATGTTTTCTCAAAATTTCATGTCCGGTAAGTTTGTTTGGTCAGTGAACTCTAAATGCTGCTGAAACCAAATTGGTTCTTGGAGTGCGATACATGACTCTAACATCAAACACTTGACTTAAGCGAGTTTTTCTTATATAGGCATTGCAACCTCGACTCCATAGCTTCTGTACTTCTTACAAATACCTTCTTCATCTCCTATGCATGTAACAACAAAAACTACATTTCTTCAATTATCTACACAAAACAAAAACCTTCTTTTGTTACTACTTCATACTTCATAGTATTGCGGATTATTATCAAATGAGAGACTTTGGAGAGAGTTTTTCAATTTTTAAGAACCTCATGTAATATTATATCGTTGTAACTCACGAGATCATGACATGTGTCTATTATCGATCGAGATGATGACACGTGTTAAAATGGTATATTTAAAATCAAGCAATTAGAAAATTAAAAATATCATTATGTTAAACCAATAAAATAAAGACACATTAACATTTTTTTTATTGTTTCATTAACATATTTCTAAAAACCAAACTAAATTTTATGTAAGCCACAAAAAAAAACAAATTATAAATACCATTATGTTAACAAAATAAATGTTAAACTATAAATTATTTTAAAATGAAAAGTAAACATACATTCAATCTTATAAATGTTAAACCATAAGTTATTTAAAAAGAAAAAGTAAACAAATGTTCAACCTTCCAAAAAATTTGTTACTTCAAAAAAAGTAAATCCCAAAACTATATAATAACACACACCTCCCACAATTTAACATTCACCTCAAATTTCTTTGAATACCACCTCCACAAATCAGTCAAAACTATAATTTTTGATCAATTAGATCGAAACCGTGTTTACCGTCGAACTATTGCATGTATTCTTCGAAAGCGGGGAGGTAGAAATCTTAAAGCAAATAACGTACTTATGGGAATGAAAGTTCTTCTACTCGATGAAAAGGTTAGTATATATCAATTATATCAAATTTTAAATTCTTCAACTTATCCAACACTTACCATACCTTCTTGATGTTGTAAAAAAGAAATTTATTAACCTAACATAAAAAAGAAATTTACAAAATAGAATAGTAATATATTATAATTTTATTTTTTACCAACTTTTTAAAAATAATTGATGTTTATTTATAAAATAGATTCAGTTTCAAAGTATATAAATATAAGATTTCAAATATGATTTAAAACCTTATCATTCATTTAGATGAATTATTTTTATAACTTTTTGAAGATTTAAACTCATTATTGATTTTTTTACTCATGTAATTTATGACTATATTAACATAGTTTCAATTTAGAATATAATATACGGGTATAACTACACAAATTATCAATTTTAATATCAAATACCCGCATATTATTATGCGGGTCCTAATCTAGTTTTAATATATTTTTAGGGACATACTTAAATTAAACAATCTTGTTGAATCTTCTCTTCTTCTTTTTTTTGGGTAAAAAGCTTAAATTAGATTAAAGGATCAAACGATATTCGATTACAACCGGAAGCATGTTCAACGGCGAGGTGATTAACATAGACATTGCAGTAAAAGATAGAAGCATTAAGGAGGGAGACTTGCTCGACCTTGTGAAGAAACTCATGGAGAAGCTTCACTAGAATCCCTAAGGCGGTAACTCGAAGGAGCAGTGAGTGGTCGGATTTTGGACTGACGTTGATACACCCTGATGAAAGGGTTAGAGAGCAGACATAGAGTTCCGTCTCGGGTGGTGAGAGAATGTTGACCGGCAAGTGCAGCGGTGAAGCAGCTCCAGGTCCATGGCCAACATCAATCGCAGAGGGCCTTGATCGCCTAGATTTAACCTTAAAATTCAGAGAGTAAACCTTACTACAACACCCAATTAGGATGTGGAGATATTCTGGAGGAAGCTTTTGTTGCGGCTGTTCTGAAGGTGATGCCGTATTTGAGTGGGGAGCCCTCGACGATATCGAATGGTGGAGATGGATAGCTGCAGTGTCCGAAGACTCATATCTAGTAACCCTAAAGTATCTAGTTGAGCAGACGAGAGGCTCCTCGAGGGAGGGCATGGGCAGCATTTGATTAAAACTACCGGTTCGATATCGACGATGCTTTGTATTGTTCAGCATTTCCAAAATTATCGAGACAGTTATAAAGATGTAGCTTACGGTGACACCTGAGCATTAACGATAATTGAAAGATTGGTGAAGGAACATATGTGAGAGTTGAAAGAATTAAACCTGAACGACCATGATAAGGAGAATGGGCCAAACAAGTTGGGCTGAGATAGAACGCTTATTGGGCCAGAGGCCTGCCAGCAAACTTGTGGTCCAAGCCCATTAAGGGAGACCATTGGCCGAGAACTCCTTATGGGCTTAGAGGCCCATTGGTTATGTATAAACACATCTTCCTCGTGACCTGAAGGTCGACGTCGGCTGGAGGCAGTTGATGGTCAGCCGTGGTTCGGAGTATGTGTGGTGGAGGCGGGATTGAGCGGTGGATCAGTGGCGAGGATGGGACAACGGTGGTGGTGTGGTTGTGGATTCAGATCCATAGGCATGTGAGGTGGAGGAGAAATCGGACATAAGACGATTGTCAACGGCGGTAGGTCTGGTGGTATCGGTGGTTTCGGAGGGGTTGAGATCGTCGGGGGGATCCACAAGCGAAGACGAGCTGCATCTAACACCGTCGATTGACGGTGGTTAGCGAAGATGATGAGATCTCGGTTTCGGTGGAGAGGTGCGAAAAATCGGTTGTCTCCGTCAGATCCGGTGCCGTGCAGAGCTGTGGAGCTTTTCGGTCTCTCTCTGCGGTGGGGGAGCTTGAGTGCGAGAGGGGGAGGGCCGATATTGTGGGTTGAAAAGAGAGGGTGAGGTGGGGGGGGGGGGGAAGAGAGGGGGGAGTTGGCTTCTCCGGTCAAAGGACACACCGGTGAGGGGGGAGACCATCTTCTTCTTCACCCTAGTCAGAGGAAGAGGACCACCGTGCTTCATTCCGGTAGAAGAAGCTTGAACGGCGGTGGCTCTTCGACTTGGGCTAGAGAGAAACAGGTCGCGCGCGTGTCCCTCATACTCGACCTTTTTTTAGATTGAATCTTCTCTTGTCTTGTTATAATCATGGGTAACAATTGGATTGAAAAAAAAAACAGTGGGAAAAATGATGAAATGAGGGTAAGTTTCAACAAGTAAAACAATGAATCCAACCAAAATAAGAGGGTGTTATTGGGAAATAGATTTGTATATATTTTAAAAATTTAAAAATTCTATCATTATTAGGAAATAAATTATTAAATGTATAGTAAAATTCACTGTTATTGGTTTAAGAATTTGTAAATTCTATTTGAAATCTCTTGTTATTGAAAAATTTTGGTTTTTTTTTAATGATTATGCAATTCTATTTAAATGTACTGTTATTGGGACATGAATTTTTCTCAATTTTATCCACTAACCACAACTTTTAGAATCTTAAGGGTATATATGAGATTCTGGAAATCTTATTATATAAAAGAGAGTTCTTCAAAATTGTAACTCAGTAGATGGTGACATGTGTCTAATATTGATCGAGATGATGACATGTGTCAAAATATTACAATTAAAACTAATAAAATAAAGACACATTAACATATTTTCTTACTGTTTCATTAACATATTTCTAAAAGGCAAATCAAACTCTGATGTAAATTGTTCTAAAAATAATAATATAGATACCATTAAGTTAAACAACAAAAAGGCGCGTTAACATATTTTTTTAGTGTTTAATTAATATATTTCTTAAATCCAAACCAAAAACTATATATGCAAAAATGTAAATTATTAAAATTGGAAAAGTGTTAAATCTAAAAAAAATCAATAGTTCAACAAAAAGGCACATTACCTTATTTTTACCTTATTTTTTATTCGCAAAAAAACTATTATATAAAGCTTTTCAAAGTTTTTCAAAGATTTATATAAACTATTCTTTGAAAGGTTTTTCAAAAAATATAAAAATCTTTACACATACTTTTCAACATAATTATAGATGTAAATGGTTTAAAAAATAATAATATAGAAACCATTAAGTTAAACAACAAATAATGCACATTAACATATTTTTATAGTGTTTAATTAACATATTTCTTAAAGCCAAACCAAAAACTATATATGCCAAAATGTAAATTATTAAATGAAAAGTGTTAAATCTAAAAAAAGTTAATACTTCAACAAAAAGGCACATTACCTTATTTTTACCTTCTTTTTTATTCGCAAAAAAAAAACTATTATATAAAGCTTTTCAAAGGTTTATATAAACTATTATTTGAAAGGTTTTTCAAAGAATACAAAAATATTTACACATACTTTTCAACATAACTATAGAATATTTTAATATAGGTACTTTCAATGTTTTTAAAAAGAAAATTGTATGAAATCTTATAATATAAAGTTGTATGAGCACCAAACTATAACTCACGAGGTTACGACATGTGTCATTGTTAGTTTAGATTGTGACATGTGTCAATAAAAAAATTCATAATCTATATTATTTACTTTTTTAAATCAAATTGTAGTCTAATTTAAAACCTAATAACAAATCAAAAGAAATTGTCAATAAAAAAGGAAAACAAAAAAATAAAGTCGAAAGAAATGAAATTAATGAAAAAAATATAGTCATAACAAAAAAAAAGAAAAAAGCATCATAACAATTAAATATAAGATAATCAATGCAATTGGAAAAAAGAAATTAAGTGTCGACAAAAAAAATAGTTGTATTCAATGGTCAAATTAACTAAGGCAAATGTGTTTGATACCAATTAAAAAATTTAGACAATACAATTAAAAAAAGAAAATTAAGCTAAAAAAATGGTATAATTGTCATTATGTTCAAATAACAAAATGTTGTTACTCAAATAAAAAAGGGTATAATATCTTAGTTTCAATTAGCAAACAAAATCTATAATTTTATATAGTACATAAAGACCATTCCCAATTTTAATATGACATCAATTTATTTTATTCTCTTAATCAAACGAATTATAAGTTCGAAGTAAAATGATACAATATGAAAAGATTATTTATGTAATTGGAAAAAAGTTATCTAATAATTATACGGATTTCAATTTAGAATATAATTTTACGGGTTTTAATTTATAATACAATTATACAGATCATAACTACATAGATTATCAATTTCAATATCTAATACCCGCATATTATGCGGGTCCTAATATAGTTATTAAAATACAATTATGTGATAAGATTTATTGAATACAGAAAACTCATTCAAAATTTAACAAACCTCTCTACAAATTTAACAAATCTTTAAATTTTTAAAATTTTCAAACTCTATCTAAATCATGCTCCTAATAATTAATATCTTCATTAAAATATATACTGGAAAAAGTATGAGGTAAAATTTTCATGTTATCATATTAGTTATCAATAGTTTCATGTTATAACTAATTTAAAATCGTATTAGTTGATGTAGAATAAAATATTCGTACGGAATAAAGTATGTAGATCATGTACTTTTACTTCATTTAACAATTTTCTTTTCGAAAAAGCTAGAAAAACTATGTTTTCAGGCAAAATAGAAGCAAAATATAAATAAAACAGAAGCAAAATATAAGCAAACTATAAGCCAACAAAATTGCAACGACTTATTTGGAATCTCTTGCTGTGTTAATGTTGACAACTTAAGATGATAAAGATGATGTCCTGCATGAAAGAATTGAAAGATAAACTTACCATACATCATTTTTGTCGTAGTAATTGGCAATCTTGTTGTCTTTTTAATTTCTGGTTGCTGATTACATTGACTATAATGTTGTTTTTTAGCTCAAATTTTTTTATGAGTCTCTGTTCAGAAGAGTTGGTGTTCGTTATCAATTTGGGTAAGAACAATGGATTGATCATTCTTTTAAGCTTGTTATTTCATCGTAGAGGAATGCAGAATATTAAGGGTAGTTTAATATAACTTGAAAATAATTGTATGATTAGTTTTGTGATTTTTGATATTTTGTTATTCAAAATTTAGATACTAATGTAATTTATATTTTATTTCAGGTTAGTTACAAGTACAACTTATAAAGACGATGGTTTAGCCTTTGAAGAGTAATATGAGTATATATGCAATATTGTTAATCGATAATATTTTGTTTACATTTACGAAGACAATTATTTTCAATGTAAAAAAACATATTATTTTTAAGTGGAATAACCTATATGAATTCAGCTCTCTAAAATTTTAGTTAAATTACACTTTTGTGATTTTTTATAACATTAATAATTAGTATAATTTGGAAAAAAATGTTGCACATATACGTCGGTTGTATAAGATCAAATTTTCATATACCCTTTTCTTTGAATACCAAATCAACATACCAATTTTTAATCTCAAATATCTTAGTACCTTCTTTTAACGAAAGGGAAAATGACCAAAAAATCAACTTTTATATAATTTAACAAAAAAAAAATAAAAAAACAGAATATTTGGGCCCACCAATCGGATTGTCTTCTTCCCCTTTTCGTCCTTTTGTAATAAGACATGTGGTTTACAAATAACACATAGTAGTCTTTGGTTTTTTAGTATTACAAATTTGTTAATAGTAGTCTATTTAAAATTTTTGCTATTTTTTTTGTAATACCATGTTATGGAAAATATAGTTTTAGTCGTCCAACCAATTTTTGACATTTGTAGCACATTTCCAATATTTTTATAACATAATATGTCCAACAAAACATATGTTATGAAGTTTTGTATTATAAGGTAAATAACTATCAAATTCTTTTTAAAACTATAAGGTGCCTTATGGAAGATTTAAAACATAGTATTCAATAAATCGTTTTATGTTAGGTAAATTTAGTTTTAGACAAATAATATTTTAATCACTTATGCAATATCATTTTTTTTTACTTGTCCATCATCATATACATTTAAGATGAGTTTCATAATGTTATCTATATTATGATGCTAAATTTCATAGAAAAGTGGTACTGCACATATTATTACATACAAACACTAGAAATATGTTTCAAATTACAAAAATCACTTGTACTACTAATTTTTTTAATTTTATAACAATGTACTACTGATTAAATAGCTAAAATTCGAAAAGTACTACTATTAACAAATGTGTACCACTCGAAAATTCGGGACAACTATGTGTTAACTAACAGAACACATGTCTTAAATACACCGGATAAAAATGCACATATGTTACACCGAGATGACCTAATTTGATTGGATTAACCCGGTTTTATTTATTATCATTTTTTTTAGTTTTGTTTTGTTTTTTTGGAATTTTAATCAAACAACAATAAATCCAAATTTAGTAGGAAGAGGATCCGAATTTGAAGTTCTGGGCTTGAATTCTTTTGGGTTTATTGGAACAAGAGGTTGTCGTTTCTTTGGGACAAGAGGAAACGTGGAGAAGAGATGATTCAAATCATATGAAATTAAGAATTGATTTCATGGGTCCAAAATAAATCCATCAAAACTTGTTGTTCAATTCATTCACAATTTAAACTAAAATTATATCATCCCCATAATTCAAATTAAATCAGATTTGTATCTCCAAATTAAACACAAAACCAGAATTTGGGAAAATCCTAATTTCTAGATGAAGAAGATGAAGAGTGGAGAAACCCAGGAAAAAAAAACGAAATTAAGAATTGATTTTTATTAAAAAAATAATAATTAATCTGATTAGGTCGGGTGGAGGATCCGATTTGGTAGGGTTTCGAGTTGGTTGGGTCGTAATTATAAGTGTTTATGTCCGGGGTTTCTGTCTTTTCCTCTTTTATTGATACAAAAAAAAGTCTTCTGTTGACCGAGGGCAAAAGAGATTTGATTTCAAATTATAAGGGTAATTCAGAATTTGATTCGGTTGTATAAGTGATCCAAAGCTTAAGTTCTAACGTCAAAAGTTATCGATGTTAAATACAAAAGTAACCGACGTTAAACTTTGACGTAGGCATGACCACGGTTACAGTTATTGCGGTTACGGTTTATTAACCACCGGTTTCGGTTATTAATTTCTTTTAACCTTAACCTTAACTATTTAATATACGGTTAAAACGGTTACGGTTGAAACGGTTACGGTTATATACGGTACGGTTACGGTTAGATACGGTTAATATTTAGGTTATAATTATATAACTATGTAACTTTTTAAAAAGAAATATTTAAACAATAATATTATGGAAAATATATTTTAATATATTTTAAAAGGTCATGGTCGTGCAATCGTGAGAAATGGTACTAAAATTCTAAAACAAACGGCAACTAATTTATCTTAACAAAGTCAATTAGTCAAAATCATTGATATTGTGTAACGTAAACGATCATATTTTATTTCAAACTTAAGTAAATCTTTAAGTTTAACTAAAATATAACATAATTCACAATATTCTCATCAAATTAGTTAGATGCCATGTTTATATGCATAACTTTATTACCACGATTTTTTTTTGTTACAATTAATAGTTTTTCTAGTCTTATTTATTTTTATTGTAATTTTGATGTGTTTTAATATTGTTTATATTAGTTAGAAAATAATCAATTTAGCACATTTAGTTTTAATATTTAGTTATTATTGATTTATTTTTTTCTAATTAAATATTATAAAATTAGACTCGATAAATATTGATTACACATAATTTTACTATGTCATATTTATCATACATAATTTGTTTTTATTTTAAAATGGTTACGGTTAAAATTTTAACCTTACGATTAACCGACGGTTTTAATATAATTACGGTTAAATAACGGTTACGGTTAACGATTACGGTTTAACCATAACTAATCAACTTTTACGGTTACGGTTACGGTTTTCAACCGTTTAATACGGTTACGGTTTGGTTACGGTTTAAAGTGATACGGTTACGGTCCGAAATACGGTTACGGTTAGATTTTGGTCATGCCTACTTTGACGTTAAACTTCACGTCAATTGTTTAAGTGACGCATGAAAAGGTAACTTTGGAGGATGTTACGTCACTTTGTAAACCTCACATTATCTACGTTGCATTCTTTGCTTTCACTTTATTTTTCAACCTCACATTATCTACGTTGCTTTTTACAACTATCTTCCTCATCTCCATTGGTTCTGATACCATATAAGAATATGAATTTCCGTAAAGAGTTATGATATTAACATAAGCCTTATAAAAGTATTAGAGAAATGCTCTACAAATAAATTTTTTACATATTTGTCATTGTCAATAATAAAGAAATATTCTATATTCATATTTTAACATTACTGATTCCACCAAGCTTATGCAACACAAAACCAAATTTTTTTGTTATCTACAGTTTTACACAAAACAAAACCTTTCTTTTGAAACAATGCCAATGCATATAAAAAAAATGTATAATCGTGTTTGGTTGAGAACGAAACGACTGAAACTAAGATTGTGGTTTCTAAATAGGGTGTAATTAGGACTCCAATTCAAAACTTGTTAGGATCATATTATAAGACGTTGAGTGAATTAAGTTTTATTTGGTGAATATTTTACTGATATACTACAATTACTATTATCAATGTCAATTAATTAGTTCAAAAATGTTGGACTCCAATCCCATGCGTTACACATGACACCCCCCCTAATGTCTCCTACTCTCCATTATTTAATTTCAACAATCAACATTTGAGTTAATTTATTTGTGAAATCACAAAAACGAGTCATTAGCATTTGACTCTATTTAAAAAAATATATCATTCCATTTGCGTTTGGCAAACAATCGATATCTGTAGAAGCAAACTGAGTGGGCCCAACAACACCAACACCACCACCACCACGGTCTACGGAGACATTCTTGATGTTTTCTTGGTTCCTAACCAACAATCCCCTGCGGCTAAGACCATATTACTTAACATGGTCCTTCCAATGAAAATAAACCAAATATTATTCAATAATGCAGGCCTCATTTTTTGTCTTTAATCTAGGGGTGGGCAAATTACCCGTAACCGAATTACCGAACCGAACCCGACTCAAATTACCCGATCCGAACCCGATCCAAATTTATAAAATACCCGATTGGGTTCTATGTTTCTAAACCCGAAAACCCGAATCCGAACCCGGACCGAACCGATAACCGAACGGGTATCCGAACTAACACAAATATAAATTAAACCAAAGATAATTGGATGTAAAGTTAGATATGTTCATGTATTTTAGATAATTTCTATAACTTTTGGTTCATTTGAATTGTATGGATTATATTCGGATAAAAATAATTAAATTATCAACACTATTTGAATTTTTAAAATTTTGTTTTTGATATTTTCTCGGGTATTTTTGGATAATTCATGTAAAAACTAATAAAACCGAATTTCTTTTTCGATATCTATGTTCATTTGAATTTTTGTTTTGAAGTTTTTGATCAATTTGAGTTCTGTTCAAATTCATATTTGAAGTATATTTTTAAATAGATTGCACATCGGATATAACCGAACCCGAAGTCATTTTATCCGAACCCGACCCGAATTTATAAAATACCCGATAGGGTACTAAACCCCATTACCAAAGTACCCGAAAAACCGAAATACCCGACCCGAACCCTATCGGATATCCGAATGCCCAGCCCTACTTTAATCTTCCATTAACGCTTTTTTAATTGAAGTGAAGAATCGAAACAAAAATCGAACAATTATAAAACAATAAACGGAAAGCTGGTAGACAAAGAAAAATTCCTTCTTTCCTGCAGAAGAGAAGCAGAATCTATCTCGGGTTTTTGGTGGGTTTGGGGAAGAAGATGATGGTAGCTAATAGCTTCGATCTATGGCAAAACGATGTTTTCTTCTCCGCTGCCGAAGAGGTTCAACAATCTGCCGATATGTATGTATTCATATCGATTCGTTAATTGAAATCGGAATTTAGTTAGAGAATTAGGGTTTTATTTTTAGAGTTTGATTGTTCTATTGGGATTGGTTTGGTTAAGGATTGGTTTGTTTGTGTTCATTTTGGTGTATTTTACAGAATGGAATCTGCATATAGATTGTGGATTAAAGAGAAGAACGAAGGTCGAGTTTACGTCGAATCAGACGACCTCTGCAAAGAACTTCAAGCTGCTTTGAGCACAGCCAAATGGCAGGTATCCAAAAAAGAAAGCTTAACTTTGATCATTCCCTGTGTTTGTCACGGTTCCTCGTTAGTGATTTCGGTTTATATTGTTATGAATTGAATCAGTTGGAAGAGTTTGAGAGAGCAGTGAGGTTAAGCCATGGACATTGTCGCGATGACACTACGTTAACCAGGCATAAACAGTTTGTCACCGCTATTGAAAACCAAATTTATCGAGTTGAATCAGCTCTGCAAGAGGCGTTAAGCAAGAACGGAAAGCAACCTATGCGTTGGGTGGATCTTAACAAAGAAGAGCGTGATGATCTTGCGATGTTTCTATCTGGATCTTCTCAGACTTCAGAGAGTTTAAACAGTGAAAGCAGTAACTTGAGAGATTCCTCAACAAGTTCCGTAGCTGAAAATCCGCGTGGTGTGAACAGTCGAAGAGAGACTAGATTTTACGGTGATAGTCCTGACTGTGTGATAGACATTGATGAGAGAGGAAGCCCGGAAAGCGCTGATGCGATAATCTGTGTGCAGGCAGATAAAAAAGCCGGTACTAGAAGGACATGGAGTTCACCGAATGTACCGAATATCAGTGCGTTGAGGATTAATGTTTCTGTTGATGCGAAAGAAGAAGAGAGGAAGAAACTTCTGTCGCAAATTGAAGCTACTCCTAAGGAGAAAGGATCTAAACCTCTGTTTTGGATGCAAAGATATCGTGATTATAACCAGGTAAGCTTCTGCAACTAGATCATCTCTATACGATGATATTTGATTGTAAGTCTTAGTTGTTTATCATTGTGCAGTTCTTTGACAAAGTTGGTTCTTATCAAAGGCGTTTTCGCGTACCATTTAGCCGCCGGATTCAGCTCATTCTTTCCTTAACACTAATCTTGTTTCTTCTATGTGAGTCCCTTTTTTCTTGGTTCACATGAGTTATATGCACACCATTGTTCCATCAGTCTCTATAACAGTATTGGTTTCCTTCTTTGATTCTTCCGTTGCAGTAATCTTGAAAACTTAAACCGGGGTTTCGGAAACTCTCAAGAAAATTTGGAAGGTGAATAAACATTCTGAAAATCTAAAATTAAAACTCATGTTTTCTAAAATCAATCTCTAAATGTTACATCCAATTTTTTCATGGATCTTGCAGGTTTTTATACAGATTCTTGCGTATTTGGGCACACGCATGTTAGATACTACATGATTCAACATCTCTCAAGAAGGAAGAGAGATTATTAAAAAGCTTTGTTACGAGAAAAATCGCAGGTAAAATCTGCATTTGATTTGTTACTCTCCTATATCCTCAGGGAACATATAGGAACATGTAAATTTGTAGATCAATCTATGTTTCGTAAACTTTTAGACGTGTCCCTAAAGAAAACCAATGCGTGTTTGTGTTCAATGATTATTATCTCCAGTGTTTGTTTGTCTCTTTAGATATTGTTTTGGAACAAATAATCTTTGTCCCTTTTACTTAACTTCGCAAGTGTCTTTAATTCGAATCATTGTCTTTTAAAATGCTCATTACAATCTTAAAACTAGTATTAGTTTAGGTCAATTCTAATGAAAGAAAATTTGAAAACTTCATTAGAATGAAAGTGTAACTGCTGCATATGGTGGAATAATCCTTTGATTTTTGTAGTTTTATCGAGCACACAAATATCCAAAACCTCAGGATATATTCTTGCCGTTTTACAGAAGTTAAGTTGAATTTCTTTTTGTTTAGTGGTTTTTACTTTATACTATTTCACACTATTCCACAAGGATTAGTTTACAAATGTTGTCAAAGAAATTAACTATAGCGAAAAATATGATATCCACAAAAATTTGGAATAGCAAAATCTTAACCTAATTAAACATAGAAAATAAAGATATATCTTAATATTAAGTTGGATCATATAGACGGACACATGAATATGGTGAAATGATTTTGTAGAGGCTACTAAGAGCACCATTATAGGTGATCTTATTAGTGTATCATTAGGATTAGTTTAGTAATAATTGTGTTAATTGATACCTATTATGATACTTGCAATGTTGAACTGTTTATTGGTGATACGAATCATTAGAATTAAAAACAAATTTATTTTTATTTTAAAAAATTAAAATAAAAAATAATCAAATTACTATAGGTAAATATAAAGATTTTATAAAAAAAAACACAAATTTATTATGGTTCTTAATCTCGCAAAGGTGAATTACATATCTTAAAAACAAATTAAAACATAAAATTGCATATTGTAAAATACAAAAGCGTAAAAATAAAGCGTAAGAAAATGATCTCGAAACTTCTTAACACGGTCTATTGTCCAGCTCCGATAAATTTTTGCCAAATATGCTCGACCAAATCAGTTTTCAATTGTAGATGCATTTTTTTCTCACGAACCCGAGCTCGATTCGCCAGCATATTATTCGCAATTGTCGATGTCGTTCTAGCAAACGCGTAGTTCACTTGTGAAGTCGAGCTTCCTTCTTCTCGTGTGAATTCTAGGGGATTTGTCGGAATCTCTTGGTCCCGTTCGTCTTCTACTATCATATTGTGCAATATGATACATGCTTTCATGATCTTTCCTATTTTGACCTTATCCCAACTAAGAGCTGGGTTTTTGATAATTGCAAATCGAGCTTGCAACACTCCAAAAGCACGCTCGACATCTTTTCTGACACCTTCTTGTCGAGTAGCAAACAATGAAGCTTTTGGGCCTTGCGGCTGAGAAATCGATTGGATGAAAGTTGCCCATTTCGGATAGATACCATCTGTGAGATAGTACGCCATATTGTATTGGCGACCATTAACGGTGTAGTTGACCAGTGGAGCTCGACCTTCTAATATATCATCAAACACTGGTGAACGGTCAAGAACATTAATATCGTTAAGAGTACCTGGAAGTCCAAAAAATGCATGCCAAATCTAGAGATCTTGTGAAGCCACTGCTTCTAGCACGACTGTGGGTTTTCCATGTCCTCGTGAATATTGTCCTTTCCATGCAGTCGGACAATTCTTCCACTGCCAATGCATACAATAAATGCTTCCTACCATCCCGGGAAATCTCCGAGTCTCTCCATTTTCGAGCAATCGTTGGAGATCCTCCACGGTTGGCCTTCTGAGGTATTCTTCTTCGAATAAAGTTATAACTCCATCCACAAAATAATCTAAGCATTTGCCAGCAGTTGTTTCACCGATCCGGAGGTATTCATCCATCGCATCAGCTGATAGACCATATGTTAATCTTCGAATCGCGGCTGTACATTTTTGTAGAGCAGAATGACCAGGCCTTCTAGTAGCATCTGGTCTCTGTACAAAGTATGGCACCTCATTGGAGAATCTATGAACAATACGCAAAAATAATGGGTTGTTCATTCTAAAACGTCGTCGGAATTTATCGGCAGCATAAATTGGATTATCACTAAAATAATCATTCCATAACTGAATATCGCCATCCTCACGTCTTCTTTCGATAGGGACTCGTCTTTTTCTTTCTTTTTTCACCGTTTCTTCTTGCAGATTTCTTGAAGACATTCTTCATAGCCTTGATCAAAAAGTTGATCATAAGTTTCTTCCCAAATTTGTTCGTAATTCTCATAATTTTCATAAAAATTAGGATCGTCGTTTGGATAAGAAGACATGATTTTGTTTTGTTTGGTAATGTAGGAAAATAATGTGACTAAAAAAGAACTTGCAAAATAAATCTTTGCGAATATGAAAATTTGTAACGAGAGCTTGTGATTACGAAGAAAAGTTTGTGAAATTTTTTTGTAAATAAGAAGAATAACGATTACACAAATTGTGAATAGGAATAAGAAGAACACATTCGACAACTTTGTGAATATGAAAATTAGTAAGAAGAGCTTGTGATTAAGTAGAAAGTTTGTGAAGAAAGTTTGTAAATAAGAAGATAAATGTTTATGAAAAATGTGAATTACAAGAAGAAGAGAAGTGAGAAAAGTTTCTTGCAAAATAATGAAACCAAAATAAAGAAAGAGTGGATTTATAGAAGTTGGTTCATATTACAAATGCAAAATGACAAACACATACAAATCAAACCGAATAAAATCACAAATTACAACCACATGTTTAAAAGTACTGTGCTTCTTGTGAAGTAAAATTACAAGAAGACATTAATCCGAATAGAAAACAACAAAGAAATACAGAAACAGACAAGTGAGAATGTGGAAGCAGACCACATGGAACAAACAGGTTCTCGATGAGATTGCAAATCTTGTGAAGCAACAAGACAAGCACCACTAGTATTACATCTCCACCGCATCACTCTTATCCTTTTGCCCTGTATCAAAGAACAAACAACAAAAACATATTACATTACTTTAGAATAATAGTAGACAAAACAATGAAACAAGATAATGTGCAAGATAATGAAACAAAAGACAATGACTAAAAAATCACATTAGTTTTACCTTCTTCATTATACATCTCAGCCATAAGCTTGTTTTTGAGATTGAATTCCATCTCCGAGAGTGGTTCAACTTTGGTAATGAGACACTCAACTATTCTATGCTTGGACAATCTTTCTTTAGCTTCCAACTCCTCCTTCTTAACCTTCCACATCCCTTCAATGACCTTTAGAGTTTGAGAACTCCCCTTCGCCTCTTCGATCTTCCCATTACATCTCTTCGCCGCCTTAACACCCATGGGTCTCTCCTCTGTGTCGTCCTCCACGTCAAAGGCAGTGTTGGAGGTGGAGGAATCACCTAGCTTACTTCTTTTGGAGGTTTCTTCAGTTTTATCAGTGACCAAACTACACCATTTCTGTTCAGATTTGAGGATATTCCAAATGGGTTCCAAGTTGAACTTCAGGCTGTGATCGGAGTAGTACAACTCGTGAGCTGTCTGCATATACTTCTCATCATTCCAACCACTGTGGTATGTACGATTCACACACTCAAAACAAGCATTAAACTTGCTAACAATCTCACTCATCTTCGTCCACTTCTGCTTACATACATTGGATGACCTCTTGGGAAATTTAGCAACAGTAGGATTTGCAGCATAACATGCTGCAACCCTTTCCCAGAAAGTGCCTCCTTTCTGCTCATTACCCACTATTGGATCTTTAGAGGTGTTTAACCAAGCACCTATAAGTGCTATCTGTTCTGCTAATTTCCATCTCACATTAGTGTGTTTTTTTTAGCAGAATGTGTTTGGTCAGAAAGAGAATGTGTTTGGGTAGAAGGAGAAGGTGTTTGATGAGAAGGAGAAGGTGTTTGGTGACAAGGGGACTGTGTTTGGTAACAAGTTTGTTGAGACATCATCTCTGGTGTGGAGTTCAAGAGACTGGTGAAGGTGAATGTGTTTGGAGGTTGTTATGTTTGAGAAGAGGTGAATGATTTCGTAAAATCAATATTCATTTTTCTATAATTCAAAGATGGAAACAAAGAAGAAGTAAAGCAGTGTCTGTTTATCAGATGGAAACAAAGAAGAAGCAAAGTACTTAAATGACAAACTAGTGTTGTCATTTTGGGTTAGTTTTTAGTGGTTAAAGTCGCTGCCTTAACCACCCAGTGTCTCATCACCATCAATTACCATTACGTTGAGTAGTTGAGAGTTGTGTAATTGTATTTAAGTTTTGTTTATAAAGTTTTTTAAGTTTTGTTTATAAAGTTTTTTAAGTTCTTTAGTTACTCACTATGAACAAACACACACACACCTTACTATTTACTCATTAATTACCATCTATAAACAAACACACATACATTTACTACTACCAGTTGATTACCAGACACAAACACAGACAAATTACTATTCACTCATCAATTACCATCCACTCAACAGACACACGTTTCCATTCAATCTCAGATGATTAACATACACACACACATCCAGTTTATCAGTACTAATCTTTGATTAACACCCTAAATATAACCAGACACACAAACACTTTCATTTACAAACACACAGGAGAATCTATCAACAAACATACAGACACATTACGTTTCCATTGATTAACAGACACAAACACACAGGTTTATGAACACACAGATTGTGACGCCCGTGAACCATTTTTTGGTAGAATGGAGGGGCTGTCGATCGACACACGTGGTGTCTGTCGATCGACAGGGCTCTTAGGGGCTGTCGATCGACACACCTAGTGTATGTCGATCGACAGGTGCTCGAATTGGCTGTTTTTCTGGTTTGATTTAAGTTGTTCAATTGGACCGGACCGGTTTGGGGAAATCTTACGGCTTCGTATTTAAGGGGTTTTGGCCGCATTTGAGCGAAAAAAGTCCCAAAAACGCAGCTGACAGAGTTTGAGAGGAGTTCTCTGTTTCCTGTGAGTTTTTGGAATTAGGGTTTCGTTTCTTGAGAGTTTTGGAGGAGTTTTCTTGTAGAGATTGTCGTGGATTCGTGTTTAGCCTCAATTCTATCAGACTCTATCCGAAAATCTAAGGTGAGTGCGTGACCATGGCTTCTGGGCCGGTGGATTCGTTAGGGTTGATTGGTGGTAGGTTAAATTGATTGATTAGATTGATTGTGTCTGTGAATTGTGTTTGGATTGTGTGGATTGTGTGTTTTCACAGAGGAGGGAATCGATCCGAGAGGATAATGATCGATTTCTCATGAATCTGCGACGGCCTATCGATCGACAGCACTTGGGTGTATCGATCGACAGGGCAACACGAGAGCTGTCGATCGACACCTAGAGGTTGTGTCGATCGACAGGTGATCGAGGAGCTGTCGATCGACACCTAGTGGTTGTGTCGAGGGCTGCGGTTGCTGATGAGGTTTCGTCGTATATCCGTATGATGGAGCAGTTGCAGAGGATCGGTACGAGTTCTTTTGCGGGAAGTGTGAAGCCTGAGGAGGCTGATGAGTGGCGGATGAGGTTGGAGCGGAACTTTCGCTCGATTAGGTGTCCCGAGGGATACAAGGTTGACTTGGCGGTCCATAATTGGACGGTGATGCACATCTCTGGTGGAGGAGTGTGGCGGCTAGATGGGCCGGGACTGCGATGTCGTGGTCAGATTTTGTGACGGAGTTCAACTCCAAGTTCTTTCCTCAGGAGGCGTTGGATCGTTTAGAGGCGAGGTTCTTGGACTTGACTCAGGGCGGGAGGTCTGTGCGTGAGTATGACGTGGAGTTTAACCGACTCCTGGGTTATGCGGGTAGGAGCTTGGAGGATGAGCAGGCTCAGGTTCGGAGGTTCTTGCGAGGACTTCGACCAGATTTGCGGACTCGGTGCAGAGGCATCCGGTTCGGGAGTAGAGTAGAGCTGGTAGAGGTGGCTGCACAGATCGAGGAGGATCTGAGGGAGCAGGCTGCGATCGTAGTTCCAGCTGTTCAGCCTCCTAGGCCTCAGCAGCAGCAGGTGCAGCAGGCAGGTCCTGGCAAAGGCCGCAAGCCTGCGCAAGGACAGAAGAGGAAGTGGGATGACGCTTCGGGATCGGGTCAGAGTGGCCGAGGCTGTTACGTTTGTGGTAGTCTAGACCACAAGAGGGCGAGTTGCCCAAAGCAGAGTGAGGTTCGAGCGGCTCGGACTTGCTATCAGTGTGGAGAGTCGGGGCACATCAGGCCGAACTGTCCGAAGTTGCAGCCGTTGGCGGTGGCAGTGGTCCAACCAGTAGCTCAGTATGGGGCGGTGCAGCCTTTGGACCAGATCGCGGAGATGGAGCGTCCGCCGGCTATTGCAGCGTCGGGAGAGCCGAGCTCGAGACCGATCACAGGTAACTTTCTAATTCAGACTTTGTAAATTCAGTAGTGTAGAATTTTCTTGGTGCTTGTTTTGGAATGTTTGCCTGTGATAGAAAGTTAGGTTGCTTAGCACATGGGATTTGTGTAGGGACCTTGCATGTAGGTGGGTTTGAGTCCCACGTGTTGTTTGATTCTGGAGCATCGAATTGTTTCATTACTCCGGATCATGCTGAGAGAAGTGGTATCCGGAGTGACGCTGGTGAGCGGACTGGACCGGTTATGGTTGCTGGAGGAAAATTTCTAGCTACGCATGGCCGGGCGAAGGAGGTGGATATTCTGGTAGCGGGGGAGTTGATGCCAGCTGACTTAGTGATTAGTCCGGTGGAACTGTACGATGTTATCCTTGGTATGGATTGGTTGAATCGGTACAGAGTCCATCTGGATTGTCACCGGGGTTGAGTGGTATTTGAGCGTGAAGGTGGTAGGTTGGTTTACCAAGGAGTGAGACCGACTTCAGGCAGTCTTGTGATCTCTCTTGTCCAGGCTGAGGCGATGATTGAGAGGGGCTGCGAGGCTTACTTGCCATAATTGTAATGCCGGAGGCTGTTGGTGGGGTTGCTGTGAGAGATATTCGGGTCGCTCGGGATTTTGAGGATGTCTTGCAGTCGCTGCAGGGATTACCGCCGTCTCGGTCGGATCCTTTCACGATTGAGTTAGAACCTGGAACGACGCCGTTGTCTAAGGCGCCTTATCGAATGGCTCCAGCAGAGTTGGCGGAACTGAAGAAGCAGTTGGAAGATTTTTTGGAGAAGGGGTTTATTAGACCAAGTACTTCACCGTGGGGAGCTCCGGTGTTGTTTGTGAAGAAGAAAGATGGTAGTTTCCGGTTGTGCATCGATTATCGAGGTCTTAACCGGGTCACTGTGAAGAACAAGTATCCTCTTCCGAGGATTGATGAGTTGTTAGATCAGTTGAGAGGGGCTACTTGGTTTTCTAAGATTGACTTGGCATCCGGTTACCACCAGATTCCGATTGACGAAGCAGATGTTCGGGAGATGGCTTTCAGGACTCGGTATGGGCATTTTGAGTTTGTAGTGATACCATTCGGGTTGACGAACGCACCGGCGGCATTTATGAGGTTGATGAACGGGGTTTTCCAGGAGTATTTGGATGAGTTTGTGATTATCTTCATCGATGATATTCTGGTGTATTCGAAGAGTTTGGAGGAACATGAGGTTCATTTGAAGAGAGTTCTGGAGAAGTTGCGGGAACAGAAGCTGTTTGCGAAGTTGAGTAAGTGCAGTTTCTGGCAGAGAGAGATGGGATTTTTGGGTCACATCATTTCTGCAGAAGGAGTTTCTGTGGATCCGGCGAAGATTCAGTCTATCCGAGATTGGCCTAGACCGAGGAACGCGACTGAGATAAGGAGTTTTCTTGGGTTGGCAGGCTATTATCGGAGATTCGTCAAAGGTTTTGCGAGTATGGCTCAGTCTATGACGAAGCTGACGGGAAAGGATGTTCCTTTCGTGTGGTCTGCCGATTGTGAACTGAGTTTCGCGAAACTGAAGACGATGTTGACTAGTACACCAGTATTGGCGTTGCCTGAGCCGGGTGAGCCTTATGTGGTGTACACAGATGCTTCGGGAGTTGGTTTGGGATGCGTCTCTATGCAGCAGGGTAAGGTGATTGCTTATGCTTCAAGGCAGTTGAGGAAACATGAGGGCAATTATCCTGTTCATGACTTGGAGCTGGCTGCGGTGATCTTCGCGTTGAAAATCTGGAGGTCTTACTTGTATGGTGGCAGGGTTCAGGTGTTCACTGATCATCATAATCTGAAGTACATTTTTACTCAGCAGAATTTAAATGTACGACAGAGGCGATGGTCGGAGTTGTTGGCTGATTATGACCTGGACATTGTTTACCATCCGGGTAAGGCTAACACTGTAGCGGATGCTCTTAGTCGGAGGAGGTATGATTCGTCTCAGGAGCGGGATATGGAAGCACTTGTGAGCGAGTTGAGTACTTTGAGGTTATGTGTTACTTCAGAGGAACCGTTGGGGTTAGCGGCGGCGGATCAGGCGGATCTATTGAGCAGGATCCGAGTAGCTCAGGAGAAGGATCTGGTGTTGTTAGATCTCTCCAAGACTACTGGTTCCGAATATCTGGTTTCTGCTAACAGGACTATCTTAGTGCATGGACGAGTCTGTGTTCCTAAGGATGAGAACTTGAGGCAGGAAATTCTGAGAGAAGCTCATGCGAGTAAGTTTTCGATTCATCCGGGAGCGACTAAGATGTATCGGGATCTGAAACGGTATTATCATTGGGTCAGGATGAAGAGAGATGTGGCAGATTGGGTTGCATCTTGCAATGTGTGTCAGTTGGTGAAGGCTGAGCATCATGTTCCTAGTGGCTTATTACAGAGTTTACCCATTCCAGAGTGGAAGTGGGACATGATCACTATGGATTTCGTGGTAGGGTTGCCGGTTTCTCGGACCTATGACGCGATTTGGGTGATTGTGGATCGTCTGACTAAGTCAGCACATTTTCTGGCCATTAATAAGACAGACGGAGCGGAGATCTTGGCTAAGAAGTATGTGAAGGAAATTGTGAGGTTGCATGGAGTGCCAGCGAGTATTGTGTCGGATCGAGATTCGAGGTTTGCGTCAGTGTTCTGGAGAGCTTTTCAGGCTGAGATGGGCACTAAGGTGCACATGAGTACAGCTAATCATCCGCAGACGGATGGACAGTCCGAAAGGACGATTCAGACACTGGAAGATATGTTAAGGATGTGCGTGCTAGATTGGGGTGGTCATTGGGCGGATCACTTGAGTTTGGTGGAGTTCGCATATAACAACAGTTTTCAGGCGAGTATCGGAATGGCTCCTTTTGAGGCGTTGTATGGGAGGCCATGTCGTACTCCGCTATGTTTTACCCAGGTGGGGGAGAGGAGTATCTTTGGGGCTGATTTTGTTCAGGAGACGACGGAGAAGATCCGTGTTGTGAAGCTGAACATGAAAGAGGCTCAGGATCGGCAGAAGAGTTACGCCGATAGGAGAAGGAGATAGTTGGAGTTTGCAGTCGGAGATCGAGTGTATCTCAAGATGGCGATAATGCGGGGTCTGAACAGGTCCATATCTGAGGATAAGCTGAGTACGAGGTACATGGGTCCGTTCCGGGTTGTTGAACGTGTGGGACCAGTTGCTTATCGGTTGGAGCTGCCTCCGATTATGGAGAAATTCCATGATGTGTTTCATGTTTCGAAACTCAGGAGATGCTTGCATGCTTCTGAGGAGGTAGCAGTGACGATTCCTGTAGATCTTCAGCCAAATCTGACTGTTGGGATGAGGCCGGTTAGGATTCTTGAGAGAGGTATCAAGGTTCTGCGCCGGAAGAGAGTGCCGTTGTTGAGGGTCTTGTGGGACTGTGACGGTATTCAGGAGGAGACTTGGGAACCAGAGGCAAAGATGAAAACGAAGTTCAAGAAGTGGTTCGAGAAGCAAGCAGAAGTGTGAATTCATTTCTTTGTGGTTTCCAGTTTCAGTTTTTGTGTTGTGATCACCGTGTGTGGTGAGGTTTTTGGTTGTGGATTTTTGTATTTTCATTAAGCTGTAATGATTATGACATTTTCCAGTGAATAAGAAAGTGTTTTTCTTATGTGTTGACTTTGAGAGTCATGTGTTTGTGGTTAGAGAACCTCGAAATGGAAGTTTTATTGCGGATAAAACTTGCCAGTTTCTGTGGGGACTCTAACGGTTTTGTGTGTGTGTGTGCGAGAGAGTCTCGGAATAGAAGTTTTACGTGGTTAAAACTGTCTAGTTCCGGAGAGGCTCTGAGGGGACATCCAAGGTGAGGGATGGTCTGGGTGATCTGTGATGATCACGTTTGTGATGGTATTCCAGGAGGGGAATATCATGTGAGACCTTAGGAGGTAGTTCCGGTCAGAGGTGCATTATAGACCTTAGGAATTGATTGCATAGCTCAGAGATAGACATTGGTTCTTTCTTGGAGATGAGTCTCTGGCAGATCTTGAGAGATGCGTCTCTCCGGGGGACAGTGGGTTCCCTGCATACCGATCGTTTGTCAGGACTGCGAGGACTGAGAGCGTGAGAGTATGGGGATAGTTTGGGGAGGTTGCGACCTCTGGCAGATCTTTGCATACCGAGAACTTGATAGACTGTGTGTCTTGATGGATTGAGGGTGGAGATGGCTGAGTATCAAACACCGTCAGGACTGCGCGGACTGAGGTAGGTTGATACTAGACACCTAGAGCTTAGGGGTGACGATCCCGAGAGCTAGATGGTGGCTATGAGATATGAGCTATGGGCAATCAATGTCTGAGACGGGTCTATGCGCATAGGACGGATGTGAACCTCGAGAGGGTTTGGGAGATGTAGTCTCCGGTTGTACTGGAGGGTTGGCCAGGGGTTAATTTGGTGGGTAGTGTTAGAGGATTCGAGGACGAATCCAGTTTTAATGGGGGAGAATTGTGACGCCCGTGAACCATTTTTTGGTAGAATGAAGGGGCTGTCGATCGACACACGTGGTGTCTGTCGATCGACAGGGCTCTTAGGGGCTGTCGATCGACACACCTAGTGTATGTCGATCGACAGGTGCTCGAATTGGCTGTTTTTCTGGTTCGATTTAAGTCTTTCAATTGGACCGGGCCGGTTTGGGGAAACCTTAGGGCTTCGTATTTAAGGGGTTTTGGCCGCATTTAAGCGGAAAAAGTCCCAAAAACGCAGCTGACAGAGTTTGAGAGGAGTTCTCTATTTCCTGTGAGTTTTTGGAATTAGGGTTTCGTTTCTTGAGAGTTTTGGAGGAGTTTTCTTGTAGAGATTGTCGTGGATTCGTGTTTAGCCTCAATTCTATCACATTCTATCCGAAAATCTAAGGTGAGTGCGTGACCATGGCTTCTGGGCCGGTGGATTTGTTAGGGTTGATTGGTGGTAGGTTAAATTGATTGATTGGATTGATTGTGTCTGTGAATTGTGTTTGGATTGTGTGGATTGTGTGTTTTCACAGAGGAGGGAATCGATCCGAGAGGATAATGATCGATTTCCCATGAATCTGCGACGGCCTGTCGATCGACAGCACTTGGGTTTGTCGATCGACAGGGCAACACGAGAGCTGTCGATCGACACCTAGAGGTTGTGTCGATCGACAGGTGATCGAGGAGCTGTCGATCGACACCTAGTGGTTGTGTCGATCGACACCTAGTGGTTGTGTCGATCGACAGGGTCTTCTGGAGCTGTCGATCCACAGGCACCGTGGGTGTGTCGATCGACAGGTGTGCACAGGGGTGTCGATCGACACCTAGTGGTAGTGTCGATCGACAGGCCGCCTGTTGGTCTGTGGTTGAGCCGTGTTGTTGTGATTGTGTGATTGTTTGATGCGTGTTTGCCTGAGCGGATCCATCACGTCTGAGTGCGCAGTCGTAGATGGGAGGACCGTCTCACTGGGTATTTGTGATAATACTCACGCATCTCTTTTTTCCATGTGATGCAGGTAAAGGCAAATTGTGATCGTGGAATCATGGCAACGAAGAGGGAGATGATCTAGGGTCTCGGTTTAGTGCTGTGTGATGTTGTTGTTTTCCATTTCTGTTTTAGAATCTGGTTAGGTTGCTGGTTTTGTGGAATTTGGAATTTGTCCTGGATTGGTTTAGTTTAATGGAATTGATTTATGGTTTAATTGTTCTTGTTATCCGCTGGTTGTTTGTGTGTTTTGCTTGGTCGTTGAGGATAGCATTTATGGGAATGCTAGTCCGAGACCAAGGGTTAATTGTTTAATAAAAAAAAAAACGGGTCGGGTCGTTTCACAGATTCTTCTATCAACAGACATACACACACTTCACTACTAATTGACCAACTGACACATACACTTTCATACAACAAGACAAACAAATTCCTCTATCAACAAACATAAACACAGAATCAAGACAAATTCATCTATCAACTTCTTAAACGACATACATGCATATATGAACATACATTATTTATCGCAAGAACAAACACATACAGATATACACAGACAACAGACTAACAGACTAACCTCATACATAC
This sequence comes from Arabis alpina, assembly GCA_900128785.1. Taxonomy (NCBI): domain Eukaryota; kingdom Viridiplantae; phylum Streptophyta; class Magnoliopsida; order Brassicales; family Brassicaceae; genus Arabis; species Arabis alpina. The sequence goes on from LT669794.1 coordinate 13,138,664, forward strand.
ATGCTTCTGACTTTTCATGACGCTTCATTCCTTTGTCAGAACACGCCGGAAGGTCTCTGAAACACGAAGAAATGGGAATTAAAATATATAAACACATGGACTCAAGAATAGATCAAAAACAGGAGGAAGAAGAATCGACATACAAGATTCAAGAGATGTAACTTATCTTATAGGGTTCGAAGAGGTGAGAGATGGAGGAGACAGATCCAACCTTCACAGAGAAGAAGAATCGGGTCGATTCCTCTGAAGGAAGAAGAATCGACACAGAAGGTTCGATTCTCTTCTGGAGATATCGATTTCATGAGAGACCATCGCAGAGAAGAAAAGTGTATCGAGGATCGAAGAGAAGAGAAAAGACGGAGAAACCAGAAGAGAAGAGACGGAGAAACCAGAAGAGAAGAGAGAAAAGAGGATCGAAATCACAAAGAAGAGAGAGAAGAGAACAGAGTATCACAAAGAAGAGAAGGAAAGAAGAGGATCGAAATCGATCGAAGAGAACAGACGGCGTCGCCGTCGTTACGAAATCGCCTCTGTGATCGCCTCTGTGATCGCCTCAACGATCGCCGTCGAGAGAGAAACTCTTTCGACAAAACACAAAATGAGGCGACAAGTTTGAGTCCTCTAACCCTAAAATTGGACGGTCCAATTACAAGCCGCCACGTGGCCCATATAACTGTGTAACGCGGATCAGTTAAGTGATCCGATTAGCCTTTTAAAGAAACCCATAAACACTTAATTAATCAGATTGGACTTTTGATACCCATAGAAAATCACCTATAATGGTGCTCTAAAGATGATGTAATTCTAGAAGGCTCTGAACCATTTTTTTAAGTTTCACAAGAAAAAGAAAGTCTATGGACAAAAAGAAAGGTGAACGTCACATTCTCTAAGATGGGAATGTGTATGATGATACCATTTATCAACCATGGATTTCGAAACACAAATAAATGCTAAAAAAGATATAAATTTCCTATCTAAATCATAGAAATCGACTAGTCCCTGTGGGAAAAGTAAGGTAATAAATATATTTTTTCATGTCCTTCTCGTGCCTCTTCTGATCATCATTCATTCCTCCCACCAACCAATTAAATTTTAGAAACCATAAGATAAATAATAATAAACAATTTTCCTAAATTATATTTTGAAATATTCAAACATCTTATGGATTGAAATACAAAGAACAAGGGTGTTTTGCAAAAAATAGAAAGAAAGTTTGGAATATTACCCAAGTAAGTAGTGGTTTAGTAAGAGTATACTTGTTACTTTGAACGTGGTTAATCAAATTAGAAAAAGATTATGGACCGAAATTTTGGAACTTCTATAATTTATCCAAAAAGTATGAGAAATGTGGCAAAAATGAGAAGCAATAGATGGTTATACTTTCGTTTTATTTACAACATGTTACGGCAAAAAATCATATGGGTAATAACAAAAGGATATTACTTGTTTATCGGGATATTTATACAATATTTTCTACTAAAACATTTTTTTTGTTTAACATGTGTGATGTACATGTTTATAATATTTATTTTTTAAATAGTAAAGTATGTTGAGTTAAAGAAAAACATAGTATAAATAACACGCGTATAACCGAAATTACATTGTATCTATTTTTGCAAAATTCGAATAAACGAACTTACGTTTTATCTAAATTGAACAAAGTCAAATCTATGCAAGAGTGGTATTCTAACTTATTAAAATTTGACCCATTTTTTTCTCATTTGTGCTTATATCCAAAAAAGCATTTAAAATTACAAAAAAGAAGAAGGAAAAGGTATGAGGAAACTTAACATTTCGACCCAAAAAAAAAAAAAGGTATGAGGAAGATATGATATGTATTATGTAATGGTCCATACTATTACAATATCGATATTTCTTATACTAAATGACGATAATGTCCTTCGTAGTCAACGCCAAATCAAATAACCGCGGACTATTTCGTAGGGATAATATAATAATTTACGCATGGGGCGCGTAAAACGGTGCCGTTGCAGCTACGTTTGTGGGATTCTTGCAACTTAAAGCGTTGAGTAGCTTCCAAGAAGGAGACGGTGACGGTGACGGGGATCGAGATCTATGACTAGCCAGAGACGGAAACATACCCGGTAGAATATTCCGGCGAGTTTGACGGCTCTTTATATCCTTTAGTTCAATCTCCGGTGGAAACTTAACCATTCCAAACATGATCACGTACCATCTTGGTCTTACACTTTTCCCACTTCCAAACGACGCCGTTTCTTGCTTCGCCGTGGTTTTCGCGGGCGATCTTGGAGAATGTACGGTGGTTGGTCTACGTGAGAGTTTGCAATAGTTTAAAGAACGGCTTGTCCTCATGAGTCCGGCATTGTCATGACGTGCCTTGGAACTACCCGTACGGTTAAGCTTGTCGCCTTGTATCGCGGATAAAGACTCGGATCTTGCGCGAATGCGAGGGCTAATGTGTTGGGGAGGCGAAAAGAGGGCATTTTGGTAATTTAAAGGGATGAGTTTACCGGCGAAGATTATGTTTTCTGCCGGAGAAACGTCGCATGAGGTTGAGGTAAGAAACTCGAATAGCTCCGTCGAGTGTTCACGGTGGTCTTCGGTGGTGGTTGACTTGGCGGCGGAGTTGGAAATTTCGGCATTGAGAGGAAGATCTCGGAGAGAGAGTGCTTCTTCTTCTTCTTCTTCTTCTAGGCGATGATGAAATGGCTTTGTGGGTTTAGGGTTTATGAGATTGGTGTTTTGTGAAGTTTCCATGTTTTTAGGGAGAGAGGCAAAGAGGCGAATGAAGATATTGAAAGCATAAGTTTTTTTTTGTCACCATATATATATACATGGCCTACTAGAGGAAAAAATATTTTTACAAGAAAATTTTAAGTGGAAAGGAAACTAATTTGTTAATGTAGAAAAATAAAACAAGTTTGTTTTACGGGTTTGTATATTTTTGACTCGCCCGATTTCAGGGCTACTTTTTTGTTTGTTTGTTCAGGGCTACTTCTTATGCTCAATTCATTTGGCTTATCGACTAAATTGTTATATCTTCTAAAAAGCTAAATATGCCATTACAACTTTATATTAAATAAACTTTACTACTATTGTTTTAATGAAAAAATATGACACATTTTTATTGTAGTGATGGATGCAAGGTGCGCACTCAAATTTAATAGGGATTTTGATATTTTACGGATTAAAATCTTTATCATGTGAGTTAAATGATTTAAACAATATTTTTAAAAGATTAGGAGAAAGGTTCTTATAGAGAATTCTAAATCAATAAATTATTCAAATTTTGAAAATATTAGACGTTTGGACTGAATCTTAAAAAGCTATAAATTATAATGGGTCAATTCGTTTTATGAAATGTAATAAACAGAAACAAAACAATCTTCCTAATATTTTTTATATGAAAATGATAAAGCAAAGACGGCAAAAATAAAATAACAAGATAGAGATAAATCAGATTTGATGGATACAACTTCATTGATGAACCTTTAGTTTTGAATCTTTTGATATAAGGTGATGTTAAATTCCAAAGATATGTTCACTTTGTCACAAATTCATAGATCAAAGATTTAAGGCAACCATGATGATATACGAAGTAGGTCGAAGATCGTCATTGAAAATCCAACCATGATGCGTTGTAGCTATAAGTTCACCGGACCTATAAAGTTGACCCATCCAAAAGTCCAAACCGTCCGAGACCCGACCCAGATAGCTTTGGAGCACATCACATCTTACGCGTTCGGATGTCCTCGTCACTTTTTGTTATCTAAATTCATCCCAAACGCATATTCAATTTTTGAGAAATAAAAACTAAAAAATATCTATACCTTTTACCGTGCACTGACACACAATCTCAAATTTCATCAATTAATCCGATTGTCATCCGCACTCTCAAACAAACGTTTCTGATGATTAAACTATTCACTAGACTTGAGTTTAAGGGTCTTGTAGTGGATTTGAAGCTTGGTTGTAGGCGAGAAGAATTATTGTGTGTAACTGTTTTGATCGGTTTAATTACATTTCTAGTATTAATCATCGAGACTAGGGTCAACTTATGGCAGCTAGGTAATGAGTTTAAAACCAGAAACTGTAATTTATTGGTCACTCGAATTGAAGCCCGAAAGGCTCTAAAAGAAGAAAAAGGACAATCTAGGTAGGATCTGAATCCTTTCAATTGGTGCGAGCTATATCTTTTGGCTCTAAAGTTTTCAAGCTATATGGGTTATTCCTGTTGGTGTTCCTCCTAGTGGGGAAACCAATTTGGGTTTGGTTTAAGGAAAAACCAAACTTGAGCCTATTATAGTCCATGAGATTGTTATTGGGCTTAAGGAGGTTATAAGAGGCTATATAAACTAGTCATAACCTAATTTTGGAGTAGAGAGAAATTTTGAGAAGAGAAGCAATTTTCGCAGGAAAAAAACAGTTTTGTCAGGGTTTATTCAAGAGAACGTTTGGAGGCTTAAACGTGCTCCAATTTGGCTGAAATTTTGGGGTTAGCTTCGTGACTCAGTGGTCTTGATATTCAACGGTGGAGATTCTATTTCAACGGTTGGTTCGTCGCAGATCTGGGTTTTAACGTGGCTGTTCGCATCTGTTGCGAGTGCAGATTTCAGGTTGTGTTGTCTTGAGTGTTTGAGAAATCCGACGGTGATTTCTTCTCCGATTGAGCTGAAATTTTGTAGAGGTGTTCTTGACTCGTTTATATAGGATTTGTACGGTGGAGATCTTATTTGGTGACCGGAATCTTAGTGAACTTAGGGTCGTTAGGGACTGCCTTATTTTTAAGCTCTTGTATTGTTCTCTTGTGGTGTTTCTTGTGTTGGAGATTGCTCTTTGTAGCCTTAGTCTCTGGAGGACGTGGTTGTAACTCAATTCATTGATATAGTGGATTTTTGAGTGGACTACGGTCCCGTGGTTTTTACTTCTCACATTGAGAAGGTTTTCCACGTAAAATAACTTGTGTCTCATTTACTTTACTGCTTTGAATTGCTGCTGCCAAATTATATTTTTCTCACAGGTTCACATAAGTGTGGGGAACTTTATTCCGCTGCGCCATTGGTGCTTGTTTTCCCCAACAATTCCATGAATCGTTTCTCTTGCGTTTTAGTTTTTGTTTCATTAAGGCTTATGTCGTTGTAACCGAACCTATTTGAATAAGCTAATGAAGGTTTTTTTGTTGCCCAAAAAGGATATCATTAACTATTAATTGTATAAAAAAATTTGTTTGAAAACTATCAAGTATAAAACCACTTATCTTGTTCTCACATAAAACAAGGCCAAGAAAACTCTTCTCATATTTCTGGTGGTATAGACATCTTGTGACAACTACAACGGAGCTTTGGATATGAGGTTTCATTTTTTTACTCTTATAACACGATATTGCTACATAATCTTATTTTTTGCCAACATCCAATCAAAATTGATTATCTAAATCTTATGAGTTTTTGCGCGGATGAATAGAGATTCTTCCACAATAGTATCAAAATCATTTGGAGCATTAGTGAAATTTCCTTGCTTGATTAGAATTTTAAAAATGTGTAAGCTTTGGTTAATCAAGTGTCTAGGAGTTTTGGTTGGGCTCAAGATCTACGTTTTTTTTGTTGATGAAGCTAATTGTCTTTGAAAGCCTAGATATATTTGATCCGATTTATGGGTTTCAAGATTTAGTTATTTATTGAACCTAACTAAAGTGTTTTTTTTTGTTTTTTTTCACATCTTCAAGTAAGAACAACGAGAAGATTGGCAATCATGGTTTGCCCGAAGACACCAACAGGAACGAGTCAATCCTTTTTGTGGCTCCGTTAAATAGTGTGCCCTATCACGGTGCATCAAGCTCTTACACAGCTTACGGATCAACCAATATAGCAATGGGAAATATGAAAAAATTAGAGCCTGCTATGATATTTCTGCCCAACCTTTCAAGTCAAGAAGTTAAAGACATTGATGTTCAAACCAAAAATGGAGTTATCCTCACGGGAAGTGCGGCTATGGGGATGCTTGGACCGGCTATTGGTCGGGTGGATGTTTTCGAATCTGATGACTCCTACTTTTTCCGTGTTTCGTTGCCTAGGGTTTCAAGCGAGGAAAGTAAGTTTCATATCACTCTATGCATTTTTTATTGTTTATGTGAAATTTATATATTTTACAAGACAACTTAATGAGCTGAAATACTCGACTCTCGGGTAAAATGTGTGAAATCTTTTTAGGGTTAAACCGTAATCAGAAACATCAACTACAATTAGAGTTATTCTTTTCGGTCATAAATGAGATAATCGAACACCAACTAATAAGGAATATTGGTGTATGTACTCATTTTCTATTGGTTTTGATTTAGAAACCCATAATCTCACAAGAAAAAAGTTGGTAATATGAATGTAGTTGGGTAATATGAGGAGTTGGTAAATTTCATTAGCTTGTTTACACAATTATTTCCAAATACTATAAAGACTAGGTCTCTAATGTTTTTCGTGAATATGAAATGTTATTGTCCAACATACAGATAAATTCAGATGCAACATTGAGGATAACAGGACGATTATGATAAAAGGAGAAACAACAACGGAATAGGAGATCGTGTGTAGACATTCACAAGTCTTTAAGATGCAAACACAGAACTTGTGCCCTCCAGGTCCTTTCACCATCTCATTCAAGCTTCCGGGTCCTGTTAACAATGAAGAATTTAATGATAATCTTGAGTTTGGTGTTCTTGAGGGCAAAGTGAAGAAGTTGCGTAAGAATTCTAAGCGTGAGGTTTAACTCGGAAAAAACGATTTTCTAAGTTTAAGGGTAAGCATGAGGAAGAACTATTGTTGCTCCAACATTATATGTTACATGATATGATCGTGTTTTTGTGATGATTTAAGACATTTTCATTATTTCGTATCGTTTACTTCCAATATACCACCATTTAGGTGATCGTTTCTAAATGAAAGTTAGAGTATCTTTAATGTTAGTATTTTACAACAATTACGTAGATTTTACCAATCAAAATAAGTTATAGAAAACAAACTAAAAACACCTAAAATACATAAAATTTATCATCATACAGATTAAAGAAATAATGAAATGTTTCATAATATAAATTTTGGTAAATCAGTTATTTCTGTGTATGAAAGATCCGCCCTTGAACTTTTTCTCCCTCTCATGGTAATCTAATTTTTTTTTAGTTGTATGTTATGTTTTTAGGATTGTGCATTTGAGAGACTCCATTACCTTAAATAACCTTCATTATCATTCAATTTTTTTATATAAAAAAAGTCAAATTTATCTTTCCCGAGAAAAACAAAATATTTTCTTAGGGTTCCGATACTCTATATAGTTTCTCGCCAAAAGGTTATCTTATAAACTTTTTTTACAATTTCTCGAAATGGCAATATTACATTCTGAAATTTTGCTAGATTTCTACATTTATCTTATAAATAATTTTGGAACTTGTGTCTAGCTTGATTTTAAATCTTAGTTTTAAAATATACAGTACGAAAAATATGTAATATGACTAACATCAATTTTTATATTTTCGACTTTGCTAACTTGAACTTTATATTCATTTTATTTTTCAAAGAAGGAAACTAAAACAAACAAAAATGTATATGTATATATTTTACATTTTGTTTCGAAAGAGGACCAAAAATGAAAGATTCTTTAGTTTAGAACCAATTAAATATATTTCATACGTCATAACATAACGACATACAAAATTTGTTAATTTATATATTTGGATGATCTTTTTAGCTACCAATCTATTATACAATAATTCTGTATTATGTCAAAATTATTAAAGTAAGTTATAATTATACACATTATATATTTGCATATTTGACTATGCTAGTTAAATGTTCAAATCCTTGGTGCAATAGGACATTAGGTTGATAGTTGTAGACGTTTTAGAAATTTGCATTTATTTAATTAATTATCATTTCATACCTCAATCTTAATGGTAATGCATCTAGATTCACTACAAAACTCGTTTAGAAAGGTTTCTTCTCATAAGATATTGAGACCTATCATCATATTCTTGTTGTTCAAAATATCTTCATTAGATTCTACCTTTGACATCCTTAAAATGTGTATTTTTGCTACACTTCGTCATAGATATATCATTAGCTCCGTTAATGCATGTATTGTATTCTTAAGTTCAAACAAAAAAACCCATAAGAAATGCATTAAACCTGTAAGAACTTTTGAACGGAATTAGGTTCGCCTTGTGTATATGGGGTATCTTGTATGTGTTTTGTGTTATGTGCTTTAAATGCTAATGTGCATGTTCATTAGCAATCATGAATACTAGGTGATGATGCGCACATTCACGCGGATTTTCATCATTCATAATTTTTACTAATTCATATTTTATAGATTAGTTGAAGACATTATAATTCGGAAAGTATACAAAAACCGCCTTATTAAAACATAAATAAGTTTCATTAATTTTAAATGAAAAATAAATATGTTTCACCTTATCAAATTCTATTATTTAAATAAGTTTTGTTTAATAGCTAGGTTTAACTAATTGTAAATTGTTCTAGCTAAATTGATGCATATTTACAAAATCAAAGTTTACATAAACTCATTGTACAAAATAATGATTATGATTTCAAAATAATCTTGTGCCCCATATAAACCTAGATGATGAAAATGCGAAAGGCTCAGTCTAGAATAGAATGACAGTTCTGTCTAATACTAGTTCTTTGTTTGATCCATGTGAGTGAGAATTCCATTATTTGTTTGTTCAGAAACATATTTGGGTTTTATGTTATTAAATTAAAGAGGATCTCAACAACTTTTATGGTATCTCTTGCGTCCGAAACTTTCGGGCATATTATAGAGTTTACTCGTATAATTGTATTAATATCAAATTATGTGTAACTAACTAAAGAAAAGTTTTTGTCTACTGAACTTTTTTCCAAATTAGTGTCACCTTGGCTTTCTGGTTTGGATGAGACCTATGTTTAAGTAATTAATAATTACGTCAGAGTTTACAATGTCCGCCGTAATGTGCCACAAAGTTGCATCGCCAGGAAAAACGTATGTCCTTTGCAACTGCCAGTAACTACGGAAAAGAACCTAATTTTTTGTTAGTTTTAGTTCAATGTGGTAAGAAAACATAGTAAAATACGACACTACATATTAAAAAATAACAAACCTTGACCAAACAACTTTAAAATGCTAGAGAACCGGCGGCCAAAATATATAACAATGGACAACTCAAACATAAAGAGTAAATGACTCATGGAAATGCACTCCATGGTCCAACCCCTCCATTTGTCATATAAACCCATCTTTGCCATAACTACATCCAAATAACATCACCCAACACGATAAAAACCTTTTGTGATATCCAATTTCATTGCCATAGAAGGATGCACCTTCATTATATTATGCAAAGCATGTAAAAGTTCATGATCTGTTAAAATGGTGTTAGAAATGCATCTACCTTTAATGAAAGTTGATTGGTTCTCAAAGATAATGAAGTGCGACCAGGATTTAAGCCTCTCAGCTAGGACCATTGAAATGATTTTGTTTACCATATTACATAAGCTAATGGGTCAAAATTCTCTCACGGTGGAAGGAGTAGCTTCTTTTGGGAATAATACATATTTGTGTGTGGTTAATGAGTTTTGGTAGATAATTTTCTTCAAAGAATAAGTTAACGTAGTTGAACCGACCTTACTTGATGGTGTCCTTGTGGTATCTATAAAAACTTGCATTCAGTGCCTTATCTGGATTAATAGATTGAACTAAATTATACACTTCTTGCTCTCTAATGGGAGTTGTTAGGGCGATGTTCAAGTGATTAGTGACAATGGAAGGTTTAGTCATTAGTGACAATGGAAGGGATACCTTCCAACATTTTATATGGGACATGGGTCTAGTTAGAGCCAGGCTCGGTCCTAAAATTTATGATGTTTGATACGAAAATAAGAAACGAACGCTTATTTAAAATAAAAATCGTAATTTTTATACGTAAAAAATATAAATTTGACTTAAAAATAATTTATTTGATAATTCCGGGCTTTTTTCTTTTATCCATAAGCTAATATTTACCATTCTACTATTTTTTATATATAGTATGGGCTCAATCCTCTTTTCCCCTACTTTCTACAGACTAAATAATATAATAATGATAATATGGTATGGAAAAAAAATACGCCTTCAAAATTTGGAAAACAATCATAGGCCTAAAACCAATGTTTCTTTGGTGTGGTTCTAGGGTCGGGTCTGGCTGGAGCTATACAAATTGGAGAAGTAATTATGTATAACTTGTTGGATAACTTTTGACTTTAAAAGCAATTTTCTATTATAGATAATCTTGTCAAAACTTCTCATATGCTTGGTTTTTCGTGAAAATTTGTATTCTTATCTACTTCTTGCAACCACAACAACTTACTCTTTGCTCTCCAATGTTCTTCTTGCAACCTATATTGCAGATTCAGTTGAGATTTGAGTGAGCCAATATGGAAGTAATTAAGAAGAGATGATTTATACGCTTGATGAGCTGCTCCTGAAGCTCACCAATTTTAGTATGTGAGTTATAAGAGTTGGAGCTTTTCTAGCGAGATAAACTTCTCTGCATCGGATAAGAGCTTCATTAAGATTTGTTAGGGCCAGTTGAGCACAATGTTTGATCCATGTGTCTTAAATGACTTGAAATTTCGCTGAATCTCTCCTCCATTTGTTGTCATAATGGAAAAACTTATTTCTTGTTCATTTGGTGTCTTAAGTTGATCAAAAAAAGTAATGGCCGATGATCAAACCTTATATACTTTAGGATCTTGACATCTGCTTTAGGGAATGTATACTCCCAAGAAGCAGTTGCCGCAACTCTATCAATCTCTCTTCGGATGGAATACTTATGTCAATTACCCGCCCAAGTAAATCTTCCACCAAAAGTTTTATTCTGTTGTCTGTCACAATTGCTTAACATTGCATTAAAGTCCTGAAAATAGGTTGATAATCTGGTAAGGCCTCCTTGCTTGCTAAGACATTGTAGATAATTTTGCTAAGACATCTAGAATAAGTAACAACTCAAATGTAATCAACTGGATGTTTTTGTAATATGTTAAGTTAAATGTTATGGACGATAAAACAAAACAGAAACAAAAAACATAAATGTTTATGGTTTGGATATTTTTAATAATTATAGTAGTTTTTATGACCTAAGAAGTAACGAAATTTTTTTATGAATGGAGGGCAATCAAATACCAAAAATCTGAGTACATAATATCATACTATTTAAATCTAATGTGTTTTATTGCCAAAAGATTTTGTTTTTTTTAATAATGTATTGCCTAAAAATAGTCAAAATATATTTAAAATTTATATGTACATATATAACCTAATTAAGTATAAAATAAATATTTTTGGAAATAAATTATTTTTATAAAATTATTCTGCAAATCTTGTTTGAAAAGTTGACCAAGAAAAAAATTTGTTCTTGTGATTTATATCCTAAACAAAAAATTGATATATATGGTTTTTAATTCTACAAAAGAAGAACATACATGTATTTAATACACCTATATGGATATTACAAAAATGTTAATAAGAGAAAAAAATAAAAATAAAGAGTAAATACATGTACTTTTAAATACATACTAAGTTTAAATGCAAATGTCAGATTCTTATGCGGTTGTTAGATTTTAAGAGATTATATTTTCTTATATGGATATCATTTACTATTAATTGTATAAAAAAATTTGTTTAAAAACTATCAAGTATAAAACCACTTATCTTGTTCTCACATAAAACAAGGCCAAGAAAACTCTTCTCATATTTCTGGTGGTATATACATCTTGTGACAACTGCAACGGAGCTTTGGATATGAGGTTTCACTTTTTTACTCTTATAACACGATATTGCTACATAATCTTATTTTTTGCCAACATGCAATCAAAATTGATTATCTAAATCTTGTGAGTTTTTGCGCGGATGAATAGAGTTTCTTCCACAATAGTATCAAAATCATTTGGAGCATTAGTGAAATTTCCTTGCTTGATTTGAATTTTAAAAATGTGTAAGCTTTGGTTAATCAAGTGTCTAGGAGTTTTGGTTGGGCTCAAGATCTACGTTTTTTTTGTTGATGAAGCTAATTGTCTTTGAAAGCCTAGATATATATGATCCGATTTATGAGTTTCAAGATTTAGTTATTTATTGAACCTAATTAAAGTGTTTTTTTGTTTTTTTCACATCTTCAAGTGGGAACAACGAGAAGATTGGCAATCATGGTTTGCCCGAAGACACCAACAGGAACGAGTCAATCCTTTTTGTGGCTCCGTTAAACAGTGTGCCCTATCACGGTGCATCAATCTCTTACACAGCTTCCAGATCAACCAATATAGCAATGGGAAATATGAAAAAATTAGAGCCTGCTATGATATTTCTGCCCAATCATTCAAGTCAAGAAGTTAAAGACATTGATTTTCAAACCAAAAATGGAGTTAGTCTCACGGGAAGTGCGGCTATGGGGATGCTAGGACCGGCTATTGGTCGGGTAGATGTTTTCGAATCTGATGACTCCTACTTTTTCCGTGTTTCGCTGCTTGGGGTTTCAAGCGAGGAAAGTAAGTTTCATATCACTCCATGCATTTTTTATTGTTTATCTGAAGTTTATATATTTTACAAGACAACTTAATGAGCTGAAATACTCGACTCTCGAGTAAAATGTGTGAAATCTTTTTAGGGTTAAACGGTAATCATAAACATCAACTACATTTAGAGTTATTCTTTTCGGTTATAAATGAGATAATATAACACCAACTAATAAGAAATATCGGTCTATGTACTCATTTTCTATTGGTTTTGATGAACAAACCCATAATCTCACAATAAAAAAAGATGGGTAATATGAATGTAGTTGGGTAATATGAGGAGTTGGTAAATTTCATTAGCTTGTTTACACAATTATTTCCAAATACTATAAAGAATAGGTCTCTAATGTTTTTTGTGAATATGAAATGTTATTGTCCAACATACAGATAAATTCAGATGCGACATTGAGGATAACGGGACGATTTTGATAAAAGGAGAAACAACAACGGGAGAGGAGATCGTGTGTAGACATTCACAAGTCTTCAAGATGCAAACACAGAACTTGTGCCCTCCAGGTCCTTTCACCACCTCATTCAAGCTTCCGGGTCCTGTTAACAATGAAGAATTTAATGGTAATCTTGGGTTTGGTGTTCTTGAGGGCAAAGTGAAGAAGTTGCGTAAGAGTTCTGAGCGTGAGGCTTAACTCGAGAACAAATATTTTCTAAGTTTAAGGGTAAGCATGAGGAAGAACTATTGTTGCTCCAACATTATATGTTACATGATATGATCGTGTTTTTGTGATGATTTAAGACATTTTCATTATTTCGTATCTTTTACTTCCAATATACCACCATTTAGGTGATCGTTTCTAAATGAAAGTTAGAGTATCTTTAATGTTAGTATTTTACAACAATTACGTAGATTTTACCAATCAAAATAAGTTATAGAAAACAAATTAAAAACACCTAAAATACATAAAATTTATCATCATACAGATTAAAGAAATAATGAAATATTTCATAATATAAATTTTGGTAAATCAGTTATTTCTGTGTATGAAAGATCCGCCATTGAACTTTTTCTCTCTCTCATGGTAATCTAATTTTTTTTTTTAGTTGTATGTTACGTTTTTTAGGGTTGTGCATTTGAGAGACTCCATTACCTTAAATAACCTTCATTATCATTCAATTTTTTATATAAAAAAGTCAAATTTATCTTTCCTGAGAAAAACAAAATATTTTCTTAGGGTTCCGACACTATATATAGTTTCTCGCCAAAAGGTTATCTTATAAACTTTTTTTCAATTTCTCGAAATGGCAATATTAAATTCTGAAATTTTGCTAGATTTCTACATTTATCTTATAAATAATTTTGTAACTTGTGTCTAGCTAGATTTTTAAATCTTAGTTTTAAAATATACAATACGAGAATATGTAATTTGACTAACTTCAATTTTCATATTTTTCGACTTTGCTAACTTGAACTTTATATCCATTTTATTTTTCAAAGAAGGAAACTAAACCAAAAAAAATGTATATGTATATATTTTATATTTTGTTACAAAAGAGGACTAAAAATGAAAGATTCTTTAGTTTATAACCAATTAAATATATTTCATACATCATAACATAACGACATACAAAATTTGTTAATTTATAAATTTGGATGATCCTTTTAGCTACCAATATATTATACAATAATTTTGTATTATGTCAAAATTATTAAAGTAAGTTACAATTATACACATTATATATTTGCATATTTGACTATGCTAGTTAAATGTTGAAATTGTTGGTGCAATAGGACATTAGGTTTATAATTGTAGACGTTTTAGAAATTTGCATTTATTTAATTAATTGTCATTTCATACCTCAATCTTAATGGTAATGCATCTAGATTCACTACAAAACTCGTTTGGAAAGGTTTCTTCTCGTAAAATATTGAGACCTATCATCATATTCTTGTTGTTCAAAATATCTTCATTAGATTCTACCTTTGACATCCTTAAAATGTGTATTTTTGCTACACTTCGTCATAGATATATCATTAGCTCCGTTAATGCATGTATTGTATTCTTAAGTTCAAACAAAAAAACCCATAAGAAATGCATTAAACCTGTAAGAACTTTTGAACGGAGTTAGGTTTGCCTTGTGTACATGGGGTATCTTGTATGTGTTTTGTGTTATGTGCTTTAAATGCTAATGTGCATGTTCATTAGCAATCATGAATACTAGGTGATGATTCGCGCATTCACGCGGATTTTCTTCATTCATAATTTTTACTAATTCATATTTTATAGATTAGTTGAAGACACTATAATTCGGAAAGTATACAAAAACCGCCTTATTAAAACATAAATAAGTTTCATTAATTTTGAAATGAAAAATAAATATGTTTCACCTTATCAAATTCTATTATTTAAATAAATTTTGTTTAATAGCTAGGTTTAACTAATTGTAAATTGTTCTAGCTAAATTGATGCATATTTACAAAATCAAAGTTTACATAAACTCATTGTACAAAATAATGATTATGATTTCAAAATAATCTTGTGCCCCATATAAACCTAGATGATGAAAATGCGAAAGGCTCAATCTAGAATAGAATGACAGTTCTGTCTAATACTAGTTCTTTGTTTGATCCATGTGAGTGAGAATTCCATTATTTGTTTATTCTGAAACATATTTGGTTTTTATGTTATTAAATTAAAGAGGATCTCAACAACTTTTATGGTAGCTCTTGCGTCCGAAACTTTCAGGCATATTATAGAGTTTACTCGTATAATTGTATTAATATCAAATTATGTGTAACTAACTAAAGAAAAGTTTTTGTCTACTGAACTTTTTTCCAAATTAGTGTCACCTTGGCTTTCTGGTTTGGATGAGACCTATGTTTAAGTAATTAATAATTACGTCAGAGTTTACAATGTCCGTCGTAATGTGCCACAAAGTTGCATCGCCAAGAAAAACGTATGTCCTTTGCAACTGCCTATAATTACGGGAAAAAACCTAATTTTTTGCTAGTTTTAGTTCAACGTGGTAAGAAAACATAGTAAAACACAACACTACATATTAAAAAATAACAAACCTTGACCAAACAACTTTAAAATGCTAGAGAACCGGCGGCCAAAACAGATAACAATGGACAACTCAAACCTGAAATAAAGAGTAAATGACTCATGGAAATGCACTCCATGGTCCAACCCCTCCATTTGTCATATAAACCCATCTTTGCCATAACTACATCCAAATAACATCACCCAACATGATAAAAACCTTTTGTGATATCCAATTTCATTGCCATAGAAGGATGCACCTTCATTATATTATGCAAAGCATGTAAAAGTTCAATTAAAATTGATTATCTAAATCTTGTGAGTTTTTTGATATATCATGGTTTTCACCGGTTTTCGACCATGATATAAGTCCTTTTATCGAGTCTTTTTATTGTTTTCGAGTCCTTTTAGTGTCTTAACAAGTTATTGTACGTGGGGAGTTTATTTGATGATTATGGTGCATTTTGGAGCATAAATGAGATAGAAGTCGGAGTTACAAGTGGAGAAGCAGAAATTAGCACATGTCGATCGACACACCTATGAGTGTCGATCGACACACACGATGGTCAACTGCCGATCGACACACTCTATGAGTGTCGATCGACACACACTTTTCAGAAGTCGACGAACTGCTTTTAAAAGAATGGAAAATTGCTCTTTTTGGACCAAAAGTTATCAGAAAAGCCTACCACGATTTCAAAACACTATTTATACTTTGCTTTTAGGTTTTTAGATCATTACCTTAGATTTTATTGAACAAATTGAGAGAGAGTTTTTGAGAGTTTTAGGGAGACAAGTCTACTTCGTTCTTGAGATTCTTCGAACCCTTTGCATCTCTTCCTTATTCTTTTTCTTGATGCAGTATTATTCAGTTATGATTTGTTTTGCTTCCATGTCTGAGTAGTTCTCTTGTTAGGTTTAGGGTTATTCGAAAGGAGTGCAGATGAATTGTTAGATTAAATTCACTTGTTAGGATTATCTTTTTGGTTCTTCACCTAGATTGCTTTAACTCTGATTTAGGATTCGCGACCCAAAAATTAAATATCTTAGGTTGATAAATTGACACGAAAGTGTAATTAATTAGCCTGAACTAGATCTTAGGTGAGAAAAATTACTTATCCGCAAAGGAATTTGGTTTAGGAATTTTGTGAACAAATTGGACTTGAATTTAAAGCTTGTTTAAATTGATTGAATTAGCAAAGAAATTTGGCTTTCTAGAGTTTAGGCATAGTTAGTTTTCGCAACGAAAGTTGGTTAATTATATCTTAGTTTCCAAGTTCAAGAACGGTTCTTAATTAAATCCTGATTTTGTTTAATCTGCAATTCTGATTCATCCTGAAAATTACCTCAAAACCTAGCTTTTTGTTTAATTGAATTTTAAGAAATCAACAAACTTTCTCTATTTCGAATTGTTTTTGCTTTTACTTTATATTATTCGCTTAGCTCAATTCGAAGTCATATTTCATATTGTTTGATTTGACTTCCAGTGATTCGACTCCTACTACAATTGATCTCTTAATTTGAGAGAGTAGCTCTGGGCAAATTTGAGCATATCATTTTTGCGCGGATGAATAGAGATTCTTCCACAATAGTATCAAAATCATTTGGAGCATTAGTGAAATTTCCTTGCTTGATTTGAATTTTAAAAATGTTTAAGCTTTGGTTAATCAAGTGTCTAGGAGTTTTGGTTGGGCTCAAGATCTATGTTTTTTTTTGTTGATGCAGCTAATTGTCTTTGAAAACCTAGATATATATGATCCGATTTATGGGTTTCAAGATTTAATTATTTATTGAACCTAATTAAAGTGTTTTTTTTCTTCACATCTTCAAGTGGGAACAACGAGAAGATTGGCAATCATGGTTTGCACGAAGACACCAACAGGAACGAGTTGTGGATGCCGTAAATCGCACAATTAGATTTGTAAGGGTTTCGAGAGGAAGCAGAGATTTCTGAAGATAAGCTATGAAGAACAATGATGAGCATAGATAAATTAGGTTTTGTAATTGATTTGTATTGCGTTTGTGATAAAAATTGTGAATACTCCTTTACAAGTGTTTGTACATTGATATATATAACCCCCTAAGTCGTCTAAGCCTTTTTCCTAAAAGATAATGTCGACTTTTCCTAAACCTTCGCGGATTCCCTTTTTCCCCTATGTCGGTCATGCCTATGTGGGCTTCGTTGCTGGGCTTTGACGCGTGGAACCTTTAGGAGCCTTCGTTGCTGTTCTGACGGGCGATGAAGCATCTGAACCCGATGGGACTGGCCTTGGCACCGATGACAGCTGCCTGGACACCAATGGCAGCTGCTTGGACACCGATGAGGCAAGGCACATCGGTGTCACTTGGCAGTGACATCGGTGCCAATGCCTGACATCGGTGCCAATGCTGACATCGGTGTCACTGCTTAGTGACATCGGTGCCAGGCAGTTTTGGCCTCTGCAGCGCCTCCTGTTGGCTCCGTGATCTCTCTGACGCTGCACTCATGACTTTTCCTGGGGTGAAAATAGCTTCGAAGGTCCCTTGCCATGCAAAGGGGACTTAGGCAATTTCAATAGGTCTTCATCTTCTTGTAGGTGAAATGACTTAGGGGTCATATTAACTCTGCCTGTCGAAATATGCTCGTTGTCTATCATAACTTTGAATGTCGAAGTTCAACGGGTGAAATCTGACTCCAACAGTTAGTCCCCCAGCTCGGTAGTGTTAGTGATAATAGTCTCGAGTTAAGGACCATTGGTTATGGATGTTTGCTGTTCAAAGTTATGATGTTATTGTTAGCGTGATGATGTAGGCTTGAGCCATTAGTGTTGATAACATTGTAAGCGTTATGCTTTCAAAGATTTTAAGACTTCGCACTTCGCTTGTCGCAGCTGATGATGAAGATTTTAAGGCTTCATGTTTTTGTGAAGATTTTAAGACTTCGCGCTCTGCTTGTCGAAGCTTTGTCAACATAGAAGACTCCTCATGGGCGGAGAAGACTTCGTCTCACAGGAGAAGAAGACTTAGGATCACCTTTGTCAGTGGAGAAGACTCGCCTCGCACGCGGAGAAGACTTCGTCTCGCACGCGGAGAAAACTTCATCTCGCAGGCGGAGAAGACTTTGTCTCGCAGGGGGAGAAGACTTTAACTCGTAGGCGGAGAAGACTTCGTCTCGCAGGCAGAGAGGACTTTGTCTAGCAAGCGGAAAGGACTTCGTCTCGCAGGCGGAGAAGACTTGGCCTCGCAATCGGAGAAGACTTCGCCTCGCAGGCGGAGAAGACTTCGTCTCGCAGGCGGAGAAGACTTCGTCTCACAGGCGGAGAAGACTTCCCCTCGCAGGCGGAGAAGACTTCGCCTCGCATGCGGAGAAGACTTCGTCTCGCAGGCGGAGAAGACTTCTCGTTTTTGGTTGTGAAAAACCTTTGTCTTAGGTCTTGATTTTGATTTGGTGTAGATGGTACTAGATGATGAATCCAAAAGAACTTAGTTTGTCTTTGGAGCTTGATCCCAATGGACATGGATCTGTTGGTGTTAACCGCTCCAGCAAAATATCCGAAGACAATGCTAGTCCCGATGACCGGAGAACCAAAGACCGTCGGTGATTCGTCGACCCGAAGACATCATTGACCCGAAGGGTTGAGGCAAACCACCGATGAGCCTTCCTCGAAGAGTCTTGGGTCTGATGTCGTCGTTGACCCGGGGACCCGACGTGTTGACAACCTCGAAGATATGTTGAATGATGAAGTTCTGATGTCGAGGGGTCTCATGCGTGATGGTGGCTCGACGGTGCTGACCCGGGCCCCCGAAGACCCGATGTGGATGAGGGTTGGAGACGTCGGCGCAAATATGGATGGAGACCCGATGTGGACCAGAGACATTGACACCAATGTGGATGGCTCGGGGACCTGACATGCTGACGACACCGAAGTCGTGGATGGCATGATTCCCCTGAACGATGAGGACCCCAAACTTCGACTTGGCTGTGCCGAAGCATCGTCTTCTTTCTCTTCGTCTGGTTCACGAGGTTCTAGTATTGAGAGTGATGATGAAGATATGCTTGTCGAGGTTCAACAAACGAAGAAGGCTGTGCCGAAGCAAGGGGTGAAGATTCGGCCTAACCCATCCTGGGTCTACTCTTTCGAAAGAGGCGTCTTTGCAGCGTCTCCAGGAGAAGTGTGGGATCTCAGAGGAGATTGTGCTGGTTGTTCTTGGCCCTCCTGACAGAGGCGACGACCCACCATCACAAGAGTGTTGGAGGCCGTTGACATGGCGAGAGAGGATATGATATGCGGCTTCGAGGGGTGATTGAATCGAGGTGCAGAGTTGCTTGCAAAGCTTGGCGGGAAAGCCAAGGAGAACATGCTGGATCTCACGGAAATTGATGCGAGTCTCAAATTCATTATGGTTCTTCAAGGGAAGAAAGTGCCAAAGCTTAAAGATGAAGTCAAGCGTCTAAGGGAGCAGCAAGATGAGTGTTGCGAAGGCTGGGATGTGTTCACAGAATTCCTTGTTGATGTGAAAGAGGTGATAGGGATTCCCAATGCCGCAAATGATATCTCTGTTGCTCAGACAGGGCAAGTGAGCGAGGTTACTGGACCTTCTGCTATTGAGACTATTGACGTCGAGGGAGTCGTTCCCGAGGAGAGAGCAGGCAATGAGGGTGCCGAGTGATTGCTTCCCCTCTTTATTGCCTTCATTGGAATTTTGGATGTTGTTATCCATGACTTTTACTAGTTGCGGTTGGATGGTTTCTATCCAAACTATGTATGTTTACCTTGCATTGTAGCGAATGAATGCGGCTTTTGTTACTCGCCTTTCTTATGAGCTATGCTCGTTTTATTTTTTAGTAGATTGTAAGAACTTCAAGAGTAATAATACTCGTTTTGTTGACTAAGACTTAGAATGAATTCGTAAGTTGGAGGTGGTTTACGAATGAAGTGCTTTTGGCAGGGTAGGAAAACTGCAAATGTGTTTACGGTCTGCTCTTACCAACGTTTTTGCGATTGTAGGATAACGAAATCGTAAATGCATTTACGCTCCTCTTCTACCAACGTTGTTGTTGGGTTTGTGTTTTCCTTTTACCAACGTTGTTATTGGGTTTGTGATCTACCAACGTTGTTGTTGAGTTTTTGTGGAATGTAGGGCAACAAAATCGCAAATGTTGTTTTTGGGTTTTTGCTTTTACCAACGTTGTTGTTGGGTTTTCTAGAATGGCGGTGCTTTCTGAACACGTTTGTTCATAAGCGATCACACCCTTTGACTTGACCAACGCGTTGTTGGGTTTTCAGAATGATTATTTGGTGTATAAACCTAAGTAATCATTGGCCGCTGCTTTTTACCAACGGTGCTGTTGGGTTCTTGAATGAACATCTAGGGTAAAAAAACCCAGGAACTGAACATTAGAATAAGTCGGGGTCAAAAGCCCATAAACTGATCGTTGTAACTTATATAGCGATCTTAGGATCCGATGATGGATGTCAATGTGTTGAGGTTCACACATTGTTGTTGTGGCCAGCAGCAACGACAGTGGATTGAACTTGCTTGAAAAAGGCTTTGAATAATCCATAGAGGATGTAGCTGATGAAGTCTATGAGACTTGTGTCAAGTGAATCCTGAGAAGGAATAAATCCAGAAAAGGATGTTTGATGTTTTCTAGCATGGTGGAAGTAAAGGGTGGGAGTATAGGAGTATACGTACCCCCACTCCCCCCTTTTTACGGAGGAGGGCAACTGAACTTGTTCGGAGATAAGCTACCTACTTACCCTTTTGCAAGGATCAAGTCGCCTCGTAGTTCATTCCAGAGGCCTCAAGAGCTACTAGTGGCAGTACCCTTCGAGTGCCTTGCAAACCATTAGGGAGTGGTGTGGTGGGTTGTTCGGTGACGCAGATTCGCGGTGGTGACAGGCTGCAGACCTTGATACTTGCAGACCCGTTGGCTATGCGTTTTCAGTAGTTTCTGCGAGCTGTAACTACTATAGAAGGTCGGTAAAATCTTTGACATGTTCGGAGCTGGTCCTTGTTCTCTTTCGTGAGTCTTGAGGTGAAGATTCCTCTTTCTTTTTCTTGGTGTTCCTCAGCTTGTGCTCTGCCATGAAACACATACGAGACTCCTTCTGGTTGCCCCATATCGTTTTTACGCCGATGGGTGTTGGGAATTTGAGGAATAAGTGGTATATTGAAAGCACAACTCTCATCAGGTTGAGCCAAAGAGTTCCCATGATCATGTTGTAGATTGCTGGATGATCGGAGATGGTGAAATCGACCATCCTCTTAACGTTGCCAGCTTGGACGGGAAGGCGAATTGTTCCCATCGTCATGGTTGTCTCGCTAGAGAAGCCTGTTATGGGTTTAGGCCACCCTTTGATTGTGGACTAATCATTCTTCATTCGCTCTAGCGTCTTTTTGAAGATGACATCCACTAAGCTTCCTGTATCATTGAGAATGCGAGCAACGTTGAAGTCGTAATCAGTCAATTTGATTACCAGAGGATCGTTGTGTGGTTGATCGAGACCCTCAGTGTCTTACTCGTCGAAGGTGATAGGGTCGCTGGAAAGCCTTGGCTTTCACGAGTTGTTATGTTCACGCAGACGTCAGCGCGTCGTTGATATGCTTCGATTGCAGGGACGTTGTCAGCACTGTATTGCGATCCCCCTATTATCATGTTGATACTTTCATACTGGCCTCCGTTTTTAACATCGTCATCACGACGTAGACGTTTGGGGTTCTCCTCATGCTGTTCGGTGTTAGCAGGAGATTTCTCCTTGGGTTTGAAGTCTGACAGGCTGACGTTGCCTTTCAAAGTGCCTTCAGTCAGTTTAGCTATGAGCTGCTGCCCCAACTTCTGACACTTTGCAGTTGAGTGTCTATTTGCCTTGTGGAAGTCGCAGTATAGCTCCTCGTCGTACTCCTTTGGTTCTTCGTAACCCGATGACTCCACTTTGTAGTTATGGACCTCTCTGGATCCTCCTTCGTATTGGATGTAGGCGGGATTCGCAGTGTGAGCTAGCTCACTTGCCTGTTTCGCTTTCCCACCATTCCTAGCACAGACTTCTTCGGTTTGAGCGAAGTCAGCAGCACAATGTAGAGCATCTTGGATCTTTGTTGGTGTGTTGAGACTCATCTCTTGCCAGAATGGAGACGGACACCGAAGTGCTCCTCGCAAGGCCTCTAGGGCTGATTTGTTGCTGATACCTTCAACCTTTGACAACGTGTTCTTGAACCTTGTCATGAAAGACCGAAGACTCTCGGTATCGCCTTGCTTGTTATTCTATAGTTCGGAGTCGTAAATTTTCCGTTCCATGAAGATGTTGTAATGTTGCACGAACAACTCGGAAAGCTGGAGGAAAGTGTGAACCGAATTCTTCTCTAGCTTGTAGAACCATTGAAGGGCAGACCCCTTGCGGCTTTTTACGAACAGCTTGCAGTAGACGAGGTCCTTTTCGGCTTCCTTAAAGTTTGCTCTCCCCAAGGCCACTTCAAATTTCATCAGATGATCCGAAGGGTCTCTAGTTCCTTCGTAAATTGGTAACTTAATTCTTCCGGGATCGGAGATTTTCGTCCTCGCGATTCGTTCTTTGAAAGGCGTGTTCCTTGTCTTTTCTAGTACCTGAGCGATGGCAGGAGCCTTCCCTGTTCCGTGGTGTATTTGCGATTGGGTACGCTTCAGATCAGAGGTTACCCGCTCCATCTGAGCCTTTACTGCAGCGAGCTCTGCAGCGTAAGATCGTTTGAACGCTCTACGTTCTTGCTCCTTCTTGTACCGCTCTTCACTAGCGTAGTTGGAAGAGCCTGACGCGCTTTGAGTGTCAGAGGCGCGTGGTTCTTGTCGGTTGCCTTTTGCACCTTCCGCTCGTATAAGCTTCGTGGGAGCTGGTTCATCCCCGTCAGAGATATCCACGACGCGTTCGGGAGACTTGTCCGATTCTCGACAAAGCGATGGTGGCGGTAGGTCCTCTGGGTTTCCCCGAGTGGTACGAGGCGCTGAGAAGTCAAGGCGTTGAGGGTCGACGCGCGCCCTAAGTCTTGCAGTGTCGGGTCTTTCGCGCTTCTTCGCGAAAGAGCTCTCACTTCCTTCGAAGTCGCCTCGTTGATCTTGGCTTGCTTCTTCTGCTCTGTGAGGAAGGTTTCTAGCATCTTCTTCACCTCGGTTATGTCACCTTGAGCAGCGGCTTTTGTAGCAGTAGCTTCGACAGAAGGTTCTTTCTCCTGGTTGTTTCTGCGAGACGTGTTTTCTTCGCCGCTCACCATCTTTCATTTGGTCCGTAACGTAGCTTTTTGTGTAAGAAACTCTCTAGTTCCCCTTAGTCGGCGCCAAATTGTGGATGCCAGAAATCACACAATTAGATTTGTAAGGGTTTCGAGAGGAAGCAGAGATTTCTAAAGATAAGTTATGAAGAACAATGATGAGTAGAGAGAAATTATGGTTGTAATTGCTTTGTATTGCCTTTGTGATAAAAATTGTGAATCCTCCTTTACAAGTATTTGTACATTGATATATATAACCCCTTAAGTCGGCTAAGCCTTTTTCCTAAAAGATAATGTCGACTTTTTCTACACCTTCACGGATTGCCTTTTTCTGACGGGCGACAAAGCATCTGAACTCGATTGGAATGGCCTTGGCACCGATGGTAGCTGCTTGGACACCGATGAGGCAAGGCACATCGGTGTCACTGGGCAGTGACATCGGTGCCACTACCTGACATCGATGTCACTGCTTAGTGACTTCGGTGCCAGGCAGTTTTGGCCTCTGCAGCGCCTCCTGTTGGCTCCATGATCTCTTCGACGCTGCATTCATGACTTTTCCTGGGGTGAAGATAGCTTCGAAGGTTGCCTTGCCATGCAAAACGGACTTAGGCAATTTCAGGAGGTTGTCATCTTCTTGTAGGTGAAATGACTTTGGGGTCATATTATCTCTGCCTGTCGAAATATGCTCGTTATCTATCATAACTTTGAACGTTGAAGTTCAATGGATGAAATCCGACCCCAACACGAGTCAATCCTTTTTGTGGCTCCATTAAACAGTGTGTCTTATCACGGTGCATCAAGCTCTTACACAGCTTCCGGATCAACCAATATAGCAATGGGAAATATGAAAAAAGTAGAGTCTGCTATGATATTTCTGCCCAATCATTCAAGTCAAGAAGTGAAAGACATTGATGTTCAAACCAAAAATGGAGTTATCCTCACGGGAAGTGCGGCTATGGGGATGCTTGGACCGGCTATTGGTCGGGTGGATGTTTTCGAATCTGATGACTTCTACTTTTTCCGTGTTTCGTTGCCTGGGGTTTCAAGCGAGGATAGTAAGTTTCATATCACTCCATGGATTTTTTATTGTTTATGTGAAGGTTATATATTTTACAAGACAACTTAATGAGCTGAAATACTCGACTCTCGGGTAAAATGTGTGAAATCTTTTTAGGGTTAAACGGTAATCATAAACATCAACTACATTTAGAGTTATTCTTTTCGGTCATAAATGAGATAATCTAACACCAACTAATAAGAAATATTGGTCTATGTACTCATTTTTTATTGGTTTTGATTAAGAAACCCATAATAGCTACTTGCCTAAAGCTCTTGTAATCAAACTCCTTGTTCCTTTTTGGTGTCAATATATTCACATATTTATCCAAAAAAAAAGAAACCCATAATCTCACAATAAAAAAAGATGGGTAATATGAATGTAGTTGGGTAATATGAGAAGTTGGTAAATTTCATTAGCTTGTTTACACAATTATTTCCAAATACTATAAAGAATAGGTCTCTAATGTTTTTTGTGAATATGAAATGTTATTGTCCAACATACAGATAAATTCAGATGCGACATTGAGGATAACGGGACGATTATGATAAAAGGAGAAACAACAATGGGAGAGGAGACCGTTGTACGGGTCGGATTTTACCCCTATGAGATCGATATAACGATAAAATCAATTTAGCTTCAAAGTGACAGAATCGAAGCGAGCCTACAAAGGTCCAGTTGAAATTTAGGCCCAAAATGACATTAAACCCATATGTAAAATGGGTTTAATAAGAGTATGAGCCTAAATTTAATATATTGCTTAATCGGCCTTGCCCATTCTGTTAGTTGACCTAGGTTACTTAATGAGACTATATATAGTTCATTGTATTCACCCAGAAAAGGGATCACAAATTTGAGTAGAGAAATTCTCTTGTAACGATGCTTAAGCCATAACAGCAATAAAGAGATTTATTTTTATACATCTGTCTTGTGCTAAGTGACTCCGCTTACTAGAGATCTCCATCTCCTCTATAACCCTTTACAAATTTAACCGTGCAGGTTCACGCCCCCACAGTTTTGCGCCGACCAAGGGGAGGGAGAATTCTATGACACTTAGGAATCACTACACGCATCAGACTCAACGCAATGACTAGCAGCAACAAGAGCTCCTCAGCATCGCACCCTGACGTGGACACCGCCGCAACAGCTTCGACAGACATGGCCGAGGTGAAGGACATGTTGAAGACGCTCCTCGAGAAGACTGCAAAGCAGGACAAGTTGAACACTACCTTCAAGGGCAAGCTAAAGGTTCTTACGACAGCACGCAAGAAGGGAGGACCACGAGGATCGATTGGACGGTTCAAGCCACATGCCCTCAGCTTCTCGACACTGTGCACTGCACGAAGAGCCAGAGATGACCTACCACCACCCCCGCAGACAATGGATGCTGCTCCAGAACAAGTTAACGATGCAACGCATGTCAGCTTACCAGCTTCAGGATCAACGCGCGTCAACCTCCGCGGGACTGCACTGAAAACCGTAACCTACCTTCATATAGGAGCCGTACACAGACTCAGCGAAGCGGCGCAGACGTGAGACATACACAAGACCTCAGCAACGAGGAAGAAGATCCTTATTGGATCGAGCATGACAGACTCGAGCAGGAGTGTAGAGCACAACACCAGGCTCAACAGGAAGAGATGACAAAGCTGCGAGCACAGATGGAACGAGCCGCCTCTGACTTAAAAATGGTGCAATCCCAAGTACACCGCGTCACCAGTAGGGCTCCAGAAATCGAACGTGTGCTCGAAGAGGCGCAAAACACTCCCTTTACTGAACGGATCTCTAAGATAAAATTTACTGACCCTGGAAGGATCAAGATCCAGCTTTACGAAGGAAAAACCGACCCAAAGGATCACCTCCTGTCATTCAAAGTAGCGTTGGACAGAGCTAACTTCAAAGAAGAAGAAAGAGAGGCCGGGTACTGTAAGTTGTTTGTCGAACACCTCAAGGGACATACCCTCCAATGGTTCTACAGAGAAAGTAAGAACTCAATCGATAACTTCAGACAACTCTCTGGGATGTTCGTGCAACACTACAAATATTCTTGGAGCAAAAGATCTTCGACTGAGATCTATGGAATATTCGACAAGAAGAAAACGAGAGTCTGCGAACCTTCATGGAAAAGTTCAAAACAGTACTTTCCAAGGTGGAAGGAATTAGCAACGCCTCCGCAGTGGATGCTTTGAGAAGAGCTTTGTTATGCCCCTCTCCCTTTCGACAAGAAATGACCGTGAACGCCTCATCAACCATCGAAGATGCTCTTCATCGCTCTACCGACTTCGTCAAGAGCGAAGACGAGATACAAGCATCGCAAAAAGGGTAAAATCCAAGCCGACAAAAAACCCACCGCAGACCGCTAACCCTCATGCTGCAAAAAAAGAACAAAACTAGTTCCGGCTCCGCCCATCACGAAGGTGACTTCGAAGGCTACAACCTGTGTACCGGAGGACAAAGCACCTACGATGAAACATCTTATTATGAATACCACTGTACCTCCAGACATTCCATAGCAAACTACCCTACCTTGGGACAAAACCTTGCTTCCAAGCTCGTAGCCGGAACACTCAAAGGTGACTTTAGTCTCGAAGATTTCGAGATAGAGGAAAGCTTTGAGTAACTTGAGCTCCACAAAAACATGAACTACGAAGCGACTTGATCCTTGCAAAGGGTAAGTAGGCAGCTCATCTTCGGATGAGTTTAGTTGCCCTCCTCCGTAAAAGGGGGGGGGAGTGGGTATGTATACTTGTATACTCCTATTTTTGTAACAAACTCTACGATCAAGAAAGATCAAAGATTTGTTCACATTTCTTTTACATCCTTCACGGATTATTCATGTATTAACAAAAAAGACTTGACGTTACTGCTGGCCACAATGACGAAATCATCTAACTATTACACCCACTACGGGTGTGCAGCGCGCTATACAAATAAATTAATGTTCATTATCGAGCGGAGGTGTTCAAAGAGTAACGCATGCGTCATCCGAAATGATCATTCTAAACCCAGTTAACCATGATACTGGTACCATCGCAAAATGTTCATTATAGGAGCGGCTACGTTATTGAATACAAAGCCGTAAACCGAAATGGTCACCCAAAAAACCCAGCTATACTTAATCGTTGGTCATTACGCGATAGCGTGGTCAATTTTGGAGCGGGCGTGTCGATAAGACTTGCTTGTAAACCAAGATGATCATTAGATAACCCAGTTAACTCAACACTGGTCTCAAACAATTTAACATGTTCACTCTTGGCAACACAGAATCGCCCGGAAGCTAAGAGGATCATTAGAGAACCCAGTTAGCTCAACACTAGTCTCAAACAACATAACGTGTTCACTTTTGGCAATGCGGACTCGCCTGCAAACCAAGAGGATCATCTACAAATCTAGCTAATGCATCTCTGGTTGCAACAACACAATGTGTTCGTCTATAGGAGCGGAACGTTCAGCAACGTCAGTCCCGCAAACTAGGTCGATCATCGTTCAAACTTAAAATGACAACATAGTTGGAGCAAGCTTGCCACTAATGGCTTACCTGTAAACCACAGTATGTCAGAACTCTATAAAGGCAAATTGGTCGCAACATCTCTTGAGCGAAACACAAGATGCACATCGTCTCCAAAGCATCAACGTCGGGTTGAAGGCATAACCAAGAATCGAAAGAGTCATAAACCATCCATCTCTACCATGTCGGTTATCAACCTTTACTTTGATCAAGCATATAATCAATCTCACACATTCAGATTTCAAGACTCTATCTCACCAAAACAACTTTGCTCGCGCACACAATACTTCACTTGATCGTGACAAAGGTTCAGCAAAACAACCTCGTTCATACACGCCGCCTTGCTGTTGTAATATGATCTCTTCTCCAAAGTCTCCCCTCATCATGGAGTCAGCGACCTCGAAGCAGTCTCTCACCTCACCGTAGAAGATAACCTCGTTACACTACCAGTCCACTTCACAATTAATCGAGATTCACCACGTACAACGAACCGAAGCAGCGAGCCTCTCTTCGAATATTCTTTGCCACCAAGGTCTCTTCTTCCTAACAGCCTGCGGGACCACGATCTCAGCTTCGTTGGTCATATCCAGAGCTCTGCAAGAATCTGCTCTAATCGAACTTCTAGTATCAGACTCTGAAGAAAGAACCAGCCGAGAAGAAAAGGGGTTGCAGACATCTCTCTAGAATTGTCTAAGTCCGAAACAGTTTCTGAACCGTCCCCATCTTGCTAGCGAACGAGCCACGATTCCGTAGAGTTATAAGTCCTTCTTTTTAGTTCACTTTCTCCACTTCGATGAGAACTCAAAACTTAGTCAAACTCGGTTCCAGTCAAACAAGTTGATTCGGTCAAACTAAGTCAAACCAATCAAATCGGGTCAGACAAAGTCAAACCGGAACAGACCAAGTCAAACCAGGTAAACCGGTCAAC
Organism: Arabis alpina; assembly: GCA_900128785.1. Classification (NCBI taxonomy): domain Eukaryota; kingdom Viridiplantae; phylum Streptophyta; class Magnoliopsida; order Brassicales; family Brassicaceae; genus Arabis; species Arabis alpina. The sequence continues at coordinate 13,167,945 of LT669794.1, forward strand.
CGAGGTCAAACCAGGTAAACCGATCAGACCCGAGTTGACCAGGTAAACCGGTCAAACCCGAGTTGACCGAGTTGACTCGGTTCAGCTGAGTTGACCAAGTTGACTCGGTTCAACTCGGATCTAACTCGTTTTCTTGTCCACACGATCCTCTCCGCTCCGTTTCACGCACCACACTCCTTCACCACAAACGCTTGCCTCTTCGCTCTGTTTCTTCTCTGCTCGATCTTTCTCTCCATTTCACATCATCATCACGACCCTACTCAACGATCGATTTCTCTCCACCACGAACGGCTTCATCATAGTCGCCTCCTCGCCATAACACGAACGGTCGCCGGATCAAGCATGAACGAAACGCCACCGAAGGAAGCTTGAACTCGTCAATGGCGGCACAAACAAGACGGAGAAGAAAAAGACCACAAGAAGACAAAAAAAACGCAGAAGAAAAAAAAACAGAAAAATAATAATAAAGAAACGCATAAGAGAGAAAGAAGAGAGCATACTTTTTACCTTTTACTCTCGAAAGAAGATGTGAATTGGTAAAAATCAATGGGAGAGCAGTTTATTTATACCTGGAGGATTTCCTAAAATCAATTTGGGGTTTAGGAAAAGGTCCAGAAACTTCTTAGCAGGCCTCAAGCCTGTTAACCAAAGAAAGCCATCAGCTTCATCAGAGTTCACTAAGTAAAAAGAAAAAAAAACCAACAACACGCATGAGTCCAGGAAAACACGATGACACCATCTCAATGTGGAATAACTAAAACTTCTCGAGTATGGCGACAAAACGTTCACGCTTGGCAAACGCGCAGTCCATCATATCGATCTCAGTCTTCAGCAGCGACTACCTTGGCATCATCATCACTTGATACTACCAAGCTGGGAGGCTAACTGTAGGGGTCGGATTTCACCCCTATGAGATCGATATAACGACAAGATCAATTCAGCTTCAAAGCGACAGAATCGAAGCGAGCCTACAAAGGCCCAGTTGAAATCTAGGCCCAAAATGACATTAAACCCATATGTAAAATGAGTTTAATAAGAATATGGGCATAAATTCAATATATTGCTTAATGCCCATGGCCCATTCTGTTAGTTGACCTAGGTTACTTAGTGAGACTATATATAGTTCATTGTATTCACCCAGAAAATGGATCACAACTTTGAGTAGAGAAATTCTCTTGTAACGACGCTTAAGCCATAACAGCAATAAAGAGATTTCTTTTTATACATCTGTCTTGTGCTAAGTGACTCCGCTTACTAGAGTTCTCCATCTCCTCTACAATCCTTGACAAATTTAACTGTGCAGGTTCACGCCCCCACAACCGTGTGTAGACATTCACAAGTCTTCACGATGCAAACACAGAACTTGTGCCCTCCAGGTCCTTTCACCATCTCATTCAAACTTCCGGGCCTGTCAATAATGAGGAATTTAATGGTAATCTTGAGTTTGGTGTTCTTGAGGGCAAAGTGAAGAAGTTGCGTAAGGATTCTGAGCGTGAGGTTTAACTCGAAAACAAATATTTTCTAAGTTTAAGGGTTAGCATGAGGAATAACTATTGTTGCTCCAACATTATATGTTACATGATATGATCGTGTTTGTTGTGATGATTTAAGACATTTTCATTATTTCGTATCGTTAACTTCCAATATACCACCATTTAGGTGATCGTTTCTAAATGAAAGTTAGAGTATCTTTAATGTTAGTATTTTACAACAATTACGTAGATTTTACCAATCAAAATAAGTTATAGAAAACAAATTGAAAACACCTAAAATACATAAAATTTATCATCATACAGATTAAAGAAATAATGAAATGTTTCATAATATAAGTTTCGTTAAATCAGTTATTTCTGTGTATGAAAGATCCGCCCTTGAACTTTTTCTCTCTCTCATGGTAATCTAATTTTTTTATATTTAGTTGTTTGTTACGTTTTTAGGGTTGTGCATTTGAGATACTCCATTACTTTAAATAACCTTCATTATCATTCAAATTTTTATATAAAAAAAGTCAAATTTATCTTTCCCGAGAAAAACAAAATATTTTCTTAGGGTTCCGACACTCTATATAGTTTCTCCCCAAAAGGTTATCTTATAAAAGAAATTACAATTTCTCGAAATTGCAAAATTTATGCGATATATACATTATGCGATAATATTCATAAATTTTGCCTCAACGATTCACCACCACCGCGATCTCGCCTTCAACCACCGATTTTCACCTCTGGCTATAGATACAAAAACCATCTTCCTTTCAACCCTCTCCATCATACCGAATCCGATGGGTACTAGCCTTATCCCCATCTCCATGGATGACGCTTCAAGGAATGGCTATTGGTTTATCCATGTCTCTTTCGTCTAGGTCCCAATTGGTCGTGCATCCACCACAACTGCGGTGGTGGTTCAAAACGACGTCAAGCTTTCCGACGAACCTGGATCTCAAGCTCCGATCTCCATCCGTAAGTCTCTCACTCTTTGGACCAGATTTATTGTGCCTTGATTTGGCCCATGAGCTCAAGACATGTGTAGTGGAATTTAAACCGGTTGGTAGATTAAGGGAAGGATTGAGTATATTTGATTATACCGGAACATCAGTAGCAATAGGAATGGTGACTAGAGCCCATTTGCGGCATCTAGATCATGAGTATAAATCCATAAACTATGTTTTAATGGTAACTCGAAGTGAATCCCGAGTAGCTATAAAAGAAGTTAAAAGGATATTTTCGGTAGGATTCGAATCCTTTCATTTGGTACGAGTCATATTCTTTGACTCTATAGTTCTCAAAGTACATGGGTTATGCCATGAATCTATCTTCTCTTGTTGTAGTTTTCGTTTCATGAAGACTTTTATGCCGTTTGTAACCGAATCGTTTGATTAAGTTTAATGAAGTTTCTTGTGCCAAAAAAAAAATCTGAAGATAAGTTTCGAAATTTTTTTTTAAAGATTATTTAATTAGCTATATATTTCGAATTACCTCATAGGTAACCTAAAATTTTAAACGTAATAATTTTATAATCTTCTATGTACGTGGACGTATATACATTGACATGCGGTTTTGTCGATAACAAGCTTACTCAGAATTGGCCAAAGAACTTATGTATTAAACCGTATGCACCACGTCAATTTTTTCTTTTTTTTTGTTAATATATTATATATCATAATTTATACATTAACCAAAAAGTATTCATAGCATATAAGATTAATCAGTCTAGTGTATTCATAAGAGTAATCATTTATGAATGTTATCGCATAATGTTTCATTTTCATCTTAGAAGATTGAGTATTTTAAAGCATGTTCTAGAATGATAATTATATATAAAAGGATAACTACAACTATAGTTTAGATAATGATGTATTTAGGCTAAGGTTTATCTCTTAGTTAGTTAACTTCTTCTACAAGTTATTCTTGTGTATATATATTCTTCTCTTCTAATGTTAATACACAAGCTTTTGATTCAATATACAAGTTATTTCATGGTATCGAGCCTAAGATAAATCGATCTTTGAATAGCAAAAGCGTTTTTTTTCTTCAAAATTTTCTTCTTCTACTTTCATCGTTGCATACAAAGCAATGAGTGATCTTACAAACACCTCTACTTCTACGTCTTCTTCTACTCCATCGGAAGGATCGGTTTACTCCCTCCATCCTTCTGATAACCCTGGTGCTCTTATCACTCCGGTTTTGCTGCGTGGAGACAATTATTCTGAGTGGGCAACAGAGCTTTCTAATTCGCTACAAGCGAAACAAAAACTTGGGTTCATCAATGGCTCTGTTCCAAAACCAGCTGCAGATCCTGAATTGTCTCGATGGTTAGCAACAAACTCTATGATTGTTGGATGGATTCGCACCTCGATCGATCCAACAATTCGATCTACTGTAACTCATGTTCCCGAAGCACACAAACTTTGGGAAAGTCTACAACAACGGTTCTCTGTGAAAAACGGGGTTCGTGCTCATCTTCTACAAGACGAGATTAACAATTGTCGCCAAGATGGACAATCTGTTCTCGTCTACTATGGACGATTAACAAAGCTTTGGGAGGAGCTTTCTAATCTCAAAATATCTAGGGTGTGCTCGTGTGATGCTTCTGGTGATATCGACAAAGAACGTCAAGATGGTCGTGTGCATAAGTTTCTATTTGGACTCGATGATTCTCGCTTCCGCAACATACGTTCTCAGATCATTGATGAGGATCCACTTCCTGACATAAACACGGTCTATTCTCGTGTCATTCGAGAAGAGCAACATAATCAACTAGCACGTTCCAGAGATGTCAAAACAGAGATTGTTGGGTTTATGGCACAATCCGACGATACAAAAGACGACGCTCATCGTGCAGCTGCTGTTTCGGCTCCTCGGTCTCGTGATCCCAATCGGTATTGCACACATTGTTCTCGCAAAGGGCATGATAATTCCGAGTGCTTTCTCATCCATGGATACCCCGATTGGTTTCATGAGCAACAACGTTCCAACTCGTCTCCATCACAGCGAGGTCGAGGAGGACGCGTCTCCAACTATGGTAATCGAGGACGTGGTCGCACAAACCCATCAAGAGTATTCTCCAACAATACTACTTCTACAACTACAAGCTGGAATACAGAGCAAATAGCTCAATTGATCAACCTACTCCAAACACCACAGACAACAATTTCTACCGAAAAACTCTCTGGTAAAACTCATCTTAACGATGTTATTATTGACACAGGAGCTTCTCATCACATGACGGGAAATCTATCTCTACTTAGTGACGTTTTGGACATTGTTCCGGCCTCTGTCATGTTTCCAGATGGAAGTACATCTAAAGCTACTAAACGTGGAAAATTAAATCTTAGCCAAGATTACTACTTACTTAATGTGTTATATATTCCTAATTTCAATTGTACATTGATCTCTGTTTCTCGTTTGCTAAAACAAACAGGATGTATTGCAATTTTTACTGATACGTTGTGTGTCTTGCAGGACCGTTTTACGAGGACCCTGATTGGAACGGGTGAAGAACGTGATGGGGTTTATTATTTTACGGGTGTAACGGCTGCAAGAGTACATCGGGTTGACAGTAAGAAGTCATCATCAGAACTTTGGCATCGGCGGCTTGGACATCCTTCTTATCGTGTTTTATCTAAATTACCGGTTTTTGACAATTTAGTTTTTGATTCTGAACAATCTGCTTCTTGTGAAATTTGTTTCCGCGCCAAACAAACGCGTGAGATTTTTAATGATAGTTTTAATAAAGCTTCCGAGCCATTTTCTTTAATACACTGTGATGTCTGGGGACCCTATCGTACACCATCTTCGTGTGGAGCTCACTACTTTCTCACTATTGTCGATGACTTTTCTCGAGCTGTCTGGACATATTTAATGCTGGAAAAATCTGAGGTTGCAGGTCTACTTAAAGAATTCTTTGCTCATTGTGAACGCCAATCTGGAAAGGTGGTTAAGAAGATACGATCGGACAATGGCACCGAATTTATGGTATTGTCTTCTTATTTTCGCCAACATGGAATGGAACATCAAACGTCTTGTGTGGATACACCACAACAAAACGGACGTGTGGAAAGGAAACACCGTCACATCCTCAATGTTGCTCGGGCTTGTCTCTTTCAAGCTCGTCTCCCTATTCTGTTTTGGGGTGAGAGTATTCTCACAGCTGCACATCTTATCAATCATACTCCTACGGCCGTCTTAAATGGGAAGTCTCCATACGAGGTTCTTTTTGGGCATAAACCAGATTACACTCAACTTCGTGTCTTCGGCTGTCTATGCTATGCACATCGACGGCCTAAGAACAAAGATAAATTTGGTGAACGGAGTCGTAAGTGTATCTTTGTAGGTTACCCTTTTGGGAAGAAAGCATGGAAGCTATATGATACTGAAACAAATGAATTCTTTACTAGTCGTGAGGTGATCTTTCACGAAACCGAGTTTCCGGGTATCGACGAAACAGAGTATGTTACACCTCCTATGAATCATTACGATCCAACCGTGGAAGATTGGTTACTCCCGGGTATGCCTTCTAGGGGGAGTCTTCTTCCCTCATCATCTCTTAATACTACTCCTACCGTTCATGATCCAACTACATCTTCCTCTATTGAAACTCCTACGATGTCTTCTCCACCTATGGATACTACAACTACCTCTACTTCTGAACAAACTACACCATCATCTCCTACTGTTACTCGTGGTTTTGGTAATCCTCTAGCCAATGACAATGCTGCACTACAAGCATCACCTGGTCTCCCTGAAATTTTGGGTAAAGGTCATCGCACAAGGCAGCCCTCTGTCCTACTTAAAGACTATGTTACTCATTCTGCTCTACAAAATAATAAACCTTCTCACGTTCTCTCCTTCTCTGATTTGGGCCCTCTACAAATGTCCTCAGGTACCACTCCTTATCCTATTGCAAATTACATGTCTGACTTGTTGTTTTCAGCTTCACATCAAATCTTTGTGGCTGCAATTCTAAATTCAAATGAGCCTCGAAGTTACAAAGATGCTGTCCAACTCAAAATATGGCGAGATGCAATGCAAAAAGAAATGGGAGCGTTTGACGTCAATGATACGTGGGATATCACTATTCTTCCTCCGGGCAAGCGAGCTCTAGGTAACAAATGGATTTACACAAATAAATATCACTCGGATGGCTCTCTTGAACGTCATAAGGCACGGCTTGTAGTCCTTGGTAATAATCAAGAAGAAGGCGAGGATTTTACAGAAACATTCGCACCAGTAGCTAAGATAACTACTATTCGGTTCATCCTTCGCATCGCCGCTGCAAAGAATTGGGAAGTACATCAAATGGATGTACATAATGCATTCCTACATGGAGATCTTGAAGAAGAGGTCTACATGAAGCTTCCGCAAGGTTTTACTAGTTCTAATCCGCAACATGTGTGCCGTCTCAAGAAATCTTTATATGGACTCCGCCAAGCTCCGCGTTGTTGGTATGCTAAACTCTCGTCTGCACTTCGAACGTTTGGTTTCTCTCAGGAATATGCAGACTATTCTTTATTCTCCTATGTTCGCAATGATATTATTCTCCATGTGTTGGTCTACGTCGATGATTTCGTCGTAGCCTGCAATGATCCTACCACAATGGCCCAATTCAAGGAGTATCTTAACAAATGCTTTCGTATGAAAGACCTTGGTAAGTTAAAATACTTTCTTGGTTTCGAGGTCGCACGTAGTAGCTCCGGTTTCTTCTTATCGCAGCGAAAATATGCGCTTGACATCGTCACCGAAGCTGGTCTCTTGGGCGCTAAACCTTCACCAGTTCCGGTCGAGCTGAATCACAAACTCGGTTCTATAGATGGTCCTCTTGCTAATGCACAACAATATCGTCGTTTGGTAGGACGTCTTATCTACCTAACCAACACTCGTCCTGAGCTCGGCTATATTGTGCACATTTTGTCACAATTTATGCAAAAACCACTTCTTCCTCATTGGGATGCGGCCCTCCGCGTGGTTCGTTATATAAAAGGGTGCCCGGGTCAAGGCATTTTTCTACAATCTACTCCTGATCTTCGTATTACGGCTTATTGTGATGCAGATTATAATGCTTGTCCGCGTACTCGTCGATCACTTAGTGCTTACTTTGTATTTCTTGGCGGTTCTCCGGTTTCGTGGAAAACTAAGAAGCAAGATACCGTATCACATTCTACTACTGAGTCCGAATATAGAGCGATGGCTTTCACGTTGAAAGAACTCATTTGGATCAAAGATCTTCTTCTCTCCTTTGGCGTTGCACATCCAGAGCCCATGACATTGTTTTGTGATAACAAGTCAGCAATGCAGATAGCTGCAAACCCAGTTTTTCATGAACGAACTAAACACATTGCAAAGGATTGTCATGCCGTTCGTGAAGCAGTCCAGTCCAAGCTTATTGCCACAGAGCATGTCACTTCTAAGGCACAATTGGCCGATATACTTACTAAGGCGTTGCCGCGTCCGCATTTTGAAGATCTATTGTCCAAGTTGGGTATTCGCAACCTCACACTTCCAACTTGAGGGGGAGTAAAAGGATAACTACAACTATAGTTTAGATAATGATGTATTTAGGCTAAGGTTTATCTCTTAGTTAGTTAACTTCTTCTACAAGTTATTCTTGTGTATATATATTCTTCTCTTCTAATGTTAATACACAAGCTTTTGATTCAATATACAAGTTATTTCAATATATGATTTAGTCAAAACCCTTTTATTATTGTTTTTGCTCAATGGTATATATTTACTTTAGAAAAAAGTGATACGATTATATATGAAACTCTAGTTGAAAAGTATCTAGTTGAAAAGTATTTTGGGCAACTAGTTTTCTAAGTCAATATCAGATTAGTAGTATATATGTGATTTTACAACGATTATGCAAATTTGCATAGATATATACGTACACCCAACCAATTAAAAAAAAACTTGGGCTAAAACGACTTTGATATATTTTATTTAATTACTTTTGTTGTGGCAAATTTTGGAAAAATTATGCAGCATGTACTCTTTATCATGAAACTTATATATCGATACTTAGATTAAAAATAAGTATATATGGTCACATGCATATTTATTGAAAACAATTGAAAACTCGTAGTAAAAAATATATATATATATATATATATATATATTTATGCAAACTCGAATGTACGACTTAGATTATTCACGTATTATTTCATTGCTTTATTAGAAAGACATGTGTTATTACTTATTAATGTATCAGAAAAAATTATCAATCTACCTGACTACATGTCAACACTTCTTTTTCTGTATTTATAAAAAACAATTAACGGAACAGAAACAAAAAGGAAGACCCCACTAAATATATTTTTAAATATGAATGTAAATTTTTATCATTTGAAAAAAGAGGAAGAAACTATAAGAAGTGTTTATGTATTTTTTTCATCGTAAATTTTTAGTGGGTTGATACTTTTTCTGTTGTAATTTTTTAGTGATAGTCGTGAAAAAGGATGACCTCAAACTGGTTTCTAGTGGATTTTCTCCATTGTAAAATTTTAATTGAAATCTAAACGATTAAAAATTTGACGAGTGATTTTCCACGATTCGTCAAAATTTCTAATCGTCATAAAATCGATCTATTTTCTTATAAGAAAGTAATTTCTAAACGTTGCGTTTTCGGGTGGTGCCGGGTGAACCAATCAACATCTAAATGAAAGCAATTAGAACCACAAACTCCACTTTTATTTCAGTTTTCAACTTACATCAACTTACATTGCAAGGCACAAGTCATAATTAGGTTACTCATATCCACATTGCTTGACCACAACGTTTGATTTGTTTTTCTTTTTAAGAACCATTTCATTTCATATGGTGCGATATTACTATTACCTTTAAACGCAAAAAGATATAATGATTCGCATAGGAGTTCACTTAAAATAAAAAAATTGTTCAAAAACAAATAAAAGTCATGATGTGAATAACTTTTCTTATTAGCATGCTGAATCTTACAAGCGTTTTTCTTTGTCATCGTAAAATATAATTTATTTACTTATTTATCAAATGACATAAATGGATCCATATGAATATAAAGAAAACTTGATGGGTGGTGGTTTACCCAATAGTTTTTGTCATATACATACGCGAATAACTCGTGTTAACCATTTTAATTAGGATTAATAATTATTTTAGAATTCTAATGGAACCCTATAAATAATCTAAACTATTAATTGGATAGTCAAAGAGAAAGCTGGCTAGTTCTTTTTAGGCAAGCCGACAAAATTATATCATAATGTAAAGATCAAACCCAATGCAATTAACTTTAATTTAATGGACTTTGTTTTCTCTAATAGAATGAATCGCCATGTAGAAAGGACTGAGTAATTTCAAAAAGAAAATTACTAATAGATAACACGATTGGTAACTACAAACTCACCAAAGTCGTGTGCTTGTGAAGAACCCAACTTTCGTGCATTTATTCGCGTCGAACCTTCGAATTCGTTAAAAAATTGAAGTATTAGAAAAGTACAGTAGAACCTCCATAAATTAATACTCTATATAATTATAATCACCATAAATTAATAAAATCTTCCAGTTCCGAGTTGGGCCAATATAAAAATTAGCAAAATTCGATAAAATGATAAGATAATCATTTTTTTTGAAAATCCTATGTAAAATATGGTCCCAATAATAGTATAAATTAATAATAATATATAATTATATATATGTGATAATGTACTAAACATAGTTTTAAGAATTTTCGTTTTACTTAAAAATGAAAATCTCATTAGACCTTATCTTTAAGTTTACGTATTACATCAAAAACTTTTATACTTGTTTTTTCGGTGTTTACCATAAACTTGTGAAAAATTCTAAGAAAAATAATTGATTCTTTATACATAACTCTTTCTAAATGTATCCATCGACATTATGGATAATAACCATGATTTCTTCTAAATTTTATACATAGTATATCATTTTAATATGATCGTCTATTATGATAATATGATCCACTCTATTGCGATAATTGAAATTTTTAATCAAAATTTCATGTCATTTTTGTAAATAAATTCATTAAATTCCATAATATAACATCATTCGAAAAAACAAATTAAGAACTTACGTAAACAAAATTTCTCTCTACAAATTAATAAATATTAATTTATCGATAAATTAATATCTTTATAAAATAATAACTTTTCAAGATCCCAACATTATTAATTTATAGAGGTTTTAATGTAAAAAGGACCAGTGAATTGGGTTTCTGATGGGATGTATTTGAATTAAGCGATGAATTTTAAATGCAGATCTACCAAACAATTTTTTTAGATTATAAGTTATTTCAATTTTAAATATGGACTGGATTTTTAAATTTTAATCATAGAAAGTTTATACGTAAGGAGGTTTTTGAGTTAAGTTTAATATTTGTGAGAACAATTTTTAAGTTATATTATTTGTTTTTATTATTATTTATTTTTCTCTGGATTGTGTGAGTTTGAACATGTTTTAATGTTTTATAAGTTTGATCTATAAATAGAAAAACAAACGTTGGTATTCTGAACTTGTTTGTGTTAGAACTCATAGAACATATTTATTTGTTAAAAGTAGAACAATACCACATAGTTTTGTTTCACTTTCCACTATTATATGGGTACACATATCTTACTCTGGAAATTCTTTAAAATTGGATAAATTTTCATTGTTATTATTTACTTACTAGAACTTTAAATGCCTTAAGCTCGTATTCTCTTTAAAAACAAAAAGTTGGATAAATGTTCATAAAGACATAGCAATCTCATTCTTGGTGAAGCGATTTGCAGAATTACGTACTTGGAAATGAAAGAAAGACGAAACATACTTGGAAAATGGGTGTAAATTTTGTTCAAAAATTACATAGCATATGGTGATTTAAAACATCCAAATTCATAAGAAATAGTTGCTCAGTGGCCCTTGCGGTGGATAATTGTGTCATGGTGTTGGACCTTTAAGGACTTGAGCGATGATGGTGAACCGTGAGGTAGATATCTCCTATGACCCTATTTCATATGGTTTGTGATGAATATAAACGATCCATATCCTAAAACTAGTAAATAACAGTTTGATAGAAACCCATAGAAATCGTAAATCATGTGATGATTCTGTTTTTGGATATTGACGTCGATTGGGTTTTGTTATTATGAACTATATATTGATGATGTGTTTTTTTTATCCAAAGAAAAAAGACTAAGAAATAAGTGGTAGATTGTTCACATGAAATCTTTATGATTTTGTTTTTCCTCTTGTTCCTCCCTGAGAAACTAGATAAAAGAAGCGTACTGCTGGTATCTGGTTGCATGATATCACTTTATTCCCCTACGTCATATTTAATAGAGTAAATTACATATTATGTCACTTTTCAAGTTTTAATTTTGTAAAATGTCACAAGCCAGTTTGTGTAACATGAAATGTCACTTATACACAAGTATTCCGAAAATACCCTTTGCATATTGGTGTAGGAGTCTGACTTGAATGAGAAAGAGAGAGTTGAAGTGACATGACTTATGTCAGCTTTATTAGAAGATAAGGTTGGGTAGTGAGTCCGGATATTTAATGTCTGAAAGAAGATATTATTTGCGTACGTACATAACTGAAACATATAGTATTGCGTACATGTATAAAGCAAATGTGTACATTAACATTTAATATACCACCAAATCTACAATTTCTACATTCTTTACCATTTTAAAAGGCAAACTAAATCTACTAAATATTTAATATATAATAAAAATTATATAGTTACGTAAGATACATCTATACACAAAAATTATGAACACACAAAACAAATTCACACGTACACCAAACCATATACATGATCACAATGGTCGGACATTGTACATGGTGGTTAGACAGTGTACACAATGACGGTGGTTGGGCCATGTACACGATGACAGTGTGGGATAATGTACATGGCAGTGTACTGGTGGTCGGAGAGTATACGCGATGACGGTGGTCGGACAGTGTCTACCTCATGCTGGTATACAGTCTCAAGCTCATGTACGGTTTTAGGTTGATGTACATGCTCACGCTCGTGTACAATCATAAGTTGTTGTAATGCGTACATCACAAGTATCTTGTTACGTTGGTGTACGTACATCTTCTGTGAAGTACATCTCCATCACCATAAACCTGTAGTTGTAAAAGTTAACCATTTATGTCTGGTATATATTGTGGCATCAACTAAAAAGAGCAATTATATACCTCGTCTACATTATGACGGTGGTTGGATTATGTACACCGTGATGTGTTGATGATCGTATAGTGTACACGATGACAATGCTAGACAGTGTACACGATGGTGTACAGTCGCCGAATAATGTACATGTCGGTATCTAGGCAATCTATACGATGGTGTAGCAATTGTCGGACAGTGTACATGATGAGAACGCCTAGACGGTGTACATGTAGTGTACCGCTGGTTAGACTGTACATATGATGGTGGTTTGATTCTCTTTGTACCAAATTCTTGTCGACAACCACTTATTTGTCTCGATGGTAACTGCATGAACCTCTTTTGGACCCTCTCAAACTGTGTACGTAGATATGGTAACTATTAACATACATTGAAAATATTGACGTACATTTCACCGTTTTACAACTTTGGTGTACGTACATCATAACAAAAAACGGTGATAACTCTTACCGAAATTAACAAATTCTCTGTGGAGAGGCGGATTTGCCTCTTGATCTGTTGATATTTTGCGGTGGAAAGACTAATCGCCTCTTGCTTTTGGTAAAAAATCATTGTGGAAAGGTGGATTCGCCATTTTCCGGTGACATCTCGTGGATTGCATCTAGATGGATATTATCGTCCCCGAAAAATTCATGTCGGTAACATCTGCGGAGGTTCGTCTTGTGCCGGTGACTTTTCTACGGTTTCCGGTGTTGTGAGATTTGGGTGAAGTGTTTTGGTTTTGAAAGTGATAGAGCAAGGAGGAAGAGAAAGAGAGATAGGGAGAAGAAACACAATTAAAAAATGGTGTCCTTTCAGTCGATTGCGGATCTGACATCAGCGGTCGGTGTACGACGGTATGCGGCGGTGAGTTAATCGGAAAGAGTTTACGGTTTGGTTCGTGAGAGAGAGAAATATGTATTAAAAATCACAAACAATAAAAAAAAAAAACAAAGAAGAGAGATGGGTTTTGTCAGTTTTGTTTGATGTGAGTGGATTTGTGTCAGATGGGATTTGAGTTTCAAAGAAGAGAGAGGGTAAAATCGTCCGACAATGACATTTGTGACAAAGTTTGAAATATCAGTTCTCGAGTATGACATATCTGTAATTTGAGTTTCAAAGTATGAGTTTTCTGTAATTTTTTCTATTTAATATTACTTTATGGGGTTAATTTTCTTTCATAACAATACTTTATTGGTTGTGTTTTTTAGAGATCTTTTTGTTTTGCTATAATAATTTATGAGACTATTATTATTGTTATCGTCTTTCATCTTTTTTAATCTTTATTTGTGAGTTTTGACTTTACAAAATTATAACTGTCTAAATTACCCACTACGTCTTTTTTATATCACTCCACTAAGTAAGTTTACGTAGAGAATGTGTTTTCTTATATCCTACAAGGTCAGTACATAGATGTATTTATACAGTGGAATTACAAGAGATGAGACTAATCTAATTACGGTAAGTTCTAAATCATAGCAATTAGAAATTATGATGTAATGGAGAATCACAAATCATATCTCCAATACGTCCCTTCAAGATAGAGGAAAAAGTTTGATATTAAACCTTAATTAGAACTATGCAACAACAATTTGAAAGTTCATAAGGACATAGCAATCTCATTCATTGTGAAGCGATTTGCAGAATTAACTAGACTAAACCAACTATATGAAAACGAAAGAAAGTGTAAATTGAAAATAAGTGTAAATTTTGTTCAAAAATTACAATAGCATATAGTGGTTTAAAACATCCAAATTCAGAAGAAATAGTTGCTTAGAATTTCTTTTTTTTAAAGGAAATTTGTTGAATATTTAGAAAGACACAAAATTTAGTAGTAAACACTACTCAAATTATGCAACAACAATTTGAAACATAAAAACTAAATTACCTAGAAAAAGTTTGCAAAAAAAAAACTGAATTAGAATAACATTTAGTGAAGCTTTTTATAGGAGAAGATAGAATTTCATAGTTGAAGAGAAAATGAAAAATGGAAAAAGTTAGAAATCGCATGAGAAATAGTTTTTGGTAGAAACTAAATTTTGTTTAGTTGTTGAATCGTTATTATCAAAAGAAAAAAGACAATCTTTGGCTGAAATAACTTTTTTTAACATATAAAAAGTTAAATTTTAAAAAATTATTTAAGAGTTTTAGTGTTTTACCATGTATAGAGTTGCAGTTGTCATGATTGAGGATTTGCTCAAATCTCCAGGACTAAAACGAGTTATTTGGGGTCGGCCACTTAAATATCATGATGATGGGTTATTAATGGGCTGTGATAATCTACTAATGGGCCTGTTGATAAATATTAGAATCTGGAAACCTCACCAAAAACCCTAAACGAGAGATCGAAGCAGAAACAGCCATTTTGTTTCCTCTCAAATCTTCGATTCGTCTTCTTCCTTCTCTCACTCATCATGGCTGTAAGTTTTAGTCTCTCCCCATCTTCCGTATTCGTTGAATTGTACTTGTTAAGTAGTATTAGGGTTTGAAAAATCTGCGAAATTCCTCCAGTAGTATATTTCTTGTCGATTTATCTAATTAGAAGTAGATATTGGAGAATCTGTGAATCAGGATTGTTGGGTATGGTTTTAGCGGATTCTATTTCGAAATTTTTGCGTTTATCATGGTTTCTAATGAACCCAATAGGAATTTCATTCAATGATTTCGCATTCTTGTTGAATTGGGTTTGAGTGAGATTTAATGATACATGTTTTGTGTTTTGATGAAATTTTGGCAGACTATTCCAGTTAACCCGAAACCGTTCTTGAACAACTTGACCGGGAAGACGGTTATTGTGAAGCTTAAATGGGGAATGGAGTACAAAGGTTATTATCTTCTTCTTTGTTTATGATTGTGTTCAAGTTATACAGCTTGATAACTAGAGCTTATATCTGATGGTTTTCCCTTGAATTTGTCTATTTCTGCAGGTTTCCTTGCCTCTGTTGACTCCTACATGAACTTGCAGGTACTGTTTTAGCTTCTATGTTCGATTCAAGAATGTTTAAGTTATATAAATTTTTGCGGTGAATGGTTGTAAGAAAGATTGATGTAATATTGTCGAAAACCACTTGATAAATGTTCCATCTGCTTAAATCTTTTAGAGTAAATGCAGTGATAAAAACGGAGATACGCTTACATATACGTAAATGATTTTCCATACTGTTTTGCAGCTGGGAAACACTGAGGAATACATCGACGGCCAATTGACAGGAAACCTTGGTGAGATCTTGATCAGGTAAAAGCTAATCTCACTGCATTCTCATTCTTCTATATCCCTTGAAATTCAGTTTTATGTTTCCAACATAAAATTAGTGTCATTAGTTGATAGAACTTTGGAATTGGACTTTAGCCATATTGTTGTTCTTTTGTCTCTGGTACTTATGGATTCATTAACTAACAATCACGTTTATAATTGCTTTTGAAACATTTGGATCTCTTGGTTTAATTAACACCTACTTTGTGCATGCAGATGCAACAATGTTTTGTATGTCCGAGGTGTGCCAGAAGATGAAGAACTCGCAGACGCTGAACAAGACTGACCTGTACCAAGAAATTAGAATTCGCCGGTCTGTATTGTATTCTTCTATGAAAGCAATTTAACCCAGTTTGAGAGATTTCAGTATCCTGTTCTTGAATCTTTTGAGTTTGTTGATACCTTTAAAGTAACAAGCTGTTTAGTTTTATGAAAACCAAACTTCTTGCCGTTTTTTGGTTATTTGTGATTGAGTGAGCGTCGTTTTTAACCATCTTTATTGGGCCTCAGTTTATGGCCCAAATAAGTCGTAATATATATCAAGTGATCTGATCCACGAGCCAGATTAAGAGAGTTGATCAGTTGAAAAATGACAAATAAATTCTAGAACTTTCTTTGGAAAAGTAATTTAATATAGATTATCAATTTTTTTTTTCTTTGTCGTCTAATATAGATTATCAATTTTTTTGACTTTATTGGGTAGAAAATTATACATTATAAACTCAATTTTCCACTCTACTGATTAATTTGAAAAAGTCAAGATAATAGATAGAGTTTGAATTCAACCTTGTTTAATTTTCAGGAACTTAAATAACTGTTCGTTGAAAATAGAAATATGGGTTCAAAGTTAATTTTTCCATTATATCAAAGTCAATGTCCCTTTGTTTATTTGGTTCCACCGTGACGTTGAGAAACATGTGAAAATTAGTGAAATCAACTATACAATCATGTGATATCATTTACTCATACATCACCTACCTTGTCCACTTGATTTGTGTTTGTTTTAATATTCATTTGACATTATCTTTTTCGAGTAGTGCATTCTACCATTTTTTCTGTTACCTTTTGCCAACGAGTACTAACTTTTACTACTTCTGTAATTTTCACATAAAGTAGTAAAGTTTATTTTCTTCCTAATTACAACTTCATACCTGAAGCCAAAAAAATATAGTAGGTATACATATCTTCTATAACAAAATACACATGGAAGTTTCTCATTTTTCTTTAGGGGTACATCCAATTTATGAATTTATTTTAAAATTTTCATAATAATAGAAAGAAATGTATGTTAACATTCTTCCACTTGCACTTGATTGACATTATCTCCCTTCAATTTTTTTTGACATTCTCTCTATATTACAAAATTAGTAATTTACTTGTAAAGTTGTAATACATTGTAAATAACTTATTAGTTATTTTGCATGTTTACAAAATATCACCCATACACATTACTCATGAACAATCACATTTTTGAAGAAAGATGATTGTCCATTGTCAGTGGAACAAAATATTCACGATTGAGAATATCATTACTTTTGTTGGTTAAAATCAATAAAGAAGATTGTTACATGGCAATTAAAGCCGACGATCAATACAATACCTATAAACTATTAAGTGGCATATTATTACGTTTACGCAATCGTAATCCCTTACTATTTATTTCACTTTTAGATAACAAATAGTTCTAGTTTCTATACCACTAAATAGTTATTATAAGCAACAATTTTTGAGGTGGAGAGAAAACACATAAGAAAAAAGTAGTTGAAAGAAGAAAGAAACATGTCTATTGTTCTTGTTGGAAAGATTTTTCTCCACCTACTTAAATTTCTCACGTATCAATCAAAGTGTACGTCACGTGCTAATAATATATATAATCAACATCCTAAACTATATACTCGCCTACCCACCACCATACAATTCGGTCCATTCCTCGCACCTTTTGATATATGTTTTCTTATAATAATTAATAATATTCTCAAAATCACTTCCGAACTAACTAGAAGGTTTCGAGAAAAATGTCAATCATATCAAATTATCGATCTTTTTGACTCTAGCACAGCGACATACCATCTTTTTCCCCTTTCATTGTTGGCCAATTTGTGTTCTTTATACAAAAATAGTGTTGGCCAATTTAGATGAAGTAATGATACTAATTAACTTGAATTTGTATTATTATTACTTAAACAAAGTTAAGCGGCATGTTTTGAGTCTTTTGACAAAAACAATTCTAGTCTCTTAAACAAAAGTCTACTCGTATATTAGCATGTTATTTGTAATCAATAGGTCTTTGTGCGCATGTGACAAAAAAAAAAAAAAAAAAAATATATATATTAGCATGTTACTTTTATTTCATTCGACATAAACACTATTTTTGTTAGATACAAACTTAATGTTTAATCACATGCACAAAGTCAGCGAATGAATTTACACGGTACAAATACGTATTATGCCGAAATTGAACAAATTTAAGCTAAGCAGTAATAAAATAACACTTATGAAAATTATTTATAAAACATCGAAATAGTATTAGTCCCAAAAAGGGGACTGTTGAGAGTCTTAGTGCTACATAAATATTCATACCAAAGGTACACACTTTGTATAACATAATCTGTTCACAAATACCCCATTCCACATCTTATGCATTTTTTTCTATCTTTCTTTTGAGTAGGGGGCTATATAACAAGAGTTAAAAACAAATAGAATTGTCAAGAAAAATATATGAAACTAAATTAAAAATGGAGAAAAAAAGAGAGGTTCCTTTCCTCTTTCGATCACAAACTTAATGATCATCATGAGATGTGCCATTTCTGTGCCGTATATATAATAATATAAGTACACAGTGAGTGTTGTATGCAGCAGCTTCAATAGTTTCGTTACCATACATCTCTCAAATATCTTCCAGTCGTTTGCAGATTCTTCACAAATCCCTCTGCTTTTGTCGAATCCATTGATCCCTGAAAACAAAAGACATAACGTCCACCAAATCAGTATCGGTTTGTGATTCGGACAATGATATGTGAGACTGGATCCAAACCACCAGAGACACGAACCTGTTCTTGAGCTATTGTGTGGAGAGATCTGTGAACGTCTCTAGCCATGCCTTTAGCGTCACCACAAACATATACGTAAGCTCCTTCAGAGATCATGCTCCAGATTTCTGACGCCTGTATTGCAAAAGATTTCGTTCAAGAATCTGAATCTATGAAGGTCAGAGTTTTGGATTGTACTAAGCTCGAGAAATTAGACATACCTTGTCCATCATCTTGTGCTGTACATATTGTTTGGTGGGTCCTTCACGAGAGAAGGCGACACTTAGTTCTGCAAGTGCACCACTCTCGACAAATCGTTGGAGCTCTTCCTCGTAGATGAAATCCTGCAAATATGAGAAGACTTGAGAAACTGAACAAACTGATAATGACAGGTGATGGGGATTGAGTTTTTAAGAAATGGATTTATTACCATTCTACGGTTTCTGCATCCAAAGAATAAAACTGATGGTCCAAGTTCAACACCAGATTCTACCAACGCGTGTCTTTCCTGAAGGAAACCTCTGAAAGGAGCCAACCCAGTCCCTGGACCGATCATGATGATCGGAACCTTAGAATCAGAAGGAAGCTTGAAGTTGGATTGCCTAACGAATATCGGCGCTGAGCAACAGTTTTCATCCATCTCATTAGACACAGCACTCTGTGATTACAATGAAAAAACAAAAGCACTCAGATTTAATCCTAGAGTTTGCATGTTTCGACAAGAAATAACACAAACAGAAAAAGGATTACGACAGGAGATGTTTGCAAGAAGCTGTCAGATTTAGGGGTTTTATTTACCTTCATCCAAGTCGAACACACTCCCTTATGAATCCTGCCGGTTGGCATCTTCTCATGAACCAGAGCACAAGTGACATGAATTCTAGTTTGAGCAATCCTATAAAAGTATACAGAACAATGTTCAATACACTAGAATACCAGATAGTCTCAGGCGAGCAATTTAAAGACAACAGACTAAGAAAATGAGAAGTACTCACTTGGGAGATGACGATATTGAATAGAACCTAGGCTGCAACCTTGGAGCAACTGCAGCGAAGAAGACACCAAGAGACGGCTTGGCTGAAGGAAACTCTGCCATCACCTCGAGTAGACTTCTTTGACTCTCTACTATCCACTTTGAGTATTCATCCTGGTGTTGCAAGGATTACAATTTATACTTGTCAGAAAATTTTACAATGTATAACAGAGAGGAGAAGCCAAAAAACTATTCAGGCACAAACCTTTCCAGCAGGTGATGCGAGGTGCTTTAATCGCTCTGCTTCAGCTGGATCAGATGCACTAGCAGCCAAAGCAACTAAAGCGGACTGCACGAAAACAATTGAATTCAAATCTCTATGACGACAAATGAAACTGGTCATTACCAGTTGCATAAAAAAATCAGACGTGATTCAACCAACCTTCTTAGGAGAACTCAAAACACAGGCATATCGAGTAAGCGCTGTTCTCAAGTTGCAAGGTAGGAATGGAGGAGGAAGCGAGCTGCTGATTGGTGTGCCATCTTCTTTATCAGAGTGAAGGGAGAAATAAGTATCAGGTGAGATACCCAGCACCCTAAGCGCTTCCTCTACAGTATCATCTAAATTATCACAAAGTACACCAACATGATCTCCAGTTTCGTACCTGACAGACGAGATACATTCTGTTATTCTCTAAGAATCTTCTGTACACATTCTTAACTAGCAGTAAAACTCACGTTAATCCACTTCCAGCAATGTCAAATTCCAAATGGGTGCACGAACGGTCAGATTCTGGAGTATGAAGCTCCCTTCTCACAGCAACATTTGCCCTTAAAAGCACAAAAACAAAGCACAGATAAGTTCAATGACAAGATTATAAGGAAAACAGAAAGAAAGAAGACGCCTGCAAGCTTGCATACCTGTAAGGATGTTGTGCATCAAACACAACATGACCATTCCCATTAGCCATGTTTTTCTCATTCAGTTTTGCATCCTCAGAGTCGTAAATAGAAACTCTGTATTCTAACACAGCTGCAGTGTATGGAGTAACAGCTGTATCACCTTCTTCCTTGAGCAATTTATCCAACTCAGGCCACAATGCTTCTCGCCTGCAAGATATAGCAAACTGAGATCAACAAATGTCCAATAGCAGCAATGTATATAAGCCGAAGAAAAAGATCTACAGGTCAAGTTAAATACCATGCGGTAAAATCATCTTCAATACACTGATCATCATCTCCAAGACCAACTTGTACAAGACGCTGTGCACCTGAGCAAACCACTCATCAAGTTAGAAAACAGTAATAATATAAGCAAACACAACACAACACAACAAGCTTAAAAGAGAAGAGACCAAGACAAGAAAACAAACCTTGTTCCACAAGGATATCATCTACAACTTTGGCAACCTGCAACCCAGATTCACAAAACAATTCTAATATCAGCTCCGTCCAAAAGCGTATAATATTGGAAAGAAACGTGGATCCTGTGAGAAAAACCATAAAAAGGGGAATAAAGAAACCTTATTAAAATGTTCATATTGTCTGTTTCCTAATCCAAACACGCCATACTTCAAGTTCTTGAAGCATTCTTCTCCTCTGTCATTCTCCTGTAAAAACACATGTTATACATCTTCAGAAACAAGAAAACAAAACCCACACGTTACATATAAACCAAGCCACACAAAAAAAAAAAAAAACTCACCTCGGTGAACCATTTGTAGAATCTCGCTGCATTATCTGTAGGTTCACCATCTCCATATCTAAATCCAGATTGTAAAAAACCAAATCAGCCACAACAAAATCAAAGATCAAATCCAAGAAGAAACAAAATCAAGAACTAACGTTGCTAAGAAGAAGAAAGCAACATCTTCTTTCTTCAATTTCTCCTCATACTCATCATCATCAGCTGCGTAATCGTCCTGTTAAAAATCCAATCGAAATAAGATTTTCACTATAAAAACCTCAAAAAAGTTAATAAACAAAAAGCATATTCTAAAAGTATATACCAAATCCACGATTTTGAATCTGGTCTTCTCGTATCTTACTCTAGCTTCATCACCTAAAGCCTGAAAATCACAAAATCAATCAGTATCATCATCTCCAGATTCCCAATCAAAATCAAGTAGACGAACGAAGAAATCCATACCTTAGCAAAACCTTCAGCAGTACCAGTCTGAGTTCCAAAGAAGATAGTAACCTTCTTCCTACCATCATCAACCTCATCTTCACGAGGTTTAATAACCAAAGGCTTAAGAGGCTCAACGCGTTTTGAATTTCCGGAACCAGATCTTCGGTAAACGAGCATAACGATGCATCCGATGAGAACAGCTATGGAAGTAGTTACGATCATAGCGAATTGACGATTCTCGATTAGCATAGTGGATAATTCCGCGGCTACGGATTCGTAAGCGGAGGCATTAGCAGGGTCGGAAACAACCACAGGTTCTCCTTTGATGATTGCTGACATGAGATCGAGAGGAGAAACCGTCATGGAGCTTGAAGAAGAAGGAGAAGAGGACATGGAAGAGGAAGAGGAAGAAGAAGAGAAGGAAGACGAGGAAGAAGAAGAAGATCTCTCTCTCTAGATCGGAGGGTTTGGTTAGGTGTGGTGTAGGTGAGAGAGAGACTCTTATGAGAGAGAAAATAAAAATGGAGAAGAAGAGAGAGATTTATATAAATTTGTTTTATTTTATTTTATTTTAATTTGTGTGTGTGTTTGTGTGATTGGGATGGTGAAATTATTAGCAGCGCTCACCAAACCAGACCGGTCAAACCGACCTACCGCGTTTGATTTTAAACCATATATGGTTGATTTGATTATGTTGTATTTTATTATCTTTTACATTTTTAATTATCAAGCATACTTATTTTAAAAAAATTCCCTACTAAATCAAAACGTTTAAAAATAATCGTTCGCAGACGGAAAACATGCTCGTGGTAAAATTATCGATGTAACAGTTTCTTAATTTGTAATAAAAAATAATAAATTTAGACGTTTAAAAAGAAATCAAAACGTTTAAAATTTTTCAGATTATCTTTTATTTTTTGTTTTTCCATAAATTAGTTAGATTATTTGTAGTATATGTGTAGTTTAAGAAACAAATATTTTCTTAATATAAAAAGAAACAAATATTTTTTAGTATAGTTAATTAGGTGGCTATCTAATATTCTTATATGGAGGATTTTGTTTAAGTTTAACATGTAGATATCTATATATATAAAAAGACCTTTTCTCTCTTCTCCTTAAGACACCTCATCATCCACATCATTATCACATTATATCTTTACAATAATTTTCATAATTTTAAATTTAATACACATATTAATTATTTTGGTATAAACATTATGAGAAGAATATGAAAAGTTATCTTTCATATCCTAAATTGGTTATTAACATGCTAATACTAATATGAAAAATTATTATTCATATTCTAAATTAAACAAAAACAATAAAAACTTATGTGAAAGTAATTTTTTTTTTAAAACAAATTAAAATAATATGTATTGGAATTATCATAAAAACTAAAATATAACAACTAAGCAATTAAGTTGATCTAGAATTAAACCCATAAAGAAAATATAAGTTCGTAAATTTAACATCTAATAAAAAAAATAAGAAAAAAAATAAAAGAATAATTGCAATTATACATAACTAAAATGAAAAAAAAAAGAATAAGAAAAACTATTTTTTAATATAAGGTCTCTTTAACTCAAATATGCCACTAATATTCACAGCCCATACATTTACATACGGCCTTCTTAATATTCACAACCCATCGCAACATAAATGCCCAACATAAATGCCCAACATACCTCTAGGTTTCTTCTTCTCTTCAGTAGTCACAGAACAACCGTTGAAACTAAAGCGACGCTTAATACCTCCATTAATGACCACATCCACGATTCCATCTCCCTTGCCCTTCCTGTAACGCATTCGTAATTCCTGCAACCCACTCTCCCAATCATTATCGTTGTCTACTTACTACAATTCACACAACCACCTTCAAGCTCTATTATATATAGATGCATAAATACAAGCTTAGAGTCTTATTCACATACTTCTCTCTCATTCTCTTTTCATACTCACTCTTTCACATTTACCAAAAATGACTGCCTCATGCATCATTTTCTCCTCCCCTATGTCAAGACGCCCTCTCGAACGTGTCCTCGCTAGGCAGCTTGGCTTTTGGGATGCATGTAACATGAAGAAAGGAGGGGAGCTCATGAGCATTAATATGCTCCTCATCGACGACAAGGTATTCTCTTCCCACCAGAAGCCTCCACGATTTTTAATTCACTTCCACTATTTGCGTTTAGACATGGCTTTCTTGATCTTCATAGATAGAATTATCCACACGCTTGATTCACACATGATAGCCTTTGTATTTTAAGAAATCCATCAGCCCTAGCATGTTTCATTTCCCTTCTCTACTGGTGAATTGATTTCAAAGTCTTTTTCACTTTATAAAATCGAATTTTACAAATCTATAACATTCGTTCCCATTCCTTTATTTCAGGAGATGACGATGCAAGGTTCAATCCATGTACAAGTCCTAACAATGCTTAAATCAATGTTGCATGAAGGATCCATCTATGTTATCAGCGGATTCGAGGTCAAAAGGAGCAACAACCGTTTCAAGCTCACTGATTTCCACCTCTCAATCCGGTTCACATCAACCACGTCTTTAGTCCTTAAATACCGAAACAACTATTTAGGTTCCATTTTACCATCTCCGAAACCAATCATATATTGTGTGGAGCTGGTGGTGAACGACGAGAGCAACATTTTGGCTTTCGTTGCTTTTGACAAAAACAATGAGAAACTCCCTAGAATGCATGCTGCCCATCTAGCAACTAAAATGGTATGCACAAAACCAATACGAACCACGGGAATCATTATCATTTTCATGAACAAAAAATCCAACTACGCTATTCTCACGAAGCATGGAGACACATAACAACTCTCACTCTTGAAATTGACAATGGTAGGAGAAGAATAAACAAACCCCTAAATCTCAAGAGGTGGTCGATTACAACTATTTCACTGTATTTAGTTTTTTTTTCATGCTACAATGGCGCACTTGCCTTTTTTTCAAAACAATTTTTGTCTTTTACTCTGTAGGACTTTTATCGCTCTCTCTACCTTCATCATGCTCAAGTTTGGGCCTAACATTAATTAAGTTTGGTAACATTATTTTATATCAATTCAGAGAATCCGAGTACATTGTGTATTTACAAAATTAGCTTCGTTTAAGAGGACGAACTTAACTTTGCTATTTTTATGATATACAAGAGCATTTATATTAAAAAAATAAGCATAATCAAAATATTAAGAAAGTAAGACTATAAAACAAAATCTAGAAATTAAAATATGTGAAACAAACCCGCGCAAAGCGCGGGCCAACCAGTAGTCTATATATATAAAAAGATTTTTCTCTCTTCTCCTTAAGACACCTCATCATCCACATAATTACCACATCATATTTTTACAATAATTTTTATACTTTTAAATTTAATACACATATTAATTATTCTGATTTAAACATTATGAGAAGAATATGAAAAGTTATCATTCGTATCCTAAATTGGTTTTTAACATGCTAAGTTGCAAACACTAATATGAAAAGTTATTATTTATATTCCAAATTAAACAAAAACAATAAAAACTTATGTGAATGTAATTTATTTTTAAACAAAATAAATTAAAATAATAAGTATTGAAATTATCATAAAAACCAAAATATAACAACTAAGCAATTAAGTTGATTTAGAATTAAACTCATAAAGAAAATATAAGTTTGTAAGTTTAACATCTAATAAAAAAAAAATGAAAGAAAATAAAAGAATAATTGCAATTATACATAACTAAAATGAAAAAAATAAGAAAAACTATTTTTAATATAAGGCATATCCAACTCAAATATGCCATTAATATTCACAACCCATAAATTTACATACGGCCTCCTTAATATTCACAACCCATTGCAACATGAATGCCCAACATATCTCTAGGTTTCTTCTTCTCTCTTCAGTAGTCACATAACAGCCGTTGAAGCTAAAACGACGTTTAATACCTCCATTAATGACCACATCCACGACTCCATCTCCCTTGCCTTTCCTATAACGGCTCCGTAACTCCTGTAACCCACTCTCCAAATCATTATCGCTGTCTACTTACTGCTATTCACACCACCACCTTCAAGCTCTACAATACACTCCCTCCGTTCTTTTATATTTGATGTTTTAGATTTTTTACACATATTAAGAAAACACATAAGTGCTTAGTTATAAATGTCTAATTTTTTGAGCTAAACAATTTTTCATAAGTTTTAGCCAATAGTGATTCTATAAAATGAGTTAATATGTTTTGAAATCAATAATTCACCATTATACATTCATTATAATTTCATTGAAAATGTAAAAAATCAATCTTTTGAAAACAATTTTTTTTCTCTAAAACATCAATTAAAAAGAACGGAGGGAGTATATAGGTGCATAAATACAAACTTAGAGTCTTATTCACCTACTTCTCTCTCATTCTCTCTTCATACTCGCTCTTTCACATTTACCAAAAATGGTTGTCTCATACGTTCCTTTCTCCTCCCCTACGTCAATACGCCCTCTCAAGCGTGTCCTAACTAGGCTGCTCGGCTTTTGGGATGCCCGTAACATGAAGAAATGAGGGGAGCTCATGAGCATTGATATGCTTCTCATCGACGACAAGGTATTCTCTTCCCACCAAAAGCCTCTACAATTCTTAATTCACTTCCACTCTTTGCGTTTAGACATGACTTTCGTGATCTCCATAGAAAGAAATATCCACACGCTTGATTCACACATGATAGCCTTTATATTCTAAGAAATCCATCAGCCCTAGCATATTTCCTTTCCCTTCTCCAATGGTGAATTGATTGTAAAGCCTTTTTCACTTTATAAAATCAACTTTTACAAATCTATAACTTAGTTCCCATTCCTTTATTTCAGGTGACGATAATGCAAGGTTCAATCCACGTACAAGTTGTTTCGTGAAGGATTCGTCTATCCTATCAGCGGATTCGAGGTCACAAGGAGTACCAACCGTTTCAAGCTCACTGATTACCACCTCTCAATCCGGTTCACATCAACCACGTTTTTAGTCCGTAAATACTGAAACAACTATTGAGGTTCCATTTGACCATCTCCGAAACCAATAAGATATTGTGTGGAGCTGGTGGTGAACGACTGGAGCAAGACTTCTGTTTTCGTTGCTTTTGACAAAGACAATGAGAAACTCGCTAGAATGCATGCTGCCCATCTTGCAATTGAAATGGTATGCACCAAACCAATACGAACCATGGAAATCATTATCATTTTCACGAACACAAAATTTAACTACGCTATTATCACGAACCATGGAGACACATAACAACTCTCGCTCTTGAAATTGACAAAGGTAGGAGAAGAAAAACAAACTCCTAACTCTCAAGAGGTGGTGAATTACAACTACTTCACTCTACTTACTCTTTTTCATGCTACAATGACACACTTACCCTTTTTCAAAACAATTTTTGTCTTTTACTCTGTATAACTTTTATAACTCTCTATGCCTTCATCATGCTCAAGTTTGGGCCTAAGATTAATTAAGTTTAGTAACATTATTTTATATCAATTCAGAGAATCAGAGTACATTGTGTGTTTACAAATTTAGCTTCGTATAGGAAGACGAACTTAACTTTCCTCTTTTCATGATATACAAGAGCATTTATATTCAAAAAAGTAAACACAATCAAAATATTAAGAAAGTAAAACAATAAAACAAAATCTAGAAATTAACATATGTAAAACAAACCTGCGCGAATCGCGAGCCAACCACTAGTATATATATATATATATATATATAACTCATATGTTTAGTCATAATTAATCTTCTTAAAACAAAAACAAAAAATGATGAAGTGACACTTTTGTTAGAGAGTGTTCATTTTGGTACAGTTAAACCTCTATAAATTAATAATGTTGGGACCGGGATAATTTATTAATTTAGAGAGAATATTATTTTATCGATAAATTAATAATTATTAATTTATAGAGAAAAATCTGTTTTTGGTAAGATTTTTATTAATTTGTTTTTTCGAATAATGTTATATTATGGAATTTAATGAATCTATTTGCAAATTAATGAAATTTTGATTAAATTTTTTGATTATCGCAATAGAGTGGATGATATTATCATAATAGACGATCAAACTAAAATGGTATACTATGTATAAAATTTAGAAAAAATCATAGTTATTATCCCTAATGTCGATGAATACATTTAGAAAGCGTTATTATAAAGAATCAATTATTTTGCCTAGAATTTTTACAAGTTTATGGTAAAGACCGGAAAAAAAATTTATAAATTTTTTTGATGTAACACTTAAATTAAAAGATAAGGCTAATGAGATTTTCATTTTTAAGTTAAAACAAAAATCACTAAAACCATGTTTAGTACATTATCATATATATATACATAATTATATATGATTATTAATTTATGCTATTATTGGGACCATATTTTACATAGGAGTTTCAAAAAAATTATTATCTTATCATTTTATCAAATTGACTTGATTTTTACATTGGCCCGACTCGGGACCGGGATAATTTATTAATTTATGGTGTTTATTAATTTATCGAGTATTAATTTATCGAGGTTCTACTGTATTATTTTACGATTTATTTCATTTTAAAGCACAACCGTTATAAGAATTAAGAGATATTTAAATATGAATTTTATTTTCTAAAAAAAATATTTTTTTAATACTCTATATATATATATATATATATATATATTTAGTCATATAATAACTAGTTAACGAAAAACGAATCGCCAAATGTTAAATAAAAACCAACAACACGAATCTTGACATGGTGGTGTTGATTCCATCGATTGATACATAAATTGGCTATGCGGACCACATCGGACTGTCTGAAAACCTACGACTAAAGCATTTTCAGGATTAGAACGAAAGTCAGTCCAATCTGAAAATGTACCAAACCTAACTATAATTAAATTTACTTATATAAATGAAATCCCCTCAGAGATACTCATCCAAATGCTATAAATATATTTACTTGCTTTGTTTTTGTGGAGGTTGCGTAATGGATATAAGTTGAATTGTTCGTCTTTCAAAAACAAAAGAGCATAGATTACGTGTCGTATGTAACATTTCCGGATGGTGCATATGTTCGTTGCCATATAGGTTTAAGAGTATAGAAGCCACACTTGGACACATACTCGTGATTGTAAGCATAATTTTACATGAACCCTAAAATCTTTAAACATCTAAGTTAATCACATAATAGAATCTATGAGGAGGTCTATCGGATTACCTCCAGCCATTGTAGAGGAAGACGGAAAGCCTGATCTCTGAGATAGGAGTTAGGTTTCTCTCACCTGGCCTATAAACTTCTTTTAGGTGTTGTGAATTGGGATGCCTTTATGATGGACTAAAGGCATATATTTATAGGCGGAGAGAGGACCTAATTCCTCATTAGGGTTTCCTTTAAGTTAATCTCAACCGTCCATCAAAGTAGGATTAATTAGGAATTAACTCCATTATTTCCATTTATCTGGTTACCAAATATATTATGGAATAACATTATTCTAATAGAAAACGGAAACTATAAGACCACATAATTGGAAAAAGGAAATATTATAATATATTCCTTACAGTCTCCCACTTGGTCGTTAGTAAGATCCATTAATGTTTTCTAATAAGAATCATAAGGCCGACATAATATGTTATTCACTGTATTTCATTTTGGTCATCATAAGTGTCTTCACTAATCTAGTAATCAATGGGAGTCATGGCGGTCACACATCATTCTGCAACATGATCCCTTCTATGTACTACTGCATTGACTAACATCATAGCTAGACCATAAACATAAGTAGGAGTTATCGAAATGGTCCCTTTAGTGTCTTTAAATAAAGACGCATTCTGTTATCATAAATCCAACAACCAATAATGTGTGTGCACATTGGAAAACAGAATATATAAAAGATGTAAAAGTCATAAGAGATCTCAAATAAATGTCAAAATAGGATAACATAATCAAACAACATAATTAAGAGCTATCCTCAAGACCCATACTTTCAGCATGCTTATGGAAAATCTTAGGAGGTAAAGCTTTCGTAAATATGTCTGCAACCATAACCTCAGTGCCTATATTTTCTATGACAAACTTTCCTCTTTTGACATCTTGCTTAAGTGATAGATATTTAAGGTCCATATGCTTGGCTCCCTTAGATATCCTATCATGCTTAGAGAAGAACACTGCGGCTTGATTGTCACAATAAAGAGTTAAAGGCTGGTCAACAAAACTCAAAGCCCCAAACTCTGACACGAAATTCCGCAACCATGTTCCTTGAATTGAAGCCTCATAACATGCCACATACTCAGCCTCCATAGTGGAAGTGTAAATCAACTGCGACTTTTGGCTTTTCCATGAAATGGCACCTCCGCCAAGGAGATACACATAGCCAAGAGTGCAATGCCTAGAATCATGACATCCAGCAAAATCTGAGTATGAAAATCCAACCATCTGTAGATGTGTTGATTTTCGATATGTGAGCATGTAGTTTCTTGTTCCCTTTAGGTATCTCAAAACCTTCTTTGCAGCTTGCCAATGAGTGAGTCCTGGGTTACTCTGAAATCTTCCCAGCATGCCAACTGCGTGGCTGATATCAGGTCTAGTACAAACCTGAGCATACATCAAACTTCCCACAAGTGATGCATAAGGATAATTTTGCATCTCATTACGTTCCATTTCATTCTGCGGACATTGCTTAAGATCAAGCTTGTCACCTTTCTGCATAGGAACAATGCTAGAAGAACATTTCATCATGCCAAATCTCTCAAGAATTTTATCTATATATGCTTTCTGAGACAACCCTAAAATTCCAAGTGACCTGTCACGGAATATTTCAATTCCTATCACATAGGATGCCTCACCCATATCTTTCATGTCAAAATTCTCTGAGAGGTAGTTCTTAGTCTCATGTAATAGACCAAGATCACTACAGGCCAATAAGATATCATCAACATACAGCACCAAAAATATGAACTTACTCCCACTGATCTTGAGGTATATGCATGGATCGACAATGTTTTCTTTGAAACCAAATTTTGTAACGGTTTCATCAAACTTTAGATACCATTGCCTCGAAGCTTGTTTCAGTCCATAGATTGATTTCTTTAGTTTGCAGACCATGTCTTCCTGACCTTCGATAATGAAGCCTTCAGGTTGACGCATATAGACTTCTTCTTCTAAGTCTCCATTAAGAAAGGCAGTTTTCACATCCATTTGATGTAACTCGAGATCATACTGAGCTACTAATGCCAAGATAATTCTGAGTGAGTCTTTCCTAGACACAGGTGAGAAAGTCTCACTGTAATCGATGCCTTCTTTTTGATTAAAACCTTTGGCTACAAGTCTAGCTTTATATCGTTCAACATTGCCAGTACAGTCGAGTTTGGTCTTAAAGATCCACTTACTCCCGACTGCTTTGTGTCCTTCAGGCAATGGAACAATGTCCCAAACTTCATTCTTAGCCATCGATTCCATTTCATCCTTTGATGCATCTTTCCATTTATCAGAATTAACATCTTTCATGGCTTGTGAATAAGAAACCGGATCTCTAATATTCCCTTCTCCAGATTCTAATAAATAAACCAAGTAGTCATCGGAAATAGCAGATTTTCTCTCTCGAGTAGATCTTCTTAATGCTGGTTCCTCTTGAACTACAGGTTCATCATCATTAGTGGCGATATTATCATTGTGGAATGGATGATCATTATCTGGATTTTCCTCGTTGTCTAACAATTCAACAACATGAGGATCTCCAGTAACATTCGGAATCAAAGGTAAGGGAACATCAACCCTGATTTCATGAATGTCCACATCTTGAACTTTATCACTCCCACTGATCTCGCCATTCTCATAGAATCTGGCATTACTGGTTTCTACTATTCTCGTAGTATGGGTTGGACAGTAAAATCTATATCCTTTAGACTTCTCAGGGTAACCAATAAAGAAACCACTGATCGTTCTGAAATCTAATTTCTTTTCATGTGGGTTATATATTCTTGCTTCAGCTGGACAACCCCAAACTTGGAGATGTGACAGACTAGGTTTCCAGCCTTTCCACAGTTCAAAAGGAGTCTTAGGAACTGCTTTGCTAGGAACCCTGTTCAAGATATAGACTGCAGTACGTAATGCATCCATCCACAAGGATATAGGTAAGTTAGCATGACTCATCATGGATCTAACCATTCCCATATACGTTCGATTACGCCTTTCAGCTACACCATTCTGCCATGGAGAACCAGGCGTTGTGTACTGAGCTACGATTCCTAATTTCTGGAGAAGTTTGGCAAAAGGTCTAGGATGTTGTCCTGTTTCATCATACCTGCCATAAAATTCACCACCTCTATCTGACCTAATGATTTTCACCTTTCTATCTAATTGTCTCTCTGCTTCAGTAATGAACGCTTGGACAGCATCCACAGATTGAGACTTTGCATGCAATAGATAGAGATAACAATAACGTGAATAATCATCAATAAAGGTAATGAAGTACTTTTCACCTCCAAAAGTTGGAACGTCAAAAGGTCAACAAATATCTGTATGTATGATTTCAAGAAGCTGTGTACTTCTTGTGGCTCCTCTTTTAGTGTGTTTAGTTTGCTTACCTTTAATGCAATCTATACACTCTTTATGATTAGTAAAATCAAGATTCGGAATGACTCCATCTTTTACCAACCTTTTAATTCTTTCACTAGAAATGTGTCCTAGTCTTCTATGCCACAAAAAATACGATTCATCCGCACATGTTTTACGCTTAAGTCCTCGTTTAGCTTGCAGGGTGAGATGTGTTTCAAAATGTTGATCAGCCAAATTTAAACGATAAAGACCATCAACTAATATTCCAGAACCAATTCGATTAGAGTTTAGGAATAAATTAAAACAACCATCTCCTTGAGAGGATTTAAAACCAGCTAAATCAAGTTTGCTTACTGAAACTAAATTACGGGAAAAAGATGGAACATAAAGAGTCTGAAATAAATCCAAACTAAATCCACTATCCAAAATGAGACGATAAGTGCCAATAGCTTCAACTGGCGCTTTGTCTCGGTTTCCCATAAATAAGTAGTTTTCACTTGGATTTATACTCTGGGTCGTAAGGAATCCCTGCAAGGAATTCGTAACATGTACATTAGCACCGCTATCAATCCACCAAGTGTTAGAAGAAACATGAGTAAGATTAGTTTCAAAAAAGCTTACTGAACCCATAAGGTTACTTTTTCGAACCATTCTTTTCTTTTATGACTATCCTTCTGAAAGTGTCCAGACTTTTTGCAAAAGTTGCATCGGTCATCTTTCTTTGCCTTTTTCTTCTCTTGGTCAGCATCATTCATTCTGGGTGGTGCTCTTTTATGGCTCACTTGATGCCTTTTCCCAGCTTTAAGTCCAGCTCCTTGGACATAATGGGCAAACTTAATACCTTCACGACCAAGCCTAGCCTCCTCTTAAACCAATTTATTGGCCAATTCATTAGAGGTCCATCTCTCATCAATTGCATTATAATTGATTTGAAATGGTCCGAATTGAGGAGGTAGTGAATTTAGGATAAACTGAACGAGAAAAGAATCGTCCACGCTCATTCCCAAATTCTTCAGCTTAGCCGCAAGGTTGGTCATTTCAATGCAATGTTCATGCATAAACCTTGCGCCATCATGCTTCATGGTTGTAAGATCTGCCATAAGTTTCCCTGCAAGGGATTTGTCTGCAGTCTTAAACCGTTCTTCTATAGATGCCAGATAAGCATTAGCTTTGTCTGCAGCCGGAAGGGAAGTCTTAATGTTACTAGCTATAGTCATCCTTAAGAACATGATGCTCAATCTGTTGGCTTTCTCCCAAGCTTTATGGAGAGCCTTTTCATCCTCAGTACTTTTATCAGTAAGTGGACTTGGCTCGTTTTCACGAAGTGCCAAATCCAAATCAAGTACTCCTAAAGTGAACTCAACTTTCTCTTTCCATTATGAGAAGTTGGTTCCAGTGAGGATTGGAACAGCAGAGACCATGGATGACAAGTTAGCAGGAAAAGCTGCAATTTAGAGATACGACAAGTCCTAATTAGGCTTCTAAAACATAATCAACACAAGTAAATGAATGCATATGACATGAAACTAAGGTGTTCCTGTGGGTAATCACCAAATTCTCAAGAAAAGCCATAGATTCAGGAAAGCATTATTGAGTGAAGTATTGAATTATTTAGACTTAGTTATCTGTGGATATCCTAAATCTTCACATATACAAGCACTCCATAAGATATTAATCAAAATTCAGATTTCTAGTCTGCCTGTGGGTAACTAATTACTACATGAATTGATCAAATATGCAAATCATTATGGGATGAATTCACTGTGGTGATATCCAAATCCTAATTTTGCACTTTTATGAAACATATGTTCTGCACGAATTATGCACAGAATAATCTGTACGAATTTTTCAAAATGAATCTGCACCAATTATGCACATAACGTTTCTGTACGAATTATGCAAGAATATGTTCATAATAAAATTCGCACGGATTATGCACGAAACAGATCTCCATAAAATAATTTGTGAAAAAAACCCTAATTTCACAGAGAACGAAATTCGCACGAAACAATAATTGTGGAAACATAAACTTTCAGCCGCACGAATTTCGCACAGAATCAGATCTAAGAAAATTTTCAATTTGCAGAAAAACCCTAATTTTGCACAGAACAAAAAATTTCAATTTTCAGAAAACCCGAATTTTGCACAGAAGCAGATCTACGAAAATTTTCAATTTGCAGAAAAACCCTAATTTTGCACATACGATTTTCACATAGATCTATTACTCTTAATGGATTAAACAGATGTTTTGCAACCTAAGCTCTGAAACCACATGTAAGCATAATTTTACATGAACCCTAAGATCTTTAAACATCTAAGTTAATCACATAATAGAATCTATGAGGAGGTCTATCGGATTACCTCCAGCCATTGTAGAGGAAGACGGAAAGCCTGATCTCTGAGATAGGAGTTAGGTTTTTCTCACCTGGCCTATAAACTTCTTTTAGGTGTTGTGAATTGGGATGCCTTTATGATGGACTAAAGGCATATATTTATAGGCGGAGAGAGGACCTAATTCCTCATTAGAGTTTCCTTTAAGTTAATCTCAACCGTCCATCAAAGTAGGATTAATTAGGAATTAACTCCATTATTTCCATTTATCTGGTTACCAAATATATTATGGAATAACATTATTCTAATTGAAAACGGAAACTATAAGACCACATAATTGGAAAAATGAAATATTATAATATATTCCTTACAGTGATAACATATCTAACCACACGACCCGTTATATGACAATGAGTCCTTGACAAAAACAAATCATTTCCTTAAGCAAAAACAAATCACTTTTGATTTTCACGTATCATTATGTTAGATACGTGACCAAAAAAAAAAAAAAAATCGTTAGATACCATATAATGCTGTGTTGACCAAAATTTTGGCATTCTTGTTACAATTGTGTAAGAAATTTGCCTGCTTAGCCATATAGTATGCTCAGACCTATTTAAAAGACTGTTTCGCGATGTTAGGTAAATAAGTATGATTATTAGTTCTTAACTGAATGTATTAGTAAGAAAATTATTTAGAATTGTGAACCTAGTTGAGAAATAAAAAATTGACAACTAAATTTATTTATTCCAAGGTCAACCCAAAAAAGCATTTATTGTCCATTATGTTAGCGGCATGCTATTGCACCTCCCCATTCCTTTTCTAATTGATCTGTTAAAACATTTTATTTATACACATTAATTAAAAAATAAGATTATAAATTTGTTATTAGGAAAAGGCATTAATACTCAGTTACTCACGTAGTGTTTACGTTTTTTTTTTTTCTCAACAACACGTAATGTCTACGTATTTGTTTGTTAGTGTTTACACTAAAATCAGCAAAAAATTAACCCAAGAAACAAAAATTAAAATCTGTGAGTCTGTGACAGTAATCATAATAAAAAGAAGTAGATCATGGTTATATTATATGAATTATTTGTTGGGTTCAAGTGTTTCATCTTTCAACCTTTTTGGAGGTGTCTCTTTAATAGCTGTGATTTTACTATTAAATGCACCAATGATTTAAATTTACTCTTTAGCTTATAATTGGATTTGGATACCTTTTGGTTCTCGAAAATTATAGTATACTATTCAATAGTATAACATATGATGGTCTTCATAATTGGATACTTTTTAGTTTTGCAACATTATATTATGTAATTATTCATGATGCATGGTCAGTCCGACAGTGAAATTATAGATGATACATAAAGCTAAAGGTTTTATGGGTTGGTAGTTAAAATTTTCACCATCCTGAACACGTTGCGCACTACGTGAATTAAAGCTCCGATAAATCATGTGTAGCTGAAAAGTATAAAATTACCAAGTTTAGATTTATATATATATATATTTTTTTTTTCACAACGGACTATAAATGTGAGTGAATCAAAATAAAATTTCAGTGCTGCGAGTATGAGAAACGATACAATACAATACAAATAGATGAAATTTTGTTAGTATTTCTTAACATCTCAACACCAAAAGCAAATGATTTTAATCTGTCGACCCAAATGACTTTGGACCTGTTGAATCTCGAGTCGGTCAAGCTGGTTGGTTGGTCAAATATGACAGAAACTTTGACTCTTTTTTAATTTTCTTGTTACCAAGCACTTTTTGTTTCCATGCAATAATGTACACTAGATACTGTAAAATAAAAATATCATTCTAAAAAGACAAAGCAATAATATTAATTAATAGTTTAAAATGAAGTCTAGTAAGAAAGTTCCTTAGCGCAGACGCAGACATGTTGCAAGATTGAAGGTCAGCCTTAGCCAACTCGTATGTCAAAGTTGTTCAATCCAAATATTTAGTCGAGCTATTTAAGGTTAGAACATATGTATCATTTTAGAAATCGTTAGACGATAAAAGGATGATTAATAACTATTTTTGTTGTGTTTGTTTATTTTCCATAATCTAATGAATTTACACTCAAATCTATATTTGGATAATTACCAATCGTAAAATTAAAATTTAAACCTAGACCGACATAGAAATTTGCCACCACGTAGCTCCAAATGATGTTGGGAACGGGCTCACAGTCTCAGATTGGTTAGTGGTTACTATCACAACTCGATCGACATTTCATGTCAACATCACGATTATGCCAAAAACAATCTATTAGATCTTCAAAGAGATTCACCACAATGATCATGAACAGAGCCGTTCCTAAGATTACGTAGGCCAGAAGCGAAACCCCACAAAATTTTAATACTAAAAGTCAATCAATTATGCATATCTAATCCAAAATCCAAATCAAATATTTTTAAAATCGTAATAACAAAAATTAATATAATTTTTTTTTACTATTGCTGCTTATGAACGATGAAAAACGAGTTGTAAGATATAATAGAAAAGAAGTGACCAAAGTTATAAGAAGATGAAAATGATTAAAACTCGTTAATTACTTTAATATTTTGTTTTAGATTATCGTTTTAATTAATAAGTTGTTTTTATTTTTCATTTATAAATGCACATAAAATATTTTTCTATTAGTTTATTTTTCTAAAAACTGAAAATTTTGAACTACTTTTTTAAAAAGGCCGATTGACTATTTTCAAAAAAAGAAAGCCGGAAGCGAATGCCTCAAATACCACCACCAAGGCACGACCGTGATCATGAATGATGAAATACCTTAACTCACGAGTCTTTCTTCTTTTGTTTGTCTCATGAGGTAAATTACCTCGTGTCTTTTTCTTTGTTTTTTCCTATGACATCTTGCTAACAATCTCAACACATAACCATTAAAGATAAGAATCGTAAAACTATAGTACTATGTTGTTAGGAAATCTCGTAAATTACATAATCTTTATGTTATGATATTTGTTTATACCCATTTAGAGATCAATATCCGTTTCAGTTGGTATATATTATGGTCGTAACGTATCATCCAAAAACACATGCTAAAAATGCCTCAAACAATTTTTCCCCTTTACGAAAACTCATTCCCAAAAGAAATCAAAGTGTGAAACGGTGAAGATATATATTACAAAACTTATTTCTGATTCGATAAATATAAAATCGATGATATAATACCATTATTTTCGACAGAAAATTAAATTAGTAATTGAATCATATCCTTTTTCATATATTTTTTGCTGTTATCAATCGTTTTAAGCTATTAAAACAAAGTGGTTTATTAGTGGACTTGATTGGAGTTATGTTGGGCCCAAAAAATGCAAAGGAGAGAGAGGCAATAAAAAGCACACGTAGTAAGAGGTTGAAGAGCAATACGGTTTTCATTTTGGTTGATAGGAAACTGTGAATCTATGAATCCAAAACTTCCCACGTAGACAAATCTGAACCACTTTGTTCATCCATTTCCCCATCAAACTTTATACCTAAACTTTATACCTAAACTTTATACCTAAAAAGAGTTTCTATACTTGGTAATGACTTTTATTTTATACTTTGCTATAAACTTTTGGCTGTAGAGATTTTGGCTGTAAGTGCTTTGACTGTTATCTTAAATTTTAATAAAAGTCTGTTTGGTAATATATAATATTTCGAAGCTGTGACAGTTAATTTAAAAATTATTTATAAAAAATTGTAAATAAAAATAATTTATCACATAAATCTGAGAAAATTATATTAATAAATATATTTTTAGATTTTTTTTCATTCCATTTGCAATTTTTTTTTTTCATCATTTTGCAAAATTTTGATAATTTATTGATTTATATAAAAATAGATCTCAAAAGAATAGAAAAAGAGATAATAATTAGTCAATCAATGTTTTTGAGTTTTAAAGTTATTTATAAATTTTAAAAGAGTTTAAATGATTTTTTGAAAAGAGGAGAGAATAAAACATTTAAAACTATTTATTTTTAACTTAAAGCCACTCCAACGAAAAAAGTATGAATGAAAGACAAAAAAATAAAAGAAAAGCTTTGAAGACTTTAAAATCTTTTAAGACAATAAATCATGCTTGGCAAAAACATGTCTTTTAAGGCTTTCAATTTTTTTAAAGACTTAAAAGACACCTTACCAAACACCCCCTATATAATATTTTGTTGTTATTATATCAACGTAAGAAAAAAGTCGTATTAACTAACACAAAATATTTGTTCTTTGGCATTGATTTAAGAGTAACTATACTAAATATTATGTTTTCTATTTTTAATGTGGTATCTAACACTTTCCAAATCATAATATAGTATCTAACAATTAATCAACATAAAATTCCAATTATACCCTTATTCTTTGTACAAAATAATGTAAATAATAAATAAATAAATAAAACATAAAAGGAAAACAATTAGAAAAACATTATTTTTACCCTAATCCCTATTGTTTTTGTAACACCGTCTTCCTTTCTTCTCTATTCCTCTCTTCATATCTTCTCTCGTCCTCTCTTCTCTCTTGGTCGTTGAACTAATCTCTTTTCTCTTGGTCGCCGAGTTAGTCTCTTTTCTCTTGGTCTCTTGTCCAATTTTACACAATTTCATCTAAGAAGATGAAAGATCCTAAGTTGCCCAAGAGATGTTTCGTTATGGTAGTGAGTTCATCAACAACAAAGTAAATCTT
This sequence comes from Arabis alpina, assembly GCA_900128785.1. NCBI lineage: Eukaryota > Viridiplantae > Streptophyta > Magnoliopsida > Brassicales > Brassicaceae > Arabis > Arabis alpina. The sequence goes on from LT669794.1 coordinate 13,207,552, forward strand.
CAGTAGAGGAGGGAATATGTGAAGAAGAACAAGACATAATGGTTGGAGAAGAGAGAGAAAGGCCAAACAGATCTCCATATACAGATCTCTATATTGGTCAAATATTGTAGTGAACTATCTCATCAAAATAGTGAACTATCTCTCGGAATGTATATATGGTTAATTTTCAGTATTATAGTGAACTATCTCTTGATTGCAAATACTACTATATGCCTTTATAGTGAACTATCGCTTGATTACAAATCCACTATTATAGTGAACTATCTCTTGATTGCAAATACTACTATATGCCTTTATAGTGAACTATCGCTTGATTACAAATCCACTATTATAGTGAACTATCTCTTTCGAACTATCTCTTCCGAATAGTGAACTATCTCTCGGAATAGTGAACTATCTCTAATCATGTTCTCAATTTTTTTCCCTTCCGCAAAAAAAAAAAAACTGTGAAAAAGGCTTTATGATAGATCTAATATTTTAGAGACTTTTTTTGGATTTATTTATTTTCCTTCATTGTTTTTGCAAGTGTAATTTCGTCCAAATAATAATTCTCTCTGCTATTTACCTAAATCTAATCATACACATGTTACTTCCCTAATTATGTCTACCAAAAGTAATATTAAGCTAATTCACCCTTGATTTAAAATGATCGGCTTTTGGTCTCATTATAAATTTATAGCTTATAAGTGTACTTCTTGTGGAAGCATCTTTGGCCCAATGGTTGACTAAATGTTTAATTAGGTTTCTACGCCTGAAGGTCAGGTTCGATTCCTAAATATTACGATTTATTAATAAATCTGCAGATTAATGGAGGCAAACTTACATGAGGTCCCCAACGTAGCGCAATTAGAACCGTTCGCCATGATTTCACACAGTAAAGGTAGAAGGTGTCCATCACGAGCATGGAGCACGAAGTATTGTCTGTCGTGGATCTGTTAGGGTTTTGAAATATCACGTTCGTCATCAAATATTAAATATATATGCAAACGTCGACTGATTTAAGTTGCCATTAATAAAAACAAAAATTAAAGCACTTGTTAGTAGAACCGTTCCTAAAATTACCAAGGCTAGAGGCAAAACTCAAAAAAGCTTTGATTTATATAAAATAAAGTTGTAAATAATCATGTTATACATCATTTTATAAAAGATTATGCATAAAGCTTTTCTGATAAAGATACTACAATATATAATCACAAAATCACAAAATTAAAAGCCAATCAATTATGCATAATTTTTTTGTCTAGTCTAATCCAAGTTCCAAATCAAATATTTTAAAAATTTATAATAACAAAACTATAATATAAAAGAAGTATATTTGTGAAATGTTATTGTTGTTTCTAAACAATGAAAAATTAAGTTGTATGGTTTGATTGGGGGAAGAAGTAGCCGAAGTTAGAAGATCAAAATGGTTAAAGCTTGCTAATTACCCTAATAATATGGCCGAAGCTTTTATATCATGGCTTGCGTTCCATGATAGACTCTCTATCGGAGATCGTACTCAATGTTGGGGAAATCACCAATCTTGTTCTCTTTGTGGAGAACAAAACGAGACCCGAAATCATCTATTCATGGCTTGTCCGTACTCTTTTACAGTATGAACAACTATTGCCTCTAAGTTGCTTCGATCAAGAATCACTCTCGATTGGACACAAACACTTAGCTCGCTGCTTCGGAACCGTCTCTCATCGCTGGACAACTCACTTGCTTGTATGGCTTTTCAGTCCACTATCTATTGGCTATGGAGGAAAATGAATGGTAGGATTCATAATAACCCCACCAATCCTCTCACTCCACTGCCACTACGATCCATTACGAAACGCAAAACCGTCTTTTACATCATGATGATGAAGGAGAAGGGTTTGCTCGATGGAACACAATCTCACGGATTTGAACTACAAGATTCCTTGTTGTTATAAAAATAAATATGATATACCTCTGTTTTGGATTTTTTTTTGTTTATAAACAGGTTGACCAACCAGTTTAATATTGGTTCCTTTGTAATTTCTTTTTGTTGATAAATAAATTTCACATTTCAAACAAAAATTGTTTATCATTTTAATTAATAACTTGTATTCATTTTTTTAATATTAAATTATTTTTAGAGAAAACTAAAAGCTTTAAAATATTTTTAAAAAGAGGTCGATTGAATTTTCATCAAAACGAAAGGGATGCATGCCTCTAATTCCTCCACATAGGCACAACTATGCTTGTTAGTTGTTATTGTATAAATGAAAAAAAGATTTGTATATATGTGTACAAAACAATACAACTATACATACTGTATAAATAAATTTTTGGCTTATCATGATATTTTAGCATTGCGTGTGTTGTTTTTTATAGGCAATGTTGTACGCTGACAATAGGACACATATGGTGGTGGACATTATCCACCACAACCATACATTATTTTCATAATGTAACAACCAAATATATTACATATAAAACTATAATTGCTTTTCAAATTCTTTCATAATGTTACAACTAAATTTATTAAATATAAGAGTTCTTGTGCAAAGAACATTTTCTATTAGACGAGAGAAGTGATATGAGAAAAGGGAGTTTGCAATGGATCAAAACTTGTAAATAAGATAGACCATTGGAGCATGATCTATGATCCTAATTTGAAATAAAAAAAACCTGAAAGTAGAGAAATCTTTTGTTAGGAAGATAGCAGCCTCAAAGGAGAAAAAATGATTGAGATAAGCTCGAGATATTTAAGTTTCGAAAAACGGAACCAAAAATTTAAAGAAAACGTTTAAGGACATTTAGAACAACACATGCTTCTATAACTATATGTAATTTAATATGTAATTGTTAAAAGTGAAAACAGTATCAGTGGTGTATAACCTGTATGCGGAAAGTCACCTAGTTAAAAGTGTCTTACAACCAATATTTTTGTACGAAGAAAGCTTATAATTTGTTTTTATGTATAAATATAGATATAAGACTTTAGAAAAAAGCTTTTTAAATTTTAGAAACCTAATCGGTGGTTTTACTTATTTGTGCTCTGGGCCGGACTTAATTGAGCATGCCCATAATTATTTTTATTATTGAACCAACCGTGATGCAGAGATAGCTTCATGCTTTTTATTGTATTGATAAGAATACTATATGTAAAAGATATGGAAAGTTTATTCTTTTAACAAAAAGATGAACTTAAAGTTATTATAGTTTAAACAAGAATTGTAAAGTTTTAGTCAATTCAAACCATAATAAATGTTCTTCAATTAATGGAAATGAAGTAATACTTCAGTCAATTAACCTCCATCTATATATACCCACAAATAAAATCAAATAATAAACAATAACCTTACTTTGAGTTTCATATCTGTTGAACAAAAAGTTACAACATAAATGGCACAAAAAATGTGTACTATGATGTTGGTGATGGTATTGGTGATAATGGAATGTCGTCTTAATACATGTAATGAAATGGATACTAATAAAACGAAGGAAGAAATTTATTATGTCTTCGAGATTGCTTTACCAAATGCGACAAAGATGATGACTGGTGTCGGATTAGTTGCTACGACATTTGTGATCCCGCACCACCACCTCTTCAAGAGTAAGTATTTTCTACTATGTTAATTTTTCTTTCAAATTATTTCTTTATTAATATTGACATTATCTTAATATACATACTAAATTGATGTGTGTGGTGTCTTGGTTTGTGATAATGAGACAAAGGGAGAAACCAGTAATACCACAGAGCAAGGCAAGATCGTTATATGTTACAGAGATTGTAGTGTCAAATGTGGCACTGACCCATATTGTTTGATATCTTGTGTGAAGAAATGCCCCAAAACTACTACTCTTTTTTAATTCTCATACAATTTATATTATGATCTATGTTTTGTCTGTAAAATTATGTGACCGTTCCATCATCAAAACATCAACCAAATAATAATAAAAAGTGATATTAAAACAAGCCAACCATATAATAAAAAATAGATTGACAATGATTATCAAGTGTAGATAATTATGCAAATGCATAATCTTTCTCTCTTTCTCAACTAACGACGCCGTTCAAAAATCAATGACTGAGAATAGCTTCCACCACTTGATATTTCCTATGGTCAGTGTATAATAATGCCTACCAAAACACCACACACGCAAAGTTCAAATTTTTGAAATATTTAAACCCGAAAAAACCAAATTTCAAATTTTCATGTAATATAATGTTATGCAAAAAGTATGATGTTTTACTCGAGGATTTTTAGTTTACCATATCCAAGCTTGAGTGTGAGGGAACAAATACATGGAGTAATTCTCAACATGCTCTGCCAACTAAAGGTTGCTTAGTAAACTCGAAATATTGAATAACTCTACCGCGTCAATAATAAGTCTACTACTCATTATAAATCTACTACCACTATAAATAAGTATACGATCCAAATACGCGCTACCAACCATGAATTTAAGTTTACCACAAATAATTTATTCTATCGTCAAACAAAATAAATCTACCACTCAATAATAAGTCTACAAATAAATTTATCATTCGACTACTTAAGTTTACCGCTCAAAAACAAATCTACTACTGTAGGCATTAACTCTATCACTCGTAATATAAGTCTACCATTCAAAAACATCTCTACCACCAAATAAAAATAAGTCTTCCATTATAATATCAAGTCTACAGTTCATGGTCTAAGTCTACAGATGAGAAATAAGTCTACCACCCCACTTATAAATGTACCATCACGTGAATGGTAGAATTGTCAATTTTTAGCAGAACTTTTTCCTCCGAAAACCTCTACGTGGCGTAGTTCATTAATAGCATTTTCGTAAATACGATTTTTTTTTGTTATCAAAGCATATAAGGGTAAAGGTAAGAAAGCATATTGGGTAATCTTCAAAGATTAGAGTCTCTATGGTTAAAATCAAAATTTTCAAACTTGTTTTAGTAAACTTCCCTTCGCAAAAAGATAAAGTCAAAGTTATTGCAATGTAAACAAGAATTATAAAGTTTCATTCAATTCAAACTACAATAAATATTCTTCAATTAATAAAAATGAAGTAATATTTCAATAAATTAACTTTCATAATATATATCCACAAATAAAATCAACAAACAAAAACTTTACTTTGAGTTTCATATATGTTGAACAAAAAACTGTAAAACAAATGACACAAAAAAAGGTGTATGATAATTCTGATAATGGTATTGGTGATAATGGAATGTCGTCTTAAAACATGCAACAAAATGGATACTAAATAAAGAAAGAAAACCATTTTATCTCTTGAAAATTACACTTTCATTTGCGGCAAAGATGATTACTGGTGTCAATTGAATTCTTACGATTTTAGTGTTCCCTCTGCACCACCACCTCTCCAAGATTACGTATTGCGTACTATGTTAATCACCTCATATTTTCATGTTCATGCAATATTTCATTTCAAGCCAATATGTAATTTTATTTTTAAAATAATTGGTTGTCAGTCTTGATTGTTAGATAAATCAAACTGTTTGGCTCTAATTATATTTAAATTATAAAAGAAACACTCATGCGTAGCGTGAGCAAATTCTAGTAATATATGAAGAATTGAAAATTGGTTTTTGTGGGACTTAAATATTTCATATATTTTAACATTGCGTGTGTACACTGACCATATGAAACGTCCACTGGCGGAAGCTGTTCTTAATCACTGATTTTTAAACGGCGTTGTTAGTTGAGAAAGAGGAAAATATTATGCAATTACGTAATTATACATTTACGTAATCATTTACACCTGATAATCATAGTCAATCCTTTTTTGATTATATGGTGGTGATCTTTTTTTAATATCAATCTGTTTTTTATTTGGTTGATGCTTTCATGATGGAATGGTTACATAATTTTACTAACAAAACATACATCATAATAGAAAATGTATGAAAACTAATAAAGAATAGTAGTTTTAAGGCATTTCTTCATAGAATGTATCAAGTATCAACAATCTGGGCCAGTGCCACATTTGACGCTACACTCTCTGTAACATAGAGCGATTTTGCCTTGTCTGGTACAATTGGTTCTTCACTTCGTATCATTATCACTAATTAAGATACCACACACATTGTTTAGTGTATATATTAAGATGATGTTAATATTAATAAGGAATTAATTTAAATCGCTCTATCAGTTTAGTGTATATTTTCGGTGTCTTATCTATATTACATGAACATGAAAAATTAGGTGATTTTTAACCACTTTTGAATATTGATGATTATTATATGAAAATATACACATATGTTTAAAATTTTGTTAGCTATATACATAAATTATAATATAGTTAATATTTATTATATAACAATTATGGTATTTTAGTGTACTAATATCTTAACATTAGTTATTTCATTTTCTATTTATCATAATATTTAATATTACTTTTAATACAATACAATGTAGATTTTAATTTAATTACTTCTTTTTCCGTTATTTTATTTAAGATGTTATTTTATTATAGATTTTTCTTAGTAACCTTGATAATATAAAATTGTTAGTTGTGTAGAAAACTTAATTATTTGAAATCGAAAATACAAAATATTTGTTTAAAAATGCATCTATTCATTCATACATTGACACTAAAATTTCATCTCGTATTGTTTTAAGTTATTAACTGCACTTACATGATGTTGTGATGTATATTATATCATTAACTTAATAGTAGAACTTTTAGTTTCTCCTCCTCTTATAGTTACATTCAAATTTTATTTTTGGGTAAAAATCAAATCATAAACACACAATAATCTTTAATTCTTAGTTTTTATATTATTTTTATGTAAATAATTGTGTTTTGCTTCTTAGAAAATAGCTTCTCTTTTGCACTTTATGTATAATTGTAATCATTTTCTTTTCGTAATTTCATCTCAAAATATTCTTTTACTATGAATTTTGATCAGGAACGTTGAAACTTTTGTTAATAATATGAGAATTTTGCTAAATTGATCCAAATTGAAAGACACTTTGTCCCACTAACCTAATATGAAGGTGTTTTTGTCCCATTATCCAAGTAATTTGTGTAATTCAATTTTGCCCTTGGAATTAAATAAAAAAAAAGAAATGATTTATTTTCTGATTTTCATAAACTCAAAAATCAGATTAATATATTTTATTTTCTAAATAGAAAAATTATCTTTCCTTACCTTACTAAACCCAATTTAATACAAAAAACATAAAACATAATTGATAAAACTTTAATGAGAAAACCCTCACCTAGTTTCTATCGACAACCTCCTTCTTCCCCTCCTTCTTCAACTAGCTTCCGTCTTTTTCTGTTTTGGTGATGAAAATCGGTAAAAACTCGTTGTTCGTCAACTACTTTTCGTAGTCATCTTCTTTCTGTCGCCTTCATCATCGAGCACCATCTTGTTTTCTCCGTCCTCCTCGTTTTGGGAAGTTTTTTTCAAAGGTTAAAGTTCATGCAAACTTGATTTTCGTTTAGATGTGTTCGATTTGTCTTAATGAAATCACATATATGTGTTAAATTGATTTGTTTTAACTTAATTTTGATGATATATTGATCGATTACCCTCTTATTTTCTCTTAATCTTGGCGTTTTTGATCGATTCCAATCATAGATAAGTATGAGTTTGTGTGTTAAATTGATTTGTTTTAACTTAATTTTGATGATATATTGATCGATTACCGTGTTATTTGCTCTTAATCTTGGCGTTTTTGATCGATTCCAAACATAGATAAGTATGAGTTTGTGTGTTAAATTGATTTGTTATAACTTAATTTTGATGATATATTGATCGATTACCCTCTTATTTGCTCTTAATCTTGGCATTTTTTTTGATCGATTCCAAACATAGTTTCAATGGCTTTGTGTGTATGAACAAAGTTGCGGCGTCTTTTGTGATGTATTTGTTTGTTTTTGTTGCGGTTTCAATGGCTTTGTGTGTCTAATTTGTTTGTTTATTTGTTTCAATGTTTTTGTCATTTGATTTCATTTGGTTTCGATTGAACATTTGTTTTTTATTGTTTGTAGCTATGGATTTGGATTTACTAAAGAAGATTTTTAAGGAAGGTGGAGAACCAGAAGTTGAGAAGGTCAACAATAGTTGCAGAACGTCTCTCATCGCCAAAATGAAGGCGAAGATGCCAAGTGAGTACGAGGAAGTGAAGCGAGACCCGATCTTCGCGCATATATTGGCGATCCATGAAAACGGTTTGCACTACTCAGGCAAATTGATACACAGCTTCCTGTGTAAGCAGCTAGACACTACGAAACTGCATGAGCTATGGTTTGTGTTTGCTAGGTGTCCTCTTCGGTTTTCTCTTCAAGAACTTCATGCAGTGACTGGGCTAAATTGCGTGAAGGCAGACAACTTGGACATTGAGGGATGGATTGATGATGACGGTTTCTGGAGTAGGTTGCTAAGGAAGAAGCAACGCATTACCCCAGTGTTGATAAAGAGCAAATATCTAGCGCAGGTTCACAATTGGACTCGTGGTGACAGAGTGCGGTTGGTGTACTTGTGTGTTATTGTGAGCTTGTTACAAGTGACTGATCCCAAGACAGTTATTGAGTAAGCTACAAGCTTATCATTGGGGTATGGAGTCATTTGATAATCTCCTTACATGTATCAGGAAAGCGAGGGATACATTACAACAACCGTTGAGCTATCCTCTCCATGGTTTCACATATGCTCTGCAGATTTGGATTATGGAAGCCATTCCTGATCTTGGTTTTATGATGGGCAAAAAACTCATTGCAGCTGACAATGTGTTTCCAAGATGTTCAAACTGGAAAGGAGCTGCAAGTATCTCATACGATGAAATCAATGAACTAGAATCCTCCTTTCATTCTAAAGTGAGTAATTCTAGTAATATCTCTTTGTTAATGTTTTTGTTTCTCAATGTCTTTTTTCATTTTGATTCTAATAGTAAGTAAATTTTACTTTCTTGTAGAGTGTTTGGTATCCGTACATCTCTAGGAATGAGATTTCGATATAGTTCGGGTTGTTGAGTACCAATGCGACGGCGAAATGCAAGATGAACAAGTTGATTGCATTATGAGGTGTATTACAGATAGCAAAGACTGGAGTGAGCATATTTGGGGAGTTCAAGAACCTCCTCAGCCTTTGCAACATCCTATGGTAGAGGAGACGGAGATGGAGAATGAGAACAGTGATGTTGGTGATGTTTCTACTCCAAATGTACATGACACGTCTACTTCTAGTTCGAGGCGTGTTAGAAGGAAGGTTTATGATCATGGTGCACAAGGAAGGAAGAAACAATTGTTGTGCCAAAGAGCGGCAGAAAAATCAGCTAGCATCATCGAAGAGATGAAGTCTTTTTTTGAAGGTCTCTTTCACTCTTCTTTCAATTCTTTTGGGAAGTCTTTGGAGAAGAAGATTCATGAGCAGATTAAGAATGAAATTGGTGATCGACTTGGGAAGATGAAAAGTGAGATATCAATTCTCAAACAATATAATGCTGCAAAATCAGGCAGTGGAGAACCATCTAATGCTGCAAAATCAGACAGTGAAGAACCATCTCATGCTGCCAAATCAGACAAGGAGAAGTCGAGAAGCCGTGTGCAGCCAACTCGAAAGGTAAACATGAGACCAAAGTAAAAAACCTACTATTTATGTTTAAAACTGGCTATGTAAAATGTGTGTAATTGCATTTGTAACTCTTTAAAAACCAGATACGTATGTCTATGTAACGATGTAAACTTTGTGTTATATTGTGTTTTCTAGTCTTAAAATTTAAATTTGTGTAACTTTTTATGTTTCTCTTGTGCTTTTTATCTTTTAACAGGCTCCACATGTAGAGAATGTTCTGACTAACGAGTCGTTACAGAAGCTCCATGACGTAAAGTTAGTTGAGACATCAGATATTGGACTCGAACTAGAAACAGAAGAGTACATACGGAAAACTATGGCACAACTTTCTCAATCTTCGGCCGTTCTTGGTTTTGATCAGAAACCAACTCCACAATCTGTAAAGTCAATGAAAAACCAAACACCCACCATTTCTTCACAACCAAAGAAGAGGGCATATCGTAGAAAGGCAAAAAAAAGTTATGAGTTGGAAGACAACGATTTGGAGGAAGCAGGGAGAAAGTTATTTGATGCTGCTTTGACTTTCTATGAGAAGGAAGCATTCACGAACCTTCATAATTGGTCTATGATACAACCGTAAGTACCATAAATACATTTACATGTAAGTTTAGTTGTGACAATTCTAAGTAAATGTTGTTTGTTGTTATAGGAAGCCGCCATCAATACGTTTTGGTCCAACATTGTTTGATAAAGATTGCGCAAACCATTTCATTGATCCACATAAATGGCTTCTCTCCGGGGTAAGTATAGTATTTTTGCAACATAGAAAGCCCTTAGTTTCTGAAAATAGAGAAGTTTATATTAAGCGTTGGGCTACTTAATACTAAAGAACAAAATATGTTTTTCACGATATGGACGCAGTGATGTAGTTGTTCAGAGAGAAGACATCTTTGGGACGATGGAAACCCAAACGTGTTGGTTTCATGAGCTGCTTATTTGCTGCCTACATTAAAGTGGCACGGGAACAATTGAGGAAAGAGGCTGGATCATTCAAATTGAGTAGTATTCTACTAGCTTATGGAAATGGTGAGCTTCCACCACATGGAAGGACAAGGAGTAAGTGGGATGTGGATGTCGACCATCTCTACATTCCACTTAATATCCAGAATAAACACTGGGTGTCATTGTGTCATTGTGATCGCATTAATCGATTCAGCAGGGTTTGTGGTCCTAACATCGTATCGGAAACCTGGAAATTGACAACGAGCCCATTTTCTTATGTCAGCCTCAATGAGATATAGTCCAATTGTTGGACTAGCATTGCACAAAGCAGTGAACTTCTTCTGAAAATCAGGAACTCTATACATTTTTGAAGCCTCAGCAATCATACCAGCAAAACCCTTTCCTTGATGTTGTTGCACCACGTTACTGATCATATGGTGAATAGAAATACCATGTTTAGCTTGCGGATAAATGTTCTCAAGTGCCTTTACAATTGAGGAATGTCTATCTGACACAAAATCCAATCCATGCTCGTCCGGAACAACAACATTTAGCTGCATCATGAACCAATCCCATGAACGATCGTTCTCCGAATCAACAACTCCAAATGCAATTGGATACAAGTTAGAGTTCCCATCTAAAGCTGTAGCTACAAGTAGAACTCCTTTGAATTTATTTTCAAAAACGAACCCTCAACAACAACCACTTTCCGAATGCCTCTGTAGAAGCCTCTTATAGATTGACCAAATGAGAAAAATAGATACTTAAATCTACCATCGAGATCAGTTTCGTAATCATAATGCGAGCTCAGATTTGCAGCCTTCAGCATATACAAGTATTTCGGTATTTTTCCATAGCTTTTCTCTGGTATACCTCTAACCACGTTAATTGCATACTCGCGTGCATCCCATGCTAAAGAATAAGTCAGCTCGACTCCATGTTCCATACGCATAAGCTGGATCACATCATTCGCTTTAGGTCCTTCTTTGGTACCCACATATCTATGCATAATCAACCTGCCAATGGTTTTTGCTGAAGGTGTTTTCCCAACATTTGTTTTGCTTGAAGGAGTGCATGTATGTTTACCGACATACTTGTTGATGATGAAATAGTTTGCCCCTTCGACACGCACCGCACGAAGACGCCAACTACATACATTATCTACGCAGCCTATATTCCACAATTGAGTAGTAGATTTACGAACCTTATAGTCGAAGTTGTACTTCGTGGCACACATTTCCAATGTTGCCTTCAAAACTTGTTTGTTTTCGAAACGTTGATGCTTTCTTACCACAACCTCCAAAAAAATGAGTTCACCCTTTGCCTTACCTTGTCTTCCATCATCATCAACGTCACTATCAACATCAACAGATTGGGTATTGGTTTCCAAACAACCATTGATCTTAACCTGAGACTCTTTTTCTGAATTTTTCCAGCCACATTGGCATCATCTTCTTTACTTTTTCGGGACGTATCACTATGAACCTCATATGAAATTTCTGCCTTCTTATCCGCTTGAGTATCAACAATAGGTGTAAATGTCACACACAATTGTATCGACGGATTTTTCTTCACGTAACCAACAAAATTTCTTACTTGACGATCATTTGAGATGAATACTGGTGGAGTTGCTAACATATTTATCATTTTATCCGGTAGGAAACTAGACTCAATCTTAACATCACGTCTCTCAATATCATAGTCCTCTGAAACCATAGTCTTTATGTCCTCAAGAGTTGTTGTCGATTCCAAAGCAAGTAACCTACCTCGTTTTTCTTCATCAACAACAAAGGTCCATTGATTTTCGACTGAAGGTATCCATTGACCACAACTTACATAGATATGAGACATTGTAACTAACACAAAGAAGAATCAAAGGAATTTAGGTTGTAGGAGGTTTCAAAAACACTGAAAAAAGGAGCACGATCAGAGAAGAAAGATAAGAAGTATATTAGATTTAGGAAATATTTTTTAAATATATTACTTAAGGAAAGTAGCTAATCACGGTTTATATGATCCTAGATTTAAAGAAATAAAACTAACTTTGGTAGAAACTACCTTATACCAACGGTAGAATATAGGTAAGATGTAGATGCATGCGGTAGAATGCATCTGCTACATGGCGTAGAAGACAAGGGAATGGCAGAAACTAGTTTCTACATTTGGTAGCAACAAGCCAAATCGTGAAACTTGCTTTATGCATTGCGTAGAAATAGAACAATTGGTAGTACGTAGGTTTCTAGCCGTCGCAGATTTGTGTTGTTTGGTAGAAAGTGCAATCTGCGGGCCTATTTGACCTTGGTAGACGGAAAAAACATTATTTTTCTAACATGTTTTTTATAAAAAAATCTATTAACATGAATCTACATACCTTCTACATGACTTTTTTGTATTTTCCATATTTTTAAAAATTATAAAACCTATTTATTTTGAATTTTCAATGTTTAGTGAAGGGTAATTTAAGGAATTTTTGACACAAAAAGGTGTTAGGTTAGTGGGACAAAGTGCCTTTCAATTTGGGTCATTTTAGCAAAACTCCCTTATAATATATCTATTTTGTCACATATCGATTTTGGAATTTCATCTTTTATTGTTCCAAAAATATTAATTGCAGTTAAATCATATGATATATTATATCATTTACTTAATAGTTTATAATTATTATATATATTTACTCCTCCTTTTATAGTTACATTCAAAATTTTCTTTTTGGATTAAAAAATAAAATCATAAAACACAATAATCTTTAATTTTGTAAGTGTATATTCTTTTTGTGTAAAATAGCAATATTGTCCTATTCTCTTATTTTCGCTCTACTTATGTATAATCACAATAATTGTCTTAAGTATAACTAAATGTACTTTATTTTCCCTTTATTTGATGCAATACTGATTAGTCCATAATTTACCCACTCTTAGCATACATTTTAGTAGTATTTTGAGATATTTAGCTTAGGGTTTTACATGTTTTATTCCATATTTTGTTCCTTTTAGCATTAATTGAGTCTAGAGTCCAAGCTCTTGTTTTCTTGCATTTGCATGCATATTTTGTCTATTCTAGGTGCAAATGGAGAGAAGAATCAAGTTGGAAAAGTGAAGAACAAGAAACTGGAGTTAGAACTGCCGTATGGATCGGCCAGACTGTCCATTCCCTTTGCCGCCGTTCCCTTGGTCAATCCACATGAGGCCCCGAATGTCAATATTCCCCTGCCACGAAAACGTTGACCGATCCGTAGGGTGTCTCCATTAGCAGTTTCGTAGTTTGACCGGGTTTGACCCGGGTACACTTAGGTTTTCCTATAAATATTCTTATTTTCTCTAAAAGTATAAGCTTTTTGCCTCTTCTCTTTATCCATTGTGCAAACTCTAAACCTAATGTCTTCTTGAGTGATTTGAGGTGAAAAGACTTCACTTTTTATGTTTTAGTAAAGTTTTCTTGTTTATTTCGTTAAGTCTTTTCATTATGCATCTTTATATTCATGCTTTAGTTGTTTTAAATATAATTAGTGAGTAGTTATCTTAATGGATCTTGAGTAGAGAATATTAGGATTGATTCATATGATATTAGTGATTCTAAGTTGTTAGTCTTTCATATTTCATTGATTAGAGAGCACTTAAAGCTAGATTAGGAAGTAATTACCCCAAATCTAGATCATGGTCTTTTCATGCCCGGAAGGTGTTTGTGAAAATGTCTAGATGACTTTAATCATGCATTTCTCATCTTAGCCAATAGAAGTTGATGTTTTTGTAAGTTTTTATGAACATATGCATTAATGATTCTTGATTAGTCTTTAGTAAGATGGAAGTTTGTGCTAATTATTGATTAAGAAGTGGATTAGTACCATGGAAGTGGATTAGTCTAGATTAAATGGATTCATGCTTTGAAATTAGCTATATTTAATTGTTGTGCATCATTATCTTCACTTGTTTCAACCCAAATCTACCATCTTTACTCAAGGTCCATGCTTTTATCATATAGATTATCTTTGTTAAGTTTGTTGACTTTTGCATTGACTTTTCTTAAATTGCTTTTTGATCTTGTTTTACTTTTACTTATGCATTTTTTTGTTTCATTTTAGTGTTTTGATTTATTTAAGTTATTGAATTTTACTTATTGCATCATTTCATATTGTCATTTACATTTAGCAAAAATTGAAATTCCCCCCATCATTTGCATTCACCTAGCTTCATTAGTTTCTTGCATTCCAATTGCTTCAGCAACATATCCTTGTGGAAGAATGACCCTTGATTACTACATTGATTGCACCATGCACTTGTGGTTAGTTGATTGAGGTATTAGAACTCATAGCACTTTTGAGAATTTGCATTTTGCATTGATCATTTAGTGTGCACCTTTTTGGCGCCGTTGCCGGGGATTTGTTTGATTGATTTTTAAGCATCTGGATTTAGAATATTTTGTAGACTAGGTTTTTATTTTGTTTGTTATTAAATCTATCTTGTTTTTCCTCTTGTTTTGCTTGGTGTGTAGGTGTATGATAACAAGAAGCAAGAGTTTAAAAGACTTTAATCCGAATATCGACATTAGTCAAGTTGAAAAGTAAGCTATATTAGCAAGAAAGGAAAGAGAACGCTTAGCCCTGGAAGCTAACGTGGGTAATGGTAATGGCGGTAATCGCCAAGTTGAAAAAGTTGCTAGAAATGTGGATGGTAATGATAATAGGATACCGATTCACGCTCCTAGAGATGAAAGGAGGATTAGGGCTTTCGATGAGCCGCTCACTAATGGAACTAAGACCGGAATTTGTCCTCCACCTTGTGCTAACAACAATTGGGAGATCAAATCGAGCTTGATCAATATGGTGCAAAACAACCGTTTCTTCAGTTTATCTTTGGAGCATCCCATTGAGCACCTAGACAACTTTGATCGTTTGTGTGGTACGGTAAGGATGAATGGAGTATCCGAGGACGTCGTGAAGCTCACTTTGTTTCCATTTTCTTTGGGAGATAAGGCGAGCCAATGGAAAAAGAGTGGGGTGACATCTTCGATTACCACATGGGAAGAATGTAAGAAGAGGTTCTTGGCTAAGTTTTTCCTAATCAATGCACCACATGGCTTGGAAATGACATTACAAGCTTCAAGCTAGGTCCAAATGAAGCTCTCTATGAAGCATGAGAAAGTTTGAAAAGATACAAAAGATCTTGTCCTCACCATGGAGTTCCTATGGAGGCTCTACTTGGAATATTGCATAGAGGTAGTGAAGAAAAGTATCACTTGGCTCTAAACATAGATAGTAATGGAGATTTTGGAAGCTTGACTATAGAGAAAGGAGAAGAGCTCATTGAGAATCTAGCTCATTGAGAATCTAGCTCAAAGGAATCAAAGCTACAATAGGGAGTATGATAAATCATACAAGGAGCCAAAGAGTGAGCCTAAAAGTGAAGATCAAGGAAATGAGTGATAAGCAGACAAGCTTATTTTAGCTAGTATGAAGCAAGTGAATTTTGTTAGAGACTTTGATATGAATCAAGAGATGATTGTTGAAGGAGTCCAAGAGAGACAAGAAGAGATAAGCTACATTCAAGGTCAAGGGTATTATCAAAAGGGTTTCAATCCCAACTATAGGTCTCATCCTAACTTATCCTATAGTAGTACTAATGTGGAGAATCCCCAAGATCAAGTCTATCCACCTAAGCAACAAGCATTCATTCCCCAACAAGTTCAAGGTTTTGTGCCACAACAAGGCTATGTTCCTTAACAACGATACTACTCTAATCAAGTTGATCCTACCAATCAAGCTAGCGCTCAACCCGCTTCTCAAGACCAAGAGCTCAAGGCATTGGTTCGACGGGTTCTAGATGGACAATGCAAGAGCAATGCAGATATTGCAAAGAGGTTCCATGAGGTAAACTTTAGAACTGATGAGATGTACCGAAAATTGGATGGCAAGATTACAAGCCTAGCTTCTCATGTGAAGATTACTGATGTGCAACTAGCACATTTCGCTTCTAGCTCAAAGGCCCCAAGCGGTGTTCTACCGGGTAAACCCGAGTCTAATCCTAGAGGAAACATTTGCAATGTGGTGATCCTAAAAGAAGAAAAAGGATGGCATTCAAGGTATGGACCTTTGACTAAAGAAGACTATGTTGAAGATGAACTCTACTTGGAAAATTGGTTAAGCTATTGAAGCCCCCACAGGAAATGAATGTGATTGTGAAGAAAGAGCACCCAAGGAAGATTGCTCTAGTTAAAAAAAGAGCTATGGAAACACCCACTTATGAAGATAGCCAACACTAGCCTAAGCAAGACCTTCCTAGACCGGATTTCACTAAAGCGATCAAGAGGATCTTGGCTAGTTATGATGCAATCTTAAATGATCAATGCTAAAGCAATCTCACAAAGTGCTATGAGTTTCAATTCCTTAATTACTAATCCACAAGTGCATGGTGATATGTCATTGTGTAATCAATGATCATTTTCCACATGGATTATGACAAAGGCAATAAGAATGCAAAGAACTAGGTAAGCTAAATCTAACAATGATTTTGGGGTTTTCTAATGATTCCTAATGATAATTATCAAACTAAATGCAATAATGAAATGAAAATAGGTAACTGACAAGATGAAAAGATGAAATGCAAAACAAGAAACAAGATTAAACAAGATCAAAAGCAATACTAAACTTTACTAAGCAAATTTCGAATTCAAGACTAAAAAGCTATGGATCATGGGTTTAAGCAATTGATTCAAGTTTATTAGCTATTGGGGAATATTGCAAAGCTCTAATCAAGATTTAATCCTAGCGCAAAGATCACTAATTTAAAACTAATCCACTTCCATGGTACTAATCTCTTTCTAAATTCCTTAATTACACAAGCTTCCATTTTGCAATTAATGAATCTAAAAGCTATACTTATAAGTCCATATACTCACAATTCTCTTTAAACATCAACTTCCATTGGCTAAGATGAGAAAAACTCATTTGAATTTCTTCTAGACATTTTAAGAAACACCTTCCGGGCGCGAAAAGACCATGTTCTAAAAATTGAGTGATCAAGTCAAGCATAACATTAAATTCAATTGAAATGAAGGATCTTTCAAGATCTAAGCATAAGCAACACAACCAAATATCTAAATCACTCTAATCTACTCAACCCATAATCCATATGATAACTACTCACACATATTGAAACAAAACATTAAAGCTAAAACAATAAACATGATTAAGAAAGATTAAGAAATGCAAAGATAACTTTAATGATTCATAAAAGATCTAAAACTCAAACAAAAGCATTCAAAACTCAAAAATTAAACTCATAAACATAACTTAAGAACAATGGAGGCTTATAGCTTAGAGGTTTAATGCAATTACAAGTATTTATGGAAAAAGGGAGTGTACCCAGGTCAACCTGGGTCAAACCCGGTCAAACTGCGAAATCAACAAAGGAGAGAGGCTATGGATCGGCTAGAGGAACAACTAGCTAGCCGGTCTAGAGGTTGAAAATGGGGCAGCGACTTTTTGCTTTCGGAGCACCCTATGGGTCAGCTAGGAGACCGGCTAGCTAGCCGATCCATAGACCTTCTCCATTCTTCCATCTTGATTCTTCTCTCCATTTGTTCCATACTTGTTCCAAGACTCCATTTGCACATAAAATAGACAAAATATGCATGCAAATGCAAGAAAATAAGAACTTGGACTCTAAAACTCAATCTAAGCTAAAGGAACAAAATATGCAATAAAACATGTAAAAACCTAAGCTAAATGTCTCTAAATATAACTAAAATGCATGCTAAGAAAGGGTAATTTATGCACTTATCAAGTTACAAGAAGGATATGGAAGAAATTGGAATTAGGTTTCAAAAGGAAGATGATTACAAGATGATTGCTAAAGAGTGAGACCTCATAACGGATGTGTTAGCTAACCAAGGAAAGGTTAGAGAATTTATGATGAGGTACCAAGCTAAAGGAGAAAGGGATAGACCGAGGACCGTTTAGAAGAAGCTCAACCCCGGAAAATTTACGATTTCTTGCACACTTGGAGACTTGGAGGTTGATGATGCGTTGTGTGACTTCAGGTCTAATGTAACGGGATTTCTCGTGAGATGATGGAGCTTCTAGGGATTGAAAAGCTCAAGAAGAGCACTTGCACTCTCATATTTGGAGATGCAACATGTAAGAAATAACTTGGGATCATTGAAAATTATTCTTTGAAGATCGGTAATTGCGTTATACCGACGGATTTTATGGTTATGGAGATGGAGACGTCTAACTCGTTACCGCTAATCCTTGGTATGCCTTTCTGGGCTACTACCGGAGCTAGTTTAGACTTTCTCCACATGAAAGCTCTGCTAATGAATGTTGACCCCTACACTTACTACACCATTGAGCCCATTGGAGTTAATATTTGTGGTATGGTCTCTAGTGAGAATGTCAATGAAGAAATGATGAGTCTAGTGAACAGGTCACTAAAGTTGTGAAAGAAGCTCTCAAGATAGATGATTACAAGGAGAGCTTAGATATGTTTGATGGTGGTGGTATTGGTTCGATGTTTGAAAAGGTAGATGAGATGGTTATGGCCATAGCTAATGAGCATAGAAGAGCCAATGGTAAGAGCTCCAAGATGTCTATAGAGACTAAAGGCAAGCCACAAGAGAAGGTCAAGAACAAGCTTACACTAAAACCTATCAAGAAGGTTGAAGGAGGACTCGAGTGTAAGGCCAACTAGAGTGGCGGTTTCCGACTTTTCTCTAAAGCTAAGATCGTTCTTCTAACCGGTATTAACCAAGAAGAGATGGATAAGTCTAAGAAGGCTATGAAAGAAGCCTTTGATGTTGATTTGGAGGATTGAGGACCAAGCAAGATTGATGGTTCTCCCTTGATCTCCAACGAGTGCCTTCACCAACAGTCAAACTTAGAGACGTTAAACAAGCGCACTTAGGAGGCATTCCCATGGTATCCTTTGTATATATTTCTTCTGCTTTTTTTATCTATGTTTAATATGTTTTTGGTGATTGATTTTGATGTAGGAACTAAGGGAGAAAAATGGAGAGGTCTTGAAGCAAGTTTAGAAGGTGAAAAAAGGTTTCTGCACAGAAAATCCGATTTGGAACGGCAGCTTAGCCGTTTGCCTGGCCAATCCATAAGGTGCTCCAAATGACTAATTTCCCTGCCACAAAATCGCCATTTGGAACGGGCAGCCTGGCCGTTCTCTTGGTCGATTCGTAGGGGTCCTCTAATTGTCAGGTTTGACTTATTTTCTTCTGTGCATTGATTGGTCCAATTTCGGTCTAAATCTGTTTATTTTAAGTGTTTTTAGTCATTTTGGCCGGTTTAGACCCCCATTCAGAAATTATAGACCTTTTTTTTATCATAGAAATTCTAGACCCTTCTTCCCCATTTCCAAATAGTTTTGAAATCTTTAGCAAATCTTTACCAACTCTCTCTCTCTCTCTTACTTTACTTTTTCTCTAGGAAAATGTCAAACCTTTCAAAGTCAAGAATTTATTTTTCTCTAAAACTTTTCAAGAACTTTAGATTCACCATTACTTTTGGATCTCCTCTACCATAATCTTTGCTTAACACAATGTATGTTCTTTCTCCTTTACCCATTTCATTATTCTTGAAAGTCATGGAAGCTTACATGAGAATCATGTGGAATTCACTATCTTTGAGTTGTAAATTGAGTTGCTTTGTGTTTAATATGAGTTATAATCGTTTGGGTAGATGATTTCATATACAAATTTGAAATATTGATGATTGAATTTGAGATTTTATTCACATTATATTTCTTGACATTGAAATTGCTTCAAATTTGGAATCTTTAGATGAAATTGAGTTTTAATATGAGTTTTGCTAATCATTTATTGTAATTAATCCTTGTTGGTACCTATCACCGGTCTTGAGATATTTGGGGCCTGATAAGTGCATAAATTGCCCTTTCTTAGCATGCATTTTAGTTATATTTAGAGACATTTAACTTAGGTTTTTACATGTTTTAATGCATATTTTGTTCCTTTAGCTTAGATTGAGTTTTAGAGTCCAAGTTCTTGTTTTCTTCCATTTGCATGCATATTTTGTCTATTTTAGGTGCAAATGGGGTCTTGGAACAACCATGTAGCAAGTGGAGAGAAGAATCAAGATGGAAGAATGAAAAACAAGAGGTTCAAGATCGAGAAGGCCTATAGATCGGCTAGCTAGCCGGTCTCCTAGCTGATCTATAGGGTGCTCCGAAAGCAAAAAGTCACTGCCCAAAAATCAGCCTCTGGACCGGCTAACTAGCCGGTCTTCTAGCCGATCCATAGCCTCTCTCTTTTGTTGGTTTCGCAGTTTGACCCGGGTACACTCCCTTTTTTCTATAAATACTTGTAATTGCATTAAAACCGGAAGCTCTAAGCCTCCATTGTTCTTAAGTTATGTTTATGAGTTTAATTCTTGAGATTTGAATGCTTTTGTTTGAGTTTTAGATCTTTTATGAATCATTAAACTTTTCTTTGCATTTCTTAATCTTTCTTAATCATGTTTAATGCTTTAGCTTTCATGTCTTGTTTCAATATGTGTGAGAAGTTATCATATGGATTGTTGGTTGAGTAGATTAGAGTGATTTAGATATTGGGTTGTGTTGCTTATGCCTAGATCTTGAAAGATCCTTCATTTGAATTGAATATAATGCTAGGATTGACTTGATCACTCAACTTTTAGAACATGGTTTTTTCACGCCTGGAAAGTGTTTGTGAAAATGTCTAGAAGAAATTCAAATGAGTTTTTCTCATCTTAGCCAATGGAAGTTGATGTTTAAGGAGAATTGTGAATATATGGATTTATAAGTATAGCGTTTAGATTCATTAATTGCAAAATAGAAGTTTGTGTAATTAAGGAATTTGAAAAGAAATTAGTACCATGGAAGTGGATTAGTCTTAGAGGGGGTTATTGGTTTATGGATTTTAATGGATTTGGAAATCCAAACAAAATCTAATGTTATTGGTTCTATGATTTTAAAATCCATATTAAAATCCGGTGTTAATGGTTCTATGATTTATAAATCCTAATTAAAATCACGTGTTATTCAATCTTACGGATTTACTTATGGATTTGATTTCACTTAGGATTTTAATGGATTTGAAAGGAATTCATGTCAAAAATACAAAGGATCAAATCCGAGGGGAAACCTTCGGATTTACATAGATTTCTAAATCTTATAAGATTTACAAATCATATAACACAGATTTATAAATCCACAAATCAACTAAAATAATCAAACCAATAAATAAAATACCATCAAACAAAATAATAGAAAAATTGTGTCACGTATGTAGTTTTCGTCTCTTCTTCATCATCTTATGTATGCTTTTCTTGCTTCTTTCTTTTTATAGGCTTGTTCATTTTTCTTGCTATTCACGTGATCAATTTCTCTATGATTCTTCACAATTCACAATAAGGATTTTAGTGAATATTATTGTGAAATCATATACTAATCATCGTAAATAATATATATAAAGATACAAAGGTATATGTGTTAGTGTTCGTTTTTGATGGGTTAACTTTTATTTGTTAAAAGTATACTCAAACATGGATTCAACAAATACGGGAGAACAAAAAATCCTTGAAGAACGAAAAAGACATATATCACATGAAAATAATGACTTAGATGTTGATATTACTTTATTGGTTAGTCAATGAAATCTATTTAGTTGATTTGTAAATCCATTTTATTTGATTTTGAAATCCACGTTATCTATTATTATGGATTTTAAAATCCATGGATTCATCTCAGATTTCTAAAATCCAAATGGATTTAAAATCCATTAAAATACACAAACCAATAACCCCCTCTTAAATTAGTGATCTTTGTTGTAGGATTGATCTTGATTAGAGCTTTGCAATACTCCGCAATAGCTAATGAACTTGAATCAATTGCTTAAACCCATGATCCATAACTTTTTAATCTTGATTTAGAAAATTGTTTAGTATTGCTTTTAATCTTGTTGCTTTAGTCTTGTTACTTGTTTAGTTTTGCATTTCTTCATTTCATCTTGTCATTTCATTATTGCATTTAGCTTCATAATTGTCATTATGAATCATTAGAAAACCCCAAATCATTGTTAGATTTAGCTTACCTAGTTCTTTGCCTTCTTATTGCCTTTGTCATAATCCTTGTGGAAGAATGACCTTGATTACACAATGACATATTGCCATGCACTTGTGGTTTAATTGAGGAATTGAAACTTATAGCATTTTTGTGAGATTGCTTTAGCATTGATCATTTAAGATTGTATCAAGTTTTTGGCGTTGTTGCCAGGGATTTGCATTAGGCATTAAGATTTGAGACTAAATCATTTATATTATATATCTATTTTGTGTTTGTTTGTGTGTTTTCCTTCTTGGACTTTGTAGGTACTAATCTACAACTATGGAGAGGAGGATTAAGGATTATGATGAGCCATCTACAAGGAACGAAAAGATGGGGATTAGAGCACCGCCTAGTGATGGAGTTGAATGGGATATAAAGCCGAATTTGATCACTATGGTGTTGAATCACCGATTCTTGGGTTTACCGAAAGAGAATCCCATTGAGCATCTTGCCATCTTTGATTGATTGAGCTCAACCGTTAGTAGAAGTGGTGTATCCGAAGATGTCGTGAAGCTTACTCTATTTCCTTTCTCATTGGGTGACAAAGCTAGTGAATGGGAAAGAAGCATCAAGTCTTCTTTGATAACCACGTGGGAAGAGTGTAAGAAGACCTTTCTCTTGAAGTTTTTCTCGCCTCACAAGATTGCAAGGATAAGGAATGATATTGCTAGGATTGAGCAAGGCGAAGAAGAGAGTTTGTATGACGCATGGGAGCGTATGAAGGGGTACACAAGAGCTTATCCTCACCATGGGATATCTATTGATGCAATTCTTGGAATTTTCCATAAGGGATTAATGGCGAAGCACTATACCGCATTGAATGTTGGTAGTAATGGCGATTTCGCCAACCTATTAACCGAGCAAGGGGGAGAGCTTATTGAGAACTTAGCTCGAAGTGAGGGAAGGTATGGTAGAGTTCATGAGTTGCCTAAGGAAACCGAGAAGAGTAAGGAAGCCAAGAGACTAGAGGAAAAGCTAGATAAGCTCATTCACATGAATGAGAAAGATGTGGGTTTGATGGTAGAACAAGAAGTCGAACACGAAAGGGTTATGGCCGTTGGACATGAGGAGCCAAGTCATCCACAAGAGTATAGCTATTGCCCAAGATTCAAGTTCTTACCAAGAGGATTTCAAACTACACACCATCAACCTTACTCCACGCCAATTTCACCACCACTGGACGATACTATTGCGTCTATGTTAACTCGTATTCTAGATGATCAAGACAAGAGTATTTCAAGAATGCAAGAAGAAGTAAAGGTCATTCAAGAGAAATTTGAAGGGGTCAACAATGAGCTTAGAGCTAAGATTGAATTGTTGGCTTCTCGATTTGAGTTAGTAAGGCAACAAAGGGAATTTGAGTTAGCACCAAGAGAGTATTGTCAAGCTACTTTAAGGAGTGGAACTAAAATACCACCTAGAGAACCACAAGTAATCGAGAAAAAAAAGGATAATCTTTAAAAGAATGTTATAGAGGAGTCAAAAGAAGATTTGAGCAAGGAGCCAATCTTGATTGAAGAAGAGACACCAATACTAGAATAACCAAGGGATAATGGAAAGAAGAAGGTCACCTTTGAGTTGCCTCCTTATGAAACGAAATTACCATTTCCCGGGCGTTTCAAGAAGCAAATTCTAGAGAAAGAGTTCAAAAAGTTCAAGGAGGTTCTTGACAAGGTAGAAGTCATGATTCCTTTCACGGATTTGTTAATGAAATGTCCCATCTACAACAAACTCTTCAAGGACATTATGACAAAGAAAAGAATATTGAGAGAGTCCATGCTTCTAATGAGTGAAGAATGTTCCGCGGTGATACAAAGCTACCTTCCCAACAAGTTACAAGATCCGAGAAGCTTTACATTGCCTTGTTCGTTAGGACATTTGTTTTTCAAGAGAGGTTTGGTTGATCTAGGATCAAGTGTGAGCTTCATGCCACTCTCCATTTCAAAGAAGCTTGGTTTGACGGATTTGAAAAAGACAAGAATGACTTTGGTGTTAGCGGATAGATCTTGAGGTATCCCGTTAGATTTCTCGAAGACTTGCCTTTGAAGCTAGGAAAACACATAGTTCCCACCGACTTTGTAGTGCTAGAGATGGATGTTGAGTCCAATGATCCAATAATTCTTGATAGACCGTTTCTAGCACCCGTGGGAGCTACAGTAGATGTGAAACGAGGAAAGATCAAGTTAGAGTTGGGTGGAATATAGCTCAACTTTGATATGGTCAAAGCAATGAAGAAACCCACCATAGAAGGGCAAACATTCCATGTGGAAACTTTTGATGAACTAGTTGAAGACTACATGGATTTCATTAATGAAGAAAATCCTTTGGAAATAGCTCTTACCTTGGATGGTGATGAGCTTGAAAGAGCAAGTGAAGAAGCTATTGAGTATGGAAAGTTGTTTGACTCTCAAAAGGGTAAGGAAAGTGGGATTTTGCCTTTGGAATTGGAGGGCAACGAATTACACAATGAGCAAGAGGTGACTAGTGATGGTAGGACTAGCCTTGAAGCTGATTGGAACGAGCTAAACGCGCCACAAGTTGAGCTCAAACCACTACCAATTAGATTGAGGTACGCGTTTCTCGGCTCTAACTCTACATATCCGGTTATCATAAATGATGATTTGAGTGAAAATAAAACCGAAATGCTTTTAAATGAGCTTAGAAAGTATAGGAAAGCCATTGGCTATTCATTAGATGACATTAAAGGCATTTCACCATCTTTGTGCATGCATAGGATCTATCTTGAAGATGAATCTAAATCATCAATTGAACATCAAAGAAGGTTGAATCCTAATTTGAAAGAAGTAGTTAAGAAAGAAATTTTGAAATTGCTTAAGGTGGGGATCATCTATGCTATTTTGGATAGTTCATGGATATCTCCGGTTCACGTTGTTCCTAAAAAAGGCGGCGTGACGGACCGTGCATTGATTATTAAGAATGATAAAGATGAATTGATACCAACTAGGGTAACTAGTGGACATAGAATGTGCATTGATTATCGAAAATTGAATTCGTCTACTAGAAAAGATCATTTTCCTTTACCATTCATTGATCAAATGCTTGAGCGTTGAGCTAATAATTCTCAGTATTGCTTTCTTGACGAATATTCGGGTTTCTTCCAAATTCTCATACATCCCCAAGATCAAGAGAAGACGACTTACACATGTCCTTATGGTACCTACGCTTATCGTAGAATGCCATTTGAATTATGTAATGAACCGGCGACTTTTCAATGGTGTATGATGTCGATCTTCTCGGATCTAATAGAGGATATAATGGAGGTCTTCATGGATGATTTTTTCGTCTATGAAAACTCTTTTGATGGTTGTTTGTCTAGTTTTTGCAAGGTACTCAAAAGATGTGAGGAGAAGAACTTGGTTCTAAATTGGGAAAAATGTCATTTCATGGTTAAAGATGGTATAGTTCTCGGTCGCAAGATATCGGAGAAGGGTATTGAGGTTGACAAAGCTAGGATAGAGGTTATGATGAGCCTTGAGCCACCATCAACGGTTAAGGGCATTAAAAGCTTCTTAGGTCATGCGGGTTTCTATAGACGGCTTGTTAAGGATTTCTCAAAAGTTACAAGACCATTGACTAGACTTTTGTGTAAGGATACTCCATTTGATTTTGATGGAGAATGTCATGCAGTATTTTTGAAGCTAAAACACGCCCTTGTGAGTGCACTGATAGTCCAAGCACCGGATTGGAGTTTACCATTCGAGATTATGTGTGATGCTAGTGACTATGCGGTTGGAGCGGTTTTAAGTCAAAAGAAAGATAAGAAGCTCCATGTTATTCATTATGCGAGTAGAACACTTGATGACGCTCAAGTCAAGTATGCAACTACGGAAAAGGAACTCTTAGCTATCGTCTTTGCCTTTGAGAAATTTCGATCCTATCTGGTTGGATCAAAGTTTATAATGCACACGGATCACGCGGCTCTACGCTATCTCTTGGCCAAGAAAGACGCTAAGCCGAGATTGTTGAGATGGATTCTACTATTTCAAGAGTTTGATCTTGAGATCAAGGATAAGAAGGGAATTGAGAATGGGGTTGTGGATCACTTGTCTAGAATGAGGATCGAAGATGGAGTCCCTCTAGATGACCAACTTCCCAAAGAGCATATAAATGCTATAAAGGCGCTTTACTTAGGAAATGAAGGTCTAGACGAGCTTATCGCGGTAACCACTATCAAAGAAAACAAGAAAGAGCTTTGGTATGTTCATATTGTCAACTACTTGACACTAGGAGTCTCACCGCCAAGTCTTGAGCCGGGTAATAGGAAGAGGTTCTTCAAACAACTCAAGTACTACTATTGGGATGCGCCATATCTATACCGACAAGGAAAATATAAGTTATTTAGAAGATGTGTAGCGGAAGAAGAAGCTCCGAGCATCCTATTCCATTGTCATGGTTCAGAATATGGTGGACATTTTGCAACCTTTAAGACGGTTTCGAAGATCCTACAAGCGGGTTTTTGGTGGCCAACGGTGTTTAAGGATACTAATGAATACATCTCTAGATGTGATCCTTGTCAGAAAGTTGGTAGCTTGAGTAGAAGGCATGAAATGCCACAAAGTGGGATTCTAGAAGTTGAGCTATTCGATGTATGGGGGATCGACTTTATGGGACCTATCCCTTCATCGTATGGGAACAAGTATATTTTGATAGCGGTAGACTATGTTTCTAAATGAGTCGAAGCCATATCTAGTCCGGCAAATGATGCAAGTGTTGTGGTTAAGCTATTCAAGACGATCATATTTCCACGTTTTGGAGTTCCACGTGTTGTGATAAGCGATGGTAAAACATATTTCCTCAACAATTTTTTCAAGGGATTGCTAAAGAGGTATGGAGTTAAGCATAAAGTGGTAACACCTTACCACCCACAAATTCAAGTTGAAGTTTCTAACTATCAAATTAAAGCCATTCTCGAGAAAACGGTTAGCAAAACTCAAAAGGATTGGGAAAACAAGCTAGACAATGCATTATGGGCTTATACAACCGCTTACAAGACGCCCATTAGAACAACGCCTTTCAATCTTCTATATGGAAAGTCTTGCCACCTACCAGTTGAGTTGGAATACAAAGCTTTATGGCTACCAAGTTTCTTAACTTTGATATAAAGACGGCTACCGAGAAGCGAATGATACAACTTGAGGAGTTAGAAGAGATACACATCGATGCTTATGAGAATTCAAAGAATTACAAAGAGCGGACAAAAGCTTTCCATGACAAGAGGATATTGAGACGCGATTTTCAAGGCGGGAGATCAAGTTCTACTATTCAACTCGCGTTTGAGGTTGTTTCCCGGAAAGCTTAAGTCGAGATGGTTGGGTCCTTTCACCATAAACGAAGTAAAACCCTATGGTGCTATTGTGTTAGATAACAAGTTCGGGGGAGATTTCACGGTTAATGGTCAACGATGCAAGCTCTACCACGTAAATGTCCCTATAGAGGAGGATGTTAAAATTCTTCTCTCGGAACCTAATGAAGCCTAAAGAGCTATAATCGTCAAGCTTAGAGATGTTAAACAACCGCGCTTGGGAGACATCCCCATGATATAATTTGTACATATTTCCTTTAAGTTTCTACTTATGTTAGCATGTTTTTGGAGGTTGTATTTATTGTAGGGATCAAAGATGGAGGTTGGAGATAGATTGAGTCAAGTTAGGCAAACAAGCCGGTCGCCAACCCGATCTGTAGGAGGCTTAGATTTCAAAAACCCACTGCCGCGAAAAATGGGTTTGGACCGGCTAGCAACTCGATCCATACGCTGGCTCTATGTATGATTTTGTGGTTTGTCTTATTCTCACCCACGGTTTTACTCCAAACTCTTTTGGCACATGGTTTATTACCTCTCAACTACCCACCTACCTCACCAACTTGTTCTCCTATTGAATCACATGCGTTACTATGCTCCCCACTCTCCAACATCTCTATAAAAGGAGGCATATGCTCCTTACTCTCCAACATCTCTATAAAAGGAGGCATATGCATTCACTTATCTCCACACCTCTCACTTTCTTATCTTCTCATAGTTTTAGCATCTCTCTCACACATAATAGCTAGTAGCCACGAATTTTTAGGCTCTTTTCTTCTTAGTTTGTAAGCATCAATCCACTACTAAGGTTATGGTATGGTCTTCTTAACCCTTACTATTTTAAATTTTCCTAATGGTATGCTCTTTCTTAAGCTCTAATTATGATTCAAGTGAGTTAAATTTTTATAATCTAAATCTTCATTGTTAAAACTTGGGATTAATTTTCATAATTGAGCTATGATGAATATTGAATTTATCTTTATCATTATGCTAATTCTTACAATTTAAATTCCATGCTTTTGATTTTCTAAGAACTTTCATTGATGTTCCCATAGTTATCTTAGATATGCTTTGGTTTTAATATTGGAAACTATTGCTCACGTATTTTTTTCTTTAACATTGTTGGTCTAGGGGTCTCCTCTAGAGAATGTGAGCAATGAAGAATACAAAAGACTCACCAAAGGAATCCACACTGTTTGGACGCAAGATGAGCGTGAAGAATCATGGAGTTTACGCCACAAGATATGCGGATATAAGGTTGCTCAACAAGATGAAAATGCTCGAGGCATTTGACGAGGCTATGGTAGACATGGGAATGGAGATTTTCAGCACCTTGGAATAGCACACCTACATCACTCCAACTTGTGAGTTTCTTGCAATGGTCAACGTGGAATACCAACGAAAAAATCGCAAGAAGGCATCGGAGGCCCTTGTTCGCTTCAAGTTTGGAAACAAGGAGTTTGATCTATCAATCTTTGATATATGCGACATCTTCGACTTTGAAAAAGGAGAAGTGGTGAAGTTCCCCAAGCTACATGATATAGAGGACCTTTGGGGAGCCATTGGGAAACAACGAGGTTACGAAACTCAAAACGCAAAGAACACCCTCATTCATAACCCGTGGTGCGTTATATTCACAAGGTGATTGGGTTTACATACTTTGGGAAGCGCGAGTCGAGCATGGTGACGAACGACGATATGTGCCTCCTCTTTCAAGCATTCAAATTCCGGCTACTAAGGGAAGACACGGAAGAGAAAGTGCGCTACCGTGACCCACTCGAAGATAACATGAACTATGCATCGATTTCATCAACAATTGCATCAAACTCCGTACTAAGGCGAGACTTCATCTCCGTATGGGCGGAGTCTTAACTCTAATCTTCAAGAAGCTTGGCATGAAACTCGAAGCAAAAGATAAAGTGCTTCCCAAGTCTTTCCTAGACATCACTCACCTTCACAAGTCAAACATGATCGAGACTCGTAAGGACGGATACCCTCGTTACAACTACATATTCTTTAAGAGAAATGAAAACAAGCGATACGGGAGCCTTCCTAACGACAAGATGTCTCTAAACTTCCATGAAAACATCATATTCGATCTCTCGTATAGTGAGTGTGTTCAAGAGGAAGGGATTGAGGAAGAGGACGAGAATGAGGAAGAAGAAGGAGATGTCCAAGGGAAGATGAGGACAATGACTTTGATGCAATGGAGCTAGAGAAAAAAGCGAACCACCACTCCAACAACACGCCCTTCCCAAACGTTCGTCTCCCACCATATGAATTCAAGCCGATCAATGCGCGTGAAAAAGAGTATGATCGAGAATTCAAGAAGATAAGGCAATTGGGATTATGGTGTGTGAAGTGGGTTGGAAAATTTAACTGTAGATTCAAGAAGACACAAGGAAAAGACTATGTCTCCGATGAAGGCACACCAACACCACCGGATGAAGACGACCCTTTAATGCTTGCATTGATTCGTCATAGCTTCTGCGATGACACTCATCGTGATCATGGATGTGATGGAGGAGCTAGCTCAAGCGCCACCCATCATAGCATGTCCTCCGTTCCAACCCGTTGATAAACCAAGTATCCCGCCAACCCATTATCCGATCCATACCTCGATTTGAATTTGCTTGCTTGTTTGCTTGGTTCTACACTGTACTATTTCATTTTAAGATTTATTTTTGTTTTCGTGTGTTTAGCTATTCTTCTCTCGGTTTGCTTATCACACCGAGACAGTGTGATTCAAGTCCGGGGAAGATTAGCTAAAGTTGCTAATAAAATTTGTGTGCTTGTTTTGCTTCCTTTCCTTTGCATTCAAGAATATTGCATTACATACCATTTTAGCTAAAACATTTCTATTACAAAGTTCTTACAAAGTTTTCAAGGTCTTTATCAATCATTTAGTAGCATTGCATTTACTTGAATAAATCATATAGGTTGCTTAAGTTTAGTAATTGCATTTTACATTCCTTTTCCCTTTGAGTCTTATTGCATTTGAAAAATCCTAAATTGTTTAATTTTTTTTGAAAATTTCAAAAATCATATAGTTGCATTTCATACGTTTGTATGATCATTTAGGTTGCATTGAGCATGTTTTGATTTGTTTTTGACGTTTGTAGCTTAGCATTCAATATGATCCTTAGGATAATGCTAGATATTGCTAAGTGAATTAAAGAAATCTCTTCTTTGCATCTTGATCTCTTCGCTCGAAGCTCGTGATTAGGTTGAAGCATATTAGACTTGAAACAAATTCTATCAGTTTGAACCTAATATTGACCTTAATATCTTGCTTAGAGACTTGATATGCATGTTCAAAGTAACCACATACACATTTGAACTTTCTTCTATCCTTTTTACCACTCGTTGCTAGTCCAAATGGCCCTCCCGATTCACGACATCTAATGTGAATGGAGATGGTTGTGGATGCCGGAAATCGCACAATTAGATTTGTAAGAGTTTCGAGAGGAAGCAGAGATTTCTGAAGATAAGCTATGAAGAACAATGATGAGCAAAGAGAAAATAGGGTTTGTAATTGCTTTTGGGAATAAAGTTGCGAATGCCTTTTACAAGGGCTTGTACATTGATATATATAGCCTCCTAAGTCGGCTAAGCTTTTTTCCTAATAGATAATGTCAACTTTCCTAAACCTTCGCGGATTGCCTTTTTCCTTATGTTGGTCACGCCTATGTGGGCTTCGCAGCTGGATTGGGCTTTAGCGCAAGGAACCTTCTAGAGTCTTTAGCAGATACTTCCGCGTCGAGATACATCGGCGTCCAGACACATAGGCGTCCAGGCACATAGGTGTTCAAACATATAGGCGTCATGCGCCAATGTCGACTGCGCCTATGTCAACTGCGCCTACGTCGGCTTTGTAACTGGTCCAGGCCTTGATACATGGAACATTCTGGAGCCTTCGCCGTCACTCTGGCAGACACCGAAGTACTTGGACATCGGTGACATTCTGGCAGACACCAAAGTGTCCAGATACATCGGTGTCACTGTGTTGTGGTCTTCACAGTGCCTTCTGCTGGCTCTATGGTTTTCACAGCGCCTTATGTTGTCTCGGTGGTCTTCACAGCGCCTTCTGCTGAGAGTAGGAACATCTGAGAAGGTTCGCTCCTTGGATGGAGAGGGCTTAGGAAAGGAGAAAGACTTAGTCGTTTCTTGTTGAGGAACGACTTAGGGGCCATATAATCTCTGCACGTCAAATTATATTCGTTGTTAATCATAACTTTAAACATTAAAGTTCAGCGGGTGAAATTCGACCCCAACAGTTAGCCCCCCAGCTCGGTAGTGTTAGTATAATAGTATCGAGTTAAGGACCATTGGGTGTCGATGTTCGCTGTTCATAGTTATGATGCTATTGTTAGCGTGATGCTGTAGGCTTGAGTCGTTAGTGTTGATAACATTGTAAGCGTTCTCTTTTCGAAGATTTTAAGACTTCGCGCTCCGTTTGTCGAAGCTGATGATGAAGATTTTAAGACTTCATGTTTTTGTGAAGATTTTAAGACTTCGTGTTGGGCTCGATGATTCCTTGATCGGGTTTTTGTTTCAAAAGTCTCTGAGACTTCGTGTTTCGATCACCGTTGTAAACGATGTCATACGCGTTGAGAAAATGATTTATGTAAATGATTTTGCTATTGATGATGAAAAAGACTCTTCGCAGGCGGAGAAGGCTTCGCCTCGCAGGCGGAGAAGGCCTCTTCTGTTTAACAGGGAAGAAGAGAAGGCATTTTGTGCAGAGAGGACCCTTCTTCTGTCGATTTGAAGACTTTGTCCTTCGACTGGCTGCTTTTTGAAAAGCCTTTTGACTTGTGTAGGTAAGATTGGAGCTATAGAGAATCAAAGTGTTGATGGAGTTTTTGGACTTGAGCCCGATGGACACGGAGGTGGGGAAGGCGTCGTCACCGACGTCGCTAATATCACCGATATCCCTGACGCCGCGACGGACACATCGGGGACCCTGGCCGATATCACCGATGTCATGGCTGCCTCATCAGGTGCACACGTCACAATCGGGCCAAGGTAAACCGATGACCCGGTCATGACCTCAGGTACCGACGTCACCGCTTCCTCGTCGGGTGCACGCGTTATGATCGGGCCAGGATGTACTGATGACCTGGTCTTGACTTCGGGTACCGATTTCTCGGCGAGTCCAGCGAGCACCGAGGTACCCGATGTTCCGATCGGTAACCAGACAAGCTCCCATGGTCTTGACCCCTCCAGATTCTTTGATCCAACGAATCCTATGCTCCCCTTTTCGACTCTGCCTCCTGCTCCTTCCCTTACTCTAGACGAGCTCGCGATGCGGCGCGGGCTGTCAGCGGAGATAGTCCGCATCTCTAGTGGCAAGGGAAAGGGCATCGACTACGAAACCCCTTTGAAGAGGCGGAGAGTAAACACATATCTTGCGGCTGTTATAGAGAAAGAGGCTTCGGCAAGTGGCGTCGCTGTGCCACCGGTTAGTGGGTTGCTTCGTGATGAAGCCTACACGGCAACGAAGTCCAAAGCTTCTGAGATTCGCCTCTTTCCTTACTAATCTTTCGCTTATGCCTTAACATGTTTTGACGTTATTTTCCTTTCCTCGCAGCTTTTCATCTTCTTTGACCGACGAGCAAAACCAACGGCGAGGTTGAGATAGCTTTCGTTGTAGACACAGCTTAGTTCTGCCAGTGATCTTCATCGCATTAGGATTGGTGAGGCCGTTGCTGAGGCTAGAGACGAGATGGCTCGCAGCTTTTTGGGGCGAGTTACCGAGGTTGCTGGGTACTTGCAGATATTAGCGGGAAGGCTAAGGAGGACATGGAAGGCTTGGATGTGTTCAGGGAATTCCTTGTTGATGTGTAGGAGGTGATAGGGATTCCCGATGCTGCAAATGATATCTCTGTTGCTCAGACAGAGCAAGTGAGCGAGGTTGCTGGACCTTCTGCTATTGAGACTATTGACGTCGAGGGAGTCGTTCCCGAGGAGAGAGCAGGCAATGAGGACGCCGAGTGATTGCTTCCCCTCTTTATTGCCTTCATTTTTTGGATGTTGTTATCCATGACTTTTAGTAGTTGTGGTTGGATGGTTTGTATCCAAACTATGTATGTTTACCTTGCATTGTAGCAAATGAATGCGGCTTTTGTTACTCGCCTTTCTTATGAGCTATGCTCGTTTTGTTTTTTAGTAGATCGTAAGAACTTCAAGAGTAATGATACTCGTTTTGTTGATCAAGCCTTTAGTATAGGTTAGAGGTCATTTACACTTGAAACGCCTATGGCTGTGTGTACCAACGTTGTTGTTGGGCTTGTGATTGTAGGGTAGCAAAAGCGCAAGTGCGGTTTCGCACCTTTTTCTACCAATGTTTTTGTTGGGTTTTTGCTTGTACCAACGTTGATGTTAGGTTTTTGCTTTTACCAACGTTGTTGTTGGGTTTTCTAAAATGGCGGTGCTTTCTAAACACGTCTGTTCATATGCGATCACACCCTTTGACTTGACCAACGCGTTGTTGGGTTTTCAGAATGATTATTCGGTGTATAAACCTAAGTAATCATTGGCAGCTGCTTTTTACCAACGGTGCTGTTAGGTTGTTGAATGAACATTCGGGGTCAAAAAGCCCAGGAACTGAACATTAGAATCAGCCGGGGTCAAAAGCCAAGAAACTGATCGTTATAACTTATATAGCGCGCTTAATATCCGATGATGGATGTCAATGTGTTCAGGTTCACACATTGTTGCTGTGGCCAGCAGCAACGACAGTGGATTGAACTTGCTTGAAAAAGGCTTTGAAGAATCCATAGAGGATGTAGCTGATGAACTTGCTTGAAAAAGGCTTCGAATAATCCATAGAGGATGTAACTGATGAAGTCTATGAGACTTGTGTCAAGTGTCTATTGTCTGAAGCAAAGAGCTTGATAAAAAATGGGAGTATACGAGTATACATACCCCACTCCCCCCCCCCTTTTGATAGAGGAGGGCAACTGAACTCGTTCGGAGACAAGCTTCCTACGTACCCTTTGCAGTGATCAAGCCGCCCCGTAGTTCGTTAAAGCACTTACTCCCCCCCCCCCCTTCCTTTTAGAAGGAGGAGGCAACTAAACTCATCCGGAGACAAGCTGCCTACGTACCCTTTGCAGGGATCAAGTCGCCTCGTAGTTCATTCCAGAGGCCTCTAGAGATACTGTTGATAGTACCTTTCGAGTGCCTTGCACGCCACTAGGGAGTGGTGTGGTGGGTCATGTTTGACATCGGTGAGGCAGAGTCAACGATGACCTCGGTGTAGGCATGACCGACGACATCGGTGTTGGCTTGGTTGAGAGACGTTGGGCCCGGTGACATCGGTCAAGCAGGTTCAGGTGGCTCGCGGTTATGATTGGCTGCAGACTTTGCTACTTGCAGACGTGTTGGCTCTGCGTTTTTAGCAACTTCTGCAAATTGTAATTACTATAAGAGGTTTGTCAAATATTTGACCTGTTCGGAGCTGGTCCTTGTTCTCTTTCGCGATTCTTGAGGAGTAGAGTCCTCTTTCTTTTCCTCAGTGTTCCTCAGCTTGTGCTCTGCCATGAAACATATACAAGACTCCTTCTGGTTGCCCCATAACGTTTTTACGCTGATAGGTGTAGGAAACTTAAGGAACAAGTGGAATGTTGAAGGCACGACTCACATTTGATTGAGCCAAGGTATTCCCATGATCATGTTGTAAATGGCTGGATGATCAGAAACTGTGAAATCGACCATTTTCTTATCGTTGCCAGCTTGGACGGGTAGGTGAATTGTTATCATTGTCATGCTTGTCTCTCCAGAGAAGCATGTTATGGGTTTAGGCCGCCCTTTGATTGTGGACAAATCAATCTTTATTCGCTCCAGCGTCTTTTTGAAGATGACATAAGCTGAGCTTCCTGTATCAATGAGAACGCGAGCGAACTTGAAGTCGTAAAAAGTCAAGTTGATTGCCAGAGGATCGTTGTGTGGTTGATCGAGACCCTTAGTGTCTTGCTCGTCAAAGGTGATAGGGTCGCTAGAAAGCCTTGGCTTTGCAGGTGTTGTTATGTTTGCTCAGACATCAGCGGGTCATTGATATGCTTCGATTACAGGGATGTTGTCAGCACAGTATTGCGATCCCCCCATTATCATGTTGATACTTTCATACTGGCCTCCGTTTTCAACATCGTCATCGCGACGTTGGCGTTTGGGGTTCTCCTCATGTTGTTCGGTGTTAGCAGGAGCTTTCTCCTCGGGTTTGAAGTTTGACACGCTGACGTTGCCTTTCAAAGTGCCTTTAGTCAGTTTGGCTATGAGCTGCCGCCTCAACTCCCGACACTTTGCAGTTGAGTGTCCATTTGTCTTGTGGAATTCGCAGTATAGCTCCTCGTCGTACTCCTTCGGTTTTTCGTAACTCGATGACTCTACTTAGTAGTTATGAAACCCTCTGGATCCTCCTTCGTATTGGATGTAGGCAGGATTCGCAGCGTGAGTTGGCTCACTTACTTGTTTTGCCTTCCCACAATTCCTAGCACAGACTTCTTCTTCGGTTTGAGCGAAGTCAGCATCACGGTGCAGAGCATCTTGGATCGTTGTTGGCGTGTTGAGACTCATCTCTTGCCAGAACAGAGACGGACACCGAAGCGCTCCTGGTAAGGCCGATTTGTTGCGGATACCTTCAACCTTTGACAACGTGTTCTTGAACTTTGTCATGAAAGACCGAAGACTTTCCATGAAGATGTTGTAATGCTGTACGAACAACTCGGAAAGCTGGAGGAAAGTGTGAATCGAATTCTTCTCCAGTTTGTAGAACTATTGAAGGGGAGGCCCCTTGAGGCTTTCTACGGATAGTTTGCAGTAGACGATGTCTTTTCCGGCTTCCTTGAAGTTTGCTCTCCCCAAGGCTATTTCGAATTCCATCAGATGGTCTGAAGGGTCTGTAGTTCCTTCGTAAACCGGTAATTTGATTCTTCCGGGATCGGAGATTTTTGTCCTTGCGATTCGTTCGTAAAAAGGCATGTTCCTTGCCTTTTGCAGTACCTGCGTGATGGCAAGAGCCTTCCCTGTTCCATTTTGTATATGGGATTGGGTACGCTTCAGATCAGAGGTTACTCGCTCCATCTGAGCCTTTACTGCAACGAGTTCTGCAGCGTAAGACCGTTTGAACGCTCTACGCTCTTGCTTCTACTTGTACCGCTCTTCACTCGAGTAGTTGGTGTACTCCGAGGTATCTTTCTCAACCTCCGTCTTGGAAGAGCCTGACGCGCTTTGAGTGTCAGAGGCTCGTGGTTCTTGTCGGCTGCCTTCTGCACCTTCTGCTCGTGCACGCTTCGTGGGAGCTGGTTCATCTCCGTTGGAGATATCCACGATGCGTTCTAGAGACTTGTCTGATTCTCGGTGCAGTGGTGGCGGTGCCGAGAAGTCGAAGCATTGAGGGACGATGCACGCCCTAAGTCTTGTTATGTCGGGTCTTCCGCGCTTTCTTCGCGAAAGAGCTCTCAGCTCCTTTGAGGTTGCCTCGTTGATATTGGCTTGCTTCTTCTGCTCTGTGAGGAAGGTTTCTAGCACCTTCTGCACCTCGGTTATGTCGCCCTGAGCAGCGGCCTTTGTAGCAGTAGCTCCGAAGAAATTATCCTGGTTGTCTCTGCGAGACGTGTTCTCTTCGCCGCTCACCATCTTAGATTTGGTATGTAACGTAGCTTTTTTGTGTAAAAAACTCTCTAGTTCCCCTTAGTCGACGCCAAATTGTGGATGCCGGAAATCGCACAATTAGATTTATATGGGTTTCGAGAGGAAGCAGAGATTTCTGAAGATAAGCTATGAAGAACAATGATAAGCAAAGAGAAAATAGGGTTTGTAATTGCTTTGTATTGCTTTTGTGAATAAAGTTGTGAATGCCTTTTACAAGGGCTTGTACATTGATTTATGTAGCCTCCTAAGTCGGCTAAGCCTTTTTCCTAATAGATAATGTCAACTTTCCTAAACCTTCGCGGATTGCCTTTTTCTTTATGTCGGTGGTGCCTATGTCGGTCGCGCCTATGTGGGCTTCGCAGCTGGAGTGGGCTTTAGTGCAAGGAACCTTCTAGAGTCTTTAGCAGACATTTCCACGTCGAGATACATCGGCGTCCAGACACATAGGCGTCCAGGCACATAGGTGTTCAGACACATAGGCGTCATGCGCCAATGTCGACTGCGCCTATGTCAACTGCGCCTACGTCGGCTGCACCTATGTCGACTTTGTAACTGAGCCAGGCCTTGATGCAGGGAACATTCTGGAGCCTTCGTCGTCACTCTGGCAGACACCAAAGTACCTAGACATTGGTGATATTCTGGCAAACACCGAAGTGTCCAGACACATCAGTGTCACTGCCCAGTGACATCGGTGTCACTGCCCAGTGACATCGGTGTCACTGTGTTATGGTCTTAACAGCGCCTTCTGCTGGCTCTATGGTTTTCACAGCACCTTCTGTTGGCTCTGTGGTCTTCACAGCGCCTTCTGCTGGGAGTAGGGACATCTCAGAATGTTCCCTCCTTGGATGGAGAGAGCTTAGGAAAGGAGAAAGACTTAATCGTTTCTTGTTGAGAAACAACTTAGGGGCCATATAATCTCTGCACGTCAAAGTATATTTGTTGTTAATCATAACTTTGAATATCGAAGTTCAGCGGGTGAAATCCGACCCCAACAATGGTTCCCCTTACCTTGCATTACCTTGACCCTTCTTTGAAACCTAAATGTAATTTCTTGAGTGAGGCATTTTCTTGAAAGTGCTTGCACAAGTAAAATCTTGAAAGATGGAAAAGACAAAGAAGTGCTTTCATTTAGAGGTAGTCTCGTTTTAAGACTAGTATTAGCTTAGGATTTGTTGTTCTTTCGGGGTGGTTTTGATGAGTGTTTTGGTGAGCAAAAGAAAGAATGTATGAAGCTTCAATTGAAAAGAAAGTCAAAGAAAGAAAAGAAGTTGAGCTATTCTTGGAAAATGGTGTGTTATGTTAAAGTTTTAAGAAAGACTCTAGTGTTTGAATACGAATAGAAATCTCCTGTATGAGCTAGAACCCAAAAGGGCTAGTGGAAAAGTATCAAAAGACACCATAGAGGAAATGATAGAAGTAAAGAAAAGAGTTTAGCAAGTAAGGAAACCCCCTAGAGTAAGCTAAAAAGTTTAAAGAAAGATTCAAAAAGTCTTAGATCACTCATGGGTAGAACTTAGTTATTCAAGAACATTTGGGTTGGGTAGAATGGAAGCAAACTCATGGGTAGAACTTAGGAGTTCAAGAACATTTTGGGTAAGGTAGAATGGAAGCACTTATTTGTATGCATCAATTGTTCCATTTCTTCATTGCTTTTACATGATGTTTTGCATTACCCTTTCAAAAGTGTGAGTCACCTAAAAATGTTTTATAACCGCCTTATCTTTCGCGTTTCAACCTTCTTTTACCTAGCCTTGAACATTGTTTGATAGTTGATAAGCAAGATCATGTAATAAATCCTTAATGAGTGTTAAAGAATTGGTGGATGGAATGATATGTGAATGCTTGATCATTGAGTTTAGAGGCAAAAGATTGGAGTAGCGATAGATTGCGAGAAGATTGATTGAGCGTTAAAGCGCTTAGCGATAGCTTTGTATTGTCTTTGGTGATGGTGTTGAATGCTTTGTTTGAATCTCTTTGTTTTATTTTCTTGTTTTCAAACCTCTCCATCGGTTTGCTCTCTTTGTTTGCTCGAGGGCGAGCAAGAGGCAAGTCCGGGGGAGTTTATAAGTGCATAAATTGCCCTTTCTTAGCATGCATTATAGTTATATTTAGAGACATTTAGCTTAGGTTTTTACATGTTTTAATGTATATTTTGTTCATTTAGCTTAGATTGAGTTTTAGAGTCCAAGTTCTTATTTTCTTGCATTTGCATGCATATTTTGTCTATTGTAGGTGCGAATAGGGTCTTGGAACAATCATGGAGCAAGTGGAGAGAATAATTAAGATGGAAGAATGAAGAACAAGAGGTTGAAGATCAACAAGGCCTATAGATAGGCTAGCTAGCCGATCTCCTAGCCGATTTATAGGGTACTCCGAAAGCAAATAGTTACTGCAAAAAAAATCAGCTTCTGGATCGGCTAGCTAGCCGGTCCTCTAGCCGATCCATAGCCTCTCTCCTTTGTTGATTTCGCAGTTTGACCGGGTTTGACACGGTTTGACCCGGGTTGACCCGGGTACACTCTCCTTTTTCTATAAATACTTGTAATTGCATTAAAACCCTAAGCTCTAAGCCTCCCTTGTTCTTAAGTTATGTTTATGAGTTTAATTCTTGAGATTTGAATGCTTTTGTTTGAGTTTTAGATCTTTTATGAATCATTAAACTTTTCTTTGCATTTCTTAATCTTTCTTAATCATGTTTAATGCTTTAGCTTTCATGTCTTGTTTCAATATGTGTGAGTAGTTATCATATAGATTGTGGGTTGAGTAGATTAGAGTGATTTAGATATTGGGTTGTGATGCTTATGCGTAGATCTTGAAAGATCCTTCATTTGAATTGAATTTAATGCTAGGATTGACTTGATCACTCAATTTTTAGAACATGGTATTTTCACGCCCGGAAGGTGTTTGTGAAAATGTCTAGAAGAAATTCAAATGAGCTTTTCTCATCTTAGTCAATGGAAGTTGATGTTTAAGGAGAATTGTGAGTATATGGACTTATAAGTATAGCTTTTAGATTCACTAATTGCAAAATGGAAGTTTGTGTAATTAAGGAATTTAAAAAGAGATTAGTACCATGGAAGTGGATTAGTCTTAAATTAGTCATTTTTCCTCCTGGATTGATCTTGATTAGAGCTTTGCAATACTACCCAATAGCTAATGAACTTGAATCAGTTGCTTAAACCCATGATCCATCGCTTTTTAATCTTGATTTCGAAAATTGTTTAGTAAAGTTTAATATTGCTTTTAATCTTGTTGCTTTAGTCTTGTTTCTTGTTTAGTTTTGCATTTCTTCATTTCATCTTGTCATTTACTTATTATCATTTCATTATTACATTTAGCTTCATAATTGTCATTAGGAATCATTAGAAAACTCCAAATCATTGTTAGATTAAGCTTACCTAGTTCTTTGCATTCTTATTGCCTTTGTCATATTCTTTGTGGAAGAATGACTCTTGATTACACAATAACATATTGCCATGCACTTGTGATTTAGTAACTGAGGAATTGAAACTCATACCACTTTTGTGAGATTGCTTTAGCATTGATCATTTAAGATTGCATCAGGGCCTAATACGTAATTAAAATCATGGTCTTTCTATAAAATAAGAACGTAAAATAATTAAAAAAATCCAGTTTGCAAAAAAAGAAAATAGAAACACAATATCCTAAAAACTAATAAAAATTCTATCGATTTTGAAAAATAACTCTTGTATTTTTCGCTGCAAAATTATCCACCAAATGTTCGTAGTCAAGGTTTTTAACCATGTCTCTTTCAATCGATAACATGGCTAAACCGTTCAGCCTCTCCTTTAGGTAAGATATAATAAACTTCAGCTTTGAGAAACTTCTTTTAGAGGCGGCTGAAACCGGGATTGTGAGCATTATTCTATAAGCAATCCATAGATTTGGATAACAATCTTTCACCCTCTTCAACAAAGTTGAATACTTCATAAGTCTTCTTGATATTTTTCGGTACAGCTTCTCGAAAAACTTTGATTACTAAGAATAAATCGTTTCCGTCAACATCTGAAATTGCTCCATGCTTAAGAGAAACTTCAAGGTTGTTACATGATTCCTTCAAGTAATCTTCACTTAATGCGTTGAGGTTTCTTAGATCGAACAAAAAACCAAACGTTTTCTCATAAATATGAAATTGTTCCAACCTTGTTTGAAGAGAAACTAGAGCTTGGTCCATAATATTGATGAAATAATATATTATGAACCTTTCCTCCTCGCTAAGAACCACACTTTCATCAACAACTTGTCTTGGCTCCTCATCAAAATGAGTTGTTTTTTTAATAAGGCGCTTCCTTTTCACATGGAAAATCGGTTCGATATCCATAAGAGCTGCAATCTTTTTAGCTTCAGCTTTTGCTTCTTCCAAACCCGTCTCTATTTACTTATGAAAAAGAGACTAACCCCTTTAGTTGAGTAATAGCATCATCAATATCAATATCCTTAGCATGTAAAGTCATGCTTACTGAAACAACCCGGCCGTTTTTTTTTAAACATTGAACCCTTGATCTCGGATTAGCATTCCCATAAATACTATCATCAACGTTCAAGCACACCACACACAATAAATTAGCGGAAAATCAATAACAACTTAAACCAAATCCCATTCTATTAAACCAAACAATCAGTTCAACAATAACCAATTCCAACGTTCCATAACTAACCAACAACCTATGGCAGTTCTAACGCAAAACAGAAACAATAACCAAACAACCGGGACCCTTGATCATCCTCCTCTTCGTAGCCATGATCCCACGGTCACACTTTGCCTTTACCTGCATCACATGACAAAAAGAGATGCGTGAGTATTATCACAAATAATCAGTGAGGCGGCCATCCCATCTACTCGGCCAATTAACAAGGTAAATAGAACACCAGGCAAACACACATCACACAAACAAGCAAAATAGCACAATCTGTCACGAGTGTCGGTCGACACTACCTCTGGGTGTCGGTCGACACTACCTCTGGGTGTCGGTCGACACCAGTTGCAGGTTCCTCAGAATCATACCATCTCCTCTCTGATCCAATCCCGAGCATGCTCAATCACACATACCTGCAACAAAACGTCAACAATCACACGCACCAAGCATACAAACACGAAAATCATCACAAATCCAACCACCAATCAACCTAACACCATGGTTCTAATGTTTTATCCACTTGGGACCATGGTCACACACTCACCTTAGCCTATCAGTTGCATCAGACCTCAACCTCTGGCAACTCTCCTCCTTTGCATGATGAACAAGGCAAACCAAACCAGTCGGTTAACCCAAACAGAAATAATCGGTTAAACCAACCAACCAAACCAATTCGGTTAACTAAACCAAACCAAACCAAACCAATTTGGTTAACTAAATCTAACCAATTGAAGTTTCTCCTAAACCAGATTAGGGTTTTCTACAAACAAAAACGACATGCCGACTTCAAAAGCACACTGAGAACGGAGATTACCTTGGAATCATGATCGGAAACCTGATATAGAATTGTGAGACCGAGACCTTTCCACTGATATGAAGATCGTCTCCTAACTCCTTCTGGTACGATGGGAAAACACCCACGAAGTGGATTGATCGCAGATCAAATTCGGCACGAAGCTCTCTCGGGAAAACAACAATAAATCTCAGAATACTCATCCAAATGACAATCCGATTTCGG
The DNA here is from genome assembly GCA_900128785.1 of Arabis alpina. Lineage (NCBI taxonomy): Eukaryota > Viridiplantae > Streptophyta > Magnoliopsida > Brassicales > Brassicaceae > Arabis > Arabis alpina. The sequence goes on from LT669794.1 coordinate 13,250,789, forward strand.
TTAAAGCTAGATATAAGAGTGGAGAACTTACCCAACAAGTTTCACTCCAATTCGATCTGATTAGGCTATTCTTTTCTCTATTCTTCTAAAACGTGTCAGAACTGTCTTCATCTCCATCTTTTATAAAACACCACAAACGAATCTTTTTCTCTTCTCTTTCAAGTTTTCAGCCTCTATCACGTTTTTATGCACAAAAGAGAGGTTGATCTCTCTTATAAACGAGCCCTAGGGTTCCCTTAATCCAAACCAAGCAAACCGAATAATTAAAATTAAACCATTCGGTCCAATTCAATTCTCTTCTCTAAGTTTTTGGTTCACGGGCGTTACAACTCTCTCCCACTAAATCCGCAAAACACAGCCATCACGGCTAACTACCTGGCCAACCTGCCAATACCCCGGAGACTACATCTCCCAGACCCTCTTGAGGCTCACATCCAGTCCTATGCATATAGACCCGTCTCAAACATTGATCGCTCATAACTCATAACCACACCATCTAGCTCTCGGGATTGACACCCCTGAGCTCTCGGTGTCTTGTACCAACCCACCTCAGTCCGCGCAGTCCTGACGGTGTTTGATACCAACCATCTCCATACCCCTCAATCCATCAAGACACACAGTCTATCAAGCTCTCGGTATGCAGGGAACTCACTATCCCCTGGAGAGACGCATCTCTCAAATATCTGCCAGAGATCGCAATCTCTTAAAACTATCTCCATACCCTCACGTTCCAAGTCCGCGCAGTCCTGGCGAACGATCGGTATGCAGGAAATCCACGATCCCCTGGAGAGACACAACTCTCAAAGATATGCTAGAGATCAAAATCTCCAAGAATGAACCACAGTCTCTCTCTGAACTATGCGAGGAACAACATCCCGGAACGAAATTAATTCTACACGTCTATAATGCACATTTGACCAAAACTACCTCCCAAGGTCTCACATGATACTCCCAACCCGAATACCATCACAAACATGATCATCACATATCATCTGGACCACCCATCACACCGGGTGTCCTTGCAGAGTCTCTTCGGAACTAGACAGTTCTACCCACTGTAAAACTTCTATTCCGAGATTCCCTAACACATGAACACACACATAACCCATTAGAGTTCCTCCGAAACTGGCAAATTCTACTCACTATAAAACTTCCATTTCAAGGTCCTCTAACCACACTCATGACCAATACCAGGTCATCTGGACAACCCATCACACAAGGTGCCCTTGCTAGAATTTCTCCGATATAGACAAGTTCTAACCACTATAAAACTTCTATTTCGAGATCCTCTAACCACCTACTCAAGGCTACCAAAGCCAAAATCCAAGAACCTCATGGCTACACAGCCATAACATCAGATTTCATGGCTACCACAACCACCACAACCAGAACATAAGAAAAACTTATATTATAAATCCGGAAGAAAAGTCATAATCGTTTCAACTCAAACGAAAATACATAATTCTAACCACATCACCACACTTGGTGATCATAACCAAACCAAACATTGGAACCCATGAAACCAAGTTCACATCTCGGCTTGCCCCACAAGTCTCCTCCTGGACACCGTCATAGCCCCACAAGACTCTCAACCACGGCACCCTCTTCCGGAGAAGTACCTCGACACTCTCTCAAGGATCCCCACCGGTCTCAACTCAACCACCAAAATTGGTTGAAGATCTGCAGGAATCCTCACCACTACCTCCCAAGACTCATGTAGACACTTCCTGAGCTTCGACACAAGAAACACTCAAGAAGGTTCTGCATAATCTGAGGTAGCTCCAAATGATAAGCCAGTAGTCCCACTCGCTCCACCATCCGGAACGAACCCATAAACCACCGACTAAGCTTATCCTGTGCAATGGATCTGTTAGAACCCTGCAACATCTCCTCTCAGAGGTACCCTCTATCTCCCACCTTAAACTCTAACTCATTTCTCCTCTTATCGGCATAACTCCTCTGCCGACCAAGAGCCTCTTTCATGTTCAGCTTCACAACACGGATCTTCTTCGTCGTCTCCTGAACAAAATCTGCACCATATATGCTCGTCTCCCCCACTTGGGTCTAGCATAAGATGTGCGGCCTGACCTCCCATACAAAGCCTCAAAAGAGCCATACCAATACTGGCCTGAAGCCCTTATCAACTCAGAAGTGAACCTCGGACCTCTATCTGACACAAGACTCACTGACACTCACACAAACCTCACAAACTCACTTACATATTTCATAACCAGAACCGCTGCTCCCTCGGTTTTCCTACTGGTCAGAAAATATGCTAACATAGACTTACGATTCGCAGTCACTCAAATAACAACATGAGTCCACAAAACCGGCAACCCTGCCGCAACATCCAAGGAAGACATGCCCCACTCCCCCTCTGGAATGGGTACACTGCACAACAAACCACTCGAACTGACGCTCAGCCCCACCAACTGGCAACTTATCGCAAGTTACGACCTAGATAGCCACATCCTTCTTCATCCCGACTCAGCGATAGTACCGTTTCTGATCACTATGCCTCTTAGTCGCTCCCGGATGAATAGAGAAACATGCTCAAATGAGCCTCTCTCAGAAATCTCCGGCCTCTCACCCATGCCCTAAGATAGCCCCATTCGCCGAGACTTGATAATCAGAACCTCCAACCTTAGAAGAATCAAAACAACCCCGATCCTTCTCCTGAGCTACTCAAAACATGCTCAGAAGGTTTGTCTGATTAACTGCCTCCAGCCCCGACGACTCTTGTGAGATAACGCACAACCTCAACGTACCAATCTCACTCAACAATACCTCACATCCTACTCTTGAGCCGAAGCATACCGCCTCCGACTAAGAGCATCCGCCTCTAGATAAGTTCACCACGATGGTAAACTATAAACAGATCAAAATCTCCTACAACTCCACCCATCACTTCCGCCTCAAATCCCAAGACCACACAAAAGGATCCTCCTCCTCTAACTGCGTGGTCATAGATTAAGCCACACTCGCATAGTGATATGCTCAAATTTACCCTGAGATACTCTCTCAAATTAAGAGATCAATTGTAGTAGGGGTCGAATCACTGGGAGTCAAATCAAACAATAGAATGTATGACTTCGAATTGAGCTAAGCAAATAGAGTAAAGTAAAAGCAAGAAACAATTCAAAACAGAGAAAGGTTGTTGGTTTCTTAAAATCCAATTAAACAAAAGCTAGGTTTTCGAGAAATTCGCAGGCAAAGATAAATTGTAGAATTATAAAAACTGTCAGGATTTTAATGAAGATCCGTTCTCGAACTTGAAACTCTAATGTAAAATTAAACGACTTTTCCGTTGAATTAATTATCTATGTATAAACCCTAGAAATCCAAATTTCTTTGTAAAGTCAATCAATTTATGCAAGCATTAAAGTTCAGGTTGCAATTGTTCACAAAATCCCTAAACCAAATTCCTTTGAGAATAGGTGATTTTGCTCATCTAAGATTATGGGCAGGTTATCAATTGATGTTTCCGCTTTTAATTAAACAACCTAAGATATCTAATCAAGGGTGATCAATCCTAAATCAGAGTTATTGTAATCTAGATCAAGAACCATAAGATAATCCTAACATGAGTTCAATTCTAACAATTCATCTTAAATCCTTTGAAAAACCCTAAACCTAACAAGCAAATTACTCAGACATGGAAACAGAAATCATGATAACTGAATAATACTGCATTAACTAAAGATAGAGAAAGAGATACAGAAGGGTTCGAAGCAATCTGAATGGTCTGAAAACTTGTCTCCCTAACTCTTAAAATCTCTCTGAATCTCTAGGTCTTTGAATAATAGAAAAGCATAATGAAAACTAAAAGAAAACTGAGTATTTCTAGGTTAAGATTCGTGCTGGGCTTTATTTGTTAACTTCTGGAACTTCTGGGGTGAAAAGAAAATCTTCAGAATTGGAAAATCTAATTTCTTCGCGACTTAACATCTTCCGTCGATCGACGCTAGGATTCTTCCGTCGATCGACGCGCCAATCTGACGGCAATTGAAAATCCGTACTCGTGACTTCAGCTGCTCTTTCCTTGATGCTCCAAAATGCTTCATAATCACCAATTAAGCTCCAATCATACACGAACCTATCAAGATTCTAAAATACCATAAAAATACCAAAAAGACTCGATAAAACCGGGTTAAACCGTGGCAAAAAATGGTAAAAACCATGATATATCAACTCCCCCAGACTTAGATTTTGCTTGCCCTCAAGCAAACTAGAGACTAAGAATGAAGTCGAGGTTTCAAAATCGCGGGAATCACTTATCCTTTGGAACATTGCTTTCGCTTCTTTGACTCCTTCGCTGCATATAAACAAAGTATATTTGGCAGTCACGAATGTCAACCATCATAGGTTGGGCCTCAAATCTTAACCTGCAAACCCATCAGTTTCACATTCTCCTAACTGTCGCACACTTGATCAAAGTGATGATGAAATTCTCTCTAATGATATCAACCATGTAAAAGGCTAGGTACTATGTAAAAAGGCGTTTGGTGTTTAGTGGAGTTAAAGGTGTTTAGGATTACCACATTTTATTTGGTGGATGCAGACATTATGCATAATCACAAGAGAGAGACCGGTTCAGTTGATGCCCACAGTTTCTCATTCACATTGCACTCTCTCCCCCAAATCGTAATCAGGAACCAAACATCATCATAAAGTACAAGAATCACAAGTTCCACTACTCACATCCATCCACTCCATTCCTTGAGATTTTTGTAGAAACTAGAGACTTATTGAAAATGATCATTTCCTTTTCCTTATGAATTTTTTTTTTTTTTTTATAACTAACAAGGGGGAAATGATCTACACAAGTGTTAGTCTCGAAAATTACCATTGTTGTGCATGAAATCCCAAGGAATGCCTAGCATCGTTACTAATTGTAAAGTTCTCCAACCAAATCCTCATCGTGTGCAATTTTGTGAATGAAAAACTGCGTCGGACCTTTTTCTCTCTGGTGTTTATACACATGCATGCACATAAAACAAAAGAGAAAGAGATCGCATGAGGCTTGAAATAAAGGTTAAGGCTAGGGGTTGGGTACCAACTAAAAATGAGCTGGCCATTCAGGATCAACAAAGAGTGGTAAAGTGAATAAGGAGTCATGAATGTTGGATCGATTACTGTCGTGATATCATCAAAAAGAATATAGCGAGATGGAGATCAAGTGTGCTAGTCTGGAGTTTGATCTACTTTGTTTTACAAACCGCGATAAGAGGAGAACCTGTACTATCATCTGGTTTCGAATTCGCTCCATCCAAAGGCTTCGTCGCAACAGCTAAAAAGTCGCAAAAACTGAGCGTCTATTCCTAGGAAAGGTCATTATTGTAACAGCCGCATCTCGGACTATGAATCCAGACCCAAGTGTTAGACAAAACAGGTATCTTCATTACTCTAAAATTTCTCGATTACATTGTGTGGTAAATTACAACATATGGGTACTAGATTCACTACGCCTTGGGAAAGTCTTCCTCCATTGCTTGTTGCTCCCTCCTGCCTTGCCGTCCTATGGTCCACCTGACCGGATGTCCTATCCTGCGCACTAGTAAGGGGGTGAGTATTCAATACTCAGTAAGACAGTCTACTCCGTCTCACCACCTAACACTACCAAGCTATTTTAAACCTTATAACCCCACACAGCACCCTTAGCACTACTTGCCGGGTACTGTGTCTCACGCCCAACTCTTTGGCGGTGATACGAAACTCCTCAACCTCATGCCGGGCACGCTGGCTGCCCATCCTCATGCCCGGAACTCTAGCAGCCCCTTAACTCTACACCAACAAGCTGGTAACCGGGCCAGTCAAAACTGGTATGCCTGGCACTCTGGCAGCCACTTAACTCAACACCAGCAAGCTGGTAACTATCCGGGCCAGTAAAAACTGGTATGCCTGGCACGCTGGCGGCCAATCCTCTAGTTGGTCCGTCGGCGGACTCCTACCGGGTCTTCCAGCTAACATCTGAACGTTGGGTCTTCGTTCTATCTTTCAGGCCAAACACAAATAAGGCGGAACGCATGCCCATACATGCGCCCTATGCGGTAATTAAATTGGTGGCGTTGGGAACCTACTATCCTACCAGTTTAACATGCTTTTGACTACTAGACTATCCTAAGGTTCAAAACCAAACTATCTACTCCGGTTAATCCTAGTCCTTTATACCTCTACGTTCTCAAGTAATAGCCGAAGCATTTCAAGCAATACCTTTTGCCCCGTATGGTCGGCCCTAGGTAAGCATGGCTATCCCAATACTTTACCCATGACACATATATGGCCATACGGCGACCGTCCCTGCAGAAATACAAACATAAAACTATCCGTTAATTGTGGAAGACTCACGATCCAGCCTTGCCCATCACTGGCCTAAGCGTTCTCGTGGCCTTGCCTCTAACCCTGGAGTTGTATGCGGCCGTACGAGTTTGCTAAGCCTCCTTAGCGCTTCCCTTGTTGCCTCGCATCGTCTAGACTATCTACTAGGTTGACTAATGTGTGCCCGTACAACCATCAAGTTGTCTGGTCACTACCTATCTGGCCTACGACATACTCTAGTAGTCTGCTGAGTCCAACAAACAAGCAAACCATCGAGTATCCTCACTACCTTGCGGCGGTAACTCTACCATAGCTCTATTTCGTGGTTCAATGATCTGTTAATATCAGACCTTTCAGTCTGCCACGCTAATCCTCACATTTGGCCCACCAACTCCCTTTGCAGAGTATAGCCGGCCTATGCATGACTCTATCTAACTTCCAAACTACTTGCGGTGTGAGTTGGAGCTAGGCATGATCCTGCCATGACTAGCCTCCAGTCCGCCAAACAACGAGTCACTCTTGGGCCAGCTTATGTCGAGCCAAGTTTCCTCGAGATACAAGGTTGAGTCCCACGACTGGAGTTCCGAGGTCTGTGTACCCTCACCAAGATCCATTGTGATAGCCGAGTTACTTAGCAAGTTGTGGTAGCCTTGCCATGCTCCTTTACTGTCTGACCGGATGTTCTGCCACTGTCGGTAAGCCAAGCATGCTTTTGCTTACCTGGCGTGATTCCGAACCGAGGCTGTATGGGTCACTATCGAGGCCTTACCGATCCGCGGCACAGTGGTTGACACTGCCCATCCAGCTTTCTCTGCGATCACCGATGCCTTCACCGATGATGACCGGTTTGTTCATCGCGGACGAACAAGGTATCGTACTGATACACCGAGACCTACACGAGGCTCACCGATGCCAGTCAGCGATCATATCGCGGACTGCCCTTGCGGACTGCTCAGTTATCCCCGATGGCCAGTGGTAGATCGATCGTAGGCCTCCCAGAGGGCCTATCGACGCGTCCCCATGGTATGATCGTAGATACTACTCGATAGCCACTATTAGCACTGTCGGATCGTCGAGTGTCCTTACCGATTTCTTAACAATACGTCCATCTTGGAATGATCCGAAGCTTACTCGTCCTGATCATCGATCAACCTTACTCCTCGCCCTGTTGAGGCGCCACCAATGTCTCAAATTGATGCCCTCTCGAGTCGTCACCGATGCCTTATCGAGGCGTCCTCCACTTAGCTATAGGACACTCGGTACCCAGTCGTGTTGTCACCGGTATCTGACCGATGCCAACCCTTGGCGCTACCAAGGCCTACCATTGGTACCTAGTCGTGTTGTCATCGAGGCACCCCGAGGCCATATCGATGCCAACCCTTGGCGCTACCAACACTACCGGTCGTGTACGGATCACTATTCGCACAAGACACTACTAGTAAACTACAACTACACTACTCTACCCTAACCCGTACTACTAAGACTACTGCATGAAAGCTATAAAGGAGAAGAATAAAAAGGGAGTATAAGGTACGGATCGCGCCTTACCTTATACCGCTGCTCCTTAGGTGGGGTGTCGAGTTCCTTCTCGAGCTCCTCTTTTTCTCTTCCTCTTAAGCGTCTATCTTTGGCTCTAGAGAGAAGAGAAATATTTTGGTGTGTAAATAATGAGCTCCCTAGCTCTCTATTTGTACTAAACCAAAAACCCTAAGGAGAATATTCACTTTCCTTATTTTTCTCCACCTCCTTACAACATGGGTCGAAAGCCCATTTCTCCTTCCCTCTCCTCCACGTTTTGCCTTTTCTCCTTTTTGCCCTTACTTTTGCGTTACTGCCTAACAGGTCCTCCACTGGTTTCCTATTTCTACTAACGTCCTACCCTATACCCGACCTATCCTCTACCCAACCTATCCTATATCCGACCTATCTTAATACCTTTAGATGTCCTTGTTCTCCACGTTTTTCCACCTCCTCTCCTACAAAATCTAGGGTTTCCTTTCCCCTTTTAATCGTAGGAGGCCCGTTTACCACTTTGCGGGCTAGTCGATAGGTTTCCATTCCCTAAAGCTACTCTACCTCTAAACGACCATTTCTTCACTCCATCAAACCTCCTCAAAATTATTCTAAGTTGCCGAAAACTCCATAGCCGGATCTGGGATGTTACAAACTCTCCCCCCCCCCCCCCCGTTAGATTGGATTCGTCCTCGAATCCAAGATGGTAATATCTCGTCCTTTGTCAAGCCATATCACCTTTGGGGGTTTACTCATGCCTCCACATGGTGTTCCTCGAAGCTTTGCTTGTCTCCATCATGTCTTCTTGTTGGTCGCTCCTTATAGATTCATTGGACACTGCATACCGAGCCTCATAAGGTTCTTATGGGCGTTACTTTTTCTTCCCAAGTCCTCCGGTTTCTTGAGTGGTTTCCTTTCCCACTACGGGTGACCCTTAACTACTACTTCTAAACACAAGGCCATGTGCTACAGGTGCTCCTCCGGGTGATTGGAAAATGTGGCTATGAATGGCTTTGAACATCATCTTCGTCCTTTGTCTAGAGGGTTGCTGCTAAGTCTCCACGAAAATCATGTTGCTCGCGATACTCCAAGATCGAGTTACTAGATTGACCCACTTCTTCTTCCTTATGACCGCTTCGTGCTTCTTGGGTCACGCCTTCTTGCGGAGAGTATCGGTAGGTACTCTGACCACAGCTATGTTTTTTGTTTGACGTAGAGTTGTTCTTCTCCCGGTGAAGGAGCTCGGTTTGATCGAAATGACACGTTCTAAATCTTACACCAATTGCATCGTCCGCACACCAGTCTTCTTCATTCTTTGGTGACCAGATTAGTGGCCAAGTAGGATTTGTGGGTGTGGAGGGGTGTCCTTCATGTCTTTGATGCTGATAACTTGTTGCTGCTTTTAGGCGCCGTGAGACCTCAAAAGATAACCATTGGCCGCCCTTCTTTGAACTGTTTATTCTGGCCTCCCATGATCTTTTGATAACACCTCTTGTACACCGATGGTACGTCCCAGTGTGACTGGCTTGCTCTCCTTGGTTCTCCCCCGAAGTTTCCATTGGCTTACTACTTAGCAATACTAACAATGAATCACTCTGGCGTCGAAGGGAGTGTTGACAATGATCCCTCATACGTTCACCATTCTCATGACAAGGCTTGGGTTTCCATTCCCCAAGCGGTCACCTATTGCTTGGCCCTGGATGGCTGCTCCTCCACTGACGCGATCCTTCCCACTTACTCTTCCGAGAACATTAACTAAAAACAGATCTTAGATTACTAATCCTAACTTACCAAGGTGATTCCACACGACGACAAGGTGGGGCAGCGAAATGGAGATCCTTTCCCAAGTAGTCCCAAGAAATCATTTTGAAGTTGTCCTCCAGGTCAGAACTGGAGGGATAGCCGAGCTCTGATACCAAATCTGTAACACCCGCATTTCGGACTATGAATCGAGACCCAAGTGTTAGACAAAACTGGTATCTTCATTACTCTAAAATTTCTCGATTACATTGTGTGGTAAATTACAACATATGGTACTAGATTCAATACGCCTTGGGAAAGTCTTCCTCCATTGCTTGCTACTCCCTCCTACCTTGCCGTCCTATGGTCCACCTGACCGGATGTCCTATCCTGCGCACTAGTAAGGGGGTGAGTATTCAATACTCAGTAAGACGGTCTACTCCGTCTCACCACCTAACACTACCTAGCTATTCTAAACCTTATAACCCCACACAGCACCCTTAGCACTACTTGCCGGGTACTATGTCTCACGCCCAACCCTTTGGCGGTGATACGAAACTCCTCAACCTCATGCCGGGCACTCTAGCACCCCCTTAACTCTACACCAGCAAGCTGGTAACCGGGCCAGTCAAAACTGATATGCCTGGCATTCTGGCAGCCACTTAACTCAACACCAGCAAGCTGGTAACTATCCGGGCCAGTAAAAGCTGGTATGCCTGGGACGCTGGCGGCCAATCCTCTAGTCGGCCCGTCGGCGGACTCCTACTGGGTCTTCCAGCAAACATCTGAACGCTGGGTCTTCGTGCCATCTTTCAGGCCAAACACAAACAAAGCGGAACGTATGCCCATACATGCGCCCTATGCGGTAATTAAATTGATGGCGTTGTGAACCTACTATCCTACCGGTTTAACATCCTTTTGACTACTAGACTATCCTAAGGTTCACAACCAAACTATCTACTCCGATTAATCCTAGTCCTTTATACCTCTATGTTCTCAAGCAATAGCCGAAACATTTCAAGCAATACCTTTTGCCATGTATGGTCGGCCCCAGTTAAGCATGGTTATCCCAATACGTTGCCCATGACACATCTATGGCCATACGGCGACCGTCCCTGCAGAAATACAAACATAAAACTATCCGTTAATTGTGGAAGACTCACGGTCCAGCCTTGCCCATCACTGGCCTAAGCGTTCTCGTGGTCCAGCCTTGCCCATCACGAGTTTGCTAAGCCTCCTTAGCGCTTCCCTTGTTGCCTCGCATCGTCTAGACTATCTACCAGGTTGACTAAGGCGTGCCCATACAACCATCAAGTTGCTCGGTCACTACCTGTCTGGCCTACGACATACTCTAGTAGTCTGCCGAGTCCAACAAACAAGCGATCCATCCAGTATCCTCACTACCTTGCAGCGGTAACTCTACCATAGCTCTATTTCGTGGTTCAATGATCGGTTAGTATCAGACCTTTCAGTCTGCCACGCTAATCCTCACATTTGGCCCACCAACTCCCTTTGTAGAGTATAACCGGCTTATGCATGACTCTATTTAACTTCTTAACTACATGCGGTGCGAGTCGGAGCTAGGCATGATCCTACCATGACTAGCCTCCAGTCCACCAAACAACGAGTCACTCTTGGGCCAGCTTATGCCGAGCCAAGTTTCCTCGAGATACAAGGTTAAGTCCCACGACCGGAGTTCCGAGGTCTGTGTACCCTCACCAAGATCCATTGTGATAGCCGAGTTACTTAGCCGAGTTACTTAGCAAGTTGTGGTAGCCTTGCCATGCTCATCTACTATCTCACCTACGAGTCCGTAGCCAGATCGCCATGATCTGATCGTATGCTCTGCCACTGTTGGTAAGCCAAGCATGCTTTTCCTTACCGGACGTGATTCTGAACCGAGGCCGTATCGATCACTATCGAGGCCTTACCGATCCGCGGCACAGTGGTTGACACTGCCCGTCCAGCTTTCTCTCCGATCATCGATGCCTTCACCGATGGTTACCGGTTTGTTCATCGCGGACGAACAAGGTATCGTATTGATGCACCAAGACCTACACGAGGCTCACCGATGCCAGTCAGTGATCATATCGCGGACTGCCCTTGCGGACTACCCAGTTATCCCCGATGGCCAGTGGTAGATCGATCGTAGGCCTCCCCAAAGTCCTATCGACGCGTCCCCATGGTCCGATCGTAGATACTACCTGATAGGCACTATTGGCACTGTCGGATCGTCGAGTGTCCGTACCGGTTTCTTACCAATACGTCCATCGCGGAATGATCTGAAGCTCACTCATCATGATCATCGATCAGCCTTACTCCTTGCGGTGCCTGGTCAAGGCGTTACCGGGCCATGTTGAGGCACCCCCAATGCCTCGCATTGATGCCCTCTCGAGGCGTCACCGATGCCCTATCGAGGCGTCCTCAACTTAGCTCTAGGACACTCGGCACCCAGTCGTGTTGTCACCGGTATCTGACCGATGCCAACCCTTGGCGCTACCGAGGCCTACCATTGGTACCCAGTCGTGTTGTCATCGAGGCACCCCGAGGTCATACCGATGCCAACCCTTGACGCTACCAACACTACCGGTCGTGTACGGATCACTATCCGCACAAGACACTACTACTATACTACTACTAAACTACTACTACACTACTCTACCCTAACCCGTACTATTAAGACTACTGCATGAAAGCTATAAAGGAGAAGAATAGAAAGGGAGTATTAGGTACGGATCGCGCCTTACCTTATACCGCTGCTCCTTAGGTGGGGTGCCGAGTTCCTTCTCGAGCTCCTCCTTTTCTCTTCCTCTTAAGCATGTATCTTTGGCTCTAGAGAGAAGAGAAATATTTTGGTGTGTAAAGAATGAGCTCTCTAACTCTCTATTTGTACTAAACCAAAAACCCTAAGGAGAATATTCACTTTCCTTATTTTTCTCCACCTCCTTACAACATGGGTCGAAAGCCCATTTCTCCTTCCCTCTCCTCCACGTTTTGCCTTTTCTCCTTTTTGCCCTTATTTTTGCGTTACTGCCTAACAGGTCCTCCACTGGTTTCCTATTTCTACTAACGTCCTACCCTATACCCGACCTATCCTATACCCAACCTATCTTATACCCGACCTATCCTAATACCTCTAGATGTCCTTGTTCTCCACGTTTTTCCACCTCTTCTCCTACAAAATCTAGGGTTTCCTTTCCCCTTTTAATTGAATGAGGCCCGTTTACCACTTCGCGGGCCAGTCGATAGGCTTTCATTCCCTAAAGACACTCTACCTCTAAACGACCATTTCTTCACTCCATCAAACCTCCTCGAAATTATTCTAAGTTGCTGAAAACTCCATAGCCGGATCTGGGATGTTACAATTATCTCCTACAAGTTTTGACTCAATAAAACAAATTTTGACTCCAAAATAGAAAACAGTGTTAGCAACTACCTCCCCCAGACTTAAACAACACTGTCCCCAGTGTTAATCAAGCCTGAAATTGGTGAAAGAAAATAAAAGAAAAATAAAAAAGTTAGAAAATTGTGAAGAAAGACTCACGGTAGGTTGCCTCCCACCAAGCGCTTGTTTTCAGTCATTAGCTTGACTATGTCGGGGCTTAGGTTGGAGGTGGATCTCTGAAGTGCACTCCCCCAAACTTGCAAGGAACAATACCTGGAAAGAGCTTCATAGTATTGTTCACCATCTCTTGGATAACTACCTCTCCTTTATCTCTCAACTCTAGAGGAATGACAATTCTGAACTTGGAGAATGGTTTTGAGGACTTTCTGCGCTTGACTTTGGGGATCTTCTGGCACTTAAGATCGCAGGATTGTTGGCTTCATGATGTGCAGTAGAAGGAGCCAACTTGAGGACGTTCTGAACCTTCTTCATCTCATCTCTATGGTCTAAACCCAGCGTATCTCCAGCATTGACACTCATACAAGAAGTCTGTGTGATAAAAATTACAGGGTAGAAGACATTCTTGTTGATAATCGAGAAGGAGATTCGATTATTAGGAAAGTCCACAATCGCTGCCACTGTTGCAAGGAACTGTGCACCAAGAACAGATGGTTTACAGCTATTATCCTTGGTCTCAATGATGTAAAATTCCGTAGGAACAAGAAAATCTCCTATTTGAATCAACACGTAAGAAATGAAGCCTTTAGAAATTGTAGAAGACCTATCTATAAGCTCGATATATGTCACTGTAGGTTGTAACTCCAAAATCCCTAGCTTCTTTGCAACAGCCTCACACATAACATTCACATTAGCTCTTGTGTCACAAAGAGAATCCTTCAATTCCACACCTTTGATTGAACACGGAACAACAAACATCCCCAGATTCAACAACTTTGGCAGCTTCCTCAATGAAGGTAGAGCTTGTTTTCCTCCTTCTTCATGTGCTTTGTCACTGCCATGTTCGATAGGTAAAAGATATAAGCTCCTTGGATACGGAATCTTGGGCTTGTAGAGTTGTTCATTGGCGATTGCAGACTGATCTTTAGCTTCGCTAATGGCAGAACACGAACTCTATCCGTTTTCACCTAGCGTCTATCGTTGCACAGCATTGGCATCAATCGACGTTACGTCTTTTTCAATTGTCGTCAGATTGGCGCGTCGATCGTTGCAAAATTCTTTGCGTCGATCGACGATGGGGTCTGCAATCTCAAAATTCACGTTTTCTTCATAAACCATAGGCCAATCCTCATTTTCACACTTCTCAGTAGCTGGAATCACCAATTTTTCACTCTTCAACTTGATAAAATTGGAGAAGTGCCTTGGGTTCATGTCCGTCTTCCCCGGAAGATAACCTTCTTGTCTCCTCACACTTTCTGCGGTATGAGCTACCTGAGTATCGAGCTTCTTCATGTGAATATTGATGGCCTCAATTTTTCCATTAAGATCAGTGTAGAGGTTGTCAATCTTCCCATTGAGATCACTGTAGAGGCTGTCAATCTTCCCATTGAAGTTCACGGTTTGTGCTTACTGCCCCTCAAGAAGCTGTTCGAGCATAGCCTTCATGTCACTTTCTGAAGATTTAGTAGGAATTGGTTGGAGAACCAGGTGTTCCTGAGAATGATCTCCTCTGATTGTAACTATTGTATCCCTTGTTCTCTGATTGATTCCCATAACGCTGATTCTGATAGCCATTCTGGTTGATGTAATTAACATCTTTGTGCTCTCTATCTTCATCCTGAAAGAAAGTATCAACTTCTTGTGCAAAATTAACCGACTTCTTGTTCACTAGAAGGCTATGCATGGAATCTATCTTAGCCTTAACCTCAGCAATCTCAGCTCTACCTGACGTACCAGCTTCTCTTCTTCTTTCCTCATCGTCTTCTTCGTACTATTGCTAGTAGACACGTTCTTGATGAGCTCGAGACAGTTAGTTGGGAATCTGGTCTTGAAGTTCCTATTACTCGCAGCATCTAAAGCCATCTGATGCTTCCAATCCATACCTCTGTAGAAGATACCCAGCAGTTGAACCTCTGTAAACCCGTGATGAGGACAATCTCTCTGATATCCTTTGAACCTTTCCCACGCAGCCTTGAATGCTTCCGTTGGACCCTGAATGAATGTGGAGATCTTAGCTCGCATATCCTCTGAACGCGACTCATCGTAAAATTGGTTCAGGAAAGCGTTCTTGGTATCACTCCAAGTAGTCAGCGAGCCTGGCTCCAATTGTTTCAACCAAGAGGATGCCTCTCCAGCAAGAGAAAAAGGGAAGAGCTTACACATGATGTAGTCTTAAGAGACGTCGTTAGCCTTGATGCTAGACGCAAGATCCTCAAACACCTCGAGATGATCCATGGGGTGCTCAGATGGGTGCCCATGGAACTGATGTTTAGCCACTAAAGAGAAGTAAGCGGGCTTCAACTCGAAGTCTCTCCTTCAAAATCCAGAGGGCCGAATCGCTGCCTTGATGGCGTAGAATTCTTCAGGACGGTTGTAGTGTCCCAAAGTGCGTTGGTTAACCACCCCTTCCTGAAGTCTGCGATTCGCCCGAGCCTGACGCTCTAGCTCAGCACGCTGGCGCTCCCACTCAGCCCGTTGACGATCAAACTCAGCTTGCTGAGCTGCAACCACATCGTCAACCTCTTATGCCACTACGATCGCATTACCAGCTTCGTCAATCCTATCCCCATGCCCGTTGTATCTGTTTCCATCTCTATCAAACAGTTATCCCTGAGCATTTGGAAGAACAACCACATCACGATTGACCATCTTAGCTTGTATCTGAAACACAAAAACAAAAGAAAAACGCGTAAAAACGAAAAAAAAATACTTAGTCAAAATTCTAGAATCAAAATCTTCTGGGTGATTTTGACTCCCCGACAACTGCGCCGAAATTTGATATGCTCAAATTTGCCCTGAGATACTCTATCAAATTAAAAGATCAATTGTAGTAGGGGTCGAATCACTAGGAGTCAAATCAAACAATAGAATGTATGACTTCGAATTGAGCTAAGCGAATAGAGTAAAGTAAAAGCAAGAAACAATTCAAAACAGAGAAAGGTTGTTGGTTTCTTAAAATTCAATTAAACAAAAGCTAGGTTTTCGGGAAATTCGCAGGCAAAGATAAATTGTAGAATTATAAAAACTGTCAGGATTTTAATGAAGATCCGTTCTCGAACTTGAAACTCTAATGTAAAATTAAACGACTTTTCTGTTGAATTAATTATCTATGCATAAACCCTAGAAATCCAAATTCATTTGTAAAGTCAATCAATTTATGCAAGCATTAAAGTTCAGGTTGCAATTGTTCACAAAATCCCTAAACCAAATTCCTTTGAGAATAGGTGATTTTGCTCATCTAAGATTATGGTCAGGTTATCAATTGATGCTTCCGCTTTTAATTAAACAACCTAAGATATCTAATCAAGGGTGATCAATCCTAAATCAGAGTTATTGTAATCTAGATGAAGAACCACAAGATAATCCTAACATGAGTTCAATTCTAACAATTCATCTTAAATCCTTTCAAAAACCCTAAACCTAACAAGCAAATTACTCAGACATGGAAACAGAAATCATGATAACTGAATAATACTGCATTAAATAAAGATAGAGAAAGAGATACAGAAGGGTTCGAAGCAATCTGAATGGTCTGAAAACTTGTCTCCCTAACTCTTAAAATCTCTCTGAATCTCTAGGTCTTTGAATACTACAAAAGCATACTGAAAACTAAAAGAAAACTGAGTATTTATAGGTTAAGATTCGTGTTGGGCTTTATTTGTTAACTTCTGGAACTTCTACGGTGAAAAGAAAATCTTCAGAATTGGAAAATCTGATTTCTTAGCGACTTAACATCTTTCGTCGATCGACGCTAGGATTCTTCCGTCGATCGACGCTAGGATTCTTCCATCGATCGACGCGCCAATCTGACGGTAATTGAAAATCCATCCTCGTGACTTCAGCTGCTCTTTCCTTGATGCTCCAAAATACTCCATAATCACCAATTAAGCTCCAATCATACACGAACCGGCCAAGACTCTAAAACACTAAATAAATACCAAAAAAACTCGATAAAACCGGGGTAAATCATGGCCAAAAGATGGTAATAACCATGATATATCACATAGTTTTGACAAATCTAAAGAAATAACCTAGCAACCCCGGAAAACTCCTGATCTTAGCCGCATTCCTCGGTCTAGGCCAATCTCGGATAGACTGAATCTTCGCCGGATCCACATACACTTCATCTGTAGAAACGATATGACCCAGAAACCCCATCTCTCGCTGCCAGAAGCTACACTTTCTCAACTTAGCAAACAACTTCTGCTCCCGCAGTTTCTCTAAAACTTTCCTCAAAGGAACCTCATGCTCCTCAAGACTCTTCGAATACACCCAGATGTCATCGATGAAGATAACCACAAACTCATCTAGATACTCCTGAAAGACTCCGTTCATCAATCTCATAAACGCCGCTGGTGCATTAGTTAACCCGAAAGGCATTAGTCTGCCAACTCTGCTGGAGCCATACGGTAAGGTACCTTAGATAACGGTGTCGTCCCAGGCTCTAAATCAATCGTGAAAGGATCCGACTGAGATGGCGGCAATCCCTGCACAACCGAAAATCAACCTCAAAGTCCTGGACAACCCGGATATCGCTCACTGCAACCTCACCAACAGACTCCGGCATCACACTACTCACCCAGTAAGCCTCACAACCCCTCTCGATCATAGCCTCAGCTAGCACAGAGAGATCACGAGACTCCGAGGAGTCGGTCTCACCCTCTAATAAACCAACCTCCCACCATTACGCTCATAACACTACTCGACCCCAGTGACAATCCAGATGAACTCTGTACCGATTCAACCAATCCATACCCAGGATAACATCATACAGCTCTACTGGACTAATTACCAAGTCCGCTGGCCCCAACTCACCAGCCACTAGAATATCCACGCCTCTCGCCTGGCCATGAGTAACTATAAACTTTCCCCTAACAACCATAACCGGTCAAGTCCACTCACCAGCGTCACTCCGGATACCGCTCCACCCGGTACGCTCCGGAGTAATGAAGCAATGATGCTCCATACTCAAACCACACGTGGGACTCACCACTACCCACTACCAAGGCCTCCACACAACTCTCATGTGCTAAGAAACCTAACAAACTCATTAACTTATTACCCATGCCCCGCACCTGAAATATCCCCAGCCACTCTGAATCAATCTGGAAGTGTCCTCCCACTCCTCATATGTCCCTGCGTATGCTTGCGGCCATGCCAAGTATCACCTGCTGCTGAGGCCTATTAGACTGAACAGCTTGGCTAACCACCACAGCATGCTCCCTCAAGTCCTCGACAACGCCTCCAGCAGTCTCAACCAACTCTGCTCTCATACCATACTTAGACACCCCGCACCGTGTCCTCAAATCTGGTCGAAGTCCTCCCAAGAACCTCTTAACATGGGCCTCCTCGCCCTCTATGCTCCTACCAGCATAATTCAGCATAAACCAGGAGTCGGTTAAACTCTAAATCATACCCACAAACTGATCTCTCTCCCTGAGCCAGCTCCAAAACCTCGGCTATAAATGATTCGCAGCCTCCTGAGGAAAGAACTTGGCATTAAACTCTACCCAAAAGTCCGCCCAGACCAACACTGTCTGAATCCTTCTAGCTGCAACACACCACTCGCAAAGAATCCTATACCAATCCTCTGCACTTGTTCCCTCATCCGAAGATAAGACAGAATCCTACAACAACCGCAGCCCTCAGCCGCACCTCTGCCACAACTTCTGCCCAAGACATCACCGTCTGAGCCTGTCTCGCCGCAACACCCCTCCCCCAGAGATGTGCATCACCGTCCAAATAATATACTGCCAAAACAATCACATATCCCTCGAGACACCCAATCGAGCGAAAGCTACGCTCCAATCACATCAGCCTCCTCAGGCTTAGCACCTCCTGCAAAAGAACCTGTACCGATTCTCTGCATTTGCTCCGTCATCCGAGGATACGACGGAACCACCTCAACTACCGTAGCCTTGGCTGTACCTCTGCCACTCATGGCATCACCAGAGCCTAACTGGCACCGCACTCGGTAACCGCTCCAATAACTGCTGAAGTCGATCCACGAGACGATCATCTCGACCCTGGGCCCCATCCGCGGGAGCACCCGCACTACCAACCTCACGAGGACCCACTATGGCCTCCGGCAGCCAACCTGGGACCACACTATCCCCACCAGCCCTCACACTGGCGCTCACCCTTGGCTGCACGCTGGTAGTCTCAATGGCGCTCACGCCTTCTTGAAGCGTCTGCGGATCACTCTCAGCCACATGCGAAACACTCTGAGCCGTACTCCCGGCAGACTCCCTCACAAGTGCCCGCCACAACAACTACTGCAACAGATCTGTCAGACGATCAACTCGTCACCGGGACTCCTCCTGCGGGCGCACCCGAACAGCGAGCCAATCCAGCACCAGCTCGAGTACCAGCCTTGGCCCCACCAGCCCTCATACTGGCTCTCACATGGGCACTCACACTGATACTCACACTAGTACACAGACCCTCATGAAACGTCTACGGATCCATCGCAGTCTCCGCCTTGGAACCCTGAGTCGCATCCCAAGCCGACTCCCTCACTGGTTCCCAACCACCATACTGACCTCCACGGTCACCCCGACCACCACGGCCCCCACCTCTAGTACTTCTAACCATATTTCCCACTTACCATAAGTAGAAAAGAATAGTACTAGAAAAACACAAACAACCAAACACTTACCGTGAAATCTCATTGAAGGCTCGAAGGAAAATGATATGGAACCCCCAAACCCAAAGAATTGCAATTTAACCAAATTCACAATCCTATCAGTTCTAATCCGTCCTAAAACCGTAAGGGCTCTGATACCAAACTGAAACAACCCGACGTGTTTTTTTTTAAAACATTAAACCCTTGATCTCGGACTAGCATTCCCATAAATACTATCATCAACGATCAAGCACACCACACACTATAAATCAGCGGAAAATCAATAACAACTTAAACCAAATCCCATTCTATTAAACCAAACAATCAGTTCAACAATAACCAATTCCAACGTTCCAGAACTACCCAACAACCTATGGCAGTTCTAACGCAAAACAGAAACAATAACCAAACAACCGGGACCCTAGATCATCCTCCTTTTCGTAGCCATGATCCCACGGTCTCACTTTACCTTTACCTGCATCACCTGGCAAAAAGAGATGCGTGAGTATTATCACAAATACTCAGTGAGGCGGTCATCCCATATGCTTGGCCAATTACCAAGGTAAATAGAACACCAAGCAAACACACATCACACAAACAAGCATAACAGCACAATCTGTCACGAGTGTCGGTCGACACTACCACTAGGTGTCGGTCGACACTACCTTTGGGTGTCGGTCGACACCAGTTGCAGGTTCCTCAAAATCAGACAACCTCCTCTCTGATCCAATCCCGAGCCTGCTCAATCACACATACATGCAACAAAACATCAACAATCACACGCACCAAGCATACAAACACGAAAATCATCACAAATCCAACCACCAATTAACCTAACACCATGGATTTTAATGTTCTATCCACTTGGGACCATGGTCACGCACTCACCTTAGCCTATCAGTTGCCTCAGACCTCAACCTCTAGCAACTCTCGTCCTTTGCATGATGAACAAGGCAAACCAAACCAGTCGGTTAACCCAAACAGAAATAGTCGGTTAAACCAACCAACCAAACCAATTCGGTTAACTAAACCAAACCAATCCGGTTAACTAAACCAAACCAAACCAATCTAGTTAACTAAACCTAACCAATTGAAGTTTCTCCTAAACCGGATTAAGGTTTTTTAAAAACAACAACAACACGCCGACTTCAAAAGCACACTGAGAACGGATATTACCTTGGAATCATGATCGGAAACCTGATATGGAATTGTGAGACCGAGACCTTTCCAACGATATGAAGATTGTCTCAAAACTCCTTATGGTTTGATGGGAAAATACCCACGAAGTGGACTGATTGTAAATCCAATTCTGCACGAACTTCTCTCGAGAAAATAACAATAAATCTTAGAATACTCATCCAAATGACAATCCAATTTCGCCTAAAGCTAGATATAAGAGTGGAGAACTTACCATAAAAGTTTCACTCCAATTCGATCTGATTAGAGCTGAACTATTCGTTCCTCTATTCTTCTAAAACGTGTCAGAACTGACTTCATCTCAATATTTTATAAAACACTACAAATGAATCCTTTTCTTTTCTCTTTCAAGTTTTCAGCCTCTATCACGTTTTTATGCCCAAATGAGATATTGATCTCTCTTATAAACGAGCCCTAGGGTTCCCTTAACCCAAACCAACCAAACCGAATAATCAAAATTAAATCATTCGGTCCAATTCAATTTTCTTCTCTAAGTTTTTGGTTCACGGGCGTTACACTTACAATGTTAATGCCAGCCAATATCTCATACTATATACCAAACAGAAACTCAAATCCCCCAATTCCATGTGTTTCACTTATTGCAAAACATTCAACATCACTTCTGGTTTAGAATCATCGCTATTTTCAGCCAGGTAAAACAAAGTATCTCGGATTTCTGGAGCTTGAAAGCGTATAGCTTTAACACTTTCAAAGCGACTTTCCCAACGAGTATCCAATAAAAGTTTAAGTGTGGACCTCCCACCATTTTCTTTTATATATCCCACCTAGTTGTAGAAGGCGAAAATAAACAATATAAATGTTGGATTATCCCTAAAAAATCAATCGCTTTCTCACAAAGGGAAAAATTTAGATTATGACAACCACTTGGAGTATAAAAGGCTCGTGGATTCACATCAAGCAAAAATTTTGCACCCCTTTGTTTTTTCCCTTCATATTTGAGTCATTATCATAACCTTGTCCCCTCACATCATCATTGTCCAAGCCAATATCAACTAACGTACCACAAAGTATATCAAACAATCGTTTCCCTTATTTATCATCGACCTAAGACGTATCCATAGAAACATCCACACATCGAATAATAAGAGACATATGCTCTTTATGACTAATATCTGGAGTACAATCAAGGCTAACGGAGAAGTACTTGGCATCTTGAATTTTCTTAATTATCATTTGCTTCATCTCATATCCCAACATTGCTATCAACTCATTCTGAATTTTGTGGCTGAGATAGTGATAATGAGTTTCTCCTTTTTTTTAATTCGCCTGATGTGCTCCCGAATTACCGATCAAAGTCTCCAAACATTTCAGTAAAGCTAAGAAAAATCTCATTGTTATCTTGATCGATCTTCTCGTTACTTCCACGAAATGCTAGATTGCATTTAGCTAAAGTCTTCACTAATGCAAACAATCTCAATAAAACTTCCCTCCAATGATTTTTTTCTTTGTTGATCTCTTCTTAGACAGTCTTATCAATTGTTAGATTCTTTTCTAATCTCAACTCCAATTTCATCAACCAATTCATGCACACAATGTGATCATGCCTTCTTTCATGTTGACCAAGCCTTACTAGAACATTGTTCCAATCTTTGAATCCTTTGGTTGCCAATTGAGTATCATCGTTGTCCCGTCCAAACAATTTGCAGCAAAAACAATAGAGTTTCTCTAATTTCTTGGAAAAAACTAGCAGCCGCCTGTCTTGTATATCTTTATTCTTCATATGTCTCTTGCTTATAAGAAAACTGTCTACCAGTTTTGTTTTTGGGAAAACAATAATCCTGAGGCGGCCGTGTTGGAGGACCTTTATCAACCAAAAAATCCCTCAACTTCTGATCAATTTTTCTCCAATTTGCAGGTTCCAAAATATCCACAGAATAATCATGTTCTTTGAAATACACAGCCTCTGCATTCTGATTAACATCCTCATTGTCGTTCTCAACTCTAATATCATTACCCTCTTGCTCTTCGTCCATACATTCGATTCCAATTCCACCCTTTTCACCTTATTTAGAAGTCTGACAAGATTCATCATCTATCCTAACAGCCTTATCAATTTCATTATCCTGATCAGTTTGTTTTGGTTTCTTGAAATACCTGAACAACGACCCGGATAAGTATTTTGTCATTGCGTCTTGTCTTTTCTTCCTGTTTCTTTTTAGATTTCCAAACACATGTCTTGACTTCATTTTTCTGAAAATAGAAAATATATAAAAAATGATAGCTAGAAAACTAAAATTGATCATATGCGTAAACTATAACTGAGTAACATCAAACACAAACATAATTATTACCTTGATAATTGATTTTCAATCAACGGCAAAAGTCAAATACTAAAAAAAAAAAAGTGAAACAGATTTGGACGCCGATGAACTTCTTTTCTAATTGGGAAAACAATTTAAATTTTGACCTAATGATTTAAAAATGAGAAAGTCCCTCATATACCACTAAATCAAATTTTCTTTTCCCAATCTACCATCAATTTTAAAAAGTTCCACTTATACCACTAATCTGAAGAGCAAAAGACTATTACCTTGAGCTCATTTAACCCTGAGCTAATTTAAGAACAAAAAAATAATTAAAAAAAGTCAAGGGAGATAATTTCAAGTTCTTCACCTCGAGATCGATAGTTGTTTCCGACGATGGCGACAACGACAAACGGAGACACCATCAACGGTGGAGACTTGTAATCGGCGACGATGAAGATTCTATAACCCGGGACGACAGTGATCTGTTATCGACGATGGTGATATGTGACGATGGAGATTTGATCGGATTTGTGAGCAACGACAAAGAGCGATAATCAATTTGGTATGTCCTTCTTCTTTCTTTTTCAAGAACGATTTGTGGAAAAAATAATTAGATTGACTGTTTCTCTTTTGTGTTGATTCATCACCCATGTTTAAAATCTTATGCAATTCGCAATATTGTTTCTTTGTCCATGTGCAGAATAATTCTATATAGTATATGCAATATGGTTTTGTTTCATGGCCTTGTAATTCTCATGTTTTCAAGTTTTTTGGTTTTTGATTTTTGTAGCAATTGTGATTTTAGTTGTACCGGTTTATGGTGACGAGAACGAAGAGCAAGTTCAATGCTTGATTCTGAAGCATTTGTTTATGAGCAAAGTGAACAAAGCACAATTATCTCTCTCTTGTGTGATTCGATACATGGAAGGAAATGTACATAATTTGTTGTTAATGTTATGATGTTGTTACCGTACGGCTTGTGAATTAACAATGTTGTGTGTGTGTGTGTGTTTGATGTATTTAGGATGGGAAGATTAGTGTACAGTGACTGATGATGTAAGAGTTCAAGATGTCCATGCTCTTAAAGTTACTGCATTGAGTTTTACTGAAAGAGCTAGAGTTAGGATTAAGAAAGCTCGTGGATAATACCTCACTTTTGATCAGCTCTCTCTTCGTGCCCCGCTTGTCAGAACACCGTAATGCCCTATTTGGTAATCGATTTTGAAAAGACATAACTTGGTTCACTATCTTAGTTCAGTTTTAGAATCTATGCAATTTGTTGACTTGGTCTTCTTGGTGTATGTTGCTTAGTAGCTACTATGGTTTAATTTTGTTTCTCGATGAAAATTGGGCAATCTGTAGGACCACTTACTTAG
Organism: Arabis alpina; assembly: GCA_900128785.1. Lineage (NCBI taxonomy): Eukaryota > Viridiplantae > Streptophyta > Magnoliopsida > Brassicales > Brassicaceae > Arabis > Arabis alpina. Next base: position 13,275,386 of record LT669794.1, read on the forward strand.
TTTACACGGGTTTTGCTTAGTGTTAAAAGACTCTGTTATAGTAGTGATTGTAGTAGCTTTCTAATGATTACAGGTTTTGTTGAGAGGTCCTAATAACATATGTGATATGTTAGAGAGTTTATAGACTATTGATAAAAAAAAGAAATCAGTTGGAGGGCTTGGAGTAAAATTTCAGAAGCAAAATTGCAACATACTTGGCAAAAAAGAAAATAGTAAAATTATGTGCATCAGCTATATATATGATGAATTTGTGCAACAGAGGATGTTAGAGAAGCAAACAACAAAGAAAATACATGCATAATGATTATTTTTTATAGTAAAGTTGGGTATTGTTCGCAATTGTAAACATATTTAAGACACACTTTATATTATGATGGTATTCAGGATGAGAATCTAGTTATTCTGGGTTGATGAAAATCTTATTCTAGGTTACTAAACTAATTTGATGATCTATAAGTATTTTGGAAAGCATCCTATAGTTTTAGGATAACATTCTGAATTAGGACGGGCTTCCTAAATATGTAGTTTTCCATCCTAAATATGTAGTAATCCTTCACACATGTTTCAAAGGTTTCTAAACTTAACATTCAGAAGATCTGTGATGATATACGCGTTGCCACTTTTGATTATGATGAACTTGAATATTTTGTGACAAGACCATCATTCAAAAATGGAAACAATTACAGAGTGAACTTGTATTTTTGTCTCAGTCCATAAACTAATGGACAATTTCCAAAAATACAATTTTTTAAGTTTTTTTCTAAAAATACCACCTTGAAGTTTTTTTTCCAAAAAATACAACAATTTTTTCAAAGTTCCAAAAATACCACTTTTAAAAAAATTATTTTTAACATTCAAAACTAAACCCTAAACCCCAAACCCTAACCCTACCCCCTAACTACCCCCTAATTTTGGAATAGTTAACCCAAACCCTAAAAATTTAAATTCTAAACCTTAAATTTTAAATTTTGGAATGGTTTACTTGTCCGGTGTTCTTAGCTAGAAATGGTCTTAATAATAAGGTCAACGAGCTCTTGGGAAAGATGCATTTGAATGGTTTAGCGCAAATGGAATATGCTACTTATCACGAGCTCACTAAGCAATTCTTAGCTACGATGGATTGCAAGTTCAATGACCGGTTTGGAACTTATCTCGTTTGCTTTGAGATTGACGGTTTGAAGTACACCATTCCTTTTAAAGACTTTTTCGACGTCTATGGGTTCCCACCGGGGAAATATGGAGACAACACCGAGTTTAACATGGAGACGTTGTTGGGAGGTAACATAGCACTAGAAGAACGTTACTCGCCCGTCTCAAATCACATTACAAGAGTGAAAAACCCTACCATCTGCTATGTGCTTCACCTCTTAGCTAACACGTTCAACGCAAGACCGGATAACGAGTTTCTAACTACCAAAGAGCTCAAGCTCCTCTACTTTGCTATCCATTCATCTATGCAAGATTTTGATGGACAACCTATGGAAATGGATCATGACTACTATGGGTGTGACATTGGCTCAATGTTCTTCGCCAAGTTGAAATTTTTTTGCTTTTACCTAACCACTACGGCCACACCGCGCATTTGCTTTGGCGGTATGCTCACACCATTGTTCATACACGTTGGAATTGATCTCAACGTCTTTAAGCCTCTACAAGAGAGACCATTGATCGATCACCACTACTTGATCGAAGGAAAATTTAGTGGGGCTGTTTGGATTACGACACTTTGTGTATCGCTTCTTCGATGATGAAGGAGAGCCTCTTTGTTGCTACCTACCTCTAATGACCAGGTATGCAAACACATCAAGCAACTTAGATCTTCGCTTCAACCTTCCTCGTCATCTCACCTTCGTTTCACCACCGCCTCTTCCTGATCCACAATGACTCCAAGGTACCAACTCCTTTCCATTATAAATATCATCTAGTTTTTAAAGTTTTCATTCATGCATCTTTAGTTTATTTTTTCCTTTAGACCTTCTTTAGTTTTGCTTTCTCATCAAGACGATGCGAAGTAAGTCCGGGGGAGGCGGTTGCTAACGCTTATTTTAGTTTGTTTTGTTTTACATTGCTCATCCTTTGAGTTTCATAGCATGCATTGCATTGTACATATGAGAAACTATATAGCATGATCATCCTTTAAATTCTTGCTTAGAGACTTGATATGCATGTTTTAAGTAACTATATACACATTTGGACATTTTCACCATCTTTACCACTCAGTGCTAGTCCAAATGATCTTCCCGATTCACGACATCTAATGTGAATGAGGATGGTTATCCCTACCTTATATAACTTTAACCTTTCTTTGAAACCTACATGTATTTTCTTGAGTGAGGCCTCCTTTTTGAAAATGCATACACAAGTAAAATCGCGAAAGATGAAAACGACAAAGAAGTGCTTTCATTTAGAGCTAGTCTCGTTTTAAGACTAGTAATAGGTTAGGTTTGTTGTTTTTATGGGTTGGGTATGGTGACTGTCTTGGAGAGAGCAAAGAAAGAGTGTTGCACCTAAATGAAAAGAAACCAAAGAAATAAAAGAAGTTGAGCTACTCTAGGGAAAGGTTGTGTTATATCAAGGTTAAAGAAAAACTCTAGTGTTTGATTGTAAATTGATATCTCCTCTTTAAGATGGAACCCAAAAAGGCTATAGAAGAAAAGATACAAGTAAAAAAAAGAGTCTAGCAAGTAAAGAAACACCCTAGAGTGAGCTAAAGAGTTTAAAGAAAGATTCAAAGAGGTATAGATCACCAAAAGAAAGAAGACTTTGCAAGCTCATGGGTAGTAATAGATTTTGAAATCATATGGGTTGGGTAGAATGGAAGCACTTATTTGTATGCATCAATTGTTCCATTTCTTCCTTGCTTTTACATGATGTTTTGCATTACTTTTTCTTGAGTGTGAGTCACCTAAAAACATTTAATAACAGCCTTATCCTTCACATCTAGCCTTCTTTTACCTAGCCTTGAACATTGTTTGATAGTTGATAATCAAGATCATGCATTAACCCTTAATGAATGTTAAAGAATTTGTGGATAGAATGGTATGTGAATGCTTGATCATTTAGCCTGGAGGTAAAAGATTAGAGTAGCGGTAGATTGCGAGAAGATTGAATGAGCGTTAAAGAGCTTAGCGATAGCTTTGTATTATCTTAGGTGATGGTGTTGAATGCTTTGTTTGAATCTATCGTTTTATTTTCTTGTTTTCAAACCTCTCCATCGGTTTTGTTCTCTTTCTTTGCTCGAGGGCGAGCAAAAGGCAAGTCTAGGGGAGTTGATAAGTCCATAATTTACCCATTCTTAGCATACATTTTAGTAATATTTTGAGACATTTAGCTTAGATTTTTACATGTTTTATTCTATATTTTGTTCCTTTTAGCATAGATTGAGTCTAGAGGCCACGCTCTTGTTTTCTTGCATGTGCATGCATGTTTTGTCTATTCTAGGTGCAAATGGAGTCTTGGATTAATTGTCGAATAAATGGAGAGAAGAATCAAGTTAGAAAAGTGAAGAATAAGAAATTGGAGTTAAAGGAGCTGTATGGATCGGCCAGACTGCTCGTTCCCTTGGCCGATCCATACGAGGCCCCGAATGTCAAAATTCTCTGCCACAAAAACGTGATTAGGAACGGCCAAGCTGCCCGTCATGTTGACCAATCTGTAGGGTGTCTCCATTAGCAGTTTCGCAGTTTGACCCGGTTTTACCCGGGTACACTTAGCTTTTCCTATAAATACTCTTATTTTCTCTAAAACCCTAAGCTTTTTGCCTTTTCTCTTTATCCATTGTGCTAATTATTGATTAAGAAACGGATTAGTACCAAGTAAGTGGATTAGTCTAGATTTAATGGATCCATGCTTTGAAATTAGCTATATTTAGTTGTTGTGCATCATTATCTTCACTTGGTTCAACCCAAATCTACCATCTTACTCAATGTCCATGCTTTTATCATATATATTATCTTTGTTAAGTTTGTTGACTTTTTCATTGACTTTTCTTAAATTGCTTTTTAATCTTCTTTTTCTTTTACTTATGCACTAGAATAGTATCCTCGTTTTACGCGGGATAAAATATTTATCAAATAAAATTAATATAGTTTTAGTTAAATAATTAATTTTACTTATTGATAGAGTTATTATACTAAATTTAAAATTGGTTTTAGATATTTAAATTTGCAAATTTTCAAAATAAAATATGTTCTACCCGTGAAATAACTGAAACCAACATAACATATTTTTCAAAGATACGGTAAAAATATAAAAATGAAAAATTGCGTATATAACCAAAACAATTTCACCAATTTTTGATCTTATATATTATTTATTATTTTAGTGTTTATTTAGTAGATAATTCGTGTTTCAAAATTGTTTGGTAATATTCATTATAATAACAAAATTAATATTGTGTGTTGAAATAGTATTTAGTTACTGATATTTTATCTATATATATATATATATATAAAAAAATTAATAATATGAATTGCGTTAATTAGATGAGTAGAGTTATTTAATTTTTATTTAAATATAGGGACTAAAGTATTTGGAGTGTTTGGATAGAAATATAGTAGTAGTTAATAATAGTTATAGTTTGTTTGGGTATAAGGATTAAGTTGTTTTGGAGTGTTTGGACATGAGTATAGTAGGAATTAATAATTTTAATTAATTAAATCAAAAATGTGAGGAAAAAGGAGAGCTTGACACATAAGTTTAAAATGTTTCTCCTTTAATATATAGAAGATTATCTTGTTTCATTTTAGTGTTTTGCTTTGTTTAACTTATTGCATTTTACTTATTGCATCATTTCATATTGTCATTTACATTTATCAAAAATTGAAATTCCCCCCATCATTTACATTCACCTAACTTCATTAGTTTTTTGCATTCCAATTGCTTTAGCAACATATCATTGTGGAAGAATGACCCTTGATTACTACATTGATTGCACCATGCACTTGTGGTTAGTTGATTGAGGTATTAGAACTCATAGCACTTTTGAGAATTTGCATTTTGCATTGATCATTTAGTGTGCATCAAATACTTATCAACTTATATTTTGTTATATAAATTTAGTTGTAAATCACTTTGTTTGTTTAATTTAAAAGCTTGTTTAATCTTTTATAATATTTGCAATACAACCTTATATATTTCAATATTTATAGTGTGAAATATATTAGTATTACTAAATTTATTAGACTTGTTATTATTAAAGTGAACTTTACTCATGTAAATTTTAAGGTTTTATGTTTAATTTCAAGTATGAATAATGAATTTTTATATTCATTTTATAATGTTACAACCAAATATATTAAATATAAAAAAATTAAATTAAATCAAATTATAATTTGATATTTATATGGATGATGAGGTAGCACAAAGAAAATCAAAAGAATGTGTCTTTATATATATATATATGTTCGTTTTAAATATAACCACTAGAATATATATGAATTAAGTTTGTGAAAACAAAATTTTATCTTTAACGAAAAACAAGAATTTGTATTCTTGTTATAGGGAAATTTCATGAAATGACACCGATTGAAAACATTAGCAAAATGACACTCTTTTTTCAAGATTCCTAGGTTACCCTTCTCTAAATCTATCAATTTTCACAAATAATGTCATTGCTTTGTAAGGAACAAACAAAATTAGATGTCGGAGGAAGAACTGTCGTCTAAAGCTAGTCATAGCGCCATCAGAGACTTCCCCATCATTGGAGAGGTAATCGATTTAAGTAAATCTCTGCAACTAAATCTCTCCAAAGTTGAAGAGGTTGTCGATTTGAGTAGTTTCTCTTCTCTTTAGAAACTCAGTTTTGGAATCAAATCTTACGATATCATCTTCTACTTCAATTTCGATGAATTTGGAATTTTATATGTTTTGTTGTTCTTGTTAGAGTATATACAAAGTGACGTAAATAACCTTATGTAAACCCTAGAGAATATCATGTATGCTATATAGACGTCACCCTAATAACATAAGCGGATAAGGAGAAATATTCATTCTTTCAAGGTATCAAACCTCTCTTAGCCACCAAGTTAAAAAAGACTCACCTTCTATGTTTCCCTTTAAACCTAAGTTCGCTTCTCAGATTCAGGTATTAAAAATGGTGAATTATGTCAACCATTATCATGCCACAAGAAACAAAAAAAGCTAAGAGTGCAACACAAACTGGAAGGGAACTAAGCTCATTTGCTTATAAGGCTAAATGCACAAAGTTCGCATGCAGCTCCTTTGCCTAAATTAAAACTAGCAAAAAGGTAGCAAATGTTAGGAGAAGAAGTAAAAATAGCACATGTTAAGAAGATAAATTTCATATCCACCATTCTTTGAGATGAAATTACCAAAAGAAAATCACACAAAAACATGTACTAATAACAACATTTCACATAAAGTTTAAAATTTCACAAAGATTTTATTCCTAAACACATGGATGATAAATCAAACATGCTAATGTCGAGTGTGCTCTCGTAGTACCGTAGCACACTTGTGTTAAACTTGGTCACCGATTTTGATACAATGTGATGAAGATTAGTTATCTGTTACATAACGAAAAAGAAAAAGCAAAAAAATTTCTCCGAAAACCGCAAAGAGATAGCTTCTACAGACATTTCAGAGTAGAAATTCTCTATATTCAAACAAAAGCAATCTGGAAATGCAATTTTGAACAGATCTAGAATCAAGGTCGAGAAAGGAGAAAATCGATATCATTGTTCTAGATCATATCCAAAACATTTACTTTGAATGGATGTAATGAATTCTCTCTCAAAGCCTATAAAATATACACAATATTATTTCATCAGAATTCCCTTAAAAACTGGATATGAAATGGAGCCAATCGATTACACAAACTACTTGTGGCGGCGGTGACGGTGGCGATCGGAGGCTACGCATGAGGAAGAACTGCATATTCCCATCCGAGAAGAGAACCTTCCTCTTCTTCTTCCTTATGCGTTTCCGATCTTCCTTCTTGTTAGCAAACAATGTTTAATGAAAATGATTCAATTAATCTCGTTGACGTTATTCAATGTACAAGTATTAACTATATATACTCTACACTAAATTAACCAACTAAGATATTTACATCTCGGTTTACAAAAGTAACCCGGAATCAGTCTATACACATTAATAGCCCCATCAAGATGAAGGTGTGAAGATGTTATGAACACCATCTTTCCCATCATATCTCGAGATGGAGTTGGGTACAATGCTTTAGTTAGAACATCAGAAAGTTGTTGGTTAGTACGCACAAACATAGTCTTCAGAAAACCAAGACCAATCATTTCCCAAACTTTGTGACAATCCCAGCTCTATATGTTTAGTTTTTTCATGGAAAATTGGATTGCTCGCAATGTGCCTCATTACCACAACAGAGATGAACTGGCAAACTGATCGGAATTCGAAGATTAACACAATGGCCAACCATATCATCTCTTTAGTAGATATACGCATAGCTCTATATTAAGCTTCAACAACACTCAAAAAAATTATGTCATACTTCTTTGATCTCCAAGAAATTAAGGAATCTTCTATAAACATAGCATAAACAGTGACTAATGTGACGCCCGTGAACCATTTTTTTTTTGGTAAAATGGAGGGGCTGTCGATCGACACACGTGTGGTCTGTCGATCGACAGGGCTCTTAGGGGCTGTCAATCGACACACCTAGTGTATGTCGATCGACAGGTGCTCGAATTGGCTGGTTTTCTGGTTCGATTTAAGTCGTTCAATTAGACCGGGCCGGTTTGGGGAAACCTTAGGGCTTCGTATTTAAGGGTTTTTGGCCGCATTAGGGCGAAACAAAGTCCCAAAACGCAGCTGACAGAGTTTGAGAGGAATTCTCTGTTTCCTGTGAGTTTTTGGAATTAGGGTTTCGTTTCTTGAGAGATTTGGAGTAGTTTCTTGTGGAGATTGTCGTGGATTCGTTTCTAGCCTCATTATCCAGCAGATTCTATCCGAAAATCCAAGGTGAGTGCGTGACCATGGCTTCTGGGCCGGTGGATTCGTTAGGGTTGATTGGTGGTAGGTTAAATTGATTGATTGGATTGTGTTGTGGATTGATTGTTTCTGTGAATTGTGTTTGGATTGTGTGGATTGTGATTTTCGTGCAGGTTTCGTGTCATCACAGAGGAGGAAATCGATCTGAGAGGATAATGATCGATTTCCCATGAATCTGCGACGGCCTGTCGATCGACAACCACTAGGTCTGTCGATCGATGTCGATCGACAGGGCAACACGAGAGCTGTCGATCGACACCTAGTGGTTGTGTCGATCGACAGGGTCTTCTGGAGCTGTCGATCGACAGGCACCGTGGGTGTGTCGATCGACAGGCATTGTGGGTGTGTCGATCGACAGGTGTGCACAGGGGTGTCGATCGACACCTAGTGGTAGTGTCGATCGACAGGCCGCCTGTTGGGCTGTGGTTGAGCCCTCGTTATTGTGATTGTGTGATTGTTTGATGCGTGTTTGCCTGAACGGATCCATCGTGTCTGAGTGCGCAGTCGTAGATGGGAGGACCGTCTCACTGGGTAAATGTGATAATACTCACGCATCTCTTTTTTCCATGTGATGCAGGTAAAGGCAAATTGTGATCGTGGAATCATGGCAACGAAGAGGGAGATGATCTAGGGTCTCGGTTTCGTGCTGTGTGTTATTGTTATTTCCTTTCTGTTTTAGAACCTGGTTAGGTTGCTGGTTTTGATTGGAATTTGTTATTGAACTGGTTTAGTTATTTTTCAATGGAATTGATTTCTGGTTTAATTGTATGTGTTATCCGCTGGTTGTCTGTGCATGTTTGCTTGGTTGTTGAGGATAGCATTTATGGGAATGCTAGTCCGAGACCAAGGGTTTATTGTTAAAAAAAAAACGGGTCGGGTCGTTTCAGTTTGGTATCAGAGCGATACGGTTTTAGGAAGGGGTAGAACTGTTAGGATTGAATTTGGTAAAATTGCAATTCTGTGAGTTTGGGGGTTCTAGATCATCTTCCTTCGAGCCTTCAAAGAGATTCCACGGTAAGTATTGATTGTTGTGTTTTTTTTAGTCTTTCTAGTGCTTAGCTGGTCCGCTTTCGAGTGCAGTGAGATGGCTAGAGCAGCTAGAGGGCGTGGTCGTGGGGGCCGAGGAGGCCGAGGCCGGGGTCGTGGACTCGTTGAGGAGCCAGTCGTGAGTGAGGCTCAGAGTTCCGCGCATGGGCCTGCGGCAGGTCAGCAGTCGGTTCATGATGGTCAGACCGCCAGTGTGACTGCCAATGTGGGTCCTGTGGGGGCTGGTTTGGGTCCCGTAGAGGCTGGTGGTGCTGGTGGTGTTGGCGCAGCTGGGGGTGCGATCGCGGCCGCAGGGTTAGCCCAGGCTGGAGGTTACCAGCTGGCTGATTTGCTAAGGCAGTTGTTGGAGCGGTTACCTGGTGCGGTGCCAGTGCAGGCTCCAGTGTTGCCACGTGTGGCAGAGGTGCAGCCGAGGGCTGCCGTTGTTGATGAGGTTCCATCGTATATCCGTATGATGGAGCAGATGCAGAGGATCGGTACGGGTTCTTTTGCGGGAGGTGTGAAGCCTGAAGAGGCTGATGAGTGGCGGATGAGGTTAGAGCGGAACTTTCGCTCGATTAGGTGTCCCGAGGGATACAAGGTTGACTTAGCGGTCCATTATTTGGACGGTGATGCACAGCTCTGGTGGAGGAGTGTTGCAGCTAGGTGGGATGGGACTGCGATGTCGTGGTCAGATTTTGTGACGGAGTTTAACTCCAAGTTCTTTCCTCAGGAGGCGTTAGATCGTTTGGAGGCGAGGTTCTTGGACTTGACTCAGGGCGCGAGGTCTGTGCGAGAGTATGACGTAGAGTTTAACAGACTCCTGGGTTATGCTGGTAGGAGCTTGGAGGATGAGCAGGCTCAGGTTTGGAGGTTCTTGCGAGGACTTCGACCAGATTTGCGGACTCGGTGCAGAGGCATTAGGTTCGGGTGTAGAGTGGAGTTGGTGGAGGTGGCTGCACAGATCGAGGAGGATCTGAGGGAACAGACTGCGATTGTAGTTCCAGCTGTTCAGCCTCGGAGGCCTCAGCAGCAGCAGGTGCAGCAGGCAGGTCCTGGCAAAGGCGGCAAGCCTGCGCAGGGACAGAAGAGGAAGTGGGATGGTGCTTCGGGATCGGGCCAGAGTGGCCGAGGCTGTTACGTCTGTGGTAGTCTAGACCACAAGAGGACGAGTTGCCCGAAGCAGAATGAGGTTTGAGCGGCTCGAACGTGCTATCAGTGTGGAGAGTCGGGGCACATCAGGCTGAACTGTCCGAAGTTGCAGCCGTTGGCGGTGGCAATGGTCCAGCCAGTAGCTCAGTATGGGGCGGTGCAGCCTTTGGACCAGATTGCGGCGATGGAGCGTCCGCCGGCTATTGCAGCGCCGGGAGAGCCGAGCTCGAGGCCGATCACAGGTAACTTTCTAATTCAGACTTTGTAAATTCAGTAGTGTAGAATTCTTGGTGCTTGTTTTATAATGTTTGCATGTGATAGAAAGTTAGGTTGCTTAGCACTTGGGAATTGTGTAGGGACCTTGTTTGTAGGTGGGGTGGGAGTCCCACGTGTTGTTTGATTCTGGAGCATCGAATTGCTTCATTACTCCGGATCATGCCGAGAGAAGTGGTATCCGGAGTGACGCTGGTGAGCGGACTGGATCGGTTATGGTTGCTGGAGGAGAATTTCTAGCTACGCATGGCCGGGCAAAAGAGGTGGATATTCTGGTGGCGGAAGAGTTGATGCCAGCTGACTTAGTGATTAGTCCGGTGGAACTGTACGATGTTATCCTTGGTATGGATTGGTTGAATCGGTACATAGTCCATCTGGATTGTCACCGGGGTCGAGTGGTGTTTGAAACTAAAGGTGGTAGGTTGGTTTATCAAGGAGTGAGACCGACTTCAGGAAGTCTCGTAATCTCACTTGTCCAGGCAGAAGCGATGATTGAGAGGGGTTGCGAGGCTTACTTGGCCACGATTGTAATGCCGGAGGCTGTTGGTGGGGTTGCTGTGAGAGATATTCGGGTCGCTCGGGATTTCGAGGATGTCTTTCAGTCGTTGCAGGGATTACCACCATCTCGGTCGGATCCTTTCACGATTGAGTTAGAGCCCGGAACGACGCCGTTGTCTAAGGCACCCTATCGAATGGCTCCAGCAAAGTTGGCTGAATTGAAGAAGCAGTTGGAGGATTTGTTGGAGAAGGGTTTTATTCGACCAAGTACTTCACCGTGGGGAGCACCGGTGTTATTCGTGAAGAAGAAAGATGGTAGTTTCCGGTTGTGCATCGATTATCGAGGTCTTAACCGAGTCACTATGAAGAACAAGTATCCTCTTCCGAGAATTGATGAGTTGTTGGATCAGTTGAGAGGGGCTACTTGGTTCTCCAAAATTGACTTGGCATCCGGTTACCACCAGATTCCAATCGACGAAGCAGATGTTCGGAAGACGGCTTTCAGGACTCGATATGGGCATTATGAGTTTGTAGTAATGCCATTCGGGTTGACGAATGCACCGGCGGCATTTATGAGGTTGATGAACGAAGTTTTTCAGGAGTATCTGGATGAGTTCGTAATCATCTTCATCGATGATATTCTGGTATATTCGAAGAGTCTGGAGGAACATGAGGTTCATTTGAGGAGAGTTCTAGAGAAGTTGCGGTAACAGAAGTTGTTTGCGAAGTTAAGTAAGTGCAGTTTCTGGCAGAGAGAGATGGGATTTTTGGGTCACATCGTTTCTGCAGAAGGAGTTTCTGTGGATCCGGCGAAGATTCAGTCTATCCGAGATTGGCCTAGACCGAGGAATGCAACTGAGATCAGGAGTTTTCTTGGGTTGGCATGCTATTATCGGAGATTCGTCAAGGGTTTTGCGAGTATGGCTCAGTCCATGACGAATCTGACGGGGAAGGAAGTTCCTTTCGTGTGGTCGGCTGATTGTGAGTTGAGTTTCGCGAAGCTGAAGACGATGTTGACTAGTACACCAGTATTGGCGTTACCTGAACCGGGTGAGCCTTATGTGGTGTACACAGATGCTTCGGGAGTTGGGTTGGGCTGTGTGCTGATGCAGCAGGGTAAGGTGATTGTTTATGCTTCGAGGCAGTTGAGGAAACATGAGGGCAATTATCCTGTTCATGACTTGGAGTTGGCGGCAGTGATCTTCGCGTTGAAAATCTGGAGGTCTTACTTGTATGGTGGCAGAGTTCAGGTGTTCACTGATCATCATAATCTGAAGTACATTTTTACTCAGCAGAATTTAAATGTACGACAGAGGCGATGGTCGGAGTTGTTGGCTGATTACGACTTGGACATTGTCTACCATCCTGGTAAGGCTAACACTGTAGCGGATGCTCTTAGTCGAAGGAGGTATGATTCATCTCAGGAGCGGGATGTGGAGGCTCTTGTGAGTGAGTTGAGTACTTTGAGGTTGTGTGTTACTTCAGAGGAACCGTTGGGTTTGGCGGCGGCGGATCAGGCGGATCTATTGAGCAGGATCCGAGTAGCTCAGGAGAAAGATCCGGTGTTGTTAGATCTCTCCAAGGCTACTGGTTCCGAGTATCAGTTTCTGCTAACGGGACTATCTTAGTGCATGGTCGAGTCTGTGTTCCTAAGGATGAAGACTTGCGACAGGAAATTCTGAGAGAAGCTCATGCGAGTAGGTTTTCGATTCATCCAGGAGCGACTAAGATGTACCGGGATTTGAAACGGTATTATCATTGGGTCGGGATGAAGAGAGATGTGGCAGATTGGGTGGCAGCTTGCAATGTGTGTCAGTTGGTGAAGGCTGAGCACTAAGTTCCTAGTGGCTTATTGCAGAGTCTACCCATTCCAGAGTGGAAGTGGGACATGATCACTAAGGATTTCGTGGTAGGGTTGCCGGTTTCTCGGACCTATGACGCGATTTGGGTGATTGTGGATCGACTGACTAAGTCCGCACATTTTATGTCCATAAAGAAGACGGATGGAGCTGAGGTCTTGGCTAAGAAGTATGTGAAGGAGATTGTGAGGTTGCATGGAGTGCCAGCAAGTATTGTGTCGGATCGAGATCCGAGGTTTGCGTCAGTGTTCTGGAGGGCTTTTCAGGCTGAGATGGGCACTAAGGTGCACATGAGTACAGCTAATCATCCGCAGACGGATGGGCAGTCCGAAAGGACGATTCAGACACTGGAAGATTTGTTAAGGATGTGCGTGCTAGATTGGGGTGGTCATTGGGCGGATCACTTGAGTTTGGTGGAGTTCGCATATAACAACAGTTTTCAGGCGAGTATCGGAATGGCTCCTTTTGAGGCGTTGTATGGGAGGTCATGTCGTACTCCGCTATGTTTTACCCAAGTGGGGGAGAGGAGCATCTTTGGGGCTGATTTTGTTCAGGAGACAACGGAGAAGATCCGTGTTGTGAAGCTGAACATGAAAGAAGCTCAGGATCGGCAGAAGAGTTATGCCGATAGGAGAAGGAAAGAGTTGGAGTTTGCAGTCGGAGATCGAGTGTATCTCAAGATGGCTATGATGCGGGGTCTGAACAGGTCCATATTCGAGGATAAGCTGAGTACGAGGTACATGGGTCCGTTCCGGGTTGTGGAACGTGTGGGACCAGTTGCTTATCGGTTGGAGCTGCCTCCGATTATGGAGAAATTCCATGATGTGTTTCATGTTTCGAAACTCAGGAGATGCTTGCATGCTTCTGAGGAGGTAGCAGTGACGATTCCTGCGGATCTTCAGCCAAATCTGACTGTGGGGATGAGGCCGGTTAGGATTCTTGAGAGAAGTATCAAGGTTCTGCGCCGGAAGAGGGTGCCGTTGTTGAGAGTTTTGTGGGACTGTGACGGTATTCAGGAGGAGACTTGGGAACCAGAGGCAAAGATAAAAACGAAGTTCAAGAAGTGGTTCGAGAAGCAAGCAGGAGAGTGAATTCGTTTCTTTGTGGTTTCCAGTTCCAGTTTTTGTGTTGTGTTCACCGTGTGTGGTGAGGTTTTTGGTTGTGGATTTTTGTATTTTCATTAAGTTGTAATGATTATGACTTTTTTCCAGTGAATAAGAAAGTGTTTTTCTTATGTGTTTGACTTTGAGAGTCATGTGTTTGTGGTTAGAGAACCCCGAAATGGAAGTTTTATTGCGGATAGGACTTGCCAGTTTCGGTGGGAGAACTCTAGCGGTTATGTGTGTGTGCGGGTGAGAGTCTCGGAATAGAAATTTTACGGTGGTTAGGACTGTCTAGTTCCGGGGATACTCTGCAGGGACATCCAAGGTGAGGGATGGTCCGGGTGATCTGTGATGATCACGTTTGAGATGGTATTCCGGGAGGGGAATATCATGTGAGACCTTAGGAGGTAATTCCGGTCAGAGGTGCACTATAGACGTTAGGAATTGATTGCATAGCTCAGAGATAGACATTGGTTCTTTCTAGGAGATGAGTCTCCGGCAGATCTTGAGAGATAGACAATATTATTTCATCAGAATTCCCTTAAAAATTGGATATGAAATGGAGCCAATCGATTACACAAACTACTTGTGGCGGCGGTGACGGTGGCGATCGGAGGCTACGCATGAGGAAGAACTGCATATTCCCATCCGAGAAGAGAACCTTCCTCTTCTTCTTCCTTATGCGTTTCCGATCTTCCTTCTTGTTAGCAAACAATGTTTAATGAAAATGATTCAATTAATCTCGTTGACGTTATTCAATATCTTGTATGCTATATAGACGTCACCCTAATAACATAAGCGGATAAGGAGAAATATTCATTCTTTCAAGGTATCAAACCTCTCTTAGCCACCAAGTTAAAAAAGACTCACCTTCTATGTTTCCCTTTAAACCTAAGTTCGCTTCTCAGATTCAGGTATTAAAAATGGTGAATTATGTCAACCATTATCATGCCACAAGAAACAAAAAAAGCTAAGAGTGCAACACAAACTGGAAGGGAACTAAGCTCATTTGCTTATAAGGCTAAATGCACAAAGTTCGCATGCAGCTCCTTTGCCTAAATTAAAACTAGCAAAAAGGTAGCAAATGTTAGGAGAAGAAGTAAAAATAGCACATGTTAAGAAGATAAATTTCATATCCACCATTCTTTGAGATGAAATTACCAAAAGAAAATCACACAAAAACATGTACTAATAACAACATTTCACATAAAGTTTAAAATTTCACAAAGATTTTATTCCTAAACACATGGATGATAAATCAAACATGCTAATGTCGAGTGTGCTCTCGTAGTACCGTAGCACACTTGTGTTAAACTTGGTCACCGATTTTGATACAATGTGATGAAGATTAGTTATCTGTTACATAACGAAAAAGAAAAAGCAAAAAAATTTCTCCGAAAACCGCAAAGAGATAGCTTCTACAGACATTTCAGAGTAGAAATTCTCTATATTCAAACAAAAGCAATCTGGAAATGCAATTTTGAACAGATCTAGAATCAAGGTCGAGAAAGGAGAAAATCGATATCATTGTTCTAGATCATATCCAAAACATTTACTTTGAATGGATGTAATGAATTCTCTCTCAAAGCCTATAAAATATACACAATATTATTTCATCAGAATTCCCTTAAAAACTGGATATGAAATGGAGCCAATCGATTACACAAACTACTTGTGGCGGCGGTGACGGTGGCGATCGGAGGCTACGCATGAGGAAGAACTGCATATTCCCATCCGAGAAGAGAACCTTCCTCTTCTTCTTCCTTATGCGTTTCCGATCTTCCTTCTTGTTAGCAAACAATGTTTAATGAAAATGATTCAATTAATCTCGTTGACGTTATTCAATGTACAAGTATTAACTATATATACTCTACACTAAATTAACCAACTAAGATATTTACATCTCGGTTTACAAAAGTAACCCGGAATCAGTCTATACACATTAATAGCCCCATCAAGATGAAGGTGTGAAGATGTTATGAACACCATCTTTCCCATCATATCTCGAGATGGAGTTGGGTACAATGCTTTAGTTAGAACATCAGAAAGTTGTTGGTTAGTACGCACAAACATAGTCTTCAGAAAACCAAGACCAATCATTTCCCAAACTTTGTGACAATCCCAGCTCTATATGTTTAGTTTTTTCATGGAAAATTGGATTGCTCGCAATGTGCCTCATTACCACAACAGAGATGAACTGGCAAACTGATCGGAATTCGAAGATTAACACAATGGCCAACCATATCATCTCTTTAGTAGATATACGCATAGCTCTATATTAAGCTTCAACAACACTCAAAAAAATTATGTCATACTTCTTTGATCTCCAAGAAATTAAGGAATCTTCTATAAACATAGCATAAACAGTGACTAATGTGACGCCCGTGAACCATTTTTTTTTTGGTAAAATGGAGGGGCTGTCGATCGACACACGTGTGGTCTGTCGATCGACAGGGCTCTTAGGGGCTGTCAATCGACATACACTAGGTGTGTCGATTGACAGCTGCTCGAATTGGCTGGTTTTCTGGTTCGATTTAAGTCGTTCAATTAGACCGGGCCGGTTTGGGGAAACCTTAGGGCTTCGTATTTAAGGGTTTTTGGCCGCATTAGGGCGAAACAAAGTCCCAAAACGCAGCTGACAGAGTTTGAGAGGAATTCTCTGTTTCCTGTGAGTTTTTGGAATTAGGGTTTCGTTTCTTGAGAGATTTGGAGTAGTTTCTTGTGGAGATTGTCGTGGATTCGTTTCTAGCCTCATTATCCAGCAGATTCTATCCGAAAATCCAAGGTGAGTGCGTGACCATGGCTTCTGGGCCGGTGGATTCGTTAGGGTTGATTGGTGGTAGGTTAAATTGATTGATTGGTGGTAGGTTAAATTGATTGATTGGATTGTGTTGTGGATTGATTGTGTCTGTGAATTGTGTTTGGATTGTGTGGATTGTGATTTTCGTGCAGGTTTCGTGTCATCACAGAGGAGGAAATCGATCCGAGAGGATAATGATCGATTTCCCATGAATCTGCGACGGTCTGCCGATCAACAACCACTAGGTCTGTCGATCGACAGGGCAACACGAGAGCTGTCGATCGACACCTAGAGGTTGTGTCGATCGACAGGTGATCGAGGAGCTGTCGATCGACACCTAGAGGTTGTGTCGATCGACAGGTGATCGAGGAGCTGTAGATCGACACCTAGTGGTTGTGTCGATCGACAGGGTCTTCTGGAGCTGTCGATCGACAGGCACCGTGGGTGTGTCGATCGACAGGCACTGTGGGTGTGTCGATCGACAGGTGTGCACAGGGGTGTCGATCGACACCTAGTGGTAGTGTCGATCGACAGGCCGCCTGTTGGGTTGTGGTTGAGCCGCGTTATTGTGATTGTGTGATTGTTTGATGCGTGTTTGCCTGAGCGGATCCATCGTGTCTGAGTGCGCAGTCGTAGATGGGAGGACCGTCTCACTGGGTATTTGTGATAATACTCACGCATCTCTTTTTTCCATGTGATGCAGGTAAAGGCAAATTGTGATCGTGGAATCTTGGCAACGAAGAGGGAGATGATCTAGGGTCTCGGTTTCGTGTTGTGTGTTGTTGTTATTTCCTTTCTGTTTTAGAACCTGGTTAGGTTGCTGGTTTTGATTGGAATTTGTTATTGAACTGGTTTAGTTATTTTTCAATGGAATTGATTTCTGGTTTAATTGTATGTGTTATCCGCTGGTTGTCTGTGCATGTTTGCTTGGTTGTTGAGGATAGCATTTATGGGAATGCTAATCCGAGACCAAGGGTTTATTGTTAAAAAAAAGAAACGGGTCGGATCGTTTCAACTAATCTATCCACACAAGCAGCCTAATCTGCATCTGCAATCTTATCATTTGTAGGATAAAAGAGTCCTTACCCAAGAGTACCTTTGATGTATCTGAGGACCTTATGAACTCCTTAAAGATGAATATTGGTAGGCTTGGCAGTAAAATGTGCTAACTTAGACACATCATAGGTAATATATGGTCTAGTGATGCACAAATATTGGAATTTACCAAACAATCGTCTATAAGATTTAGCATCCTCCAAAACAAGTCTAAAATCCTTGGAAAACTTCTGATTAGGTTCCATAGGGATAGAAGAAGGTTTGGAACCTTCAAAGCCACTATAAGCCAATAAGTTTAGTGGATATTTCCTCTAATTAACTGAAATACTTGCATTGGATTTAGCAATCTCCAAACCCAAGAAAAAATTTGGTGCACCAAGAACACGAAACTTGAAATAAGTACTCAACTTATTAGTGAAGTCACGAGCTGCTTCATCATTAGTATTGGCCAAGAGATGTCATCCACATACACTATAACCACCATAAAGTTCCCATCAAACTGCCTCACAAACATAGTATGATCACAATTACACAATTCAAACCCTACCAGACGCAGAGTGGTTGACAATTTAAGGAACCATTGTCTTGAAGCTTGCTTCAATCCATAAATGTTTAATGAACATTATTCTATTAATCTCGTTAAAATTATTCAATGTACAAGTATTAACTATTAGACTAAGGCCCGCGTTCATACGCGAGATAATCATATTAAAAATTATGCATAAAAATATTTAAATTTTAATTAGTAACCCGTTAAATTATTATAGTTTTAAATTTTAAAAATGTAAATGTTACTTATTTATATGGGTTTTAACGTAATGCTATATACTTGTGGTTCACTTACGGAAATTTACAAAAAATGGTAAGAATAGTTAATGTGTTACAAAAATGGTAAAAATAGTCAATGCGGCTTTTTTCATAATTTACGTTTCAGCATGCATAGAGTTTGATTAACAATTTTACATATGTTAATTTGCCGTCCTTGTAATAGTTTTAAATTTTAAATATGTTAGTGTTTCTTATTTATATGGGTTTTAACATAATGATACATTGATTGTTCACTTACGGAAATTTACAAAAATGGAAACAATAGTTAATGTGTTCTTTTTTTTTTACATAATGATATTCCTTTTTTATTTTTTTTGGAAATTAACTTGATTTGAATTAGAGTATTTTACACTTGTCATCATCTCGATCAATAGTAGACACGTGTTGCGATCCGGTAAGTCACAATTTTGCTTACGTGTCAAGCTCTCGTCGAAGGCATTCTCTTTTATATAACTAGATTAGGACCCGCATAATATGCGGGTATTAAATATTGAAAAGAATTATTTATATTGTTATGATTTTTATAATTATATTCTAAATTAAAACTCATATAAGTAGTTTCTAAATTGAAACCCGTATAATCGTATTTTAAGTTGAAACCCGTATAATTATCAATTTATTTATCATTAAATTGCATTTGGTTAAACGCAAGATAGAAAATATAAATTAGTTCAAATCACCTCTCCTTTATATAATAAGATTCTTTTATTTTCTCTATAATTTTTGTTTATTTATTTTTATATTCTCTTTAGGTTAATGTTCTTACTAACTATTTTTTTTTATACTTTTAGTTTTTTTGCCACTTATATATCTTCTCGATTTCTTTCTTAATTTTTATATATGTAGTTTGGACTATAAATATTATTTTATTTCCTAATTATTTTAGACGGTCGTAAAAAATTCTAATTAGTTTGAACTATTAGAATTTTCCTTTTCACTATTTAATTAGTCACTGAACAATTTGTTTTGTTAGTTTTGTTAGTTTTCTATTTTATTTTTTTCTAATTAATTTGAACTATTACAATTTTTCCTATTATATTTTTTTCTAATTAAGTTAAACTATTACAATTTTTCTTTTCACTATTTACTTAATTATTTAACAGTTTTTTTTGTTAGTTTTCCGTTTTAATTTTGTTTACACATGTCATCATCTCGATCGATATTAGACACATGTTACCATCTAATGAGTTACAATTTTGACAAACTCTACTTTATATAATAAGATAAGATATATACTCTACACTAAGCTAACCAAGTAACCAACTAAGATATTTACATCTCGGTTTACAACATTCAACCAGAATCCATTTATACACATTAATACTTCTTCGTTTGTATCTCTTTCATCACGCCTCCGGCAAAGAGGTCTAGAATTCTCATCGAGAGCAAAAGCGAGATTGAGGAGAGAGATGAAGTACCCTGAAATTTTTGCCATCAAATAGAAGGGTAACGTTTTCATTTTATCAATTAATGAATGAGATAAATGAAAATGGACATTCCCATGTGATACACTTGAAAATATGTAATTCAAATGTGTCATAATTGAACTTCTCCCAATGTTGTAACATTTTTCTTCAGATTATTACAGTAAAAGCTCTATAAAGTAGTAATGTTGGCACCACACAAATTTATTATTTTATAGAGTTATTATTTTACGAGTAATGTTTGAAATAAATCAAAAAATAATTAATTGATAAATTCGTAATAAAACACAATTTAACCACTGATAAAATAATTTACAAGATTTAAATGGTTATTAAAAAATTCTCTATTAAAAATTGAAAATATAATATAGTTGAAACAATTTATTTTTTCTAAAACATCATAAAAGAAATATATAGCAATTATTATTTTATGATATTAATGAGACCATATATTTTTATAGGTTTTTTGAAAATTTTATTATCTTATCATTTTATCCATTAGTATTAAATTTTGCATTAATCCAACTTAGAACCGACAAAATTTATTAATTTATCGAGTTTTTTAGTTTATCAAGTATTACTTTATAAAGTTTCTAATTGTTTTTTTACTTTTCCATTTGTAATAAGATTGGTTCATCGGGTCGATTGGGCCTTACTTTTTCAAATTGAATAGGCCTTAACTTTGTAGGTCTCAATAGTTTGCATTTTGCAAGGCCTTACACAATCCGTGAAAAATATGTCATCTCTTGGGGTCCATGTATGGTTTGTAAAGAGGATATGGATCAATTTTACACCTCAAATCGTTTGATCTTATTCTTTCTATAAAACAAACTGCAATAAGATAACTTGAACTCTATCACTAACACACCAACATTGATTGATATATTTGGTTTCAACGTTTGAAAAAATATGCTCTATACATTTCCTAATTAGAAATCATCAAACCTACAGTTCTATGTTGAACAAAATAGTAGATCAAACACACAAAGAAACCTTTCTCCATGTCTCTCATATTTCATTCTCATGGGTTCCAAATCGGGTTTTCGTGTATCATCTACGCGAAGATATCCGTAAATTTTGTTGGATATCGTTTCAAGTTTTTCTCTTTTTGCTAAACATCGTTTTAAGTTTATGGGATGTTTTTGGAAAAACGTTGGTTTTCAAATCTTGTTTCGTTGCCATGACTTTGTCTGCCTAGAAACACTCTTTCCTAAACACTACATAGGAAAGAAATTACCTAATTAACTCTTTCGGCACAAAGAGGACTCCTTCGCGACCATCTTTTTTGCAACTTGGTGCATGTGGATGTGTCATAACATAAGTGGAATTGTTGTCGAAAAGCAATAGGCTAAAGATGACTAAGAATTCACCGCATTTTTGCCATAGAACTCTGACTTTTATTTTAATAAATATATTTATTAATGGTATGACATGTTTCGGTTGGTGCGATTTCTTTAAATTGCCATAATTGTGCTACAAAGGACATTATTATGTTGATCCGATGGACCATACATATACCCAATTACAAGTATAATTAAGCCCCTTTTATGTTAAAGTTTTAGTTATTATGCTGAGGAATTTGTTGTAATCATATTTTATACACTCTTCTTCAAACAATCAATATATAAAAACAACAAACTTTCCGCTTTCTAGTATTTACCGACGTAAATAAACTGTTTAGTGTGTGTTATGCCAAACCTCACGTACGTCACTTATGAAATATATGATAGAAAACATAAATTATAATAAGTCAAGTGTGCATATCCACTAGAAACAATTTCTCACCTCTATATGACGAAACAACTAGACTGATATAATACAACCACTATTTTATTCACTACCTTTTTGAATGTATGATGATATTAGTTATCTCAAATTACTCAAACTTATACATACGATACTATTTTTCCCCTTATCATCATTCATTCCAGGAACGTAGTGAGAAGATTTATTATTCTAGCTATATGGTATCAAGTGTTGTGACAGATTGCATGGCTTGGTCCAGTTCTGTTTTGACTATTATCATTATTTTTTAGGTTCATGTATGATCTGAGATTTTGATAGTCAAAGCGTAACTAAGTATGAAATGCAAAAGGAAAAAATTGACATGTTTGACGAGTCCAAAAAGGCTCTGGCAAAGTTGATCGCGTATGTATAGGCTTAACCAGAATTGATCTTGAGATTTATTTTAAGAAATCAATCTTATCTAAAATTAATAGCACCGGGTCATATGGCTTTTGATCCAGTCACATCCCTAGACCAAAATACTATGATAAATACTATTCACGACCAATGCTTTATTTTTTTTAAACAATTCTATAGTTTTCTCAAATAATAACTATGATGATGTGTGAATGATATTTCTATCTCTTTTCGTACTAACCCCATGCAATGATTTATGGGATTTTTTTTTGGTAAAGTCATCACAAATTCACAACTAAACAAACCCTTTAGGACCACATGCGATGATAACATTAAAAAATGTTTTATATTTAATATTCTTTTATGGTAAGTTGCCACTTGCCAATGCACAGTTTTTAATTCTACCACCATTTAAGTCTAACAATTTCCTTACATATATATAGGATTCTTTGTCATATCCTGCTCGTAACATTATACCATGCACGACTTCAGAATAAAATATTCATACCAACTATTCATATGAATATGATGATGCATATGTTCATAAATATTAAAATTAATTTTAGACAAACTGATCTTATATTTGGCAAAGAACTCCGGAATGTTTTGAAGTCATAGTAGTCAAAAAACGGTTGTTTCAACTTTCAACTCACGGAGTGACTTCATGATTATTTGGGCAGTCGAGCATAGAAACTATGGACATTTATTAAGTTTTATAGGTTTTTAATTCATGTTAACTGAAGCTCGAAAGATAACTTGAATTAGAAGTTATCTTAATCCTACCAAGTTATGGTTACTAAAAAGATTATGATTATAAGTTTAGGAGTTATCTAAATAAGTTTAGGAGTTATCTAAACATATGTAATTCCTAGAGAAATTAGGATTATCGTAAACCACTATATAAGGAGATGTCAAAGTGTGACATAACTTAAGAGTTTTAAGAGAGGTTAGGAAAGCTTTAGTTTTGAGTAAGTTTCTAAAGCAATAAAGAAAGCGTCTTTTATACTAATAATCTCTTAAATACTAGTTGTTTGATTCAATAATTGTCATCAGAGCATTCCATTGAATTAAGCAATTTAGGTGTGTTCGTGAAGAAGAACAAACGTCCGGCGACATGGGAGACATTGTTGCGGTGGTAAACAAGCCGAAGGATAGTGGTGTGTCGTCCATACAATGTCTGATGCTGAATATCACTAACTATACGGTATGGGCTATGCGAAGGAAGGTAACGCTTAAGGTACATAAAGTTTGGGAGTCTATCGAGGCAGGATTAGACGATGGAAACAAAAACGATATAGCTAGAGCTCTCCTATTCCAATATATACCAGAAGTGTTAATCTTACAAGTTGGAGATCTTAACACCTCAAAAGAGGTTTGGGATGCAATCAAAGCAAAATATGTCGGAGCAGATTGGGTAAAAGAAGCAAGGCTACAAACTTTGATGGTTAAGTTTGATAGAATGAAGATGAAGGAAACCGATACCATCGATGGTTTTGTTGGCAAGCTTTCAGAATTGTCTACCAAATCTGCAACCCTAGGAAAGAACATCGAAGAATCAAAGCTTGTTAAGAAATTTCTTAACAATCTACCACGACGAATATACATACATATTATTGATGCTCTTAAGAAGTCCTTAATATGAATGCAACAAGCTTTGTAGACATCGTGGGAAGATTAAAAGCTTATGAAGAAAGAATTGAGGATGAGGAAGAAGATCAAACCAATGATCAAGGAACTCTCATGTATGCTAATACGGACTTGAATCCTTACCAAGGGAGCTATGGTTTCGGACGTGGTAGAGGACTAGGAGCACATTTTAACGGACGCAGAAGAGGACGTGACCGCTTTGGTGGAAATCAACAAAACAAAGTTTTTAGACAAGAAAGGGATAAGTTAAAGGTAATGTGCTATCAATGTGATAAGATAGAATACTATACATCAAATTGTCCATCAAATTGTCCCGATAGGCTACTTAGGCTTCAAGAAACACATATTAATGAGGGTGATGATACGCAAGAGGCAAATGAATTGATGATTCACAAAGAAATGCATCTTAACAAAGGCGTTACTACGCAAAAGATTGGTAAGTTGTTGATGTACGAGGTGGTGTATCTCAATGAGAGAAATATAAAACCGAGTGAGTTTGGGACTCAATCAGATAGGAACAAAGTTTGGTGTATAGACAATGGAGCTAGCAATCACATGTCTGGAAATTGGAGTTATTTTTCTAAGATTGACGAAACGGCCACGGGAAATGTAAGGTTTGGAGATAATTCTAGGATTGACATAAAAGGAAAAGGTTCAATTTTATTCATAAGCAAGAACGGCGAAAGAAAGGTGTTAGCAGAAGTCTACTGCATACCGGATTTAAAGAGTAATATCATAAGTCTTGGACAGACCATCAAATATGGATGTGATGTTAGAATGAAAGAAGATTATCTAACCTTGCATGATCAAGATGGCAAGTTGTTGGTAAAGGCGAGCATGTCGAAAAACAAACTTTACAAGGTAGTTATGGAGGTTGAGAAAACTAAGTGCCTACAACTTGAAGTGTTGAGCGAATCAACACGGTGGCATGCGAGGTTAGGGCATATTGGCTTGGAAAAGATGAGATCGATGGTGAAAAGAGATATAGTAGTTGGAATGCCAAACATCACAACTCAGAAAGAGACTTGTTCATCATGCTTGCTTAGAAAGCAAGCAAGGCAAGCGTTCCCTCAAGCTACCTCGTATCGCGCAAAAAAGATTCTTGAGCTCATTCATGGAGATATTTGTGGACCCATCACACCTTCTACAAGTGCGAGAAAAAGATATATCTTTGTGTTAATTGATGATCACTCATGTTATATGTGGACTCTTCTCTTGAAAGGAAAGGATGAAGCTTTTGATAAGTTTAAAAAGTTTAAGATGGTAGTTAAGCAAGAGACATGAGTAACGATCAAAACATTCTGAACTAATTGGGGTGAAGAGGTCTTGTCAAGAGAGTTCCAATCGTTTTGTGATAATGCAGGTATCAAAAGACACTTAATTGCACCATATTCGCCTCAACAAAACGGGGTGGTTGAGAGACCAAATCGAATACTACTGGAGATTACTAGGAGTATCTTGAAGCATATGGATTTACCTAATTATTTATGGGGAAAGGCAATGAGACATGCTACCTATCTCACTAATAGATTTGCAACAAGAGTTTTGTTGTCACAAACTCCATACGAAGCTTTTAAGAGAATGAAACCAAACATAGAATAATTGTGTGTTTTTGGGTATATTGATTAGGCAAAGAAGGACACTCCACATCTGGAGAAATTGGATGATAGATCACGAACATTAGTGCATCTAGGAACAAAACCGGGAACGAATCGCAAGATAGTAGTAGAGATATGTTTTTTTATGAGAGTAAGAGTTGAAAGTGGAAGAACATGGAGAGAGAGAGACCAATGATAAGCCAGGGATATTGACATTCCCTTTAGAGAAATTCAATATAAGTGAAGGTGGTGTTGCTAAAGAAAGAAATAAGTCTTATACAGACGAAGATGATGACCTTGATGAGGCATTTGTTTTGAGAGATAGGTCGTCTGATTTTGAAACAGAGGATAAAGCAGAGCAAGAGTAGTGTCAGCGCGTGTTGAGAAGATCGAACCGGCAGATTGAGAAACCAAAGTACCCAGATGATTATGTTCTACTAGCTGAGCTTGAAAGCGAGCATCTCCTGATGATAATAAACGAAGAGCCATGGGATTTTAGTGAAGCGAAAAGAGTGAAAGTTTGGGAAGAGGCTTGTGAAGATGAAATTGGTTCAATAGTGAAAAACAAGACATGTGATTTAGTTGATCTTCCAATCGGAGCTAAACCAATTGGGTTAAAGTGGGTCTTTAAGCTTAAATGAAACTTTGATGGCAGCATTAACAAGCACAAAGCAAGACTTGTTGCTAAAGGTTATGTCCAAAGACACAACATAGACTTCGACGAGGTTTTCGCTCCGATAGCACGTATTAGAATAGTTCGTTTTTTTATTGCTTTAGCAGCTACGAGTGGTTGGGAAGTGCATCATCTTGATATCCAAAACTACGTTTATTTGGATAATTTGCTCGTTACAAAATCTAGCTTGAACATGATACTCGATTGCAAAAGAGGAATGACATCTAAGTTTGAGATGAGTGACCTTGGAAGGTTAAGTTACTACTTGGTATTGAAGTGGTTCAATTTAATGGTAATATTGTGTTAAAACAAGAGAGATATGCAGCAAGGATTCTGGAAGAAGCTGGAATGAAAGAATGTAATGCGGTTCACACACCGATGGACTCGGGGCTGAGGTTGTCTAATGCACCAAAGGAAAGGTGTATCGACGAGAAGGAGTACAGAAGAAACATTGGGTGCCTTAGATATTTGCTTATCACCCGGTCAAATCTCTCTTATTGTGTTGGTGTATTGAGTAGGTATATGCAAGAGCCAAATGAGTCACATGGAGCAGTAATGAAACAAGTTCTACGATCCTTGCAAGGAACTCTTTCTTATGGACGTACATTTGCTTGTTTGAACAGAATATGACTTTTGGGCTATAGTAATAGTAGTCACAATGTAGACGAAGATGATGGTAAGAGTACGACCAATCATATGTTCTACCTTGATGGCTGTTCAATCACATGGTGTACATAGAAACAAGAGATAGTGGTGTTATCATCATGTGAGGCTGAGTTTATGGCAGCTACATAAGCAGCGAAGCATGCGATTTGGTTACAAAAGCTACTTGGTGAGATCACGGGAAAAGCGTTTGAGAAGGTGACACTTCGAGTTGATAACAAGTCAACGATTGCACTTACTAAGAACCTAGTGCTCCATGGTCATAGCAAGCATATACACACTAGATATCATTTCATACGAGAGTGTGTTGAGAATGAGTAAGTAGAAGTGGAGCATGTTCCCGAAAATCAACAAAATGCGGACATTTTGACTAAGGCATTTGGAAAGACTAAATTCAAAGAGATGAGAGATATCATTGGGGTTCAAGATGTATCAAAACAAGAGTTAAAGCTTAAGAGAACTCACATTATTAATATAAGTTGTATATTACAACTTACATTTAAAATGTATAATAATATAAATATTGTTAAAGATATCATTTTGACATTTTAACAAAACTCACATTTATAATTAATATAATTTATTTTTAAAAGTTATAATCATGAAAATATATTAGATATATAATAAAAAAAATTATCTATAAGAAAATAATAACCATAGATCATCTCAAGTAGTTGAAACTAAACAAAAAAAAAGAAATTTAAAATATCAGTTTTATCAAAATATTTATTAAAAAAAATACATATCGTATAGCCTTATAAACGGCCGTATTATCGCTGTATAAATGGTTGTATAGTTTAATCCATATTTTTAACCGTATAGCAAAAAAACGGTATAGTGCTTCACTGTATAGCATATATATGGCGTATATACGGTTCAATACACCGTATTTTAGAACAATGAAATAAATCAGTTTGGAACTGGATCAATTTCGATTCAAGTTAAGTAGTTTGGACTCTAGTTTCATGTTAAGTTTCATTGGTTTGTAACTCCAAACTAAATTAACCTATGTAGTTTATATTGCTCAAAGCCTTTTCATATTTTTAACGTGGATATTCTTTGCAAGAGCTTGTGAGATAAAAGTCATATATTTTAGTGGACTAATTAATATTACTTGGTCATCATCATTAATATATGAGATAATTACTAGAATAACCTTTTTAGATGTTTGGTTTACTCAAATAACCTTTAAATTTTGAGCTTTTATTTTTTTAGCTAAAAAAGGTTACAAAGACATTAAAAATACTTCAAATTCGTTTATTAACGAAAATACCATTGAGAAAAAAAACCAACATAAAACCAAAAAAAAAAAAAAATCAGATTTCATCTTCTTCTTCCTCTCTCCAGCGACTCAAATCGCGATTTCTTCTCCGGCGACGAGATTCGTTGCTTTTAACGGTTAGTTTTGAAACAAATCATGAGTTATCTTCCTCTCTATCATTCACGAGTGTTTTGAGTTCGGATTTATGAACTTCAATATGTTCTTCGTTCATAGGTTTCGAAATTCCGGCGAAGAAAAGTTCCGATGAGTGTTGGGGTTTCGTTTTCGTGCGTTGTAGAGAGGTAATCTCTTGATTCTAACCGGTTTCGTTTGGGTATGTTGAACTTTTGTAAAATCACGTTTTGATCCAAATCTGAATTTTTTCCAGATCTGGATTTTTTCCCGATCTGGATTTTTGTTTGATGGTAGACTTATTTTTTGTTTGATGGTAGACTTATTTTTTGTTTGATGGTAGACTTATTTTTTGTTTGATGGTAGACTTATTTTCTGTTTGATGGTAGACTTATTTTCTACTCGATGATAGACTTCTTTTTGTTTGATAGTAGACTTATTTTCTGTTTGATGGTAGACTTATTTTTGTTTAATGGTAGACTTATTTTCTGTTTCATGGTAGACTTATTTTTTGTTTGATGGTAGACTTATTTCCTGTTTGATGGTAGACTTATTTTCTGTTTGATGGTAGACTTATTTTTTGTTTGATGGTAGACTTATTTTCTGTTTGATGGTAGACTTATTTTCTGTTTGATGGTAGATTTATTTTCTGTTTGATGGTAGACTTATTTTCTGTTTGATGGTAGACTTATTTTCTGTTAGATGGTAGACTTATTTTCTGTTTGATTGTAGACTTATTTTCTGTTTGATGGTAGACTTATTTTCTGTTTGATGGTAGACTTATTTTTGTTTCAGTGGTAGACTTATTTTCTGTTTGATGGTAGACTTATTTTCTACTCGATGATAGACTTATTTTCCAAAATGTTCTAATTTCCATGAATTTTTTTACAGGTATTCTTTGTACGTGCAATGCGTAACCGCATGAAGATTGTAAAGAACATCCAAAAGATCATGAAGATGGTAGATTTTTATGAGACACACACGTTCTGATTTGTAATATAAGATACAATTGTTATGGTAGACTTTTTGCAAAGAGATTCAAACATTATGGTAGACATTTATGAACATTTTTTGTAGTGTAATGAATGAATTGACAACATTTATTTATTTTCATGTATGGTTAAAACATAACTTCTGAAATGTCTCTGTAACGATTACAAAATCCTTAAAACACGAGTACGAGTTCAAACACGAGTACGAGTTCATACGAAAAGATAGAAAAAAATATATGAAAATATATAGTACATACTAAATCTACCACCACTTGTATATAAATCTATCATCACTTGCATGATATAGGTCGAACCGGGTTTAATAGTGTTTTTAAAAATAATAATATATATAGTTTTTGTATAATTATAAGTCTATCATCGAGTAGAGAATAAGTCTACCATCAAAAAGAAAATAAGTCTACCATCGAACAAAAATAAATCTACCATCAAACAAAAAATAAGTCTCCCATCAAACAGAAAATAAGTCTACCGTCAAACAACAATAAGTCTACCATCAAACCAAAATAAGTCTACCATCAAACGGAAAATAAGTCTACCATCAAACAGAAAATAAGTCTACCGTCAAACCAAAATAAGTCTACCATCAAACAGAAAATAAGTCTACCATCAAACAAAAATAAGTCTACCATCAAACATAAAATAAGTCTACCATCAAACAGAAAATAAATCTACCATCAAACAGAAAATAAGTCTACCATCAAACAGAAAATAAGTCTACCATCAAACAGAAAATAAATCTACCATCAAACAGAAAATAAGACTACCATCAAACATAAAATAAATCTACCATCAAAAAGAAAATAAGTCTACCATCAAACAGGAAATAAGTCTACCATCAAACAAAAAATAAGTCTACCATGAAACAGAAAATAAGTCTACCATCAAACAAAAATAAGTCTACCATCAAACAGAAAATAAGTCTACCATCAAACAGAAAATAAGTCTATCATCGAGTTGAAAATAAGTCTACCATCAAACAGAAAATAAGTCTACCATCAAACAGAAAATAAGTCTACCACCAAGTACAATAAGTCTACCGCTATCACAAATAGGTCTACCGTCACTAAGTTCGAAATAAGTCTACCACCACTATAAATTCCTAAACAGGAAATAAGTCTACCACCAAGTACAATAAGTCTACCGCTATCACAAATAAGTCTACCAAATGTCTAATGTGAAAAAAAATCTACCGTCACTAAGTTTGAAAATAAGTCTACCACCACTAAAGTTTCTTAAACAGGAAATAAGTCTACCACCAAGTACAATAAGTCTACCGCTATCACAAATAGGTCTACCGTCACTAAGTTCGAAATAAGTCTACCACCACTATAAATTCCTAAACAGGAAATAAGTCTACCACCAAGTACAATAAGTCTACCGCTATCACAAATAAGTGTACCAAATGTCAAATGTGAAAAAAAGTCTACCGTCACTAAGTTTGATAAAAAAGTCTACCATCAGTAGACCTTGGTAAAAACAAATCTACCGCTTCTATCACTAAAAACGCATAAGTTTACCACCATTGATCCTAAAAAAATAAGTCTACCAGTCAACGGTTGGTTTCGTTGACCGAAAATACGAAATAAGTCTACCGCTAACTATAAGTCTATCACTACTACAATAAGTCTACCACTACTAAACACAAAATAAATCTACCACCACGCTAAAAAAGTCTACCGCAAAAAATAAGTCTACCGCTACTAAAATAAGTCTACCATCACTATAAATCTACCGCTGCTATGACTAAAAATCTACCACCAAAGGAAACAAATCTACCAGTCAAAAATAAATCTACCATCGAAGAAAAATAAATCTACCGCTGAAAATAAGTCTACGAAAATAAATCTACCATTCGAAGAATAAGTCTATCGCAGAAAATAAGTCTACCGCTACGGGAAAATAAGTCTACCGCAGAGAAAATAAGTCTACCGTTCGGAAATAAGTCTACCACCAAAGGAGACACAATAAGTCTACCGCTCAAAAATAAGTCTACCGCTCCTCAAATAAGTCTACGGACAAAAAAATAAGTCTACCAGAGCTCAAATAAGTCTACCATCACATAGCGGTAGACTTATTTTTTTTAGGCGGAAAACTTTCGCGCCTACGCGGCGCATTTCATTAATGGCATTTTCGTAAATACGTTTTTTGTTATCAAAGGAAAAATGGTAAAACGGACTCGAAATTAGCCCCAGTAATTAAAATCTAAGAAGGTTGTTTGAGTTAGACCAAAATCTAAAAAGATTATTCTAGTAAATCTCCCTTGATATATTTTCGAGCGGTAAATTTATCTAAGCTTTGATTTAGAGTGATTTCTTTTGAAAAATGAACTTTTAATTTTTGTTTGTTAACTATTTTATACAGTTGACGTATTTATACCTTCGATATATAATTCATGCCGGTCCATGTATATAATTTTTAAGTTTTACATAATCTGTAGTGTATTCAATCAAATAATCTTTAAAAAAAAATATAACTTGTTATTTTAAAACATAAAAAGTAAAACTCAATTTTTTTGATAAAAACATATGTATCTTAGCCGTACTAGTAGCCTTTATTATGCATAGATGCTTGCTAGCTAGGTTAGGTGGAGATGCAACACCAGCAAATTAAATGATTCGAAAGAATCGTACTCAAAACTTCACTTATCAACAAGTTGCTAAATCTAGTTAGAAAATTATTCAGAATGTCAATATGCTTATTGCTATTTAGAAATTTCATCTATCATCGATAGTGAATTTTTTTTGTTTTTTTGCTAAACGCATAGTGAATTTTGTTACTAATCAAGTCTATATCATAGTAGATGGTAATTCATGTTCTGTACATTGATAATCTATGTGGCCATATACAAGTAGTTCGTTTTAGGAAACTAATATTGGCGTAAGAAAATATTGTGTTTGATTGGTTATGGATGTAAAGACAAACCAACAACTAATAGGATGTCATTTGACTCCACTTAAATATTTAAGAGTAATTGCAATGAATAATAGTCTAATAACAAATAATTAGGCATCTAACATAACAAAAAAACTAATTTGATAACTAACATAGAATGACAAATATACATTCACTCCCAATTAACATAATCTCTATGTTTTACCCTATCTTAAAAATAACAAAAATAAAAAATATTATTACCCTAATTTTTTTAAACACATTTCTAGCCGTCACTCTTCTTCTTCATCTCCTTCACCTTCATCTTCTTCTCCATCTTCCTCTCAGGCTATTTCTTATCCACCTTCTCCTTCTAGTTCTTCTTCTTCTTCTTCTTCTTCTTCTTCTTCTTCTTCTTCTTCTTCTTCTTCTTCTTCTTCTTCTTCTTCTTCTTCTTCTTCTTCTTCTTCTTCTTCTTCTTCTTCTTCTTCTTCTTCTTCTTCTTCTTCTTCTTCTTCTTCTTCTTCTTCTTCTTCTTCTTCTTCTTCTTCTTCTTCCTCCTTCATCTTTCTCCTTCTTCTCCTCTTTCTCCGCCACCTCCTCCTCCTCCTTATCCTTCTCCTCCTATTTCTCCGTCTCCTCCTATGCCCCCTTTTTCTCCTCCTTCTGATTTGTAGATGATGTTGAGAATGTAACCGGTGGTTTCTAACAAAATCACAAGTAAGTTTATATACAACAATAAGTAGTGAACTATTATAGTAAATTAACTGTAAATTGTACAAGTATAGTGAACTATTGTAGTAAATTAGCATGTATATTTGTATAATAGACTATCAATGGGTCTTGTCAAATTTAATATATTGTAGTGACATATCATTTACATGTATGTTTGATATAGTGAACTATGTAAATCTGTATAGTTGACTACAACTATTTATCAGGAACGGTTGGCCAGTGACTTTTTTGTATAAGTATAGTGAACTATTATAGTGAATTAGCATGTATTATAATGCATGTTTGATATAGTGAACTATGTAAATTTGTATAGTTGACTACAAATGATAACATATTATCTTTTATTGACAACATGTTTTTAGATCCACATGGATGAAATCAAGATGGAAGAGATCGAGATGGAAGAGATCGAGATTTTCGCAGTTTATCGGATTATTTTTTATGGACAACAGATTTTTAGAAATTTTATTATTTTTACATATTTTTTTACCACTTTCTATTATAATGTTATTAAGGGTATTTTTGTCCAATTGGATCAACAATTTGCTACTCACCTAATTTAGTTTTCATATATGTTACTCACCTAATTAGATGTTTAAAACATAATATTCACCTAATTAACCCAATATTTAAATACTTTTTTATCGTATGTAATTTTTTTTAGTAGTATGGTTGGTAAATTTTGGCCTATTGACTCCACGAAAAAAACGGTCTATTTCCCTATGAATAGTTTTACATACACATATATAGAACCGAATAGTTTACTTCCGTACCAATATCCATGAATCGAAATTTAAATGTCTCTTATCCATGAAATCAAAATTAAATTTATATAGTTATATAAATCCACAAATTCAAAGTTGAATGCTTATTTATCCACAAATCGGTTTTCTATTTGGTTTATTGTTTTTAGATCATTAGTTAACCAATAAATCAATTTTTAACCGGAATTAAACCGGAATCTCATCATCTGGATCTCTTAAACATAACATAATCCCCAGAATGATGAGAGAAAACCCATAAATTGTTCTGAAGCGAAGAACAAAGTTGTTACAACAGAAATATTAATGAACGAATTACTGAGCTAATACATTGGAGATTTGCACTACATATACAAACACTTTTGCCTAATTGGCCAACTAACAGAGAGAAACTCACGTCACTGTTGATTATTTTTATCCCAATTTTGCCCTTATATTTATCCATTTTCTCAACTCTTCTTCTTCCTCTTCTTCTCTTTCTCTCTCTCTCTCCTTATCTCTCTCAGAAAACAAACAAATCGGCGGCCACTAAAAATACTAACGGATCTGATGATGTATGGTAGTCGCAGAAAGCAGTTACGAATTTGGTGATGGGTGGCGGTTAGAGAAACCAGTTACGAATCTGGTGATTTGTGACGGTCGGTGGAAGCAGCTACAGATCCGGTGAAGCGTGGCGGTCAATGGAAGCAGCGACGGATCCGATGATGTGTGGCGGTCGATCAAAACAGCGACGGATCTGGTGATTCATGGCTGTTAGGGTTAATGGAAACGGTCGATCGAAACAACGACAGATCTGGTGATTCATGAGCGGTTATGGTAAATGGAAGCAGTCGATGGAAACAGTGATAGATCTGGTGATTCATGGCGGTTAGGGTTAATAGAAGCGGTCAGGTGATTCATGGTGGTTAGGGTTAATAAAAGCAGTCAATCGAAACAGTGACGGCTAATTTATATGTTAGCCGAGAGAGAAGGAGGGACAAATTGTAACTAACCTCTAACACTACTACTTTCTCTCTGTTATTTGTTGAATTTTTACATTCTCACTACTATTTTATTAATTATAGTATTTTCTATGTATATTGGGTTAATTCACCCTAATACATTTGCTCTAAAGTATATATCGATTATTACTTCTTCTATTACTTCTTTACTTTTCACACTTTCACCCCAAACTTATTCACTTCTTCACAATCGCAACTCAACATTTATTTGCTAGAACAACCACTGTCTTCCATGGTGCTTCCTCGGACATAAGAGTCGCGACCTTCCGAATCCGGCGCTGCGTGACGGTTGTCTTGGTCCCTGTCGCAACAAAACCAGATCTTTCCGGTGGTTAATTAATGAATCTGTTAAACGAGCGTATTCGATCAATGCATTATCTTTGTCACCACTAACCAAACAAATAAAAATCAAGGCGTTCGAATTAGATGTGGTATATTCGGTGACGATGAAGACCATCGAAAAAGAAGATGATGATGAATAAACACACGCAATCGTCTTTTGTGTCAAGGAATAGACCATCGTCCATCGAAAAAGAGGAAGAAGATTTCTGATGTGGAGTTAATTTTACAACGATTGAGGAAGAAGATCTTTGATTCATTTTAGTTTGATGCTGGTTTTGTGTTAGGTTTCTGGTTCGGTTTAATTTCAGGTGTTTCAGTTTATTTTCAGTTTTTTCGGTTTTGTGTCGGGTAACCACTCAAACCGAACCAAAATTGATTTGAGGGATAAAAAGACATTTAAATTTTCATTCATGGATATTGGTACGAAAGTAAACTATTCGGATCCATATATATGTATGATTAAAAATCGTGAAATTTATATATCACATTACTTGTTAACGGGTAGCTGTTTCACTTCTCATATGGTTTTTTTTTTTTTGAATTACCAAGAAATTCTCGGGGTTGAAGCCCGTAATCCTTTAGGCCTGAAACCAGATAATGTAATATTAGTTTCGTCTCAAACGCCATTCAAACCAGCGATTTTTAAGTTTTCTAAGTTTTGATTGAGATCTTTACCAGTTGAGCTATCGACTCTTATTCGTTCTTGTAAATTAATTTATATATACAAAAACTTAGTATGATTATAGACGGTAGACCCGAATAATCCAAATTGTTTATCCTTCACTAAGACCACTTGCGATCCAAATAAATTTGTTTATATACTATTTTGGTATATTTTCATTATTATTTAGCTTTTGTTTTGCCCGTTGTACGTTGTTCGGCACATGTCTTTCTCACCTTCAAAACCAAGTCTTCCCTAATGTGATGATAGCCAATGTTCCCGTAACACGCACACGTATACAATTGATGCGACTCGCCAATGTTTATCTGACACGTGTTATTGTGCAACATGATTAATTAAAATAGAAAGATTAAGATTGTACGTGTCTCATAATTATACAAGGAAGTATATCATCGACATAAGTGCTATTTAGTACTAATATAATATACATACATAATTACATATATATGTTCTTTTTCTTATAGAAAAAGATAATTCTTTCATAGTTTACATTTTAGCTACCACTTCCATTTAATTTTTTGTCTTACAAATGTTCTAAATATTAGTCAAAATGGTTGCGTAAGTGGTTGCTACTTCACATTAGAAACCCATAGAACGTGGTGATTATCTTTTAAACGTAACGATTATGACATTTTGTTGTTATGGTAGACGGGTTTCGATGGATATGTATTATAGGATAGTTTTAACCCGGTTATAGATAGCCCCTTATCACTGAAATTAACATTTTTTCTCCTTTTCTAGTTTTAGTTTCTATTTACATAAAATCAATTTATAAATTATAATTATATAAATACATGGTAATTCACATTATTATATTTTTTAGTAGGTCGAATTCATTTAGTGATTTACTTGTTGAGATCTAATATGGTCAACCATTTGTTTTTTTGTTTTTGATAAAATGGTCAACAATTTGTTGCAAGTTACGGATAAATGAATCTATACTATTTACGGTTGATGCTATATGATTTTGTGTTTTAAAAAAAAAAGTTTTTTTGTTTCTAAAGCTAATTTTTAATCATGTTAGAATACCTAAATATAAAAACTAAATCATACATCATATATTCTTCTATAAACGTCTTCTAAAATCACATATGTCTCCTAATTAGAAATTTTACATTAAATCTCAAATCACTGATGATTATTTAGTTTTGGCATATTCTTTTTTATTGTTTTCTTATCTTATAGTAAATACTTATTAACTACATACATTTAAAAAGAAATAGAATTACAATTACCAATCAATCTTTCTTTTGTGTATTTATGTAAAAAAATTAAGAACTCTTTAAGTAAAAACCAAAAAACGAGGAAAAATTAAGTAAATCTAAAAAAGTAACAAAACGTAACTCAAAAACCAAAATCACAGAAGTAACGTGAACAAAAAAGCTTAAAATAAAATAAAAACTTATAATTTGTTACCCTTTTTGGGACCCACCATTAAACTGCATCTCCCTCATCTCCCCCATAGACCTCTCTTCTTCTCCCCCATAGTCCCATCCTCTCTCTCTCTCTCATAGACCTCTCTAGCTCTCTCTCTTTCTCTCTCTACAGCTACTCTCTCTCTCTCTCTTCTCCGTTTCCTCCTTTCTCCGAAGAGGGGGAGAGAACAAAGCCCTTGGATTTCTCTCTTCTTTAGCTCGAGGAATTTTTCTTACCCTTTCCTTATTTGGTAAAAAAGCCTCTCTTTTTTTTCTCGATCTCTCTCTCTATGTCCACTTTATTTTCTTTGTACACCATAAAGTTTTGATTTTTCTCATTATTTTCCACTAATTTTAGCTTTCTTTTGCATCTTGCAGGGTTTGTGGAATTTGGATGGTTGTTATAGTAATGTGGGTTTGATTAGTTCTTGACAAGTTTGTTAGGTCATGGTCATGGATTCTTCTCACGATGGTATTTTTACCTTTTTTTCTTTTGAGATTTCTGGGTTTCATTGGTTGCTTAAGATTTATCGAAAATCGTGCATAAGCTTTGGATGCTGATTTGGATTGTGTTTATTTTATTCAGTTTTATTGAAATAAAAGTTGGTGACTTTTTATCTTGAATGTGACTGCTTTCTTTACTACTGTTTGAGATATTTTTCATCAAATTGTCTCTTTTGTTTCTGTTTCTATTGCAAGTGTTGTTATGTTTCTAATTGGTGATTCTAATGGTGATTGGTTTTTCACCTTTTTTTGTTTTATATGGTTGATTGGTTCTAAATCCATATTCTGTGTTTTGTTTCCACTAATTCAATCGTGCGTCAAATTACTTTCGTTCTGTATAGAATGAGATTCCATTAGTGATGAATGTAGGTTCTAAGAATCATGCTTTGATTCTCTTATTCTTTGTTGGCTGATCATTGCTTGCTTTCAGATCTTGGTCCATACTCCATTTGTATTCTAAAGAACATGATCTTTGTTTGGATTCTCTCTCACTCCTTTGTGGTTGATCCAACCTCAACATTGTTGTCTTGTGGTGGTAGTTGAAGTTTCTTTGTTTATATGACTAAACTTGTTAGTTTCCAAATCCCAAATCAGCAATTGTGGTTGCATTTGTTTTGAATTTGGAATTTTTCTTTTCAATATGGGAAAATAAGTTTGCGTAAAGTATCATCATTTCCGTTGGCTAATAAGTTGTGTGTTTTTAGTTAAGACATTGTTTCTCCATTGTCTTCTTTTGAGTCGACATCCTATTCTTCTGTATATAGGAGCTGCAGGTGACTCATCGAAATGCAGTGAGATGAGTGTTGAGGAGAAGAGACAGCTTGTTTATGAATTGTCAAAGCAGTCACATCTAGCTTCTGAAGTCTTGCAGGCATGGAGCCGTCAAGAGATTCTACAGATCTTATGTGCGGAAATGGGAAAAGAAAGAAAGTATACTGGCTTGACCAAAGTCAAGATCATTGAGACTCTTTTGAAAATTGTAACTGAGAAAAACTCTGGAGAGAATGAAGGGAAGAAGAGGAATTCTGATTGTTTGCCTATTCCAAGAAACTCAAAGAGACAAAGGAAGGTCGATAATCCTACTCGTTATGTGATTCCAACGAGCAACAATGCCTCAGGAAGCTGCAACTCGGTTAATACTAAAGGTAAAAGATCTTCTTTGTTTCATTTTCAAAGTTAAAAATACTTTTTGGTGCGTACTAATCTGGAAATAGAACTTGGTCAGGTGAGGAGAATACTATCTACTGCAAGAATTTGGCTTGCCGGGCTATACTGAGACAGGAAGACTCGTTCTGCAGAAGGTGTTCTTGTTGCATCTGTCGTAAGTATGATGATAATAAAGATCCTAGTCTCTGGTTGACATGTAGCTCAGATCCTCCATTTGAGGGTGTCTCTTGTGGATTCTCGTGTCATCTTGAGTGTGCTTTCAAGTCTGAAAAGTCTGGTCTTACAAACAAGCAAAGTGATGGATGCTGCTTCTACTGTGTCTCTTGTGGTAAACCAAACAGCTTGCTTGAATGCTGGAAGAAACAATTGACGATTGCTAAAGAAACCAGAAGGGTAGATGTACTTTGCTACCGTCTTTTCTTGGTCCAGAAACTTTTAAAGGGAGCGACGAAATACCGAAATCTATGTGAGGTTGTGGGTGAAGCGGTTAAGACTCTTGAAGCTGATGTGGGTCCTCTCACTGGTCTCTCTATGAAAATGGGTAGAGGAATTGTTAACAGACTTCAATCCGGACCCGATGTGCAGAAACTTTGCTCTTCTGCTCTTGAAACTATAGAAACTACACCTCATGAAGTTACTGTGTTGCCTTCACCTCGCGGGTCCAAGATTCAGCACGGTCAGATTTTTAGTACCCAAATGATTCAATTATTGAGTAATCTTTTTAAGTATGATCAATAATGGTGTTTCTCTGTTTTTGTTTGCTAGATTGTTCCTATGGATTAAGCAATGAGATATCTGCAGATACAGCAACCACAGTATCAACCAAGATCAGATTTGAGGATGTTAACACGACTTCACTCACAGTGATTCTCGCCTCTAATGAAGTTGCCTCACCTGCAAACATCGTTCATTACAGTATTTGGCATCGTAAGGTCTCTGAGAAAGAGTACCAGGAGAAATCGACTTGCACATTGTTTACTCCAAACACAAGATTTGTTGTTTCTGGATTAGCTCCAGCTTCTGAGTATTGCTTCAAAGTCGTGTCCTTTAGCGGAACCAGAGAAATGGGCATCGATGAAATCAGTGTCATGACCCGTAGCCCTGAAGAAGGAGTGAATTGCTCTTCGGTAGTCGAAAGAATCGAAAGCCCTCTCACAAATTGCAGTACATTGTCTTCTAATCCTTCTTCTGTTGAAGCTGAATCCAACAACGGTTACATTGCTCCTCAGAAGGACAAAAAAGACTCTCCTTCGACTGAGGAAAATGATGCGAAAAGGACAACGGAATCAGACATTACGAAAAACGTTGAACAGATTGTGGTGTTGGACGAGGAAGATGAAGAAGCTATTCCTGATAAGAAGAGAGAAACTCCAGTCCCGGTTACTACGACAAATCTTGTTAGTAATCGAAACAATTCAGATGCGAGTTTGCCAATTACTCCCTTCAGGTCAGACGAAACCATGAACCGTCAAGCTAGAAACGGGAAATCGGTTAAAGAAAACGGAAATAACGGCGATCATTCAGCAAACGGAGGATCAGAGAGCGGATTAGAGCATTGTGTGAAGATCATAAGACAGCTTGAATGTTCCGGACACATCGAAAAGGATTTCAGACAGAAGTTTCTAACTTGGTATAGCTTGAGAGCAACGTCACAAGAGATTAGAGTTGTGAAGATATACATCGATACGTTTATTGATGATCCTGTGGCTTTAGCTGAGCAGCTCGTTGATACATTCGAGGACCGCGTTTCGATCAAGCGTTCTGCGACTGGTAGCGGTGCGTCTGCGGTTGTTCAGTCTGGATTCTGTATGAAGTTGTGGCATTAGAAGATGATGAGATATTTGGGTTTTATCGGTTTTATTTTAACTTCTTTAGTTTCTTTTAAATCATTTTCAAAACTTCATTATCATTATTGGAACATTTCCATGCAAGAACAGTAGTTTGTTTTGTCGGATTATTTATTTTGATGGATTTGATTCCATTTATAATTAGTACTAGACTGAATTATTATTACGTTGACTTTCTGGATCATATTATATTGTTGTACAACCAATACAAGTATGTCAAGAAAATGATATAACGGTAGATCATTTGTATAGGATCCTCCAAGATACTAAAAATCACCAAGTAGTTTGTACTAATATCGTTTTTTAAATACTTAAATTTATTTGTTTCATAAAGTCAATCCACATTACCGTTTACCAAAATATGTTAACGGATTAAAATTAAACGATATAGTTTCACATACATTAATATATGATATTATAATGAATCAACAACCAAATAATTATGAAAAAAAATCAGATTTACCTAACAACAAAATTTAAATTAAAAATACACAATCAAATAGAACGCGGAAGATAATAGATCATCAAATTTGTTTTCATCGTCTCCATTGCTTGAATAGAAGTTTGAAGATATAAAGTTATCTTGAAAAATTCTGTTTATTCGAAGAACACTTTTAAAGTTGTGTATTCTTTTGTACTTTTAACAATTTCAGTTAGATCTAATGAAAAAAAATGTTTCAAACTACAAAAAAACACACCAAAAACATGAAATCTAGACCATCACCTTCCGAGATCTAGATAAATCATTTATTAGTCAATTTCCCGGATCCAGACCATCTATCTTCCTTGATCTTCACTAAATTGCATTAGTTTGTACAAATTTGTTTTATCGCATTTTATTATTATTATAATTAGTATTAGTATCAAGCTCTATTGGCTAAACAGGCTTGGAAGATGGCTAATGAGTCAGATTCTCTAATAGCAAGGTTCATTAGAAGCATATATTTTGATGAGAAAGATTTTCTACATGCGGTGGAAGGCATCAGACCATCTTTTGGTTGGCGGAGTTTACTTTTTGGCAGAGAATTATTGGAGTTGGGGTTAAAGAAAAAGATAGGGAATGGCAATTCTATCCATGTATGGACAGAGTTATGGATTGAGGGTCCTAGACTGAATGCACCTTTGATGAAAAACCCTATTATTGATATGAATTTGATGGTTAAGGACCTCATTGATCCGGGTTCAAGAAGATGGAATGAGAGGAGTCTTAATGAGCATTTTTTCCAAGAGGACATTGATAAGATCAAAAAGATGAAACCAGTAGCTAATAGAGAGGATTTTTGGGTGTGGAGCTACAACAAAAGTGGTGATTACTCTGTAAAATCAGGTTACTGGGTGATCAACAACATCAACCATATGGAGTGCATCCAGGCAGCTGAGAGAATGCCTTCCATTAATCCAATGAAACAAGAACTTGAGAGTTTCAAAACGAGTCCAAAGATCAAATTGTTTCTTTGGAAAATTCTGAGTGAAGCTCTCCCTGTGGTGGATCTTGCCAATAGAAGAGGTATGAATTTGGATACTAGATGTCAGCTGTGTGGACAAGAGGGTGAGTCTCTGAACCATGTTTTCTTTTCTTGCCCTCTCACTAGACAGATTTGGGCCCTCTCAGGTGTTCCATGTCCGGAAAATGGTTTCCATGACCAAGCTGTACTGCAAAACTTCTCCTATTTGTTAAAGGTTTACAAGAATTTTGTGATCCCTGTTGATGCAAGAAAGATCATACCTTGGTTGTTGTGGTATTTATGGAAGAATCGAAATGGTTTTCTTTTTGAAGGTAAACTATTTTCAGCTGAAGAAGTGGTTAAAAAAGCAGCGGAAGAGAGGGATAATTGGGACTTGGCTCAGGTTTTGGAGAAAACAGAGGCTGATCTAGAGGAAGAAGAAAGTTTTAACTCAAGGAAAACATGGAGTAAACCCCCTGATCAGTGGCTGAAATGCAATATAGGGTTCTCCTGGGCGAAGAAGAAGCAGATGGTGGGTGCATCTTGGGTCCTGCGAGATCAGCACAGGTGTGTTTTGCTTCACAGCAGAAGATGTTTTAGAGAACAAGGTTCAAGTGATGATGCAAAGCTGAAAGTGATCTTATGGGCAGTTGAAAGTATTAGCCTTCACAAGCTTGATCATGTGATTTTTGCCTTGGATATTTCAGAACTGGTTGATGCAGTCAATAGGCCAAATGTGTGGCCATCTTTTGGGTTTCAAGTAGAAGAGATTCTAAGGGCTTTGGATAGGTTAAACTTTTGGAGGATGGTGAAGGAACATAAGGAAGCAAATAGAGGAGCAGCTCTCATCGCTTTAAGTGTGACCAAGGAAGACCGAACACACTCGTATGTTGCGGCTAGTTTACCGTTATGGTTACAAGAAGTTTTTGTGATTGAGAGTGTCTAATCCTCTTTGTTGTTCGTCCTCATTTTTTGGTGTATAGGTAGTTCACGAATTGGTCTGTAGGACTCTTGTGGTTTTTGTGATCAAACCATTCGGTTTGTGTTCGTGTAGTGGTTCTTGAAGGTTGTAATTTTGTATCCTTCTTGTGAAATTGAAATATACGAATCATTCAGATGAAAAAAAAAAGATAGGAGAGAAAAAATGGAAATAAACATTCTTAGAGTTTTGAAAAAAACATCATTATTCAACTATATTTTATTTGTGGAAGCATCTCTATTCCATTCAATTTCTTACTCTCAAATGAAGTTTGAAGTAAAATCCTTTCATATCATATTTTATTTCCAATTCTAAAATAATAAAAATTAAATTTATTTCAGATATGGAATAATTTTATTTGTTTTTATTTATAACTCCATCTTCTATTTTCTTTTTTGGCGAGGTTAAAATTAAACCAATTCCATGTTATAGTTATTCTATTTTGAAATAGAATAAAATAGAAAATAGAGTAATGGATTGGAGATACTATTAGAATTTTTTTTCTTCATTTTCTAAGATAATCTTAGAAGATTCATGTATGATTAAACTTTATATTATTTCAATGATTAATCTCGTTACTGTAAAATAGTTAAATTTCTAAAAATAATAAACAGAATTTGTAATGCTAATTATGAATTATTGTGATCGTAATTAATGAATTTTTTTACGTAAGTGAGTGTAACGAAATTACACCAAATAATGAGTCCTAATCAAAACAAGCATTTTATTTCACTTTTGAGTAACTAAATACACCAAAGAATCTCACATCTTCTGGGCTCATCATTGTGATATCACTCAATTCTTGAAAGTACAGCTTTTGTGCACATATCGACAAAGGAAAGCGTCATTGCATTCATGAATTTGTAGAAGTAATATGTAGGGATGAATTACATTACCTTCTTAATGCTCTCTTGATTTTGATTTAACTCTCTACCGTAAACAACAACAAAAGTTTATATGAATGAGCATGTTTCATTTGGCAAGAATAAACTTCCGCTTTGTAGCATAGAAATGATCCATATGAAATTGATGTAAATCTATCTTCTACTAGCTGTTTTAGCCTCACCCACCATAAAATCGTACAAGTTTCCTAACAAGTGAGATACCATCGAAATGGTGTTAAGAAATACTCGTATTGGTTCGTCTAATGTTTTTAATTCTTCGCCAACAAAAATAAATTCCAAAGATTATTACTCGGTAAGTGCATGGTACCAAAGGGAGTGACAACAACTTTGCCATATGCACTATTAAATTTCTCATAATAGTTTTCACGAGTACTGTGAAAAGAGAAATTTCATTTGGACTGAAATATATGAAATGATTTAGGCTGAAATTTGATAACATATAATATTACGCTTTTATAGATGAATGGGGGTAGTACTTTAATCATATATAAAATATTTGAGAAGTCGAAAAAAGTGAAAAGAGAAAGCATGTGTACCAGTAAAACATCACGATAGATTTGAAGTTAGAGATTTTAGTTTCTGGGACTTTTGTAGTCTTTGAGGAAGGATAACGGGTGGTTAATTGTTTATATTTCCAAATGTCGTGTAATATTACAGTAGCTTGTGTTAACCGATAATTTGAAGTGTTCGATCCGGATTCCGATTCCGATTCCGATTCAGATTATTCATTTTTTAATAGCATGCTAAAAATAAAAGGAAAAGAGAACTTCGAAAAAATCGTTATATATGTCCGATTTTGATTGGATATCTTCTTGTTACATATGTTTATTTAGATTTTTCGGTTTAATTAGTATAAAAAATAAGAAAACACTCGTCTATAATAAT
Organism: Arabis alpina; assembly: GCA_900128785.1. NCBI lineage: Eukaryota > Viridiplantae > Streptophyta > Magnoliopsida > Brassicales > Brassicaceae > Arabis > Arabis alpina. The sequence goes on from LT669794.1 coordinate 13,320,059, forward strand.
TATAATAATACTTTTTGTTTCGATTCAAATTCGGGTTTAATCAAATATGTATAATAAGTACATGCATGATGCATGGTACCCTGAATTACGAAGTGGGTTAGTTATTTGTGGTCAACACATCTGGATCACTCTCTGATGTATTGTTCTTTGGCAAGAGAAGTTTTTTTATTTTTTTGAAAAAACTTTGGCAAGAGAAGTTAAGGACAAGAAAACAGATAATCATTTCTCCAAGCTTGCTTAGTCTTTCCCACACACTCTCAAGACTTTACCTGCAATGCAATACAGTGTGTACATAATGTACTCATTGAGTAGATAAATCTGTTTTCTAAAGAAGCGGTGCTGGTCATTAACGTATACATGATACAGGTTGCATCTAAAGAAAGTAGAGACAGAGCTATACTGCAAATGAGAGAAAAATCAAGTAAATTTTGTATAAGAAAACTGGAATCACACCACGTTTGATCCTAATGATTTCTAATCCTAATGATTTCTCTCCTTTAGCTTCAAAGAGAAGAAAAAACATTACAATACACAAGAAACTTCCATGGCTGTAAACTACACTATTAACTTACACCGAGAAAAAAATGTTAAGTTTCAATCTATAACCAGTAAATACACTCAAACTAATCACAGACTGAAACCAAATAAAGTCCAAAGAGAACTCCGTAGAAGTCACCTAAATCCAGCTCTGAGACCACTGATCCAACCTTGCTTGTAGCATTTGAGCCTCCCTTTTACATCAGTTTTTATGCCCTGAAACGGGACAAAGCTCTCTGCCTAGTCCATTTCAGATTTAGGAATGTTCAAGTTTTGAACTTGATAGTATCCTACAAAAACAACAACTTAAAACTCAGGAAATCTAGAACAAGAATTAAGCTAACGCACCAAGTTTAGAAATCTAATCAAAATTGAATTATTTAGATTCAATACTTTTACAGTTGCTGAAAAATCAGATCCAAGTATAAATATTTGCAGCAAGCTAAAAGAGAACCCAAAGAAATGCCATTAAAGCGCTAATTGCAGAGTGAGTCTTTGAAAAGGAGAACTTTACAACACTCTTTTTGACACAGAGAAGTAAAAACTACAAATCACAGTGCAGTTTTTTCCGAAACTCTCTCTCTCACAGATATTTCTTCGAACACGTTACATGCAAGTAACAGAGAACGTGAAACAAAAAAGTCGGGAAAAGGGGACCTGTCAGGCAGCCGTGCCACCACCCCGGCAAGGATTAGACCAAGCCGAGTAACGATCCTCTACAGCACCAGACTGATCCGAAGAATCGATCGTAGCCGTTAATCACGCTCTAGTCGCACGGTCATGACTCATCAACCAGGTTTAAGGGCCTATCTCCTTAGAAATCAAGGATACAGAGGTACGAGCCTATAGAACAGATCCTGTTCAAGTAAGGTCGTGACCGCCAACGCTTCTTCCTGGTTATTTATACAACGAGTTTTTTCTCAGAGCAAGCGATGTGGGATAAATTGCACTCATTCAAATGCTAGAGGAAAATTGGGCCAAGGGCCACTTATTTTTATTTAAAGCCCTCTTTGCCACGCTCGTATGTCAACAGTAAAACCTCTATAAATTAATAATGTTGGGATCGTGAAAAGTAATTATTTTATAAAGATATTAGTTAATCGATAAACTAATATTTATTAATTTGTAGAAAAAAAATTTTAGGTAAGAATTTTCTTAATTTGTTTTTTCGAATGATGTTATATTATGTAATTTAATGATTTTATTTGCAAAAATGACATCAAAATTTCAATTACCGCAATAGAGTAGATCATATTATCATAATAGACGATCATATTAAAATAGTATACTATGTTTAAAATTTAGAAAAAATCATGGTTATTATCCATAATGTCGATGAATACATTTAGAAAGAGTTATGTATAAAGAATCAATTGTTTTTCTTAGAATTTTTCACAAGTTTATGGTAAAGATCGAAAAAACAAGTATAAAAGTTTTTGATGTAATACGTAAACTGAAAGATAAGGTCTAATGAGATTTTCATTTTTAAGTAAAACAAAAATCTTTAAAACCATGTTTAGTACATTATCACATATATATATATATATTATTAATTTATACTATTATTGAGACCATATTTTACATAGGAGTTTCAAAAAAATTATTATCTTATCATTTTATCGAATTTCGCTAATTTTTACATTGACCCGACTCGGGACCGAAAGATTTTATTAATTTATAGAGTATTAATTTATGGAAGTTCTACTGTAATACACTTTTATTTTTGGCGTAAAAAGTAGTTAAATAATACATTGGATTCGCACTTCAAGCCATTTTAAATTCAGATAATCAACCAGCTTGCTTAATCATTTCAATACCAATAAAATACTAATTAAGATGTAAAGATTAACGTATAAGAATAATTATGTGTTATTGATTTGTAGCGGTGTTAAAATCGTCAGATAACGACATTCGAGTCGACGGGAAATTGTCCCGTAAGTTGGCTAGTCGCGCAACCACATCTCCTTCATCTTCTTCTTCTTTCACCCCTTTCGAAACTGGATCTGGCCATATGGCCCAATATAAGATATTATTTATGGAAGAGATAAGCTGATTTAATGGTTAAAGAGTGAGGAAAGATAGAAGAAGTGGGTTAGTTGGTAGACATTCTTGTTGGTATGTATGTTTACAAAATATATAGTTTAGTTTGATGTACTAGATATGAATGTATGTGACACCAATGAAATATATAGATCATCTCATTGGCCAAACTATATATATATTTTGTGGTCATTAATTCTAATTATTCAAGGGACATATGTTTTCAGTAGCTAATTTTACAGCTCCAACAGATGTGAATTTCACAAAGGTTGTCTTGGTTTGAGATCATATCTTCTAAGAAATTCATGACTAGTGTCAGTTAGATAACATACTTATGGAATTTAGTTTCACATCACTCATTAAGATATTTACAAAACTGAAAAACCAAGCAACTTACGCCGACTGAATAAAGATGGAAGAAAGATGAAATAAATCGTTTCGTTTCATCTAACAAAATACTCGCAACCTATTACCACATTGTTGTTTATAAACACATGAATCGTCTTTAGGACTACAATAAGGATTCTAGATATGAAATGCAAGCTTAGACATCTTGACCAAGAACTAACACTAGCAACATAAAGAAGGTAAAATTTTATCATGGAACAGGAAGAGATCAAAACAAGTTTAAACGGAAAGAGAATATTCAAGCAGGAGACTTCCTCGGGAAACAAGCAACTAGTCTTTGAAACACTTGGCTCTAGCATTCTTTTGAATTAAAAAAACAACAACAAGCAAGTAAGCCCAAAACAAGGACTTGGGCTGTAAAACTACACTATCAACTGTTTCTGGTTACTATATTAAAGAAGAATCCTAAGTGGAAGCATCATTCAAGGTACCCATACCATGACTTTGGGAACACGATAGATGTGTTGTGGCCACACCAAGTTGTTACTTTTCCACAGTTACTACTTTCCAATTTTATAAATACTTTTTTCATTATGTAAAATTTATCCGTCTATTTCATTGTATTTGATACATTTTTAATACATCAAATATACATTAAATAATTTTTGCACAAGACGTACAAATAATTTGAGCTAGACCAGCTGAGAAAACACCATTAGCTTAAGCCAATCTATTTTCAGCTGAAACTATTCTCTTCCTAGCCTTCTCAGCCTGCAAATCATAGATTTTAATTACTTGAGAGCATGAAAGAAACAAGAATAGAATGTAGGAGTGTAACAAGTTAAAATGGCTAATCTTCTATTCTAAGTTTTTTACCTGTTCCTTCCAGTTTGTGGAAGCTGTGACGATAGCCAGTATAATGGCTTGCACAGTGGATCCAATCACAAGACCGCACCATAGTCCTTTTCCGTTCGACTCACGACTGAAAGCTAAGTAAAGTCCAACCGGAGCTCCTACGAGATAATAAGCCACAATATTGTTCAAAGCTCCAATGTGTTGCCACCCACTTCCCCTAGCCACCCCATTAAGAACTGCGGTAAATCCATCAAGGACGAAAGAGAGACAGAGCAATGGGGATAGGACAGCCACATAGTCCACAACTTCTTTGCTGTTGCTGAATGCGTAGCCTATAATATTCCTGCAGGTGAAGAGGAGTGTACTAAAGAAAGATGACTCTACCAGCCACAGACAAAGCCCTGCCAATACTGAAACCCTAGCAACTTGAGGATTTCCAGCTCCCAAATTATTTGATACTCGTGTGCTGCAAGAAACCAAATGATGACTAGTGTTGTGGAAGGGATTGTTTTTTTTTTTTTTTAATTGAGAGGAAAGGGATTGTTGAACATAATTTTGTTTGATAATTGAGATCATACCTCACAGCCGATGCGATTCCATTTGGAATCATATAGTGCAAATTTGCTGTTGTAAGACTGACATAAAAGGCACAAAATTAAGAAATAGAAAAACAAAAACAAAAAGTCTTGCTATATGACACTTACCAAACTGAAAGAACAGAGGTTTCAAGTTTCGGGTTGGGGAGAAGACCTGAGAAGAGAATGAGTAGCTCAAATAGCCACCATTCTAGGCTATCAAAGAAGACAAAAAAATGCAAGTGAGATAATAAGAAACATCGGTGTATGTAACTTGACCAAGAAGAAACATAAAAATGACTTACCACACCATTGCTGCTGATGGGACTCCGTATTGGAAGAACTGCTTGACAGAAGACACGAAATCCTCAGATACGAATCCCCGAGTCATTTGGCAAGAGTTGGAGAATCTCACATAACATGAGAGAATTAAGGCGTAAAACCAGAAAGACACACTAATAGACATGGCAGCTCCATTGCTACCCAAACCAAACGTGAAAACCATAATCCAACAAACCGGGATGTGGAACAAAAGGGTGGTAACGGCAGTGTAGAGCAGAGGAAAAACCAATCCTTGTGTCAGAAGAAACCGGGTCAGTGGTATGACAATCGTTTGGGCGAACAAACCCGGTATGAGCCAAAAGGCGTAGGAGCCAGCGATTCTGGAGATGTCAGGGTCTTGTCCAAGAGAAATCAAGAGCTTTTCCATGTAGAGCCATAAAATTGATATGAGGAAACAAATTGGGATGATGGAAGCGATTGCAGAGTATGTGTAAGTTCCGATTTTTTCGTATTGTCTGGCTCCATTAGCTTGGCCACAAAGAGTTTCCAGAGCGCACACTAACCCAAACTGCACAAATCATTTAAAGTGTTGAGAATTAATTTGATTTTGAATTGACGAGGAAAGAGTCATAGGAAATACCAAAATGCTAAAACCCGAGACGTTTGTGAAGGAGGTTGCAAGAGCGACGCCAGAGAGTTGGAGCTCACTGTTATGGCCAGCGACCATGAGCGAGATGAAAGGCAACAAGTACTCAGCCATGGTCACTGCGGCCATCGGAGCGGCCAAAAGGCTCACTTTTTTCAGCTCTACGGTTAACTGATTTGTTTGCCATGTCGCTTTAGGGGCTAACCACTCGTCTCTCTCAAGAAATGGCTCTTCCATTTTCGTCTCCTTAAGTTCCGCTCCATCAGAAGGGCTTGCCTTTAAGTTCACCACATGTCGTTGAAAACTTTTCTTCTTGGAAAATGTGGGAATATAATATTGAATCTACAACACATGATTTCTACACATTAGGGAGCACATCACGTTCCGGTTATCACTAAGTCAAATCGCATGAGAATCAAGTTCTATTTGCAATATATTAAAAGAAACAACACATATCACAAAACGTGAAGTCCAAATAGATAAAGAGAAGGAAGTATGAAAATTAGATGGAGCAGCTAATTTTACAGCTCCAACAAATGTGATTGGTTTGAGATAATAACTGACTAGTGTCAGTTAGATAATATACTTTATGAAATTTAGTTGACACATCACTCATTAAGATATTTACAAAACAGAAAAACCAATCAGATCGTTTCGTTGACTGAATAAAGATGGAAGAAAGATGAAATAAATCGTTTCATTTCATCTAACAAAATACTCAACCTATAACCACAATGTTGTTTATAACAACTCGTGAAAATTGGATTGTATACCCTAAAACTTGTTGAACATTGGAAAAATATACCAAATTTTATAAAATTGGAAAACTACCTTTAATATTCAACAAATTATCATATAAAATATGTTGATAATTAAAAATTGTTTAGTGTAAATTTTAAAATTAAGTTCAATTTATTAACAACTCATATTTATTTTTTAAAACAAAAAAACTATATGGTTAATTAATCATAATTTTTCCAACTAAAATTATTATTAAGTAAGTTGATTTATTTTACACAGTTGACTTATATTTTTTTCGTTGATTGTTTGCTCTATTGATTTATTTAAACTACTGACTTTTTTTTTTATGTTCATCGACTTAATTTTCATTTTGGTCGACTTATTTTCAACTATGGATTTATATTTGTATTGATTGATTTTTTTCTTTGTCGACTTATGTAACCATTGATTTATTTTTTTATACTCGTCGACTTAATCATCAGATTCATCGATTTATTTTCAACTATGGATTTATATTTGTATTTTGGTTGACTTTTTCCTTTGTCGACTTATATAACCATTGACTTATTGTTTTTGTGTTCGTCGACTTAATTTTTAGATTCGTCGACTTCTTTTCAACTGTTGATTTATATTTGTTTTGGTTAACTTTTTTCTTTGTCGATTTATATAACCATTGACTTATTGTTTTTATTTCGTCGACTTAATTTCTTGTATTCATCGATTTATTTTACACTATCGATTTATTTTAAATATTTAATAATTTTAAAAATTATTTTAATTTTTATCTAAAACTGAAAAATCAAATTATTTTGTTTTAAAAAATTAGATAGATTAATGATTAACTAATAGCCTAATAGTAAAAATATCATTTCAAATTAAAAATAGGGTAGTTTTCAAATATTAACAAATTTGGTATAGTTTTCAAAATTTCAAACAAATTTAGGGTACTTATCCAATTCTCCCAATCATCTTTAGGACTACAATAAGGATTCCAGATATAAAATAAAAGCTGAGAGACATCTTGACCAAGAAGACATCTTGACTAACACTAGCAATAGAAAGAAGGTAAAATTTTAGTTTGGAACAAGAAGAGATCAAAACAAGTTTAAACGAAAACTTTCTCAGGAAACAAGCAATTAGTTCTTTTAAATTTTCAAAAAAAAAAAAAAGCAAGTACGCCCAAAACAAGGACTTGGAAGCCTTAATTATCACATTCACGTATTATTAGTAGTTGTAAAACTATAGTAACAACTGTTTCTGATTACTATATGCATGGAGAGTTCTAATCAACATCATTAGCCAACTAAATAAAGGCACTTGAAAAAAAAAATGTTTAGACAAGAAGAATTACCGACTTTCACAAATCGTCCAATTATGGGATGAGCAACAAAACACACAAATTTGTTGCTTTTCTCCTCCCGTCAAAAGATAATCAAGAAAAGTGGACTTCCTTTTTTTTTTTACTGCAAGGCAAATATTCGGCACAACAAGTGTAAGCATCATTCGAGAGACCCACCCCGTAACTCACCCCGTAACTTGGGGAACACGATAGATGTGTTGTGGCCACACCAAGTTGTTACTTGTCCACAGTTACTACTTTTCAATTTTATTAATACCTTTTTTTTTCTATTGAACGTCTTTTTATTAATAAATCAACATTTACATGTCACAAACAAATACATACAAAGTCATAAAAAACTTTTAGAAAACAAAATATTACATAAGAATATGCATCATATAATAAGAGAGATACACTAAAAGAAGTGAATTTGACAATGCTTTCCGAAGACGAAGAGTAGCCTTATTCCTTAACAGATTAAAATTTGTTATTTTCCTTCTCCATTTGATCTTTCTCTTATGCGAAGTGTGGGAAACTAGTATTTTCTTTACCCACCGCATGATCCAAGCCAATGCTTCTAATAAAGTTCTGAATTTCTATTCTAATTTTGCTTTTCATTTCTGTATCACCAAATACCTCCAAGTTACTTGATCCAACCTCATAAACCAAATTAGCCTTCGATCATATATCAAAGGTTGTAATGGAGTATCAAATCATATCAGATTATATCTCATCTCTTACGCTCTTAATTCACTCTCTTTCCTAATTATCAGATTGTAAATCAAATGTAATTATTGTAGTTTCGGAAAGTCTGTACTATATATCTTGTAATCATCTTTGTGAATACACAAGGAAAAAGATCTTCATCATTCTTCTCTGATTTCTCATGGTAACAGAGCCTTGACCAAAAAAAAAAAAAACCTTGATTTTTTTGTTTTTGCTTCCGATTATTCAATCATGAACGGAAATACCCCGAACCCGAACCCGACTGCGACTCCGAACCTGAACCTGACTGTGAACCCGACAACAAAGATGCGATGTATCATCTCTCCTTATGAACTCACTACTGCCTACAATCCAGGGGCTGGTCGTGGACGTGATGTCAACTATGCTAATGTTGTACACGTTCCACATCTACCTCAACAAGAATTTGCCAACTACGTCATCACGAACCGCGATAGAGATGGTGTTCATGGACTGAATGACACTCAATGGACTACGTTAATGAACCTTTTGAACGGTGGAGCCACCACAAGCACCGAAAAAATATCGGGTAAAAATTCTAACTCTACTTGGCTCATGGATACTGGTGCGTCGCACCATTTGACAGGAAATTATGATCTTTTAACTAATGTTAGAAAGATGGAACCAGTGTTAGTTATTATGGCTGATGGGAGAGAACGGATTTCTGAAATAGAAGGCCCTGTTGTTTTGGGTTCTCATTTAAGTTTAAAATCAGTCTTCTACGTTGAAGAGTTGAAATCTGATTTGATAGCCGTAGGACAACTAATGGATGAAAATAAATGTGTGGTACAATTGGCTGATCAGTTTCTTGTTGTTCAAGACCGTATTTCGAGAATAGTGATTGGAGCGGGTAAGAGAGAATCTGGAACCTTTCGCTTTCGCAGATTGGAGTTTGTTGCATCAGTGGAAACTAAAGATGATAAGTCTTTCAAGTTGTGGCACCATCGTTGGGTCATCCTTCTGCTAAAGTTGTTGGGTCTATTCCGAATATTTCGTCTCTGTTGTTCCTGATTTTTCGAAAAAGGTGTGCGATGTTTGTATGCGTGCCAAGCAAACCCGATCTCCATTTCCTTCTAGTATCAATAAAACTACGAAGGCTTTCGAGTTAATTCACTGTGATTTGTGGGGTCCTTACCGGACTGTTTCTCATTCTGGTGCACGGTATTTTTTAACAATAGTTGATGATTTTACTCGAAGCGTTTGGCTCCATCTTCTACCTGATAAAACAGAGGCACCGATTTGTATGAAAAACTTTATATCAATGGTTGATAGACAGTTTCAAACCAAGGTCAAAAGTCTACGAAGTGATAATGGAACGGAATTTACAAGTATGAAGAAGTATTTCCAAGAACAAGGTATTCTACATGAGACTTCATGCGTAGGTACTCCGCAACAAAACGGTCGAGCGGAACGGAAGCACCGACACATTCTCAATGTTGCTCGTGCACTCCGATTTCAATCAAATTTACCCATTGAATTTTGGGGAGAGTGTGTTTTAACGGCTGGCTATTTAATTAATCGAACACCAAATTCTGTGCTTCAGGGATTAACACCATTTGAAGCATTATATGGCAAGACACCAAATTATGCTCATCTTCGTGTGTTTGGTAGCTTGTGTTATGCACATAATCAAGCTCATAAAGGGGACAAGTTTGCAACACGAAGTCGGAGATGTGCATTTGTTGGTTATCCCTACGGTCAAAAGGGTTGGCGCGTATATGATTTAGAGACTCGAAAGTTTTTTGTCTCCCGTGATGTGATTTTCTATGAGGATCAATTCCCATTTGCAGCCATTGAAGCTACTCAATCAACCAACAATAACGATGGAGAAGGAGAAGTATGGGCTCCTAATTTGTTTTTGGAAGAGGATGAGCCCACACATGTTACTAATGACTTTTAATTTAAGCCCAATTCAAGGCCCACAAACATCACCATCGCTAGATGAATCCAACTCTTCGACACCGACAACGGGGTCTGCTGCGGTTCCTCCATCTTCGGAACCACCCGCATCTCCTGAGGTTTCCCTATCATCAGAACCACCCGCTTCTTCCACTCAGCCTGCTCAACTTAATTCGATCGATTCACATGAACCCCAAGAATTGATGGGTCGTGGAAAACGAAAACGAACTCTCCCTGTTACTCTTCGTAATTTTATCATCAATACGGGGCAAAGTAAACTCTTGAAAACCAAAGAGGTATCGTCTTCCTATCCTATCTCTAATTATGTTACTTGCGGTCGGTTCTCGGCAACACATCGGGCTCTTCAGGTTGCAATTGTTACTAATGTTGAACCAAAATCGTTCAGTATTGCTGTTAAATTGAAACAATGGCGTGAGGCAATGGCCCAAGAGGTTACCGCCTTAGAAGAAAATGAGACATGGACATTGGAAGATCTACCGCGTGCCATCGGTAGTAAATGGGTTTATAAGATCAAGTATAACGCGGATGGGATGATTGAGCGACATAAAGCACGTCTAGTTGCGCTTGGTAACAAGCAAGTTGAAGGTGAAGATTATGGAGAAACTTTTGCTCCGGTAGCAAAGATGGGAACAGTTCGTATGTTTCTTCGGGTTGCTGCGGGTAATGATTGGCCTGTACATCAGATGGACGTACACAACGCCTTTCTACACGGTGATCTTAGAGAAGAAGTCTACATGAAACCTCCACCTGGTTTCTATTCGAAAGATGAAACCAAAGTATGTCGGTTAAAGAAATCTATCTACGGTTTGAAGCAAGCCCCTCGATGCTGATTTGAGAAGCTCACGAAGTCACTAAGGGATTATGGTTTTCAACAGTCTCTTTCTGACTACTCCCTATTCACATTCGACAGAGATGGAGTGCGGATCAACTTACTTATTTATGTTGATGACATAATCCTTACTGGGAACTCGGATCGAGCTCTCAATGTATTCAAAGACTACCTCTCCTCTTGTTTCAAGATGAAGGATTTAGGAACGTTGAAATATTTTTTGGGGATTGAAGTGGCTCGGAGTAAAGCGGGATTTTATCTAAGTCAAAGGAAATACGCTTTAGAGGTTCTTTCGGAGACGGGTTTGTTAGGAGCTAAACCAGCCACCTTCACATTAGAGTATAATCACAACCTGGCTCTTTCGACTTCTGCTTTGTTATCTGATCATGTTCCCTATTGTCGACTGATCGGACGGTTTATTTACTTGGCAGTGACTCGGCTTGATTTAGCCTTTTCGGTACACATACTTGCTCAGTTTATGCAGGCACCTCGTGATGACCACTGGCAAGCAGCATTGCGATTTGTTCGCTATCTTAAAGGAACTCCGGGTCAAGGAATTTTATTGAGTTCTGAGAAAGATTTCCAGATTTTGGGATGGTGTGATTCTGATTGGGCGAGTTGTCCTCTTACTCGTCGGTCTGTTACTGGATACTTTGTTCAACTTGGTCAATCCCCTATCTCTTAGAAAACCAAAAAGCAAGAGACAGTGAGTAAGTCATCAACTGAAGCAGAGTATCGTGCTATGTCTTACCTCCGTGATGAACTGCTTTGGATCAAGAAGGTTCTCATCTCTCTTGGTGTGAATCATACACAACCTATGCGTATTTACTGTGATAGCAAAGCTGCGCTTCACATAAGTACCAACCCCGTCTTTCATGAACGCACGAAACACATCGAAATTGATTGTCATGCTGTTCGGGATGAGATACAATCAGGTAACATGTCCACTCACCATGTTTCCACCACTCAACAATTGGCCGATATATTCACCAAACCCCTCGGCAAACAAGCTTACGATTCGTTCCGGCACAAACTAGGCATCCTTGATTTGCATGCTCTAGTTTGAGAGGGGGTAATGGAGTATCAAATCATATCAGATTATATCTCATCTCTTACGCTCTTAATTCACACTCTTTCCTAATTATCAGATTGTAAATCAAATGTAATTATTGTAGTTTCGGAAAGTCTGTACTATATATCTTGTAATCATCTTTGTGAATACACAAGGAAAAAGATCTTCATCATTCTTCTCTGATTTCTCAGGTTGAAATTGAGATCTTTTTAACACCAACGCTTCTTGTTCATGTTCCGTTGAAAACTCCACTTGCTGGTTAATGATGGTTGAAAGTTCTTCCTTCCCAACATTCATGATCATTAGTAGTTTCTGATCAAAATCTATGAAAATCAATGTTTCCAAAACAAGAATTCCGGGAAACATTTCTCAATGTTTATTAATACTTTTTTCATTCGGTAAAAGTATCCCTCAATGTTTCAAACAAAAAACAAAATAAAAAAAATATTTCTTCGGTTTCATTTTGTTTATTTATTTATTATATGAATTTTGCTTGAATTATTATGGAATTATTGATAAAACATGTTTTATTTTACAAAAATAGAAATTAAATTATTTTTTAATTTGTATGCAAAAACTTGAAACATCAAATAAAATGAGTGATGAGGAGTATAGAAATAGAAAAAAATAAACTTCAACTTCTACTTTTTACACTTCTCAAGACGTGTAAACCAAATTAAACTTAACCCACTTCATTAGCTATTTTTATTTTGTTATATATCCGTTGAGTTGAAAGTAACGAAATATGATGAGGAATAAGAGGTGATTCCAAGATCGATCACACCAACTGTCGAACTCAGTTTTATTGATGATATTTTTTCCCTCTCTTCTCAATGGTATTATCTTCTATATTCATCAAAGAAACTAGGGTTGACTTTGCTACATCATCCCCTTTGGTCTAATACTCAGAACCGGATCCGAGGGAAGCGATTTGAAACATTTGCATGGACCCCAACTTCATGAGGAGCTCAAAAAAAAAATGTATATATGTATATAAAATTAGAAAGGAAGTAAACAAATTTAGGATGAGATCTTAAAAAAAAATATTGGGAGTTTTAAATCATTACATGTAAAATATTTTATAAAAGTCTATGGTAAATATATGAGAATAAAAATAATTTTGTTCATGCCTAACTTGTTTTTCAAAAAAAATATTTTTCAAAAAGATATCACTTATGTTCATAATTTTTTTTCTTGGATTTTTAAGTAAAATTAAAAAAAAATCGGATGTTAATCTTTGTATGAGGCTCCAAAAATCTTAGATCCGGCTATGCTTGTACTTCAAACTATTGATCTCATCAATACATCAAAATATACATTAAATAATTTTTGCACAAGACCTACAAATAGTATGAGCTAGATATGAGAGAACACCATTATGTTAAGCCAATCTATTTTCGGTTGAGACTATTCTCTTCCTAGCCTTCTCAGCCTGCAAATCATAGATTTTAATTACTTAAGAGCATTAAAGAAAAAAGAATAGAAAGTAGAACTGTAACAAGTTGAAATGGCTAATCTTCTACTAACTTTTTTACCTGTTCCTTCCAATTTGTGGAAGCTGTGACGATAGACAGTATAATGGCTTGCACAGCGGATCCAATCACAACACCGCACCATAGTCCTTTTCCGTTCAACTCACGACTGAAAGCTAAGTAAAGTCCAACCGGAGCTCCTACGAGATAATAAGCCACAATATTGTTTATAGCTCCAATGTGTTGCCACCCACTTCCCCTAGCAACCCCATTAAGAACTGCGGTATATCCATCAAGGACGAAAGAGAGACAGAGCAATGGGGATAGGACAGCCACATAGTCCACAACTTCTTTGCTGTTGCTGAATGCGTAGCCTATAATATTCCTGCAGGTGAAGAGGAGTGTACTAAAGAAAGCTGACTCTACCAGCCACAGACAAAGCCCTGCCAATACTGAAACCCTAGCAACTTGAGGATTTCCAGCTCCTAATTTATTTGACACTCGTGTGCTGCAAGAAACCAAATGATGACTAATATTGAGGAAGGGATTGTTGAACATAATTTGGTTTGAGAATTGAGATCATACCTCACAGCCGATGCGATTCCATTTGGAATCACATAGTGCAAACTTGCTGTTGTAAGACTGACATTGAAAGCACAAGATTAAGAAACACAAAACAAAAAATAGAAGAAATCTTTCTATATGACACTCACCAGACTGAAAGAGCAGAGGTTTCAAGTTTCGGGTTGGGGAGAAGACCTGAGAAGAGAATGAGTAGCTCAAATAGCCACCATTCTAGGCTATCAAAGAAGACAAAAAAAAGATAAGAAGAAACATTGGTGGATTGTAACTTGACCAAGAAGAAACATAAAAATGACTTACCACACCATTGCTGCTGATGGGACTCCGTATTGGAAGAACTGCTTGACAGAAGACACGAAATCCTCAGATACGAATCCCCGAGTCATTTGGCAAGAGTTGGAGAATCTCACATAACATGAGAGAATTAAGGAGTAAAACCAGAAAGACACACACTAATAGACATGGCAGCTCCATTGCTACCCAAACCAAACGTGAAAACCATAATCCAACAAACCGGGATGTGGAACAAAAGGGTGGTAACGGCAGTGTAGAGCAGAGGAAAAACCAACCCTTGTGTCAGAAGAAACCGTGTCAGTGGTATGACAATGGCTTGGGCGAACAAACCCGGTATGAGCCAAAAGGCGTAGGAGCCGGCGATTCTGGAGATGTCAGGGTCTTGTCCAAGAGAGATTAAAAGGTTTTCGATGTAGAGCCAGAGAATTGATATGAGGAAACAAATTGGGATGTTGGAAACGATTGCAGAGTATGTGTAAGTTCCGATTTTTTCGTATTGTTTAGCTCCATTAGCTTGGCCACAAAGAGTTTCCAGAGCACCTACTAACCCAAACTGCACAAATGATTTAAGTGTTGAGACTTGAGAGTCCAATTTGAATTTGAATTGACGAGGAAAGAGTCATAGGCAAGCAAATACCAAAATGCTAAAACCGGAGACGTTTGTGAAGGAGGTTGCAAGAGCGACGCCAGAGAGCTGGAGCTCACCGTTATGGCCAGCAACCATGACTGAGATGACAGGCAATAAGTACTCTGCAATGGTCACTGCGGCCATCGGAGCGGCCAAAAGGCTCACTTTTTTCAGCTCTACGGTTAACTGATTTGTTTGCCATGTCGCTTTAGGGGCTAACTGAAGAAATGGCTCTTCCATTTTTGTCTCCTTAGCGTTGAAGGCCTTGCCAATACTAAACCAATAATGTCTTTTCTTTTTCGAAAGTGTGGGAATAGAATACTGAATTTACACCACATGATTTATACACAAAACACAATACGTCACGTTCCGACTCTCAGTGACTAATCAACAAAGACAAGTCGCAAAAGTACTTGGGAATCAAGTTCTAGTTGCAAGATACTGAAAGAAACAAACACATATCACAAAGTGTGACGCACAAGTAGATAAAAAGACTCGTGGTAGCCAAATTCGTTTTTGACTCATCTCTGAAACCGAACGTATGGACCTACAATAATCACAATCGGACGGTACTAACACTTTTGACCTCTTGATCTTTTATGAAATAGTTAACTATTATTTTATTAAATTTTAGCAACAAAATTGATCAAAAAGTTGATTGATTAGAAAAAAGATGTTTTAAAGTATTTGAACTAAATCCGACTAATTTACTAATGTTATATCACTTTTTCGATATGGTTTATTGTGTTCTAAAAAACGAGATATTTTTTTTATTATCATATCAATTGTTTTAAGGAGGCAAAATATATAAGATATTGTATACACATTAATTTAGGGTAAGATATTCTCATTTCATAATTTTATAATGCATAGTTGACCATTATACGATGGATGTTTTCAAAATATTTGACGTTTTATGTATAATATGAGTTTTTCAAACTTTTTAATAAAAGTTGTCATTTAGTTTGTTATTAGTTTGATTGGTTCAATTTTTTTAATATAGATCTAATTTTCTATTTTTTAAAAATTATAAAAATAATTGGATAATTTAGTTATAAAGAATTATTTAAGAAGGTAATAATTGATATTTAATCTTTGTTAAAAATTTATCATTTCAAAAAACGTTTTTTATTTTTAAACATAAATTTTCTCTATATAGAAACATTTTAGTAAATTTAAATTTCAAAAAGTGTAGTTAATAAAAACAAAAATCAAAAAAGGGTATTTCTGAACATTTTAAACTCATATCGGGTATTTTCCAAATTTCCTCATAAAATTAACGATTAAGTTATGATTAAAACATATTATAAGACAACTAAGTAAGAGCCCGCGCAGTATTCATATGTTTTTTTTATCTGGTTTGTATACATATTTTTAGATTAATAGTGTAAGTAACCTTTGGCTTAATAGTGTAGTTACATGATTAACAACAGACATTAGCATATCTATTATGCAGTTGCCTTTAAGTATAAGGAATTAGTAATGATCTATGATGCTATGAACAAAAACGATAGAATATTATGACTAAACATGTTTTCTTTCTAGTTTATCTCTTAACGTTCTCAATCTCATGTAGGGAACGAAGAGAATTAAAAGCTTTTAAAGCATCATACTCACGTTAATCATTCAACTCGTTTTAGAATTGAAAATTCCAACATGAAAATATTGCATCAGAGTAGCATAGCAAGGAATGTGTAATAGATATCGAGAAATCTTTTCTGAACAATTCACTAAACTGTTTTTAATAGAGATCGACTAAAACATGTACCAAATTGTTTGTTTAGAGGAGAATGTGAGTGAGAGTGAAGACATTTGCAATCGGCTGCTACTTGGAATTGTACAAATTTTATAGCAAAATCTTGTAGCCACACTTTGAACTCCCAAGGTCTGTTGCTAACCCGGAACTTAAGGCATAAAGACGATGAATTTGAAGAAATAATACCACTTTAAATATTGTATATGTAAGTGTGTGTTTTTATTTTCTAGGGTTCTTTCTCACCAAGCTAGTTCCAAAATACAATACAATTGCCCTCAATGTATCTACATATAATTCAATAATCCTTCATATTATCCCATTCAAAAGTACTATATTAAACAGAAAACGGTGGAAAATTTACAAAAGTGGCTCTGACCCATACATAAATCAAGAGTTCGACCCTATGTCCGAGTAGCGGTGAAATTTTTAGAGACACTCCAAAAAGCACGAGACTCCGTCAATATCGACGCGCTTAAAAATTTCCATGGAACAAAATATACAGCCCGAAGCGAGGAGAGGAAGTTAAGAAGCTTACACTGAAAAAATGCTAAACGTTCTCATACACGCTGTAAATTGGAAACAGTAGCAGACATCGCCACAATTCATCCAATCATTCTCATCTTTCACTGGGCTTCTTATTCTACCTCTTGTGACACACCTATAGATAGTAATCTTAGAGCAAATTCTGTTTTCAATGAATTTAGGGTATGTATTTTAGATCCCATACACTTGTGGCAAGCATAACTAATCAAATCCTTTATTCTCCCAATCTGAGACCCTTCTACCTTGTTACCAAAGAAGAGGCTTGACTTCTGCAAGAATGTAGTTATAAGCACCACAAAATCATTAAAAACTTCAACCAGTAGAATTTTTCAGTTAAACGAGACATTAAAAATTTCCACAAAGGTAAAAGGGTTACAAAAGAGGAGGCCAAATGATTGGATTCTTCTCTAATGATTTTGAATTAAAGAAACTCAGGAATTTCAGAATCATAGACTTGAAAAGCTCCAAAGAAAATAACCTTCTACAAACATAACGACAAAGGACTTAAATCAACTCCAAGCAAGAGAGGGAAGAGCTAAAATCATTAAAAAACAGAACCTTAATGATTTTAAAGTAGCAAACCGTCTACTCTTTTCTTCTCCTTATATTCTTCTAGCATATGTTTATTGTTATTAATCTTAAATTTGTTCTAAACAAATACATGAATCCAACATGAGAAAATTATTGACAATTTCAAGAGGAAAAAGTAAATGATTTTGATTTTTTCCAAAAGTCTGAGTAAAAACAGAGACCTAAATAACGCATGTGTGAGTTTGAATTTCTCAAACTTCATAAATACAATCATATGATGACATAAAAAGATAGTAAGGTGATCTTTTGTATTTGATGTAATGATTAATGAACTGTTTATATCATTTCTAATATTATTCAGATGATAAAAAAAAACATTAATCTAAGTTGGTTAACATATACATCAGAACCTGAAGAGTATAATATTGTGGAGAAGTAGGAAATGCGCGATAGAAGAGTTTATGTCTTATTCCGTTTCCATATAGTAACAAGGTAGTCACAATGCGCTGACCATGTTTGGAAGCTCCATTGTTCGTATGTTGAAACCTTAACAAGATATATTAAGCAATTAAAATGTTAGAATATTGAGAAAAAGGTAAAAGATGAAACTAAACTTCTTGTAACACAGTATTAGCCATTAGAAGATGTTTCATTTCCAGGATTTGAATATCTGAAAATGAATTGGAGGTGCTATTTCTTCTACAAAACAAAGGTTTAATGAAGAGAACAAGAATGCAATAATCAGATCTGGAGAAAACCAACATACTAAAAACCAAAACGCCGCAGATTTTGGATCTTCAGAATAATTCGCCAGTTTCAAATCTAAACTAATGACCAAAGCTAGATTGGGTTTCAGAATCGAAAACGCTGCAGAGTTGTACTAAGAAAAACCAAATAATCTCAAGCAGAAAATTAAATGGTGTAACAATTGTTACATGCATGAGAAATCTATAACTTGAAGACAAAGCACCAAACATGAATGCAACCAGTTACAAGCACACACCTAGGGAGAATGCCAACGAAGACCATGATGCTAGTGTTAGCCATGCATAACCACACCTGATAAAAACTGAAGCAGAAACGTGAACAAATATTCTAAAGATATAATATCAGGAATTTGGAGATGGATATATATGGACATGATCGGCTAAAACATACTTGAAGGTAAGATTCTTAGTGCTCTCTTCACAACAACCTTGAGATTACCTAGTGTATGTTGGTGAAAATCAGTGTCTTCCCAATATAAACCAAATCGAGCCATTGAAGAAAACTACATGAATGGATAACAAAGTATCATTGAGCGATGAGAACACAGATCATGTAAGAAAAATGGAGAAGTAGATCGCTAGCACCAGACATCCTGACAGCCGAAGAGAGTGTTGATGGATCGGGGTTTCCGACCGGCCGAGAAGAAACTCTGAGAAATACTCGAACAAAAAAAGATCAGAACAAACGGAGAAAGCTAAGTTTTAAGGGAAATGCGAGTTCGAAAATCGATGAAGAGCGGTGAAATTACCCCAATAAAGCAGAGAGACAGGGAGAGAGAGCTTACTTACAGGTTTGGATAGGTCGAGGATTTTCCAGGTCGAGAAGATAGTGAGTCGAATGCATCTTCGGTGAAGAAAGAAGCTGAAGAGACACCTGGGATATCTGAAGGGTTCAGACCTTTCGAGTTCTGGTGGAAATGGAGGAGAAATGTTTTCATGTTTATTTTTTTAAGCCGAGATGGCTGATTTTTTTTTTAGTTAAGGAACAAAAAAATGCTCATCATATGGAGCGCCACGTGTCCTCCATATGTAGAGAGTCGGCCATCTATCTATTAGTAGTATACATACATAGCTATGGTTTTGTTAAGACAGCATCTTGGTGTGATCTCATCTAATTAAAACAATATTAGTTTAATGGTTGAGACTCAATAAAAGTTTTTGTAGTTTTTACATGATTAATCATGAGACTTTGGTATCAAAACAGAAAAAATAATAATTTATATTTTACAACAAATAAAATGAAAGAAAATTACATTAATATATATAAACTCTAAGTTTTTTATAAAAACTTTAATTTATTAAGTTTTAAATATTTCTAAACAAAGTGAAACATAAAATCATGCGGAAGGATTCAATGATCTTCTTCAAGCACGCTCTCTAAAACCAAAATAAGCTACTGAGCTACATCACTTTTTCCCTAGAGTTATGCATCAATTAACAAAAACATATAGAAGGGAACTAACCCAAGCTCTTCTGATTCTATGCTGATTATGTCACCATAGAAAAGCTCGTATTGGTAATGGCAATTAGCGCAAGAGATACTCATCAAATCATCCACTTATTCTTCAAAGAAATAGATACATTGAGCATTAACCCTTAATCAAACCACCATTACTTGGACTCCATTTTGGGGTTGTGCAACAACAATAACAATCAAACAGCTCGGACATCTCACAATTTTACCAAAAAGAACCTAGAAAATCAATAGCAATGTACTCAATATCATGCTTACAAACATAACCATAGTACAAATATGATGTTCTTGCTTGCTTACCTCCTCTGCAGGGGAGATACCAACACGGCAAATATCTCTGATGATC
Source organism: Arabis alpina (assembly GCA_900128785.1). Lineage (NCBI taxonomy): Eukaryota > Viridiplantae > Streptophyta > Magnoliopsida > Brassicales > Brassicaceae > Arabis > Arabis alpina. Next base: position 13,340,380 of record LT669794.1, read on the forward strand.
TTTGGGGTATCAAAATTTCACCAATAAGTAACAAAATTAAGATCTTTAAACACAAAATAACAACTTGATCTTAATCAGAATCAAGATCACTAGTCAAGCATAACACAATTACAAAGCAAGCACATCAAATATTTGTTTCTTTCTTTCAAACCAAACTAGCAAAAGCTTTTTCAACTATGTACATTGGACAAATCATTCAAACCAAAAGAAGTTTATGATTTAGATAGTAAAGAAAGGCTTCTCTGTTCCCATTCAAACCTGAATTTCTTCTCCTACACCGACAACAGCCTGCGACGAAGAAGTTTGTGTTAGTATTTGAGCTACAAGAACAATTCCATAACGTGAACTAAAGAAGTTGTTCCTTCAGAGGTCTCCTTAGCAAATTAGATCATCTTCAAAAGCAGAAAGACACTAAACTTTTCAAAAAGCTATAACATTGTTTGAGATCTCCAAACTCCTTCCTATTGAAAGAGATTAAGAGAGTACACTACTCACCATGTAAAGTTTAGAGCTTTATCTAATATAAAGCAAAGAAATTGGTTGCTTAAGACACTTGAAAACAAATATCAAGACACTTAATCATGCCTAAGCAAAACCACAAGACTCTACAAGAACATGTAAATTAGTACATGAACCAACCTCAACGTTGCATCTCCATGAACATATTCCATTCAAAGAACACACTATCATAATCATACCATTGGAGAATCCATTTGACTTAACAATCTCTTTCACCGTATCAGCCATTTGAGAACATTCAACCTATTTAAAGAATCAGTTATCACTCACATGTATCCAAATCACTCATAGACAATTATGATCAAATGAAAAGTTAAAGACATACTGCATATACATGAGCTGCTCCATCTTTAGCACAGGACAAAGACAAGATTCATGTTCAAGCTCCTACATCAAGAACGATATTGTCCTTGATCAGAGACTTGTTCTTAACATCTCTATAACTCTTTGTCCTCACTACATCTTTCAACATTTCCTCACAATAACACAATCAAAATCAGACATTACACAATTACGGAACAGATGATTTGTATTCAATACTTACTTCATGAATTCCTGCAAAATCAAACCAAATGGAAATAAAACAGTTTTGCCATGGGTAAGTAAGCATTTCAAGTTCTAAAACATAGTCAACAACAAAAATCACAAAAAGGACAAACCAAACCAAGAAAATTGGAGAAAACACAAATTAATAATCATACAACAGTGAGTTCAATTTCATTTTTCGTCAATAACTACAATTTAACACAAAACCAGAAGATTCAAATACCAATTCCAGGCAATCATATACAGACTAGCATCGATCTCCAAAAGTTTTATTTTTTTACACAATCCACAAGGTTCCTCTAAGATTTTCAAACCGAAACAAGCTAAGATCCAACATATACCCAGAAAATGAAATCTCAAATTAAAAGAGCACATAATCGATATAGAATCTTACTTCGGAGATAAAAGCAAAACCCACAAAAATCACAGAACTATTGAGAACTTGCTTCTCTGGTGGTGATTTCATCGCCGTTTAGAGAGATCGTGAGAAGAGGACGAGAGGACAAGAGTTTCGTCTCCATCTCCGGTAAAAATAACGGCGAGATCACCGACAATGAAGACTCGACGTGATTCTCTCTGAATCGCCTGAGAAACCAGAGAATTTTTCGTTTCTCAACAAATGAAACGAGATCGCGAGTTTGGGTCAAGCATCAATGGTACGGTCCAATCACCATCCGCGATGAGTTACAATCGTACGTATCAAAAAACACTCATGGATCATTACCGCTCAAGCCCAAAATCGACAAAGCCCACATTGTTTAATCATTTTTATTATATGAGATCCACACCAGTATGATGGTTGTGGATGCTCTTACAATGCTTCCTTGGAGAGTTATTACCTCCCTTTGTAACACTAGTCCACTCTTGCTCTGTTTTGGCTACGGAAAGTTTCTCAACTTTGCGATTTTCCAGAGTAATCCCTTTTTCATCTCCCGATGATGTATTGTTTCTCGTCTTAGTTTGGTCTGGCTGGACCTGGGTTAGTATGGTGACTCTTGAATTGATCCCCAATCCTTCCTGCCCTAGGGTCGGCGTCACTATACCACTTTGATCTTGTGCTACGACCGCACCCTTCTTTATCTGCCCACACTCCGCATCTTTATGTCCCCAAGCATTACACTTAAGACATCTTGAAGAGAGCCATGGGTACACGACCTTCACGAGTGTATCTTCCTCATCATTCATGGATATCAAATTTAATAACGGCTTCTACAAATTCACTACAACTAGAACTCGCGTAACATCCAGCCAAACGCATCTAAGAATATTGGGATGGAGCTTTTGAGTGTCTCCAATAATATCTCCTAAAAATTAACTTCAATCCCACTTCAGAGAATAAATGGCCAGGAACACCCGTAAATTAAACCCAAATAGTCATTGTAGAGAGATTCGGCTTTAGGTTTGTTGCCTTTGGATTCCACTCTTGCACCACCATAGGCTTTCTCCAAATCCAATGTGCCAAAATGCCTCCGTTGAACCCTTTTCTGCATCTCAGTATCATCAATACGGATTAACACTGTTTTAGGGTTTAGAAATTGCGCATCTATCTTTGATACTCTATTTCCAAAGTTCTAGATCAAGTTATTGTTAACTGTTGCGTGGACCTTTCCAATATGCGGAGCGTCTCTGATTAAATGTCCATAACAGTTAAGAGTGTTTGAGAACCTCATCAGGGATATTGGCATTTGCCATATCATTGATGATTTCAACTTCTGTGACATAGTTTGAAATTTTTGTAGTTTTCTCCGATAGCATAGAGATCCATGGAGCATTTGGTGACTGACTTGACTGTGATTCTTGAGTTGGTGTCAAGGTTTGAACGTCAGGCGATGTTGTCTTCTCCGGAGAAGACGTCAGGCGATGTTGTCTTCTCCGGAGAAGACGTCTTCATGTCCGGCAGTAGCCGGAAAAGCCTTACCGTGAGGTGTATAAAAAAGGAAAGTTGTAGAGAGAAAAATGGCCCTTAGCGGTTAGGGTTTTTGATTTATCGATTGTTACACATCTTTCAGCTTATAAGAAAATATATATGCTTATCCTTTCTATATTAAAGGAGTAGCATTTAGAGCTTATGTGTCAAAATCTCTTTTTTTCTCACATTTTTCATTTAATTAATTACAATTATTAACTCTTACTATACTCATATCCAAACACTCCAAAATAACTTAATCCATATACCCAAACAAATTATAACTATCATTAACTACTACTATATTTATATTCAAACACTCCAAATATCTTAATCTCTATATCTAAACAAAAATTAAATAAGGTTACTCATATAGTTTACATAATTAATATTACTACATATATACATATAAGATCTCACTACCTAAATATTATTTCAATATACAATATTAACTTGACTAATATAATGGATATTACCTAACATTTCCGAACAACGAATTATCTACTAAATAAACACTAAAATAATAATTAATTTATAAGATTGGAAATTAGTGACAAGTTTTTGGTTATATACGCAATCTTCTTTTTTTGTATCTTTGAAAAATATGTTTTGTTGGTTTCAATTATTTCACGGATGCGACACATTTTATAAAAAAAATCGTAAATTTAGATATGTAAAATTAATCTTGAATTCCGTATAATAAATATATCAGTAAGTACAATTAGTTATTTAACTAAAACTATATTAATTTTACTTGATAAATAAACGCAGGTACTATTCTAGTGGGTATGAAGGAAGAGACTGAATATTCTTTTATTAATATTTTAGAATACAATAATTATTCTATTATCTTCTTGGTCCTTGCTTCTTGTTTGGTTCAAAGCGTAATGCTGAAAATAAAAAAAATTATATAGAAAATTAGAAAAGTTAAATTCTGAACTAGTTAAAGCAAAAAAAAAATCTCATTTCTATATTTATTATGAAGTTAAAAGAGATAAAACTAAGAAATACTAGTTGGATGTTTCAACCTTAATTTGATAATAACTTATCACATCAAGTTTAATTTAAAAAATGTTTCCTCTTAATAAATTAATTATTAATATTCAAAATACCTTCCACAATTCACATTTGGGTCGATAGGAACCCCTATAGGAATATGACATCAGAACTTTTGAATATGGAAATGAATGTGCAGCATCTTTCAAACATATGCAGAGATCTTGTCACGCTTTTCTCGATGTTGCTTGGCGATTCATGTTGAATATAGCATAGCGACAAGGTTCGGTTCGCTTACCTTGAAAACATAATTTTAGCGTGTCTTTTATTATTCCACAAGTCATGGGAGGTATAGGAGATATAATGCTATACACCATTTTAGCATTGAGAATTGGAGATACAATGGTCATTAAAACGATGGAAACGATAAAAATAGATTTGCTCATGTTTGTTTTGTTATGTATATATCTGGTTTGGTTGTTGTGATTGTTTTGTACTATGAGCTGAATGTATTGATACAAATTTGTAAAGCGCTACCAATTAGTAGTGTTTTACTCATTACACATGAAATTCTAGTGGTAGTGTCCCGAGATGTGGACACTAGTTTTGAAGCACTACCAACTAATGGTGTTTTACTCATCACACATGAAATTCTAGTGGTGTTTTACTCAAAACAAACAATATATATATCCCTTAGATATTATGAGGGAGGTGATTTTGTTAAAATTGCCCATGTGTCTTCTTCTCTTTCAAACTTAGACAAAGAAAAGACATGTCATATGTGACATGGCTAATTTAATCCTTGACTAATTCATTGACTAAGTCTATCATAGCTAATTCATTGACTAATTCTACTTAACACATTAACTTAAATAAAAAACATGGCCCAACATTTACCATTTGTAATTCTTAAACATATTTCTATTCATTACTTTATATATAAGATAATAAAAAATGTCATTGTCATTACCTTACAAAATACGTTCGACCAAGCATCCACAAGAATTGTCATTGTGTTTTTTTTTATTCAAACATGGTTTATAACGTTAAACTCATCCATTTGGAAAATCGAATATATAGAAGAGTCATTCCAGTGAGTATATAAAACATAAGGTATAGTAATTTTAATTTCATTTAATTTTTGTTTTCAACCTAATATTTCTTTTTAAAATTTAAAACCTTTATTTTAGATTTTTGACTACTTCGTATAATTAATCGGTTTTAATTGAATTTAAAACATAATTCATGAATTTTTACCTCTATAAATATATTTCAGATACATAATGAAAACACAAAATAAATTTTTTGAGTGATTATAAAAATCACTCATTAATTGTAAGATTTCATCAAACTCATTAATAATGTCTATAACAAAAATCAAAATTAATGCATGTTTTATATTTGTAAAAATTCAAATTCAAGAATATAATATAAATATTTTACCGCGTATGACGCAAGGGAATCACCTAATATATATATATATATATATATATATTGTTGGTAGTACTTTTGTAAAGAAAATCTAACTAATTGCAAGCACTACCAACTAGTGTTAGTGGTGATAATATATATATATGCTGTTTGTTATTGTTCTTTGAACATCCCATTCCCATCTACCTTTCATGCTATTTTGAAGTAAGCAGCAGCAACACAAAGTTATGGTCCAGAAAAAGAAAAAAAAACCGCGCGCACAAAAAATTGGTGGTATGTTCTCTTACATGAGTCAACAATCTTCTGTTATTTTCCTTTTGGCCAAACAACACTCCATCCTATATATGGTGTATGTTAAATAATAGATCTTGTTTGTTGAATAAAACTGAATAATTTGGTGCATGTTAAAATCTCTCCACTAATCTGCATAATTTGAATTATCTAGAAATTAAACCTTATACTTAGTGTAAAGCCATTGATAAATTTTTGTTCAATCACTGGATCAAATAAGCTTTTTGAAGTTAAGGCTTTAGATTTTTTAATAAGCTTTTTGAAGTTAAGGCTTTAGAATTTTATTAATTAAATTCAGCCAATTCATTAACTTATCTATTTTTTTGTATAGCTAATGTATTAAACAACCAGAAATAACAGTTTAAGGGATTGAACGAGATATTGTTATAGTAATCACAAAATCAACAAGGAAATCGATAAGGAAAAAGTATTTTAACAAAGACAAGAACTTAGTACAAAACAAACTTCATGGGAAACAAAATTGGACTAAAATGCTTTTCAAATGAATAAAAACTTGGTGTTTCAGTTCTTCACATTATTTTCATTATTTGGAGTTTTGGACGTACAACTTACGTTTTATTTATTAGATTTATTTCCCAACTCACAAGAACAAAAAAAACCTTTTTTCAGTTCTTCACGTTGTTACCATTATTTGGACGTACAATATTCTGTATATTAGATCAATTTTCTAGTTTCCCTCATCCTAATCCAGAATACTTCTCTTGGACCGATGGCCATCTATCGCTTTCTCATTAACCTCGCCGTTACCTTCACGCTATTTACTGCGATCTACGTCTCGGACGCAGTGGAGGAGACAGCCCGCGAGGTGGTTAGCGACCGGTTTTGAAAACTAGTCGTTTCGAGTTCATACCACTAATGATATGCTATGCTGCACCATCTCCACTAATGACGGCTAATATGTATGGGGCGACAAAGAGAAATTGGCGGCTTATCATGTTGTCCCTGAGAGACTAGAGTTTATGGATCTTGTATCCAAAGCAATTGCTCGCGGCTACTAACTCGTCTTGACAGTTCCTCCATTTTTCGTTTTTTACGCTCGTTGGCGTGAATGTGACGGAGCCAAACATCTACGTGGATGCTTTCATGGCGATCCATGTAGAGCCATGACAGCATTGGTAGATGCCATAAGCGAATAAAAAAATAGTACTACATAAAAAAATCGTCTTACAATAAATACCATCATTACGTAGAAAAAAAAATAAAGAGCTAAATTAGTACACAAAATACTAAGCTAAAATGTAAATTTTATTTTTTTCTTTTCTACAAAATCATTAACTAAGCTTTCAAAATCAATCCTTTTTAACTAAATCAATGGATAAAATAGCTAAATTATTCCCAAAAAAAATTACATACTCGAGGGAAGATCAGATTTTACCGAAAAAAGAGAGTAATATATATACGAAACGTGAATTAAAAAGTTGTGTCACAATAATTTTTCTTCTTTGTAGCCACATTTGTCGCAATGAACCTTTCAATTTTAACATTTTTAATTTAATATGAGGTAGGACATAATAAACCTTTTTATTTATCTTAATATTTTAACAATAAATCATTGTTTCTATATTTTTTTAGTTAGAGAAGCTCATCTTCATGTTTTTATTGTGAGCCTATATTTTGTTAACCCAAAAAACTATTTATCTCTAATACGTGTGCTAACTTGTAATTAAAAATACTAAAAATTAAAAGGATACTCCTAATTTTTTTTAAAAGATGCCCTTCATTTTTTAACAACTTGTTGATGCCCTAAGCAAATGTTTCTCTTTTTCTCTGGATCCATGGCATTGCACATCCGCTTGATTTCATTCAATACTTATGGCAGCGACTCTAGGCCTAAGAAGGAAATGCAACTCTTTAGTTTTATGTTCGTTACGGTGGTGCTTCACACCATTTCCGATATCTTTTTCTCCTGAACTTAGGTTCTTATTTTTTTACGGGTTGAAGTTTTTCTTTGGATTTTCCCTTAAAATTGCGACGTAATTTTCTATTACGGTCCAACCATTATCTTGCCTACGAGGGTTTGAGCTTTGAAATTTCAGTTTTCATTTCTACGATCATAATATTTTTATTTTGCTAAAGTACGTTCATATATTTTTTAAAAGTGTCCGGCATCAGAAATAAACTACAGTGAAATGAAATTAGGGGAATAAAAGTAAATCTCTTCAGAACCAATGACTTAATTACGGGCTTACGAAGTAAACAAATTAAAGAAGAACTTTCGTCATTTCATCTAGTGGAAGTGATGTAAAAGTTCCGGATCCCTAAACTGCATAACAAAGTCTTTTAATTAAATAAACATTTGAACCTTTTTTTTTATTAGTTCTCGCTTAATTAGTCATTTTTTAAGGTTGTATAATACAACCATACAAATTCTTAGAGGGTTTAAACATGAACATCTAGTCTCTGTTTTATCTCATTATACAATGTTAACTTCTCTGCACACATAACACACTTGACACTAACACTATGGGCCCATGGCTAAAGCTAATCCCAAAACGAATATGAGACCCGTGCCTATGTACAATATAGGGCATGATCGTCTGTCTGCCGCATGCAGCTGCGTCATGCGGCCAGATGCTGCTATTGTTGTTCGTTTGATAGCCGTAGCATCTGGTCGCAGCGTCGATTTGTTGTTCGTTTGTCTGCCGTTGCGGTTGCGTCTCAAATTTTAGCCATGAAGCTAATTTTTAAACAGAGACGCTGAATTTTTCTGCGATCAAAAATTCGTGACGCAAGACGTAGCGTCTGGCCGCATGACGTAGCCACAAGACGTAGCGTCTGGCATGACGCAGCCGCAAGAACCTACGGCAGACAAACGAACAAAAATTGGCCACATGACGCAGTCGCAAACCGCTGCGGATGTCAAACGAATAGGCCTATAATCTCTACAAATTGAAACTCGATAAATTAATAGAATTTTCCGATTTTGGATTATATTTTCTCCCTAATATTTTGTTAAATTAATAAAATTTCATAGTCCCAACGATTTTAATTTATAGAGGTTTTAATGTATACATTAGCATATATTCAAATAAGAATGATGATAATAACCTATTTCATGGAAACATCAGCTGAGCTAATCATATGAGTATAGCATTTTAAGAACATTATTTTACTCTGACCAATACTAATTTACAAGTTAGCCTAACATTATTGAAAACATCACCAACTGACCAACGCCAAAACTATCACGGTATCACCTGAAACTTTAAAAACCCACGAACGAATAAATATCCTTTTAAGCGAACTGGACAACAAAACTGCATAAAACTCTGGTGTTAGACATCTAGTAGAGCTTAAAAATTTAAAATAAAAATAGGGACTCAAGTAATCGCTAAGCATAATCATAATCATCATTTCTTCTTAAACGAAGAAAAAAGAGATGTTGAAGTCATCTTTTGGGCAACCTCATAAGCAAGAACCTTCTCCTTAGCTGTGGTCTTGGCTTCAGACTTGAATCCCAATATTAGATATGGTTGAGACTCCATGCTCATACCGCAGTTTCACCACTAATCTACTGTCACAATTTTAGCCAGCTTTTTACGTTGATGGTGTTCAGGATTTTGTTGAACTCAACTTGTCTTTAATTTTCACGCTGTTTAAACACAAACATAAATCAGGTTTAAAGTTAAGCAGAGAAACTTTAATGGGGTTTAAATATATGGAGTGGTAAATTATGTTACCGCTCCAAGATGAGATTTCTCTTTACAATGCATTAAGGGACTTCCATTTTCTTAAAACAATAAATGTAACCAGACCGCCAACTATATGGTCAACATCATGTCCAATCACCACAAGTTGTGCCTTGCTATACTTGATGAGGTAAGTCACGTGGTTGAGTCCATACTTCACAATGATGGGCTTCAGAAGGCTTTCCCTCAGTTTCTTCTTCTTTGTGACTATGTCATCTGGCCTATACTTCAAGAGAACCTTAAAGGTAATAGGTCATTCAAACCACAGAGAACCACATTATAGAATTTTAACAATAACAAAGTGAGTGACATGAATACGCAAGATATAATCAAATCCATTACAAAGAATATTACCAAGGTTCTTATCAAGAGTCTTGGTGGAACTTTCAACATATGCTTAAGGATAGGTTTGTTGTCTTTGAAGACGGACTGCGTTTGATCCTTTAATACTCCAAGTAACATCTTTCTTAGGAGCAAAAGATCCAGCGATACTAAATCGCGTTATAGAACAACCCAACAATCAAACCTATAACATAAATATTAAATTGGTTAGGTATGTAAAGTAGGGAAAATCATTAGACTCTGGAGTGTGAGAACATATAAATCCAGCGTGACGAGAAAAACGCAAACATGTCTAATCCCAAAGAGTATCCAAAAGTGAAAAATGCAAAGTTTAGTTTACCTTACAAAACTGAAATTATAGACACAAGTCACACACGACCAACTAACCAAACCACAATCTCAGACCAAAACATGAAAGATTCAATGGATTTATATGTTCAGACCATTCACGCAGTCTCATGTCTCCTGCTCAGTCTCATAAGGCCTTACCAACTTACGCTCCTCCTCCTTTAAGAGCTTTTCCTGTAGGGACGGTATGTTATGCTTCATCTCTGCTCTTCTTCTTTGGTCTTTGCATCAAGCTCTAGAAGTAATTAGGAGCAGTAGTGTACAGAAAACTAAACTCACCTTTACCATTGAATCTTGATTTGCCTTGTCCTGGACATGGGTTTGTTCCACAAGTTCTAACACAAGCCGTAAGCTCCTTGATGATATCCGTCATTTGCTCAATCTTAGCCTGTAGTAGTACCACAAGGAAACTGAAAAGAAAACATTTTTAAAGTGAAACAGCAAATTCTGAAATTCCCTATAATCAAAGTATCAAACTTTCCGGCTTACTCTCCCAATAAGGAAAGCCATAACTTGATCTTTTGTAAATTCTACTTTACTGCATTCCTCTGTACTACCCACATCGTTGTTGGCAGTTTTAACAATAACACAAGAGAACCCAAATTCTGAAATCACAATACAAAACCGCCATGAATGTTGTCAAACAACATATCAATGTTAAAAACACAAAGATGATGGAGGATGAAGAAGAACAAACACACTTGGCTTACGCCATTTAGACTTGGAGGAAAGTAATTCTTGTTTCGAGAAAAAAAGACCAACAACAACAAAACATCCGATGATTGCCTTCTCCTTAATTTGGAGAGGTGAATGGTTTCTATCTTTTGAGTAACGTTGGATGAAGAACCCAAAGCAGAGATTGAACGGATATTTTCTACGCATTGGTAGTTCAACTTGCTGGATTTCTAGAAACGGTGAAACAGGATGTTTTACACTAAAACCAAATTATTAAATAAAATCATTTTTCCAATACTAGATGATTAATATTTTGTAAAAATTAACAATTAATATTACAATTTGTTTTTGGTTCATTTTGGTCTTTAGGATTTTTTTTAAATTTTTTTATAAATAATATTATCTAGAATAAAACATATACTCAGACAATAATATGGTTTTTATTCCTATTTAAATTTTGATCAAATATTTTTTTCTTACATATATTTGATTTTTAAATTATTATCTAAATATTATTTATTTGTTAAAATATCAAATAACTTTGGAAAAAATTATTTGAATACAAATAAATTATTTAATATTATCTTATCTTATATAAATGAGAGTTTGTAAAATTGTAACTCACGAGATCTTGCCACGTGTTATTGCTAATTAAGAGATCATGACATGTGTTAATATAATTAATATAAACTTTCCTATATTAAAAAGGAAAAATATTGATTTGAAAAAATGGAAACTAATAAACAAAAAAATAAGAAAAAATATGAACTAAAATTTTAAAAAACTGAAACTATAATATATGATATATAATGTTAAATAATAAAAAGTAGGAGGAATTGCAATACTGCCACATTTGAATTACATGTTTACAAGAATGCCATATCCAAAAATGATTTCACAAAATTGCCATAAATTTCGTCCGGAAAGACAAAATTACCCCTGTTAATTTCATTTTCTAAAACCTAAAATCCCAAAATTCATCTTCTCTCTCGCGATTCAAATATCTTCGACCACCGCCGTCAACTTGGGCTCTCTCCGATTTGATACATGTAAAATCTCGACGACATCGAAATCGTCCGGTGAGGTACTCGAGAACGGCGGCCGTTTAAACCGGAGCTCCATCACCGAGGATCTGGGTGTATCGTCCTTTCTTCAGAGTGATTCTTCCCACCGGAAATTGCAGACGACACGATTTCGGTGTGATGAACGGGTTTGGACTCTACATCCAAGTACGTTGCTGATTCCTCCTATCCTCCTTCTTGGTGTGATTTTGATTTTGAGTTGGTGAGTTTTTGATATGGTGTTTTGATGTTGATTCCTGTTTTTTGGGGTTTTGTGAATATGACTAAAGTAGAGATTTGTTGAAATTAGTGTTTGCGAATAGCATTCTTCTAATTGAATTGATTCTGAAACTAGTTTTAGAATTGTTTCGAATTGATGTGAATCCTATTGATTCACCAAAGGTTAATTGAAATGATTTCCTATTGATATCTTTTCTCAGTCACCTCCATGTTCGTCTTCGCTTTTCTTCCAAAACTCACCAAAGGTGGACTTTTCAATCCTTTGACCTCTTTGGCTTCTGGTGTCTCTGGTGGCTTCGCCAATTTCATCTTCTCCGTCTTCGTTCATATCCTCGTCGAGGTTTGCTTCGTTGACTTTTTGTGATGAATCTCAATTACAACAAAAAGCAAAAAGTTGAGAACTTTGTAGAATTTAGCTTTTGGGTTCTTCTCAGATCTTTGTTTTGTGCTCTCATGTTTGATAAAGACTGGATGTTGGAGATTCTTTTGCTGGAAATTGCCACATTTGTGTTGTTGTGTAATCAAAAGGTTATGTTTTTGTGTTTTTTTTATAAGGTGATTGGATCACTACTTGCGGTTAAGCATGTGATTCATGTGTTCCCTGAGATTGGGAAATGACCTAGACTAAACGTAGTGATTCATCACGGTGCTTTAACAGAAGGGATACTAACGTTTTTCATTGTGATAATCTCAATGGAACTAGCAAGGAAAATTCCAGGAAGTTTCTTTATGTAGACTTGGATTGGTAGTGTTGCTAAGATTACTCTTCATGTTCTTGGCTCTGATTTAACCAACATAGACTTTGCTCCACAGATTTTGTGCACAAATTTATAAATACCTCTTCACGGAATCTGCATACTTTCACTTGTGTCGGGAGGAGTTTGTCTTTATGTTGGTGGTGAGAGAACAAAATAGAATAATTGATGTGTAGTTTGGTGTAGTTCTTAAATTGTATTATAAGATTTATGTAAGGTTTGTAAGTTTATTTTTATTGTTTCTTCAAACACAAAAGTACTTTGTAATGCTTATAAAATATTTGAAAAACTTTATAATTTGATCTATAAAACTATATTAATAATAAGGTTTTTTTAAGGATTATAAGCCTTTTTTTTGTAAACTTTTTGTAAAGCTTTCTTTGTAAGTTTTTTTGTAAGGTCATGTAAAATGAGAATCATAGGAAAACAGAGCTTATTATCTTTACCGGGTTATAAGCTTTTCTTTTGTAAGGATTATGAAAACATGGCTTATTAAGATTATAAGCCTTTTGTAAGGATTATATAAGCATTCTTTTCAAGATTATAAGGTTTTTGTAAGGATTATAAGCATTCTTTCAAAATTATAAGGTTTTTTAAAGGATTATAAGCCTTCTTTTTGTAAACTTTTTGTAAGGATTATAAAGCCTTCTTTGTAAGCTTTTTTTTGTAAGGTCATGTAAAATGAGAATCATAGGAAAACAGGGCTTATTATCCTTACCGGGTTATAAGCCTTTTGTAAGGATTATAAGCCTTCTTTTTTGTAAGGATTATATAAGCATTTTTTCAAGATTATAAGGTTTTTGTAAGGATTATAAGCATTCTTTCAAAATTATAAAGTTTTATTAAGGATTATAAGCCTTTTTTTTGTAAACTTTTTGTAAGGATTATAAAGCCTTATTTGTAAGCTTTTTTTGTAAGGTCATGTAAAATGAGAATCATAGGAAAATAAGGCTTATTATCCTTACCGGGTTATAAGTCTTTTGTAAGGATTATAAGCCTTTTTTTTGTAAACTTTTTGTAAGGATTATATAAACCTTCTTTTCAAGATTATAAGGTTTTTGTAAGGATTATAAACCTTCTTTTCAAGATTATAAAGTTTTTGTAAGGATTATAATCGCTTAACAAGTTTTACAATGTAAATGTAAAATAGTTAATCCAAACCCAATAATTTAAAAACTTTTTTGTACTTGCGTATGGGTTTGCATATGAAGTTTAACAAAAATTTATAAATATTTTGTATGGTTTATAAGCTTTTTTGTGTAGTTTATTAACGATTTTATAATTTAAAAAATTTATAATGTAAATGAAACTCTAAACCCTAAGCCTATTTCTAAAAACTATATCTTTAATGTAAAATAGTTAACTCAAACCCAAAAAAACTGAAATTGGTATAAGGTTTAGCGTTCAAGCACGTATAAGGTTTTTCTAAGGTTTATACAGCATTGAAAATTGATTTGTAAACTGTATATTATAAAAAAATTGTACGAAATTTTGCACACACCCGGCGGTTTTGGTTTAGTAAACTTGATTTTTGTTGTCACTTGATGATTGATATGTTATCATTTCATTCGTTTGTCTTTATTCAAAATTTATGCTTCTCATCATGTTGTTTATAATTGTGAAAGAAACCGGTTTGGATCTATGAAACAAAAACAGAACAAATTCAAATCAAAGTCGATGTCATTGCTTTATAATTACATGAGAGAGGTTCATAATCAAAACACAGTTATCAAAGTCGATAAGATGCTTAGAACCACCATGATACTATCTTAATATGGAGAGTTGGGCCATCGTCTTTTATATATATTATTACTAGTAGCAACTTCCTTCCCGTTGGATGGTAATCTGTATACGAAGTTACACATTTAAGGTCTATAAGGATGATAAAGTGATTAAACAACATAAGTAGTACCAAGAGAATTAATTGATTGATCAAAAACCAGACTGTTTTGCCATTTGCTCTTCATTCTCAAGTGACTTTCACTAACATCAGTGTTTGACTATAGAACAAAATAACAAATACAATTCAAAATGCAACTGTATGCATGCGGTGGATGAGTCTGTCAAAAGGTGGTAATACCTAATACTTATAAGAAGTATACTAACAAGTAATGATCTATAAAAGGTGGTCATTTCAAAATCAATACATGATTCGTCTCTATAACAAAATTCACATAAAACATGAAGAACAAAACCGTTACTTACTTGTTCTTTCATGGAGGAGGTTACTGACAAAGAATGAGTAATGAGTTTCCGCAGTAATTCCACATTAATGCCAGGAATTATACTAACATGTAATGCTAGAAGCTCTAGACCTGCAACACAACATAATAGAACAACATCAAAATGAGAAGCTAAATATTCACAAAGATTCAGCTAAAGACACTAAAGACTCAGACTTTAGACAAGAAATCAATCAAAGATCATAGAAAACAATTTGTGAGACTAACACATGAAGATAAAAGCAAAGATCAAACTGATGATATCATCGAATCATGATTCTAATTGATTGTCTTTAAAGCAAAGCATTGACCCAAATTTCAGATTTTTCATTTTTTCTAGAACAAACAAAACACTAAGCAATCCTAGACATCTAAAATTGTTATATGCACCTTTCTTATCCCCGATTGTAATAGTTTCCTTCTACAGTGTGATCAACGAGACGAGTTCTCCAAGAGAATTCGTGTTCGCGATCTGATCTGCAAAGGACTCCTATTATTGAGAAGCATACCACCATATGGATCTGCGATTTTGATACCAATGTCGGAGACTCGATTGTGCAAAGCTGTGATAATAAACCCCATTGTCGTTGATCCGAGCTTGAGCGATCAAAGAGAAGAGAGAATCTCAACTCTATAGACAGTCGATTCCAACAATTTCGTATCGCTTCTGTGACGCCCGTAAACCATTTTGTGAGGAAATGGAGGGGCTGTCGATCGACACACTTGGTGTCTGTCGATCGACAGGGCTCTTAAGGGCTGTCGATCGACATACCTAGTGGTTGTCGATCGACAGGTGCTCGAATTGGCTGGTTTTCTGGTTCGATTTAAGTTGTTCGATTGGACCGGGCCGGTTTGGGTAAACCCTAGGGCTTCGTATTTAAGGGTTTTTGGCCGCATTTGAGCGAACCAAAGTCCCAAAAATCAGAAACAGAGAGTTTGAGAGGAGTTTCTCTTGTTCCTGATAGTTTGTGATTAGGGTTTCGTTCTTGATCGATTTGAGGTGGAATTTCGTGGTGGTTGTTGCTGAATTCGTGTCTAGCCTCAATTCTACCAGAATCTAACCGAAAATCTAAGGTGAGTGCGTGACCATGGCTTCTGGGCCGGTGGATTCGTTAGGGTTGTATGGTGGTAGGTTAAACTGGTTGATTGTGATGATTGATGTTGTTTCTGTGTGTTTTGTGGTGTATGGATTGTTGGATTGTGTTTGTTGTGCAGGTTTCGTGTTATCGCAGAGGAGGAATCGATCCGAGAGGATAATTGATCGATCTCCTATGAATCTGCGACGACCTGTCGATCGACAGCCCTAGGGTGTGTCGATCGACAGGGTCACACGAGGCTGTCGATCGACACCTAGAGGTTGTGTCGATCGACAGGTGATCGAGGAGCTGTCGATCGACACCTAGAGGTTGTGTCGATCGACAGGGTCCAGTTGAGCTGTCGATCGACAGGCACCGTGTGTGTGTCGATCGACAGGTGTGAACAGGGCTGTCGATCGACACCTAGTGGTAGTGTCGATCGACAGGCTGCCTGTTGGGCTGTGGTTGAGCCGTGTTGTTGTGTTTGTTTTGTGTATTGTTTGATGCGTGTTTGCCTGAGCGGATCCATCGCGTCTGTGTGCGCAGTCGTAGATGGGAGGACCGTCTCACTGGGTATTTGTGATAATACTCACGCATCTCTTTTAACCATGTGGTGCAGGTAAAGGCAAATTGTGATCGTGGAATCATGGCAACGAAGAGGGAGATGATCTAGGGTCTCGGTTTTCATGCTGTGTGGTTTATTGTATTTCTTTTATTGTTTTAGAACCTGGTTAGGTTGCTGGATTGATTGGAATTGTTGTTGAACTGGTTAGTAATTTAATGGAATTTGCATGTTTGGTTTTAGTGTGTTATCCGCTGGTTGCTTGTTTGTGTGGCTTGGTTGTGGAGGACAAGCATTTATGGGAATGCTAGTCCGAGACTAAGAGCTTATTGTTTTAAAAAAAAAAAAAACGGGTCGGGTCGTTTCAGTTTGGTATCAGAGCCCTTACGGTTTTAGGACGGGCTAGAACTGCTAGGATTGAATTTGGTAAATTGCAATTCTATGGGTTTGGGGGTTCTAGATCATCTTCCTTCGAGCCTTTAAAGAGATTCCACGGTAAGTGTTGATTGTTGTGTTTTGAGTCTTTCTAGTTCTTAGCTGGTCTGCGTGTGAGTGCAGTGAGATGGCTAGGGGAGCTAGAGGGCGTGGTCGTGGGGGCCGAGGAGGCCGAGGCCGGGGTCGCGGACTCGTTGAGGAGCCAGTCATGAGTGAGGTTCAGAGTTCCGCGCATGGGCCTGCGGCAGGTCAGCAGTCGGTTCATGATGGGCAGACTGCCAGTGTGACTGCCAGTGTGGGGGCCAGTGTGGGTCCTGTAGGGGCTGGTTTGGGTCCTGTTGAGGCTGGTGGTGCTGGTGGTGTTGGTCCAGCTGTGGGTGCGGTTGCGGCCGCGGGTATAGCCCAAGCTAGAGATGACCGTCTGGCTGATCTGCTGAGTCAGTTGTTGGAGCGGTTACCGGGTGCGGTGCCAGTGCAGGCTCCAGTGGTGCCACGAGTGGCAGAGGTGCAGCCGAGGGCTGCGGTTGCTGAGGATCGGTACGGGTTCTTTTGCGGGCAGTGTGAAGCCTGAGGAGGCTGATGAGTGGCGGATGAGGGTGGAGCGGAATTTTCGCTCGATTAGGTGTCCCGAGGGATACAAGGTTGACTTGGCGGTCCATTATTTGGACGGTGATGCACATCTCTGGTGGAGGAGTGTAGCGGCTAGATGGGCCGGGACTGCGATGGCGTGGTCTGATTTTGTGACGGAGTTCAACTCCAAGTTTTTTCCTCAGGAAGCGTTGGATCGTTTAGAGGCGAGGTTCTTGGACTTGACTCAGGGCACGAGATCGGTGCGGGAGTATGACGTGGAGTTTAACAGACTCCTGGGTTATGCTGGTAGGAGCTTCGAGGATGAGCAGGCTCAGGTTCGGAGGTTCTTGCGAGGACTTCGTCCGGATTTGCGGACTCGGTGCAGAGGCATCAGGTTCACGAGTAGAGTGGAGCTGGTAGAGGTGGCTGCGCAGATCGAGGAGGATCTGAGGGAGCAGGCTGCGATCGTGGTTCCAGCTGTTCAGCCTCGGAGGCCTCAGCAGCAGCAGGTTCAGCAGGTAGGTCCGGGCAAAGGCGGCAAGCCTGCGCAAGGACAGAAGAGGAAGTGGGAAGGCGCTTCGGGATCGGGCCAGAGTGGCCGAGGCTGCTACAGTTGTGGGAGTCTAGACCACCAGAGGGCGAGTTGCCCGAAGCGGAGTGAGGTTCGAGGAGTTCGGACGTGCTATCAGTGTGGGGAGTCGGGGCACATCAGACCGAACTGTCCGAAGTTGCAGCCGTTGGCGGTGGCAGTGGTCCAGCCAGTAGCTCAGTATGGGCCGGTGCAGCCTTTGGATCAGATCGCGGCGATGGAGCGTCCGCCGGCTATAGCAGCGCCGGGAGAACCGAGCTCTAGACCGATCACAGGTAACTTTCTAATTTAGACTTTGTGAATTCAGTAGTGTAGAATTGCTTAGTGCTTGTGTTAGATTGTTTGCCTGTGATAGAAAGTTAGGTTGCTTAGCACTTGGGAATTGTGTAGGGACCTTGTTTGTAGGTGGGTGTGAATCCCACGTGTTGTTTGATTCGGGAGCATCTAATTGCTTCATTACTCCGGATCATGCTGAGAGAAGTGGTATCCGGAGTGACGCTGGTGAGCGGACTGGACCGGTTATGGTTGCTGGAGGTGAATTTCTAGCTACGCATGGCCGGGCGAAGGAGGTGGACATTCTGGTAGCGGGAGAATTGATGCCAGCTGACTTAGTGATTAGTCCGGTGGAACTGTACGATGTTATCCTTGGTATGGATTGGTTGAATCGGTACAGAGTCCATCTGGATTGTCATCGGGGTCGAGTGGTATTTGAACGTGAAGGTGGCAGGTTGGTGTATCAAGGAGTGAGACCGACTTCAGGTAGTCTTGTGATCTCCCTTGTTCAAGCTGAGGCGATGATTGAGAGGGGTTGCGAGGCTTACTTGGCCACGATTGTAATGCCGGAGGCTGTTGGTGGGGTGGCTGTGAGAGATATTCGGGTCGCTCGGGATTTTGAAGATGTCTTTCAGTCGTTGCAAGGATTACCGCCATCTCGGTCGGATCCTTTCACGATTGAGTTAGAACCCGGAACGACGCCGTTGTCTAAGGCGCCTTACCGAATGGCTCCAGCAGAGTTAGCAGAATTGAAGAAGCAGTTGGAGGACTTAATGGAGAAGGGGTTTATTCGACCAAGTACTTCACCGTGGGGAGCGCCGGTGTTGTTTGTGAAGAAGAAAGATGGTAGTTTCCGGTTGTGCATCGATTATCGAGGTCTTAACCGAGTCACTGTGAAGAACAAGTATCCTCTTCCGAGAATTGATGAGTTGTTAGATCAGTTGAGAGGGGCTACTTGGTTTTCTAAGATTGACTTAGCATCCGGTTACCACCAGATTCCGATCGACGAAGCAGATGTTCGGAAGACGGCTTTCAGGACTCGGTATGGGCATTTTGAGTTTGTAGTGATGCCATTCGGGTTAACGAATGCACCTGCGGCGTTTATGAGGTTGATGAACGGGGTTTTCCAGGAGTATCTGGATGAGTTTGTAATCATTTTCATCGATGATATTCTGGTTTACTCGAAGAGTCAGGAGGATCATGAGGTTCATTTGAGGAGAGTTCTGGAGAAGTTGCGGGAACAGAAGCTGTTTGCGAAGTTGAGTAAGTGCAGTTTCTGGCAGAGAGAGATGGGATTTTTAGGTCACATCGTTTCTGCGGAAGGGGTTTCTGTGGATCCGGCAAAGATTGAGTCTATCCGAGATTGGCCTAGGCCGAGGAATGCAACTGAGATCAGGAGTTTTCTTGGGTTGGCAGGCTATTATCGGAGATTCGTCAAAGGTTTTGCGAGTATGGCTCAGTCTATGACGAAGCTGACAGGGAAGGATGTTCCTTTCGTGTGGTCTGCTGATTGTGAGCTGAGTTTCGCGAAGCTGAAAACGATGTTGACTAGTACACCAGTATTGGCGTTGCCTGAACCGGGTGAGCCTTATGTGGTGTACACAGATGCTTCGGGAGTTGGCTTGGGTTGTGTGCTGATGCAGCAGGGTAAGGTGATTGCTTATGCTTCAAGGCAGTTGAGGAAGCACGAAGGCAATTATCCTGTTCATGACTTAGAACTGGCTGCAGTGATCTTCGCGTTGAAAATCTGGAGGTCTTACTTGTATGGTGGCAGAGTTCAGGTGTTCACTGATCATCATAATCTGAAGTACATTTTTACTCAGCAGAATTTGAATGTACGACAGAGGCGATGGTCAGAGTTGTTGGCTGATTATGACTTGGACATTGTTTACCATCCGGGTAAGGCTAACACTGTAGCAGATGCTCTTAGTCGGAGAAGGTATGATTCATCTCAGGAGCGGGATGTGGAGAATCTGGTGAGTGTGCTTAGTACTTTGAGGTTATGTGTTACTTCAGAGGAACCGTTAGGGTTAGCGGCGGCAGATCAGGCGGATCTATTGAGCAGGATCCGAGTAGCTCAGGAGCAGGATCCGGTGTTGTTAGATCTCTCCAAGGCTACTGGTTCCGAATATCAGGTTTCTGCTAACGGGACTATCTTAGTGCATGGACGAGTCTGTGTTCCTAAGGATGAGGACTTGAGGCAGGAAATTCTGAGAGAAGCTCATGCGAGTAAGTTTTCGATTCATCCGGGAGCGACTAAGATGTATAGGGATCTGAAGAGGTACTATCATTGGGTCGGGATGAAGAGAGATGTGGCAGATTGGGTTGCAGCTTGCAATGTGTGTCAGTTGGTGAAGGCTGAGCACCAAGTTCCTAGTGGCTTATTGCAGAGTCTACCCATTCCAGAATGGAAGTGGGACATGATCACTATGGATTTCGTGGTAGGGTTGCCGGTTTCTCGGACCTATGACGCGATTTGGGTGATTGTGGATCGTCTGACTAAGTCAGCACATTTTCTGGCCATTAAGAAGACAGACGGAGCGGAGGTCTTGGCTAAGAAGTATGTGAAGGAAATTGTGAGGTTGCATGGAGTGCCAGCGAGTATTGTGTCGGATCGAGATCCGAGGTTTGCTTCAGTGTTCTGGAGAGCTTTTCAGGCTGAGATGGGCACTAAGGTGCACATGAGTACAGCTAATCATCCGCAGACGGATGGGCAGTCCGAAAGGACGATTCAGACACTGGAAGATCTGTTGAGGATGTGCGTGCAAGATTGGGGTGGTCATTGGGCGGATCACTTGAGTTTGGTGGAGTTCGCATATAACAACAGTTTTCAGGCGAGTATCGGGATGGCTCCTTTTGAGGCGTTGTATGGGAGGCCATGTCGTACTCCGCTATGTTTTACTCAAGTGGGGGAGAGGAGCATCTTTGGGGCTGATTTTGTTCAGGAGACGACGGAGAAGATCCGTGTTGTGAAGCTGAACATGAAAGAAGCTCAGGATCGGCAGAAGAGTTATGCCGATAGGAGAAGGAAAGAGTTGGAGTTTGCAGTCGGAGATCGAGTGTATCTCAAGATGGCGATGATGCGGGGTCTGAACAGGTCCATATCCGAGGATAAGCTGAGTACGAGGTACATGGGTCCGTTCCGGGTTGTGGAACGTGTGGGACCAGTTGCTTATCGGTTGGAGCTGCCTCCGATTATGGAGAAATTCCATGATGTGTTTCACGTTTCGAAACTCAGGAGATGCTTGCATGCTTCTGAGGAGGTAGCAGTGACGATTCCCGCAGATCTTCAGCCAAATCTGACTGTTGGGATGAGGCCGGTTAGGATTCTTGAGAGAAGTATCAAGGTTCTGCGCCGGAAGAGAGTGCCGTTGTTGAGAGTCTTGTGGGACTGTGACGGTATTCAGGAGGAGACTTGGGAACCAGAGGCAAAGATGAAAACGAAGTTCAAGAAGTGGTTCGAGAAGCAAGCAGAAGAGTGAATTCGTTTTTCTTTGTGGTTTCCAGTTTCAGTTTTGTGTTGTGTTCACCGTGTGTGGTGAGGTTTTGGTAGTGGATTTTTGTATTTTCATTAAAGTTGTAATGATTATGACATTTTTCCAGTGAATAAGAAAGTGTTTTTCTTATGTGTTTGACTTGCGAGTCATGTGTTTGTGGTTAGAGAACCCCGAAATGGAAGTTTTATTGCGGATAGAACTTGCCAGTTTCGGTGGGGACTCTAACGGGTTGTGTGTGTGTGTGTGTATGGAGAGTCTCGGAATAGAAGTTTTACGGTGGTTATGACTGTCTAGTTCCGGAGAAACTCTGCAGGGACATCCGAGGTGAGGGATGGTCCGGGTCATCTGTGATGATCACGTTTGTGATGGTATTCCGGGAGGGGAATATCATGTGAGACCTTAGGAGGTAGTTCCGGTCAGAGGTGCATTATAGACGTTAGGAATTGATTGCGTAGCTCAGAGTTAGACCTCGGTCTTTCTTGGCAGATCTTGAGAGATGCGTCTCTCCGGGGGACAGTGGGTTCCCTGCATACCGATCGATCGTCAGGACTGCGCGGACTGAGATCGTGAGGGTATGGGGATGGTTTTGGAGGTTGCGACCTCTGGCAGATCTTTGCATACCGAGAGCTTGATAGACTGTGTGTCTTGATGGATTGAGGTGTGTGGAGATGGTTGAGTATCGAACACCGTCAGGACTGCGCGGACTGAGGTGGGTTGATACTAGACACCTAGAGCTGAGGGGTGACGATCCCGAAGCTAGATGGTGGTTATGAGCTATGGGCAATCAATGTCTGAGACGGGCCTATGTGCATAGGACGGATGTGAACCTCGGGAAGGTCTGGGAGATGTAGTCTCCGGTGTTGCTGGCAGGTTAGGCCAGGGTAGATTGGTGGGTAGTGTTAGAGGATTCGAGGACGAATCCAGTTTTAGTGGGGGAGAATTGTGACGCCCGTAAACCATTTTGTGAGGAAATGGAGGGGCTGTCGATCGACACACTTGGTGTCTGTCGATCGACAGGGCTCTTAAGGGCTGTCGATCGACATACCTAGTGGTTGTCGATCGACAGGTGCTCGAATTGGCTGGTTTTCTGGTTCGATTTAAGTTGTTCGATTGGACCGGGCCGGTTTGGGTAAACCCTAGGGCTTCGTATTTAAGGGTTTTTGGCCGCATTTGAGCGAACCAAAGTCCCAAAAATCAGAAACAGAGAGTTTGAGAGGAGTTTCTCTTGTTCCTGATAGTTTGTGATTAGGGTTTCGTTCTTGATCGATTTGAGGTGGAATTTCGTGGTGGTTGTTGCTGAATTCGTGTCTAGCCTCAATTCTACCAGAATCTAACCGAAAATCTAAGGTGAGTGCGTGACCATGGCTTCTGGGCCGGTGGATTCGTTAGGGTTGTATGGTGGTAGGTTAAACTGGTTGATTGTGATGATTGATGTTGTTTCTGTGTGTTTTGTGGTGTATGGATTGTTGGATTGTGTTTGTTGTGCAGGTTTCGTGTTATCGCAGAGGAGGAATCGATCCGAGAGGATAATTGATCGATCTCCTATGAATCTGCGACGACCTGTCGATCGACAGCCCTAGGGTGTGTCGATCGACAGGGTCACACGAGGCTGTCGATCGACACCTAGAGGTTGTGTCGATCGACAGGTGATCGAGGAGCTGTCGATCGACACCTAGAGGTTGTGTCGATCGACAGGGTCCAGTTGAGCTGTCGATCGACAGGCACCGTGTGTGTGTCGATCGACAGGTGTGAACAGGGCTGTCGATCGACACCTAGTGGTAGTGTCGATCGACAGGCTGCCTGTTGGGCTGTGGTTGAGCCGTGTTGTTGTGTTTGTTTTGTGTATTGTTTGATGCGTGTTTGCCTGAGCGGATCCATCGCGTCTGTGTGCGCAGTCGTAGATGGGAGGACCGTCTCACTGGGTATTTGTGATAATACTCACGCATCTCTTTTAACCATGTGGTGCAGGTAAAGGCAAATTGTGATCGTGGAATCATGGCAACGAAGAGGGAGATGATCTAGGGTCTCGGTTTTCATGCTGTGTGGTTTATTGTATTTCTTTTATTGTTTTAGAACCTGGTTAGGTTGCTGGATTGATTGGAATTGTTGTTGAACTGGTTAGTAATTTAATGGAATTTGCATGTTTGGTTTTAGTGTGTTATCCGCTGGTTGCTTGTTTGTGTGGCTTGGTTGTGGAGGACAAGCATTTATGGGAATGCTAGTCCGAGACTAAGAGCTTATTGTTTTAAAAAAAAAAAAAACGGGTCGGGTCGTTTCAGCTTCGGAACCGAGCTGTTCCGTACGAAAGCTTGATGCCTTGAGGAATCCGAGCTTGAGCGATCCAAGAGAAGAGAGAATCTCAACTCGATTTCAGAGGAGATCGTAAATTAGAAAAGATCGTAAATTAGAAAATTAGGGTAAATTTAGTTAAAGGTTATTTTGGGAATATTTAGAAAAGATTATGGCATTTTTGTGAAAGTGTAATTGGTTGTGGCACAATTAAAAAGTGGCATCATGAAAATACCATTTTTCAAAATTTCTCTAAAAGGTAATAACATGTAGTCATGTACGCACCTTTTCTAATTATTTAGCAACAAAATATATTCATACTATCATAAAATAGTTAAATAGTTAATGTAGTAATGTTTATTGATGTTACTTATTTTCAAATTATTTTGTTATTGCATGTAATTGTATTGTATGAAATTTATACAGCAATAATAAAGATTTCGGTTAAAATTTTACACGTCTAAATTTTTTGGTTTGAATTATTTATTTAAGATGATCAAATATATAATAAATTTCATTTTAAGGAAAAAAATGTTTTTGAAATTTTTTCATTCATTTAGAATGATTTTTAGAAAACAATTGTGAGTGATTTGGATCAAAATCTATTTTTTATTTGCGATTAACAAAATATAGTTTTAAAATAAATAAATAGATTTCAATTTAGAGTATCACTATATCTATTATTATTATACAAATTATCAATTTTAATATGTAACACCTCGCATAATATGCGGGGCCTAATCTAGTAAAACATAAAAACATATGTACAACTCATATTTATTTGAATTATATCATAAGTTATGATAAATTTAATATTGTTACTTGCGAATTAAATCATTGTTTATTATGAAACATATGAATAACTCATATTTATTTGAATGTATCTTATATATATGGTGTAATGATAAAATTAGGTTAAAGAATACAAATGATAAATGTTGTTAATGGGCCATGTTTTTTAATATAAAAAAATGATGAAAAGAGATTAAATGAGCCTCACTTTTTGTTAATAACCCACGTTTTTAATTAAAAAAAATGATGAAAAGGAATTAGTCAATGATTTAATTTGCAATCTCACATATGACATAGCTTTTATTTTGTCTAACTTTGAAAGAGAAAAAGACATCTAAGCATTTTTGTAAAAATCATTTCCCTAATAATATTTAGGGGATTATATGAAATTAACGATGCATTTTAGATATAGATTATAGATCGTGAAAAAAATTATTTAACCATTTAAAATTATTATTTTAGTTTCCTATCTAATCAATTGTGGTTTAACGAAATATTAATTACTACACAAAACATTAACAAACCGACTAATTAAAAAGATAAATCCTAAATAAACCAAGAATCCAAGATAATCAAAGTCGACGGTAACAAACATAAAAGCGGTTTAACTAAAAATCAAATCACAGAAACTCTCTCTCTCTCTCGTAACACAGAATCAAGAAACCTTTTGATCGATATGACTAATCTCCAGTTACTTTTTCTCCTCTCCGCCGTGATGATCTCCGCCGTAGTTTCCGAGATGGAGGTGGAGACAGTGGTCTCAAGCATGACTGCCACGTTTCGTGAGTATCGATACCCTTCTCCGGTTACAATTTCCGACGTAATGTTGCAGAGAATTCTTGGCACGACCCCCTTAGTCCCCACCGTGATCGGTGCCGTATCCTCTTCACTTCCGCCGCACAATTTGTTTCAAGAATGGCCAGGGGCTTTCATCACAGCCGTTGGTAACAACTCGATGACTTTGTTTCTCCCTTTTGTCTACACCTCCACAACATCTCCAAAGCTAAAGATCGTCGCTGCCTATCATATTCTACCCGAGTTTCTCGCCTTCTCCGATTTGGTCTCCAAGCGAGTGCACGATCGTCTACCTACGCTTGTACCAAGAACTTCAATTGTTGTCACTAGCATACATCCACGTTTAACCCTAGATGGTGTTGAAGTAATGAAACCCGATCTTTTCCTATCTTCAACCATTGCGATTCACGGGATTGCGTCTCCATTAGAGTTCAAACGCAACGGTGGTTTTGATGGCGGCGAGGCAGTTACGTCTTCGTTTCTTGCGCTAGCCACAGCAACGGTTATAGTGCTTGCTTGTTCGTTCTTTTTCCGTTCTTGTTTCTTTAGGTTTCTTTAGGGTTTCATTACGGTTCTTTAGGTTTCTTGGTGAGTCACTAAAGGACTAACATGAAGGAAAGAAAGAGAATGTAAATGTGTTTTATTTTTATCATGAATACAACATTATTAGTTAATGATTGCGTGAATTGTGTCTGTTAATAGTACCACACAACCACAACCAAAACTGTGAAGAAAGTTGTATGGAATCTTGGAACAAAACAAAAAAAAGTTGTATGGAATCAAAAGACACATCTTGATGTGCAAGCTTGAGCTGAAACTTTAAGTACTATTCGGTAAAGTGAAAATTCAGATTGCCTTCTAGCTCATTGTGCCGTTTTAACCAGAGCTGGAACACCACATCCTCTGCCTAAAACAGAGCTTTTCGGGTGCACCTGAAAGATATGTGTGGCTGCCTCAAGACTCAGAGAGCTACTCCAAAAAATCATTGCAAAGGAATTGAATCTGCACAAAGAAAAGTGAAATCAATGAGAAGGAGATGCAGAGCAAAGCTTCAAGGAATAAGAAGTCGTGACCTCATAAGTTAAGCCCAACAAGAGTTATTTTTGGGTTTTGTCATATGGGTCAATGGTTTTGTTAAATCCATAACTATGTGATTGTTTAGCTTAGTTATAATCAAGTGAGAAGAAGAAGATTGTGTTACTAACTTAGCTAAGGTCTAACCGTCTAATATTTTATGTGATTGTTTAGCTTAGCTATAATCAAGTCAGAAGAAATGTATGTAGAAAAATAATTGGATATCAAAGTAACACATTTAAGTTCCTTCTTGTTTCACAAAAACTAAAGAGAGTAAAGTAGAGATGTGAAACCTAGAATTAGAGAATTGTTAAATATAACAATTTGTTCTCTTCCGACCAGCCTTGACCGATTGATATCGACTTTAATTGGGTCTCTGAAATATGGACCATGTGGTGGATTAGACCAAATTAAACCTAATTCGTTTAGTTTTTCCAGATACATTCTTTGTTATATTGTCTCTTTCCAAAATATATTCATAAAATATGAATCTCAAAGAAAATAAGGCCAAGTATACAAAACCGTAGACTAGAAAATCTGAAAACAAAAAACTATGAAACAGAATTGTTTACAAAAAAAAAAAACTAAATGACTCATGAATCAAACCATAATGTCAGCTTCCGGACTAAGGCCAAATATAAGATAGGTCAAGAGATCTTTACCCTCCACTCGACGACAATACTGATCTTTACCCTCTATTCGACGATAACCACACTGTCTTGGCCACAAGTCACCTTGAAGCTTGTTCCGCAAGTCACCGAATGGGTATCCCTTATGATTCCTCCACTCTCCCCAAAGCTGAACATAGTCTCGAATTTTCCCTTGTAGGAATATTGATCGGTCCATATAATTGGTAGATTTCTTGTCTGCTTCTCGTTGCCATCCTCGGATCATCTCTCTTAATATACTGAAATAGTCTATCTCTGTTTTGTTTTCTTTTTCGTCAGGACATAGTCCAAATGGATTTCGAACATACGTTGCGGTGGTTGATACAACCAAAAGGAAGATGAGGAAGAATTTTATGGCTAGAGACATTGTTAGAGAGATAAGTTAGGGTTTAAGTTCAACCATGATGATAGAAGTTTGTGTTTATATATTTTTTCTAAAAAAAAAAGTTTGTGTTTATATATACAAGCTTGTCGACTTCTTTTTCAGTCAGGATTAGGGTTTGATTATATTCACTTGATTCTATTTTTCTTCGTATTTCTATCTTATCGTTCTTTTTCTTTATCATTAGATTATTTTTTTTGTTGATAGAGTTCTTTATCATTATATATTTATCTCCTACTAAAATATATATAATTAACCTTAGACGTCTTGAAAAGGTGAAAAGTAGAAACCCTAATCAAAAGGTGGAGAAGGTTCTCTAATCTCTATCTCTATTATATGTATAACCAAAAACATGAGATGATAATTCCAAAACAGACAGAGTCAAGAAAGAAAACAAAACCATTGATGTCTCTCGCCATAAAACTCGTGATCCTCTTATTTTTGATTGAATCTTGCATAGCAAAACATATTCCAGATCAGGATTCAATTGAAAACCAAGATGATGAAGATCAAGATGTGTATATGTCACACATTGACTATTCCAAGTTTTTCAAACAGATGATTGAAGGATGGCTACGTGAAGCAGACAAGAGATACTACTTTTGGAAACATAGCAACGACAAAGGTTATTTGCACAGATCATTTTTCCTACAAGGCAAAGCTCGAGATTATGTTCAGCAATGGAACAAGTGGAAGCAATACAAGGGATACCCATACGGCAACTTGCGGAACAAGATAGATGTGTTGTGGCCACACCATATTAATACTTGTCCTCAAATTGAAGCTACAAATCTCTTGACCTACCTGATACATGGCCTGAGTAATTCATACGACTAAATTTGAAAATCCTTAAATTGTTTAATTTTTCTAATTATTTTGTCTAGGGTTTTTTGGGGCTAATTTTGTGTAGAGTTTCGCTTCTTGATTTTAGATTTGGAATAACGTTTTTAATCTATAAATGACAAAACACCAGGTTTAAATTATGTTGTCACGATCTTTTCCTCTGTTTTATTCTCTCCTTTCGTAGTTTTCTTTTGGTCTTCATGGTAAAAAATGTAACTGTGTTTTTCTTTCTTTGATAAACACATTCATGTAACTGGTCTGTTGCTGATCAATCTAGAGAGAATTTTTTTTAATCAAACATGCCAACAAAACAATTAAAAGCATATCAAAATGTGAATTAAGACAAGAAGAAAAAGGAGCACCATATGGCGCATAATGTAAAGGAATCGACCCTTCAATAACTATAATTCTAGCTAACCCTGGTTTTAACCACAAAAGCTGCCAATTTTTTTGTAAATCCGGTTACTACACTTGAAAAGGTTTTTACTTCAATTAATAAAAAATGAATAAAAAGGCCAAAACATCGAGTGCTTTCTTTCATTGCGTCCGATCAACGCGCCTAGAGCGGAAATGATGATCATACAAAATCCATGCAGTGAAAGGGAAAAAATGGTTTTTATACGATACATGAGTGGCGCGTTTAAAAGTGAAGCCAAGTTTAAAAACTGAAACAAAACATGGAATACAAAATCAAAATCAAAATCCTAATGGAAAAGAATTATAAACTGAAAACAAACCAACTCTCGAGCAATACGATAGATCAAAACGTATGTTTCAGCTTCTAACGCTAAAAGTAGTTTAAAAGATCAAAACGTGTTCTAGGAAATCCAATATTAATTCTTTAATTATTAAATTTGAAAATATGTTATAACAAAATATATTTATACTGAACTTAAAACATATTTATTAGAATAACCCAAATAATAACACATCCACTGCATCTTTTACATGCTACAGTTTTGTTTATTAAATAACCAGAATAATAACACACCCACTGCATCTTTTACATGCTACAGTTCTGTTTATTAAAATACGCAGTATTGGATTTGAGGTCGAACCCCAAATTGTAACCTTGCATAGCAACGGCTCCGATGATGTTGATATCTTTTTCTTGCTCAGAATTTTCGTTTACTGCCAAACAAAGAGTTCCAGGAGAGCCATTAGGCAAGAATAAACTTCTCAAACTCACGTATAATTCTGCTTCTCCGGAAAATATGAAGCCGATATCAATCTGATCTGGTATTTGTCGAATGTCCACTTTGTAGCATAGAAGTGATCTATAAGGAACTGCTGTAAATCTGTCTCCTATTAGATCTTTAACTTCCTAAACGATAAAATTAAACAAAAATCCTGACAAGTGACATATCGTTGTGCCGGTGTCAAGATGTACTTGGACTGGGTCATCTAGTGCTTTTAATTCCGCGCCAACAAGAATAAATTCCAGCATAATCATATAATTGCCTTGCGTGGTATTGATTACGGTGGGATGTCCCTGTATATTTGCACCATCACCGAGTATTAAGTTGTGAGTGGGCTTGCTCTCCATTATCAAACCGAAACAAATAGAAAATTTTGACCCAAGTTTCTCTACGATGGAGAATTTTCCAGTCCCGAGGCCTAATATGCCCGTTCCTATATATTGATTACCCACGGCTTGATCGTTACACCCAAAATAGACGTCGTATACCACTTTGAACTCACCATTTCGTGTTTGTAACGTAATCATTTCTTCAGCAAGTCTACCTCGAATCAGATTTCCATCCCCGTATGTTAGCTCGTAACTGCATACACCAGTCGAAGCATAATAAGTAAACTTTGGTGTTGAATTCTTCGCTGTTGTTTCACACTCTGCATCAAAGTAGGTATTTGAATCTTCAGGCGAATATTTCGGATAAATGTGATCAACAAAAGAATGGGAGCTCGGGAAACATTGAGTCCATGTAAGGTTGCTGCCCGTATCCACGTGAAGATATTGCCTTATGGAAGGAGAGCCAAGGTATACCTCGGCTATAAAAGCTAGTCCTCCGTAGGTGCGTGGTGCCATGAGGGGAGGGGTAATAACTTTTCCATCTTCAATACTAAATTTCTCGAAATAGTTTTCACGAAAAACGTGAAAAATAGGGATGTTAATGTGTTTTTGTTTTTGTTTAGCTTTTACTGAGAGGGAGAGGAATAGAATAACAAGAAAAATCATTGGGGTTTTCATTTGGACTGACATATATGAAACGATTTAGGCTGAGATTTGATATCATGTAATGCTACCTTTTTATAATATTTGAAAAGTTGAAGGTGAAAAGCATGGGTCACCAATACATCATCACGATAATTCCATTTTGAAAAGAGAAAGCATGGGTCACCAATAATCATCAGAGATTTTAATCTGTGGGACTTTTGTAGTTTCTGAGAAAGGTTAACAGGTGTTTAATTGTTTGTATACCAAACGTCGTGTAATATAAAACTAGTGTGTGTTAACCGATAGTTTGAACGATTCAATCCAAATTTCGATTTTCCAGATTTTCGATTTTTCTTTTAAATTTTCGGTTTAATTAGTATCGAAGGTAAAAAAAGAAACCTTATAATAACAAGTATGTTTCGATTAAATTCGGGGTTAATCAAATATATAACTAATTTTAAAAACTAATTTTAATTTTAGATCAATTTTCTTTTTTGACAAATTTTGGATTCATTTTTATCATAAAAAAATAATAAAAAAATTTGGATTCACATTGAAACGTTGTATTATTCATTTAATATATAGCTTGACTTAGGATCAATTATATATATTATTTTTTTCGGTGGGTAAAAATTACGGGGCAATTTCCAAAAATACCACTTTTTAAGTTTTTTTTCCAAAAATACCATCTTAAAGTTTTTTTTCCAAAAATACCATCTTTTTTCCAAAGTTCTAAAAATACCACTTTTTTAAAATTCATTTTTAACATTCAAAACTAAACCCTAAACCCCAAACCCAAACCCTACCCCCTAAAATTATACCCTAATTTTGGAATAGTTAACCCAAACCCAAAAAATATAAATTCTAAACCATAAAAATCAACTTTTTAAAAAGTGGTATTTTTGGAACTTTGGAAAAAAATGTGGTATTTTTGGAAAAAAAACTTTAAGGTGGTATTTTTGGAAAAAAAACTTCAAAGAGTGGTATATGAGGGAATTCCTCAAAATGATATTAAGAGAATAGGAGATCGAGTACAAGTGGTGACCAAAAATAGAATCCAAAAAACAATCAAGGAGCCAACAAAAACAACAATTAGCTGAGCTAAGAGGCAGTCAATCCTTCTCTTTCAAAAATTTCTACTAACCAAGAAGGAGGTCATGAGGCAATGTATGACTGTAGACGATTCTCCGATGTTACACTCTTCGCGATTTTATTAGCACCTAAATTAGCATGCTTTGACTTCTGAATTAGTTTCCAAAAGGTAAATCTACTTAGCCGAGAGCGGAGTCTATCTGATTGATATTTGAAAGAAGGCCAAGCATGAGGCCTTGAGACCGAGCCAACCAAGTCATGGTCTTCTGCTGCAAACACAACCTTAGTATAGCCGAGATTAAACAAGCTTTCCGCTGCCCAGGGGATGCTTAAGAGAGCTGCATCTTGTTTAGTTGGCACTTGAGCAAAGGATCTTCTACCATGTAGTAGCACTTTACCTCTATGTGTTCTCATAACCCACGCCGCACCACCATCTTTGTTATTCCTATTCCAGGCACTGCCAATATTACACTTGACACAAGAAGAGTCGGATAGTTTCCATTATTTTTTGTGTGCAGGAGTGCCTCCAATATTAACCTCAGCGATATGATTCTCCACTATCTGAGCCATGAACCAGTTATTAGAGTCCTCCAGAATCTTCTTTATAGTTTCCAATCCATAAAAGCTTTGCCCCTCAAAAACCAATTTGTTTATGTTCTTCCACAACATCCAAAGAATCCAAGGGAAAGCCCTTCCAATGTCTTTAGGGAGCCATGGTCTGTTGGAGGAAGAAAGTACATAGAAGAGGTTCTCGAAGACCGAGGTATGATCAAATCCATCAGGTGGAGATGGAAACAGGACAAAGCCCAAAGCTGTCTTGCCATAGAACAAGTGAAGAAGACATGGTTAGAGGATTCTCTCTCATTACCACATCTTTGACATATTGAATTTACAGTCATCCCTCTCTCTGCCATTTTATCTGCCACTAGAATAGCGCCACACAATACCTTCCAGAGGAAACTCTTGATCTTTGGAGAAGTTTGAAGCTTCCTAACCAAGTCTTTGAGGGGGTTAATGGAAGGTAACATTCTTGCATTTCTGAAGTAATCCAAGTTCTTCTTTTCACTTGCGAGCCAATAGCTGGATCAATTATATATGGGAGAATTGGATAAGTACCCTAAATTTGTTTGAAAATTTGAAAACTATACCAAATTTGTTAATATTTGAAAACTACCATATTTTTAGTTTGAAATGATATTTTTACTATTAGGCTATTAGTTAATCATTAATCTATCTAATTTTTTTAAAACAAAATAATTTGATTTTTCAGTTTTAAATAAAAATTAAAATAAATTTTAAAATTAATAAATATTTAAAATAAATCGATAGTGTAAAATAAATTGATGAATACAAGAAATTAAGTCGACGAACATAAAAACAATAAGTCAATGGTTATATAAGTCGACAAAGAAAAAAATCAATCAAAACAAATATAAATCAACAGTTGAAAAGAAGTCGACGAATCTAAAAATTAAGTCGACGAACACAAAAACAATAAGTCAATGGTTATATAAGTCATCAAAGAAAAAAGTCAACCAAAATACAAATATAAATCATAGTTGAAAATAAATCGACGAATCTGATGATTAAGTCGACGAACATAAAAAAATAAGTCAATGGTTATATAAGTCGACAAAGGAAAAAATCAACCAATACAAATATAAATCCATAGTTGAAAAAAAGTCGACCAAGCTGAAAATTAAGTCGACGAACATAAAAAAAAAAGTCGGTAGTTTAAATAAATCAATAGAGCAAACAATCAACGAAGAAAATATAAATCAACTGTGTAAAATAAATCAACTTACTTAATTATAATTTTAGTTGGAAAAATTATGATTAATTATCCATACAGTTTTTTTTGTTTTAAAAAATAAATATGAGTTGTTAATAAATTGAACTTAATTTTAAAATTTACACTAAACAATTTTTAATTATCAACATATTTTATATGATAATTTGTTCAATATTAAAGGTAGTTTTCCAATTTTGTAAAATTTGGTATACTTTTCCAATGTTCAACAAGTTTTAGGGTATACAATCCAATTTTCTCATTATATATTGGTTCGATTTATTTTTTGGGTTGGATTTAACGATTAGAAACAAGATTCAATTTAAATCATTAGATCTCTCTCATAAATTATAGGTTTTACTTTAGTCGTCCTAAAAACAAGAGAATTTTGAATACCAAAAATATTGGAAACATAATATTTCCTTGATGATTTTTTTTAATAGTTTAAAAATTAAAATGTATGTATTTTATAGTGGGTTTCGTTTCTAGGATTCAAGATCGACCAAATCATGGTATATCAAATGTTCAGTATTATATACTTTTCTAATTTGCGTGAAAGAATTTTAGCAAGTTTTTGGTATCTTCGATTTTTAGGCAATGTATGTTGTTTCTTAAAAGCGAATCTCAAAATCAGCCTAGACCCAGATTTAAAAAAGAAGGAGATATGTTTGCTTTACGGTTGTCATTATCCAGCTACGAGGAACAATTCTCTTCTTCGTTCATGTCTCTTCAAACATCAAAATTACAAAAAAAAACACAATGTTTCATAAAGACACAATCTTACCCACGTACCTATTAAATATTATAAGAAGAAAATAACATAACACCATTAAATCACAAGTTCATGCAAACTCTAAATTTTCTCATTTTACAGGTTCAACAAACATTTGATACGTACATGGAAGTGAGGGGCAATAACTCCGTCGCTTTATGAATTTACATGTAGTGTGAGGAGGAGAAATATGTGAGGAACAAAAATTAGGTGTAATATAGTTGTGGAACCGTGAAGAATTTTAATAATTGAAATCAGTGGATACGAAATGATTATTACAATTCAAATGATGAGATTCTACTAGATATATGATACATCAAGATCAAAATACTAAAAGAAAATAAAGAACTGTAGTAAACTGATCTAGATTTCATAGAAGGGGGTGAAAATGGACATAGTGATCTTGAAGACACTCAATTGCTTTTTGATTTTTGATAGAATAATATAAAGCATAAAATTTTCATGGGAGGTTCATTCTGAGATAAAATTAAATATATAGAGTTTTCTAGTCGTGCCAACAGAACAATTCAAGAAGACTGATCATATATTACTGTCTTCTCCTCTGTTTTTGTTACTGTCTTCTCCTCTGTTTATTCATACTCCTTTGGTATTGTTTTTAAACTGTTTTTTCATGTTAGATATGATTATGGATCTTCATCATTTCCTTCTCTCTCAATAAGGTAACCTCAGAATAAATGAAACGGAATTCTAAAACCTTTTCCTCACCCATAATGAATTAACAATAATTTGCAGCACCTTGATCAAAACAATCGCAATTCTAAAACAAGGACTTGGAAGCCTTATCACAATGTAAGCGTTGCTGATCAATCTACAGAGAGAAAATAATCTTATTCAACATTGGCCAACTAAACAAACTAAATGAACGCACATCAGAATGTTAAATAAGACCAGAAGAAAAAAGGTGAGCCTTATGGTTTGTAATTCAAAGGAATCGACCCTTCAACTGTTGAATAAGATTATTTTCTCTCTGTAACATACAAATTCATTCATGTCATTATGATGGCAATTTATACTCCATCACTCCACTTTAATATTTGTATGTTAGCCTTGAGCTATATAATCAAACCACTCTCATCTCTTCATAATCATTGGATGATCACATGATCAAAGATCAACAACAACAAAAAATCCTCTCACATTTTTCTTTTCTTTTATTTTCTGTGTCTGAGAGTATAACACAGATTCTAGCGTTCGTTAGACTCTGTTCTTGAGTTGTGCAAAACAGAGGTGATTGCAGTTGTATCTTGGGATTCGGAACGTCACACAACCGTCACACTACGGGGCGTTTAGAATTAAGGATAAAGATCATATCTTGTCTCTGCAAAATCCGTTCTTTTCTTAATTCTTGTATCGGTATTTTTTATATTATCGATTTATTTATGCTTTTCACTTTACAAATATCGCCCATATTGTAGTACATCAACTATACTTCTAACCCTAGTTTTAACTACCAAAGCTACCAAGATTTTTGTAAAACTTGTTACTACACTTGAAAAGTTTTAACATCAAAGTGTCTTCTTTCCTAATGTCCGATCAACGCGCCTATAGTAGAGATAATGAAAATGCCAAATCAATGAAAGGAAAAAAAAATGTTTTATTTTTAGTATATATCTTTAACATGAGACTAGCTTTTTCTTAAAACTTATACATTTACAAAACCTAACTTTGAACAACACAAAATCAAACACTAGAAGTAGTTTGAAAGATAAAAACGTGTTCTAGAAAATCCAATATTTATCCTTTCATCATAATTAATAAATATGATTATATATGTTATAATATATATATATATATATATATATATATATATTTATACTGAACTTGTATAATTATAGCTAAACTTTGATGGGTATCAATTGTGTTTTTGATTTTTTAATTATTAATTGGGTTTCTCTTGAGCCAAGATTGTATCACATTAGTGATACTAATTGAACAGTAAGCGAGGCTACGTGGTAGCTTCTGAATGGGTAATTTTTTTTAAGTTCCGGGGTTGTTTTTGTTTTTGTTTTTGTTTTTGTTTTTGTTTAACCGAGTTAAGAAGTTTCAACATCATCTTTTTTAAGTGTTTCTATTTTTACTTTTTTTGTATTTTACTATATGCGATTTTATGTTTTACTGTGTTTTTACGATTTGTAATTCACCTTTCCGAGGTTATGAACCATAATAAATTTGTGTTTTTATAAAATCTTTTATATTTATCTATAGTAATTAGATTATTCTTTGATTTTAATTTTTTTTTTATAAACATAAATTAGTTATTTTTTCTTATAAACTTTCAGTATCACCAATAAACACTAAAAAAACAGAAGTATCAGATTGAGTTTCAACTACAAGAATTAATACTAAATAATGTAAGTGATATTCAAAAGAATATCACCTATAAAACTGTTTGAACCCAGGATAATAACACATACCAACTAAATCTTCGACATATTACAGTTTTGTTTTTTAAAATAAACTGTTTTTGCTGTCGTAGCCCAAGTTATAGCCTTGCATAGCTACCTCCCCAAATCCCCATCATGATTTCTTGATCAATATGTTCAGTATTTTTAATTGATCACCAACCATAAACTTCCATGGGACTCATTTGGTACGAATATACTCTTTGCATTCACGCTCAATTTTGCTTTTTGCTCCTCCAACAAATTGATATCGGCTTCATATTTGTTGGAAGAACCCAATTGAATGTGAATACCCAGAGTCTATTCTTTCCAAATGGATTGTATGTTTTGTGATCAATAAAAATACTGATCACCAGGGCTGGGATACGATCTTAAAGCAAAAACCGATTATTTTAATAAACAAAACTGTAATTAGAAGATGACAAGTGAAATAGGGCCATTTTAATAAACAAAATTGTGTGTGTGTTTTTTGTTTAGCCTTAATTAAAAGGGGAGGAATAAGAGAACAAGAAAAGTCTTTTAGGATATGACTTGAGAGCATCTAATGCTATGCTTTTATACAAGAACTGGGGGGTTGTGGGTAATATTTTCATAATAAACGAATTGTTTGTGAAGAGTGACAGAGAGAGAACTGAGAAAAGAAAGCATGTTCACCAACATAACATCAATTTCGGATGAAAGTAGGA
The DNA here is from genome assembly GCA_900128785.1 of Arabis alpina. Taxonomy (NCBI): domain Eukaryota; kingdom Viridiplantae; phylum Streptophyta; class Magnoliopsida; order Brassicales; family Brassicaceae; genus Arabis; species Arabis alpina. The sequence goes on from LT669794.1 coordinate 13,378,202, forward strand.
GATAAGTTGGTTTAGTGATTAAAGAGTGTGGAAAGTTAGAATAAATATACACAGTTATATTGTTTAAAAGATTTTAAAGGAAAAATTGCATTACAATTCAACCATAGGACTTTCGTACAAGATCACATATAATGTCGTAGCCCAAGTTATAGCCTTGCATAGCTCACCCAAGTGATGAAAATGTTTTATCATTTTTCTTTAATCGTCAAACATTACATGTGGCCCATCTGGCAAAAATATATGTATGCATCAATTCGACTCCTCAAGCAAATACAAAACCCATATCAGTTTGCTCATTTCTAGAATATATGCTTTGTAGCATAGGAATGTATATCTATCTCCTATTAGCTCATAGACTTTATCCTCGTACAACTCTTTTGACAAGTGATATATGGGTGTTACGCTTCTCGGATTGTTTGGATTCCCCTATGGCCTCATGCCAATAAGATCAATATGATGTAATATTAAGTCAAATTTATTATTATGAACAGCTAAATCGATGTAATTTATTATTGTGAACAGCTAAATCGATGTAGTTTTCCATGTTCTTTTTCACTTGTTTTAAATTGATAATTGTTTTGTTATTTTACAAACTTGGTATTATACTCTTTATAACAACTTGGATCAACAGAAAAGAAAAGAATAAAGATATTATGATTCCATATTTTTCCAAGTTGTTATACCTTGAATAGAAATGTACATATATTATTTCTTTTACCAAATCATGGGATAGAAAAAGAAAAAGGAGGAGAAGAAGAAGAAGAAAGCTGGTCCATTGAATGTTGGGAAAATGGACAAAGGCATGTTCGTATTATTCGTCTCTTAGAAACCTTTGAAAAGTATTAGTAATTTCCGAGAATCTTAATCAAAAACAAGAAGAAACAAAAAAAATCAAAGAAAATAAAACAATAATTTAAAGACTTTTTTTTGCAACAAGAAGGAAGCGGACACAAAATGACCATGTCTGATTATAATCGAAGTACCCAACCTGAAAACATTTTTCTCAGCATGCTCCATAGTCCACTATTCTTAATATTAGTTGCCAATAAAACAAACATTTATATATAAGTTTCGTTAATAATATTGCACTTCTTTTTCGTTTTGTTTTGGGACCATTTTCTAATTTTTCTCCTTCGAAACACCAACCTACAAAAACAATTAAGAGCAAGGTCAATAAGTGAGAAATTTTCTTATCTTAGGCCAATCAACTCTGGTTACGTAGTCAAGATTTTATTTTATTTATTTACACCACATATTACAAAACTCTAAAATTAAGCTAAGTAGATTTGGGTGAAGCTAAGCTAAGTAAACTCTAAAACACATACTACAATTTTTCTTTTTTTTGTAAAACATGCGTCATAATACTTTTAGAAAAGCACCACAAAATTATTGAAATAAAACTGATAATTCTAATCAAATAACTCATAGTCAAATCACCGTTCGTACAAATTTTAGTTTTGTTAGATCTCAATCATTTGAATGTTATTATCCTTTTCTGTTTCAGTTTTGCTTGTTTCGTCTAAACTTTTCATATTTTAAGTCATTTTCATGAGGTTTTTAAATTGGAAAATTTGGCTCAATAACACCAAAAAAAATTATAATTTAAAATTTAACCATTTACCCTAATTTTAATGAATTGGATTAAGCCACATAAGCTAGTTTTGGTTACTTGATTGATTATTAACTTTTTGTTGGTTATTCTTGCAATTCACCCTTTTAAATTCTCAGAGACAAAAGCAAAGATAGAAAGAAATAACGAGAGTCATTTTTTTAATTAAAAATGGAAAAGATGATTATGCTTGATACTTAAATGAAGTGTTATCCATCTCACTAAACATTATAATTGAATACTGATTATTTCCGTGATTGTACGGTTTAAGCTTTATTCCTTTGTTACATAAATACACTTATTTTATCTAAATGTGTTCCAAAGAATCTATACAAAGTTTTATTTTATCTTGTCTAAGATAACTTTTATTAATATTCTTCCAACTAATCCTATATGCTACGCCGATCGATTTCCTTTCTATGAAGCTTTATATATACTTTATATAGCACTATTGCAATTCATTTTTGAATGATTGATTATGAGTCCTCTTACATTTTCCACTAGCTAACCGAACTATTTAAGTAAATCTAAATTTCCAAAATGGAATGTACACGCATAGTGTTGAACTATTGATACAACGAAGCTAAAATCTCCCCCCAAAAGTAAAATCTCGATATTGTATTTAGTCACTTAATCCAACAATTACATAATTGATAACTAAACAAAAGCAATGATTTGGATCGTACAATGCGCATTAACGTACAAACTCGAGATTTTTTGTTGTCATTACTCTTTCGTTTTGTTAGCACAATTAGCTTCTATCATAAACTAATAAATTTATGCCAAATGAAAATATATATCAATCTATATAATACTACACGAGACGATCTAATCAACGTGAATAACACGAAATGATCAGATACATCAAGATTTCTCGGACAAAATCCATCGTCATATAATTTTAACTCACCACATTTTTCTTCGTATGCCGATATAAGGAGATAGAAAAGACAAAACGTAAGGGAAAAAGGAAAACTTCGTAATCAATAAAAAACAAGTTTTAATATTTGATGGAAAATGTGAATAGAGAAAGTGGGGTGTAGATAAGCAGATGCACAAGCATGGCCACCTAATAAACTCAAAAAGAAAATACATGCATGATACCACACTTATCACTAAATATTAAATAACTAAAACCTAACATTGAAATTTAAAATGTATATATATATATATATATAAATAAAATTAAAAGCATTGCATAAATTATTGCAAGAACAAGAATCAAATTAGGTCCAGTGGTAGTGCCAAACTGTATTCTAAATAGAGTTGTCCCTTTGTGTCTATTGCCCTTGTGGATTATATGTAATGTGTATTAATAAATGTTAGGTCCTTTGCTGTTTTTTTTTCAAAATGAAAAAGATCTGCCCAGAATCTCTTTATTTCTTTATCCGTACATACCACATGTTGATCTTTGGGAAAACTTCCTTCAGAAAATCACTTTAAAATGTCGTTTTCAAATATGAAAATATGTCTTATTTTATCTCAATATGTCCTAATTTATACTTGGCTATCTTTATATATTTGAATCATTTTGTGCTTATTTATATTACAGTATCTATAATCAAACTATTTCGATAGATTGGATTAGGGGACAAGATAACCAAATTGACTAACTTAGTTAAAAATGCAAAAGACTTGGATATATTTTTTTTGACGTCTTTCTGGATATATCTAAATTTAAGAAAGGAATTTGAAACTTAAAAAAATACATTATACAAGTGATATGCTCAAATTTACCCTGAGCTACTCTCTCAAATTAAGAGGTCGTCGTAGTAGGGGTCGAATCACTGGGAGTCAAATCAAACGATAGGAATATTGACTTCAAATTCGGCTAAGTAAAATAATATAAAATAAAGACAAAAGCAAATCGAAACAGAGAAAAATTGTTGATTTAAAATTCAATTAAACAAAGTGCTAGGCTTTTGGGTAATTCTCAGGATGAATCAGAATTGCAGGTTAAACAAAATCAGGATTTAATTAAGAACCGTTCTAGAACTTGGAACACTAATGTATAATTAACCAACTGTCGTTGCGAAAACTAACTATGTCTAAACCCTAGAAACCCAAATTTCTTTGCGAATTCAATCAATTTAAACAAGCATTAAATTCAAGTCCAATTTGTTCACAAAATCCCTAAACCAAATTTCTTTGCGAATAAGTAATTTCGCTCACCTAAGATCTAGTTCTGGCTAATATATTACACTTTCGTGTCAATCTATCAACCTAAGATAGCTAATTTAGAGTGATCAATTCTAAATCAGAGTTCAAGCAATCTAGGTGAAGAACCTAACAGATAATCCTAACAAGTGAGTTTACCCTAACAATTCATCATCATTCCATTCGAACTACCCTAAACCTAACAAGCAAACTACTCAGACATGGCAGCAAAGCAAATCATAGCTGAATAATACTGCATAAAGAAAGAGTAAAAGAAGAATTACAATAGGGTTCGAAGAATCTCAAAGTAATGAAGTAGACTTGTCTCCCTAAAAACCCTAAAAACCCTAAAAATCTCTCTCTAAACTTTGTTAAGTAAAATCTCAGTTCTCATCTAAAAACCTAAAATAAACTATTTATAGAGTTAAAACTCGTGGTGGGCTTTTATGACGGTCTATTGTAGCTCTCGGCCCATTAACAGGCGAATTTCCTTCTTTAAAACGTATTTAAGTTGGTTTCTGCGCTGGCCTGTCGATCGATCGTCTATGTGTCTGTCGATCGACAGGCTGTAGTGTAGCTGTCGATCGATCGTCTATGTGTCTGTCGATCGACAGGCTGCTTCTTTTCAGCTTCTTTTCTTGCAAAATCCGGCTCCAACCTTGTTTACGTTCCAAAATGCACCGTATTCACCATATAAGCTCCTCACGTGTAATAACCTGTTAAGACACTAAAAAGACTCGAAATACAACGAAAAGACTCGATAAAAGGACTTATATCATGGTCGAAAACCGGTAAAAACCATGATATATCAACTCCCCCAGACTTAGCTTTTGCTTGCCCTCAAGCAAACTAGAGACTAAGAATGAAGTCGAGGTTTGAAAATCGCGAGAACTTACTTATCTTTGGGAACATTGCTTTCGCTTTCTCGACTCTTTCGCTGCATGTAAACAAAGTACCTTTGGCGGTCACGAATCTCAACCATCATAGGTTGGGCCTCAAATCTTAACCTGCAAACCCATCAGTTTCACATCCTCCTAACTGTCGCACACTCGATCGAAGTGATGATGGAATTCTCTCCAATGATATCAACCAAGTAAAAGGGCTAGGTGTGATGTAAAAGGCTTTTGTGTTTAAGTGGAGCTAAAGAGTGTTTAGGGTTACCTGATTCTACTTGGTGGATGCAGACATTATGCATAATCACAAGAGAGAGTCGGGTCCAGTTGATGCCCACAGTTTCTCATTCACATTGCACTCCCTCCTCCAAAACGTTATTAGGAACCAAACACCTTCATATAATCATGTTCCACTTTCCACATCCAACTTCTTCATTCCTTGGGATTTTCTTTTGAAGCTAGAGACTTATTTAAATAATCATTTCCCTTTCCCTTTCTTATTTTTCGAAATAAAATATATAATTTTTTTTTTTTTTTTTTTTTTTTTTTTTTTTTTTTCATAGCTATAAGGGGGGGGGGAAATGATTTTACAAAGATATTAGTCTCGAAAATTACCATTGTTGTGTATTAAGTCCCAAGGAACGCTTAGCATTTCTGCTCTCTTTCAAGTACTCCTACCAAATCCTTTTCCTGTGCAATTTTTGTGAATGAAAAACTGCGTCGGACCTCTTTCTCTCCGGAGTTTATACACATGCCTGCACATAAAACTAAGGAAAAGAGACTGCATGAGGCTTGAACAAAAGGTTAAGGTTAGGGGTTGGGTACCAACTAAAAATGAGCTGGCCATTCAGGATCAACAAAGAGTGGTAAAGAGAATAAGGAGTCCTGAATGTTTTACTGTCGTGATATCATCAAAGAGAATATAGCGAAATGGAGATCAAGTGTGCTAGTCTGGAGTTTGATCTACTTCGTTCTGCAAATTGCGATAAGAGGGGAACCTGTACTATCATCTGATTTCGAATTCGTTCCATCCAAAGGCTTCATCGCAACAGCTAAAAGTTTCAAAAACTAAGCTTTATTCCTAAGAAAGATCATTATTCCCTACATTTTGACTCAATAAAAATAATTTTTTGACTCCAAAATAGAAAACAATGTTAGTAACTACCTCCCCCAGACTTAAACAACACTGTCCCCAGTGTTATTAAATCTGAGATTGGCGAAAAGGAAAAGAAAAAGTCAGAAAATTTGTGAGAAGAATGAAATTCGGACCTGTTCTGCTGGCCTGTCGATCGATCAGCACGATGTGTGTCGAACGACAGGTCTTTATTGGGGCTGTCGATCGATCACCATTATGTGTGTCGATCGACAGATTCGTCGAAAATCTGAAATCTTGGCTCTGACGACTGATGTTGTTGGAGAAATCTAAAGAAAAGCTGAAGATCACTGAAACAAAATACCATCAAGTACCACAGCAAAGAGTCGCAAACAACATGTTCCATAAATTTTGAAAAAGCAAACAGAAACAAAGAACTAACTGACTCAAAGAAAGAAAAATGACTCAAAGGGAAAGAAAAACTTACAGGTGGGTTGCCTCCCACCAAGCGCTTGTTTTCAGTCATTAGCTTGACTGCGGATGATGTTCAGGCTGGAGGTGGATCTCTGAAGTGCACTCCCCCAGACTTGCAAGGAACAATACCAGGAAAGAGTTTCATAGTATTGTCCAGCATTTCTTGGACAACTACCTCTCCCTTCTCCCTCAACTCCAAAGGAATGACAATTCTGAACTTGGAGAATGCTTTAGGGGTCTTTCTGCGCTTCCCCTTGGGGAAGTCTTCGCACTTGGAGCTTACTGGAATGTTGATGGCATGACGTGGAGTGGGAGAAGCCAACTTGAGACCGTTGTGAACCTTCTTTGTCTCATTTTCAAAACCCAGTGTATCTCCAACATTGACACTCATACAAGAAGCTGCTGTGACAAGAACCGAAGGATAGAAGACTTTCTTATTGATGTTCGAGAAGGAGATCCGCTTATTAGGAAAATCCACCATTGCTCCCACTGTTGCAAGGAACTGTGCACCAAGAACCAATGGTTTACAGATTTCATCCTTTCTCTCAATGATGTAGAAGTCCGTAGGAACAAGACAATCTCCTATTTGAATCGATACGTCAGGAATGAAGCCTTTAGAAATCGTACATGATCTATCTATGAGTTCGATAGGAGTCCTTAAGGGTTGTAACTCCAAGATTCCTAGCTTCTTTGCAACAGCTTCACACATAACATTCACATTAGCTCCTGTGTCGCATAAAGAATCCTTCAATTCTACACCATTGATCGAACAAGGAACCACAAACATCCCTGGATTCAACAACTTTGGCAGCTTCCTCAATGATGTTGGAGCTTGTTTCCCTTTCTCCTTAGGTGCTTTGTCACTGCCTTGGTCGGTGCATGAGGGGTACAGACTCCTTGGGTACGGAACCTTGGGCTTGTAGACACGTTCAATGGCAGTTTCAGACTGACATTCGAATATCTCTGCATTTTTCGGGGCTGTCGATCGATCAACACAAGGTGTGTCGATCGACAGGGCTGCTGAAATCGTGTTTGTAGCGAAATTTTCTGTAGCTGTCGATCGACAACCACCTGGTCTGTCGATCGACAGGCCCTCCGAAATCTTGGAGTCAAAAGTTTCTTCAGGAACCACGAGCAAGGCTTCATCTTCGCACTTCTCAACAGTTGGAAACAGTTGTTCTTCACTCTTCAATGTGATTGAGTTGGAGAAATGCTTTGGGTTCATGTCAGATTTCCCTGGAAGACGACCTTCTTGTCTCTTTACATTTTCGGCAGTCTGAGCAACCTGAATATCAAGCTTCTTCAAGTGAATGTTGATGGCTTCTATTTTTCCATTAAGATCAGTGTAGAGACTGTCAATCTTCGCATTGAGATTTACCGTTAGGGTTTGTTGCCCCTCAAGAAGCTGTTCGAACATCCTCTTCACGTCACTTTCTGAAGATTTAGAGGGAATCGGTTGATACGATGAAGATCCGTAGTTCCTCTGATTGTAGTTGTTGTATCCCTTGTTCTCTGACTGATTCCCATACCGCTGATTCTGGTAGCCATTCTGGTTGATGTAATTAACATCTTCCTCAACAATCTCAGCTCCATTTGTTTGACCAGCTCCTCGTCTCCTTTCCTCATCAATCTTCTTTGTACTATTGCTAGTAGACACGTTCTTTATGAGCTCAAGGCAATCAGTTGGGAATCTGGTCTTGAAGTTCCCATTACTCGCAGCATCTAAAGCCATATGATGCTTCCAATCCACTCCTCTGTAGAATATACCTAGCAGCTGAACTTCTGTAAATCCGTGATGAGGACAATCTCTCTGATATCCCTTGAACCTTTCCCACGCAGCTTTGAAAGATTCTGTCAGATTCTGAACGAATGTTTGGATTTTAGCCCGTAGATCCTCTGAGCGCGACTCATCGTAGAAGTGACTCAGGAAAGCACTTTTGGTATCTCTCCAAGTAGTCAGTGAGCCTGGCTCCAACTGCTTCAGCCAAGAGGCTGCCTCTCCAGCAAGAGAAAATGGGAAGAGCTTACACATAATGTAGTCTTCTGACACGTTGTTAGCCTTGATGCTAGACGCAAGATCCTCAAACATCTCAAGATGATCCATGGGGTGCTCTGATGGGTGCCCATGGAACTGATGTTGAGCTACAAGAGAGAAGTACGCAGGCTTCAACTCAAAATCCCTCCGCTCAAATCTAGGAGGTCGAATCGCTGCCCTGTTGGCGTAATGTTCTTCAGGACGGTAGTAGTCTCCCAAAGTGCGTTGGTTAACTACTGCCCCCTGAGGTCCGCGATTCGCCTGAGCCATATGCTCAAGCTCTGCGCGCCGGCGCTCTAACTCAACCCTTTGACGATCTAGCTCAGCACGCTCTGCTGCAACTGGATCCATAACCTCAATGATGTTACCAGCTTCATCAATGGGGTCTCCCTGATTGTTGTATCGATTGCCATCTCGATCAACATTCTCCCCTTCAGCATTCCGAAAAACCACTACAGCTCGATTAACCATCTTAGCCAACTGAAACACAAAAACAAAAGAAAACGCGTAAAAACGAACAAAAATAACTTAGTCAAAATTCTAGAATCAAAATCCTATGGAAGATTTTGACTCCCCGGCAACGGCGCCAAAATTTGATATGCTCAAATTTACCCTGAGCTACTCTCTCAAATTAAGAGGTCGTCGTAGTAGGGGTCGAATCACTGGGAGTCAAATCAAACGATAGGAATATTGACTTCAAATTCGGCTAAGTAAAATAATATAAAATAAAGACAAAAGCAAATCGAAACAGAGAAAAATTGTTGATTTAAAATTCAATTAAACAAAGTGCTAGGCTTTTGGGTAATTCTCAGGATGAATCAGAATTGCAGGTTAAACAAAATCAGGATTTAATTAAGAACCGTTCTAGAACTTGGAACACTAATGTATAATTAACCAACTGTCGTTGCGAAAACTAACTATGTCTAAACCCTAGAAACCCAAATTTCTTTGCGAATTCAATCAATTTAAACAAGCATTAAATTCAAGTCCAATTTGTTCACAAAATCCCTAAACCAAATTTCTTTGCGAATAAGTAATTTCGCTCACCTAAGATCTAGTTCTGGCTAATATATTACACTTTCGTGTCAATCTATCAACCTAAGATAGCTAATTTAGAGTGATCAATTCTAAATCAGAGTTCAAGCAATCTAGGTGAAGAACCTAACAGATAATCCTAACAAGTGAGTTTACCCTAACAATTCATCATCATTCCATTCGAACTACCCTAAACCTAACAAGCAAACTACTCAGACATGGCAGCAAAGCAAATCATAGCTGAATAATACTGCATAAAGAAAGAGTAAAAGAAGAATTACAATAGGGTTCGAAGAATCTCAAAGTAATGAAGTAGACTTGTCTCCCTAAAAACCCTAAAAATCTCTCTCTAAACTTTGTTAAGTAAAATCTCAGTTCTCATCTAAAAACCTAAAATAAACTATTTATAGAGTTAAAACTCGTGGTGGGCTTTTATGACGGTCTATTGTAGCTCTCGGCCCATTAACAGGCGAATTTCCTTCTTTAAAACGTATTTAAGTTGGTTTCTGCGCTGGCCTGTCGATCGATCGTCTATGTGTCTGTCGATTGACAGGCTGTAGTGTAGCTGTCGATCGATCGTCTATGTGTCTGTCGATCGACAGGCTGCTTCTTTTCAGCTTCTTTTCTTGCAAAATCCGGCTCCAACCTTGTTTACGTTCCAAAATGCACCGTATTCACCATATAAGCTCCTCACGTGTAATAACCTGTTAAGACACTAAAAAGACTCGAAATACAACGAAAAGACTCGATAAAAGGACTTATATCATGGTCGAAAACCGGTAAAAACCATGATATATCAACAAGTCCGACGTTTTTAACTGTTGACAAATCCACTCGATTCGACAAAAAAAAAAGAGTATAGGGAACAACATAACTGTAGAAGTATTTGAAGGAAATAGTTGATGGATCAAAGAGCCAAAGAGAATTGGAGTTGGAGTTTTCGTTAAGTGTTGGAAACACTTTGTGTGATACAGAAAGTTTCAACCAAGCTCACACTCATACGTGTGAGGATTAACGGATGTAATTAATAAGTATGTTAGTATTAATCTCTTCTCTTATCCTTATTTTGTTGTGGTTGTTCGTTGTTGTAACAAGAAAGTGAGAGAGAGAGAGAGAAACAGTTGTAATTTTCCGGCGAGTTTCCGTCGAAGTATAAGTGAGCTTCCGATGATAAATCACCGACGGATTAAGGGGAGGCACTAAAACCCGAGGTGTGTATGTTTTCTTTCTCGCTTTAGATCGCTTAGGTTGATTCGCATTAGATTCAAGTTGCTTTGAGCTCAATCCGAGCTTGAGGTTGAAGACGAAGATCGTACAAAGTGGTATCAGAGACAGGTTCACCGAGCCAAGTGAATCGAGAGAAGATCGGAGTCGGATCAAGAAGAAGTAAGATCGGATCAAGAGGGATCGAGTTCGGATCAAGTAGGATCAAAGTCAATCCAAGAGGAATCGATCGAATCAGAGGTAGATTTGAGCATCACAAGCCCAACGATGTCATGAATCAAAATCGATGTGGAGAAATTTGATGGATCTAGAGACTACAGTCTCTGGAAGAGACGAATGCTAGTGTTCAAGGTCTCAAAGATGTGATTGTTGAGGCTATAGAGTTGATAGATCCTGAGGTAAAGAGATAGAGGATCGCGGAAGAAATAAAGCGAGCAGATCGTTGTGAACGAGCAATGAACTTGATCTTTCTCAATGTTGGAGATCACGTTCTGAGGAAGCTGGACAAGTGTGTTACGGCTGTAGAAACATTGGAGACTCTGGATCGTCTATACATGACCAAATCTTTGCCAAATCGTGTTCATGCTCAACACAAGGTATATTCATTCAAGATGCTATAATCAAAAAGTATAGATCAGAACATAGATGATTTCTTGAGATTGATAGTTGATCTTAGTAACTTGAGCATAGAGATTCCAGAGGAAGTTCAGGCAATTCTCTTGTTGAATGCATGGCCTACAAGATATGATCAGCTTAAGGAGACTTTGAAATATGGTAGAGATACCATTAAGCTGGAAGAGATAGCTACTACGAGTAAATCAAAAGAGACTGAGTTCAAATAGCTCATGGGATCAAGAAATGATGGTGAAGGACACTTTGTGAGAGGCAGGTCAGAGACACTACCTTTTCAGTTTGGTAAAGGAAAACAAAGAACAAGGTCTAAGTCTAAAGAAGGTAAAAAAACCTGCTGGATTTGTGGTAAAGAAGGTCATTTCAAGAAACAGTGCTACAAATGGATTGAGAGAAACAAGAGTAGAGGCTAGTCTCAAGAAAGAGGTGAAGCCTCTATGGTGAAAGAAGTCAGAGATGATGGTAAGGATCTGGTTGGGTTTATAGCTGCAAAGGTAAATCTGAGTATGGCAGAAATCAGTCAAAATGAATGGGTTATGGACTGTTCCTTTCATATGACATCAAGGAAAGATTTTTTCATCAGTCTAAAGGAGGTCTCAAGGGGCAAAGTTCGAATGGCAAACAGTTCTATATATGAGGTTAAAGGTATAGGTTCCGTCAGGTTTCTGAATGATGATGGTACTACTTTTGTATTGCATGAGGTGAGGTATATGCATGATATCTCGAGGAACTTGATATCCATTGGTACATTGGATACTAAGGGGTGTGAATTCAAAGGAGGTAATGGTGTTACGAAGGTTGTCAAGGGTTGTACAGTCTTCATGAAAGGTTTGAAAAGAGAGTCACTCTACATTCTGCAAGGTAAAGCTAAGGTTTCGTCTGAGGTTCATATAACAGAAGTTGCAGTAACAGATAGCTCCAAGGCAGGTGAAGATCAGACACAGTTATGGCACAGCAGAATGGGTCACGTTGGTCAGAAGGATCTAGACATTCAAGTCAAGAAAGGGTGCTTCAAAGATAGTAAAGTTTCAGAGTTAAAGTTTTGTGAAGATTGTGTTTTTGGTCAAACACATAAGGTAAGTTTTGGTCCAGCTCTACATGTAACAAAGGAGAAATTAGATTATGTTTACTCAGATCTGTGGGGGTCTCCAAATGTACCTCCAAGTTTGAGCAAGAAGCAGTACTTCATCAGTTTCACGGATGACTACAAAAGGAAGGTATGGATTTACTTCTTAAGATTCAAGGATGAAGCCTTTGGTCATTTCGTAGATTGGAAGAAGATGGTTGAGACTCAATCAGAAAGAAAGGTGAAGAAGCTTAGAACAGATAATGGTTTAGAATTCTGCAATAGAGAATTTGATAGATTCTGTAAAGATGAAGGTATAGTGAGACATAGGACTTATACTTATACGCCACAATAAAATGGTGTTGCAGAGAGACTAAACAGAACTATAATGAACAAAGTGAGGAGCATGCTTAGTGAGAGTGGTCTAGAGAAGAAGTTTTGGGCTGAGGCAGCAGATGCAACGGTATATTTGCTGAATAGGTCTCCCTCTTTAGTGCTGGAGTTTAGTATTCTTGAGGAGTTGTGGTCTTCAGCAATGCCATCACTTGATCCTCTGAGAAGATTTGGATGCTTAGCTTATGTGCATTCAAGTGATGGGAAAGTTAATCCTAGAGCAAAGAAAGGAATATTCACAGAGTATCCAGAAGGAGTGAAAGGGTACAAGGTGTGGCTAACTGAAGAACAAAAGGTTGTTGTCAGGAGGAATGTGGTGTTCAAAGAAGATACGATGTACAAAGACATCAAGGAGGAGCTTCTAGCAGGTAAATCTAAACCCAAGCTTACTACTAACAAGGTTGAGTTTAGATCTTGCAGGTATAGAGGAAGCTTCTGAGGATACATCAGAAGGAGGAGCTGACAAAGAAGCTGAACAAACTGATCAATCAGGAAGGACACAAAGTGATATATAAGAAGATAAAATAGAAGAACAAGATAGTGATCACAGACCGAGAAGAAAGACTCAGTTGCCAAAGCATCTAGGAGACTATGGGTTGTATGGAGATGAGTCAGAGAGTAAATTTGCGGAGTTCATGTGCTACATTACAGAGGATGCAGGGAGTCTAGAACCAGCCTCATATCAAGAGGCAATGCAGGATTCAGACAGTGATAAATGGACAGAGGCTAGTGTAGAGGAAATGGAGTCTCTGTGGAAGAATGGAACATGGGTTTTGATTGACAAACCGCCTGGTCAGAAGGCTATAGGGTGCAAATGGTTCTTCAAGAGAAAGGTTGGAATAGCAGGGGTTGAAGAACCAAGATACAAAGCTAGATTCGTAGCCAAACGTTATTCACAAAAGGAAGGTGTAGATTACACAGAGATCTTTGCTCCAGTGGTTAAGCACGTCTCTATCACGTACATTCTTTCTGATGTAACTCATTTCAACATGAAATTACAGCAGTTAGATGTAAAGACAGCTTTCTTACATGGCTATCTTCATGAGTTCATACTCATGAAGCAACCAGAAGGGTTCTAGATAAGGACTATCCTGATAGAGTGTGTTTGTTAAAAAAAAATCTCTACGGAGTAAAACAGAAGCCAAGAAAGTGAAACAAAAGATTTGATGATTTCATTGTTCAAAATGGCTACAACAGAAGTGAGAGTGATGTCGCAAGCGGAACAAGATAAACAAAACAAAGGCGGAGATACTCTCTCTACGATGGCTCATACGATGAGATCTTAAAAGAAAAACCCTAGTTTGACTTGTTAAGAACGTAATCGATTTGTAAAGAGAAGAAAAGTCTCTAAAGCTTTATTAATCAAAAACCAACTATCGAAGAACAATTGTTTTGAACATATATAGGACTTTGATAAGTCGGTAACTTTAAGTAAATAGGAAAGAACTTAACCGAAAAGGAAATAAGCTAAAAACAGGGTAAAGAAAATATGACAAAAACAGAGATGTGTCTTTAAACGTCTTGCTTGTTTGTCGTTAACAACATAGGCTGCTGCATCAGGTCGCCCCGGGTAAAAGAAAATTTGTCCCCGAATTTGTTGCATTTGTATCTTCTTCATACGAAACCAAGTGCTTAACATTGAAAACATCGGTTGTCTTCATGTGAGGAGGAAGTTGAAGTCTGTAGCATTGTTGTTGATCTTCTCAAGTATCTCTAATGGTCCTATCTTCCGTGGTTTCAATTTGTTATAAGTGTTCGAAGGAAACCGATCTTTCGTTAGGACTGCCCAAACTTGAACACCAACTCTAAATTGAACGTCACGTCTCTTATTGTCAACATCAACTTTACACTTTGCATTTGTAGCTTCTAAATTTGAACGAACTTGTTGATGAATTTTTGCAAACTCCTCAACAAAGTCACAAGCCCTCCCATGAGAACGAGTCCTATCAGAAGCAATGCTTAAGTCGATCGGTCCATGAGGTACAACACCATAAATCACGTGGAAGGGACTAAATCTTGTGCTTCGATTCATGGCATGATTTTGTGCGAACTCTGCTTGGCATAAAACCGAGTCCCAAGACTTAATGTTATCACCCACCAAACATCGCAAAATGTCTCCTAGTGCTCGATTTGTGACTTCGGTTTGACCATCCGTTTGAGGATGATATGCAGAGCTCATATATAAAGTAGTACGTAGTAAACGCTATAAGGATCGCCAAAAATGACTGAGGAACCGAGAATCCTTGTCAGACACAATGGAAAGTAGAAGACCATGGAGTTTATAAATTTCACGAAAGAATAATGTAGCTACTTGTACTGCATCTGTGGTTTTCTTACAAGGCACAAAGTGGACCATTTTGAAAAATCGATCTACTACCACAAAGATAGAATCATGTCCCCGCTGTGTGCGAGGCCAACCCAAAACGAAATCCATACTTATATTGGTCCAAGGTTGAGATAGAATTGGTAACGGTAGGTACTCACCAGCTTTTGAGGTATGGCTTTTAGAAGCTTGACAAATCCCATAACGAACAATAAAACGCTCCACATCTCGTCTCAAAGATGGCCAAAAATACGATGTCATTACCAACTGAAGTGTGCGATCACAACCAATGTGTCCCTCACTGTGCAGCTCGTGAATCACTTGTAATCGAAGACTACAATCTGGAATACAAAGCCGATTCTCACGAAATAAAAAAAGGTTGACGATGAGTATTCATCACTGTTTCTAAGCTGAGCATCATCCCATATCTTACCAAAAAAAGGATCGTTTGGATAAAGTTCTGGAAGAGCTAAAAATCCTACTACGGAAACGTGCAAGGATGACAGTAAAGTGTGGCGACGACTAAGAGCATCAACAACTTTATTAAGCGTACATGCCTTATGCTTAATGACAAAAGTAAATTGTTGAAGATAAGCAAACCAAGCAGCATGTCTTGACAAGACTTTAGCTTTAGCGCGTCATGATCACGGTGAAAGAGGTAATGTCTCCAATGCTTTATAGCTTGCACAACTGCATATAACTCCACATCATAAGTGCTATATCTCAAACGAGAACCAGCTATCTTTTCACTAAAAAAGGCCACTGGCTTACTCTCTTAACTTAGTACAGCACTAATTCCTGATTTAGACGCATCACAATGCAATTTAAAAGCAAGTTCAAAGTTAGGAAGCATCAACACGGGTGCTGTTGTAAGCTTCATCTTGATAGTTTGAAACGCGTATTCTGCCTCAGTTGTCCAAGTGAACTGTGTCACTTTAATACAATCAGTAATTGGAGCCATTATACCGCTGAAATGATGGACAAACAGACGATAAAATGATGCTAAACCATGAAAACTCCGAATCTCCGTAACGGTACGAGGTGTTGGCCAAGAACAAATGGCCTCAAACTTAGAGGGATCAACTGCAAGACCATGTTGAGACACAATGTATCCAAGAAATAACACTTCAGGGACTCCAAACGCACACTTTTGTATTGCCCTAAAAAGTTTTCCTCGCCTCAAAACTTCTAAAACATCTCGCAAATGCTTCAAATGATCTTATAAAGACGTACTAAAGATTAGTATATCATCAAAATAGACGATAACACTCTTACCAATAAAAGGCCGCAAAGCTTGATCCATCACACGCATGAATGTACTTGGCGCATTCGACAAGCAAAAGGGCATTACGAACCATTCAAACAATCCTTCAAGTATTTTGAAAGCCATTTTCCATTCTTCTCCAGGTCGAATTCGAATTTGGTGGTAGCCATTTTTAAGATCCAACTTCGTAAAAATCATTGTGGAACCAATTTGATCAAGTAAGTCATCAAGACGTGGGATTGGAAATCTATACCGTACGGTAATTTTGTTAATCGCACGGCTATCAACACAGATACGCCAAGAGCCATCTTTTTTAGGAATAAGAAGAGCCACTACAGAACACAGACTAAGACTCTCACGCAAATATCCTTTTTAAAGTAACTCTTCGACTTGACGACGTAACTCGTCATGCTCTTGTGGTGACATACAGTAATGTGTTCTATTAGGAAGTGTTGAATTCGCAGCTAAGTCAATGCAATGTTGAATATCTCGTAGAGGAGGAAGACCCGAAGGAAGCTCGTCCGGAAACACATCGTAAAATTCAGTTACAAGATCTTGAAACAGTGATGGAATATTGGGAGATAACGTATGTGAGGCTGGTTTTAAATTGAGCGCCAAACCACCTTCGTGTAATACACATTCTTCCATGAACTATGAGTGATTGATAAACAAAACTGGTTGTGATTGTTTGAGATGTTCAGTGGAAGATACCTTAGTTGCTTCAGATGTTGTTAGTAGTGACGTTTCTTGGGGCGGAAGAAGAGTAATTCGCTTACTCTCAAAACTAAAAGTGTAAGTGTTGACAAAACCATCATGAATTGTTAGTCGATCGTATTGCCACGGACGCCCTAAGAGAATGTGACAAGCATATATTGGAATCACATCACAACACACCAAGTCCTTGTAATTTGATCCAGTAGAGAAAGGAACACGACACCTCTTGGTAATCCGTAAATCTGTCTTCGTAGTTAACCACACAAGCCGATATGGAGCAGGATGTGGTTCAATGCAAAGACCAAGTTTAGCGATAGCTTCTTCGGAAACAATATTCGCACAGCTTCCCAAATCAACATTGAGACGACATACTTTGCCTTGAATCGTACACGCAGTTCGAAAGATGTTGGTTCGCAACCATGATTCCTCTATAACTTGAGGTGCAAAGCAATTTCTCCTAACGACCAAAACCGGACCTATATCACCTACAACTTGTTCCTCAGTATCAGTAATTGGTTGTGTTTCGATCTCCTCATCAATACCACTTCGCCTTCAACAAATATAACCCGTTTAGGACAAGGTTATTGACGATGCCCTGTTTCACCACAATTAAAACACTTGAAGGTCAGACTACGAACTGGGTTTTGTGTCATGTTCGTAACACCGTTGTCTGGAACACCCGATGATCCAGAATGTTGTTATGGTTTGTTGATGTAAACTGATTTGGTAAAAGAACCAGAACGTGTTCGGGAGTTGGAAGAAGCCCACATAGAACTACGTATATTTTTCTCAATTAACACTGCCCTTTGATGTGCTTCTGAAATAGAGGATGGGTTGAACAATAAAAGTTGGTTCTGAATTTGTTGCTTCAAACCTCCTATGAATCGAGAAACAGATTGGGTCTTTGTTTCACACAAGCTACTTCTAGCCAATAAATAAAAAAATTCAGAGGAATAATCATCTACACTCTTGCTGCCTTGCCGCAAATTCTGAAATTGAGTGTAAATCATTTTCTCATAATTATAGGGGAGAAAGTATCGACGCATATGTTTCTTGAGTTATTCCCATGAAACAATACGAGCTTTTCCTGAGTTAGCGCGTTGGATTTTGAGTTGTTGCCACCACGCTGAAGCTCTTCCCTTAAACCGTGTTGCTACAAGAGAAACACACTTCTCATCAGGAACCCCTTTAAACGTCAAAATCTCCTATGTTGTACTAATCCAATCGAGGAACTCAGCTGGTTGCAAGCTGCCGGTAAATTCTGGAAGGTCGAGCCTAAAACCCGATTCCCAGTGATGATTTTCTCCTCCGAGAACATCACCTAGCACTTGTTGTTGCTGTCGTTGTTGATGATTTTGATCTATGAACGGATTTTCATCATCCTCCTCTTGATCTTCGTTAAAAAATAGAGCATGCCGATTCGGTCGAGCCGGACATTCTTGAGCGTGAAGTGCACCACGAACAGCGGCTTCCACTGAAGCTTGCATCGCTTGGCGCAAGTCATGAGAAAACTCAGCAAGGACCTCTCGTAGAGCATCGGTTTGCTCTTCACGTTGTTGTTGAAGATTCCTCTTTGGCGGCATGATGAAGGAACGTTCCTGTCTCTGAATACCAACTGATGTCGCAAGCGGAATAAGATAAACAGAACAAAAGCGGAGATACTCTCTCTGCGATGGCTTCGACGATGAGATCTAAAAAGAAAAACCCTAGTTTGACTTGTTAAGAATGTAATCGATTTGTAAAGAGAAGAAAAGTCTTTAAAGCTTTATTAATCAAAAACCAACTATTGAAGAACAATTGTTTCGAACATATATAGAAGTTTGATAAGTTGGTAACTTTAAGTAAATAGGAAAGAACTTAACCAAAAAGGAAATAAGCTAAAAACAGAGTAAAGGAAATATGACAAAAACAGAGATGGGTCTTTAAACGTCTTGCTTGCTTGTCGTTAACAACATAGGCTGCTGCATCAGAGAGAGACTAATGTGTCTACTTCAAGGAATTGAAGAATGGGAATTACATATACTTATTGTTATATGTAGACGATATCCTGATTGCATCAATAGACAAGGAAGAAATCAAGAGGCTAAAGGTTATTCTAAGTTCAGAATTTGAGATGAAGGATCTTGGTGATGCTAAGAAAGTTTTGGGAATGGAAATATGCAGAGACATAATTGCAGGAAGCTTAAGCATATCATAGGAGGGTTACTTGATGAAGGTCTTAAGCAATTTTGGAATGGATCAGTGTAATGCAGTTCAAACACAGATGGGAGCTCCTTTTCATCTCAGAGGAACTACAAATGAAGAGCTAGAGGAACAAGAAGACTTTATGAGTAAAGTTCCTTATCAGAGTGTAGTGGGAAGCGTCATGTATGCGATGATAGGTAAAGGCCAGACTTGACGTATCCTGTTGGACTTGTAAGCAGGTTCATGAGTAAGCCTAATAAGGAGCATTGGTCAGCAATGAAATGGGTTCTCAGATACATCAAGGGTTCAGTTAATACTTGTCTAAGGTTCAAAAAACAAGGGGATTTTGTGATTAGAGGATACTGTGACTCAGACTATGGAGATGATTTAGATAACAGAAGGTCCATGAATGGTATTGTATTCACAGCTGGAGGTAATACTATTAGTTGGAGATCACAACTTCAACAGGTTGTGGCATTGGCAAGCACAGAGGCTGAGTATGTTTCGTTGTCAGAAGCAATAAGAGAGGCTTTATTGCTTAAAGGTTTTGCTGAAGAGCTTGGTTTTGCTCAGAAGACAGTGGATGTGTTTTGTGATTCTCAAAGTGCTATTGCTTTATCAAAGAATGCAATTCACCATGAGAGGACAAAACATATGGATACTAAATATCACTTTGGCAGAGATCATATCAACAAGGGAACAATCAAGGTATTGAAGATTCCTACAAAGTATAATCCGGCAGATATATTCACAAAGGTCATGCCAGTAGCTAAGTTACAAGAAGCTTTGAAGATGCTTTGAGTAACCAAGAGCTAGAAGCTAAGAAGCGACTTAAGTTAATCTCTGTGTTCAGGTTGATGAATCAGAGGTATTTATTACATTCAAGTTTATGAGTGTGGAAGTGTTCAAGTGCCCGAACAGGAAGGAGAAGACTTCGTCAAGTGTTTGATCACGGCTAAGGAGGAGATTTGAAGGAATTAGCCGTTGGATCAAAGAGCCAAAGAGAATTAGAGTTTTGGTTAAGTGTTGGAAACACTCTGTGTGATACAGAAGGTTTCAACCAAGCTCACACTCACACGTGACAAGTCTCCCACGTGTGAGGATTAACGGATGTAATTAATAAGTATGTTAGTATTAATCTCTTCTCTTATCCTTATCTTGTTGTGGTTGTTCGTTCTTGTAACAAGAAAGTGAGAGAGAAAGAAACAGTTGTAATTTTCCGACGAGTTTCCGTCGAAGTATAAGTGAGTTGGCGGTGATTTCTCACCGGAGGTGAGAGAGAGAGAGAAACAGTTGTAATTTTCAGGCGAGTTTCCGTCGAAGTATAAGTGAGCTTCCGCTGAGAAATCACCGGCGGATTAAGGGGAGGTACTAAACCCCAAGGTCCGAGTGTGTGTGTTTGTTTTCTTTCTCGCTTTACATCGCTTAGGTTGATTCGCATTAGATTCAAGTTGCTTTGAGTTCATTCCGAGCTTGAGGTTGAAGACGAAGATCGTACAATAGTTTTTAACAAAAACATTCATATATATATATGAATTTACAAGTTTGTGTGATCACACTGTGAAATTAGTCATAGATTCACTTACATCTTAGCGAATTATATTCGAGAATTATTTTTTATGAATTTGAAAAGAGAATTTTAGTCTAGAGAGCTTAAACCTCTTAAAAAAAACTATATTGAAGAAACGTACGTATTTCTCTCTTCTTATATACTCTTTATGATGATGCATACAACGTTAGAATATGTATTATTATTTCTGTTACGTATGCAACCAAAAGGTACATATTTATTTTCAAAAGTACTTCTAAAAGAACTTCATGTCGCAGTACTGTGTTAAAAACCCAAAGTAACTAACTCTTCGTTTGAGTTAATCATGAAAGTGCATGCATCTTAGGTTTTTAGGCGTGTTCTATGACGAGTTTACTTTACTCTTTTCTTATTTCAGTGTGATTTGGCTTTTGTTTGAACTAAATTCGGTTTACATGATTTAAAAATACATACCAATCAATTTCTACAGAAAAAATTGTTTGGTTTTCTACTCCGATTCAGATACTGTAGATTGGTTCCATTTAATATTATAGTACTAATGTTCAAGTATATTTGACGAGGAATCGCAACTTGCTGCGTGAGACACGGCATGAGGAAACTCGTTATTCTTACTATTAATCATCCAAAATGATGCAACTCGAAAGCTAGTATTGAATTTATTTTTAGTTTTAATACTAATAATTAAATCAACCGGTGAGTTTTTTGGTTTTAGAAAGATCATTACGTACGAACAATTATATTTCTTATAGAAAATGAAATCATTGTCAAATGATAAGAGCCAAGCACCACAAGTAACTTCCAGAGTTTGGTCTCTATATTAAGAGAGACATTTTTAATGATTCTTTGTCAATATGCACATGGGATACATATACGTGTATATGTGCGTGTATATGTGGATCAACATGTATTTAATCTATGTGTGTAGATTGGCTGACCAAAAGACAGAAAACGGTCCAATATCACCAACTCCTCCTGAAAATTAAAATTCCAAATGTTATTAGTGTTAATGGAATTAAAATTCACTTTTTAGAAATTAAGAGTCTCTTTTAGTAGTACGATTCGTACGACAAAGGTTAACTTCAGCTCAACTAATATTATGAGTAATTTAGATACCTCAGGTTGGTTTTTTCACGTTTAATGAATTTATTTAATAAATTCTCCTTACTTTATTTCACTTTCGTCGCATTTAGTTGTAAGTTCAACATCCTAGTCTCTTTGGTTGACCGCCCACTAACGTGTGGGGTTTTGACTTTTGGGAACTTTTACGCACTTGTGTAACTTTGAATATCATTACAATTAAGGTTTTGATTCACTGTGTTCATGTTTTGTTCTAAAAACGAAAGACTCGAACTATTTTAAAGAGTTACATAATTTTTTATTCTAATACCGCAAATTTTTTAAAATTGATCTTAAACCGTAAATTTTGAAAACTAGATTTTTGTTCCATTTAGTAAAAAAATATTTAAAATAAAAGTTCAACCGATTTTTTTACGTAATATTTGAGAAGAATATCTAAATTAAATCGACTTTATATAACCATTTTAATTTTAGTTCTAAAAGATATTTTTTCTGAGTTGAACAAAAAACATCAAAATATAAATGGACGTTATGTTGGATCAGATGTCAAACCTGATGTATTTTTTGTCGATTTTTTGTTATTTCTGTATGGTTTTACATTTGGATTATTTTTTATAAGTTTTTTAAGATGTTCAAACTTTGTGTGGTTGAAATAAGAAATACTCCGTATCTTATGGGATTGTGGATCAATATCACCTTTAGAATTCAACAATTTATGGTGGGAAAAAATCATTTGGATTGACCGAAAAAATATAAGGTAGAAAGTGAAAACAATAAGAGCATCATTATTGGTAAATTTTTAAAAGTGTCAAGTAATTAAAAGAAAAGGAAAAAAAAGAAAAAGTATTGTTTGAGGAAGGGAGAGAAGACACCAATGTCTATAATTTTTATGGGAATAAACCATTAAACTCTAATATCTACATATGCTAAATTTTCATTGGCTAAGAAGTAATTAAACTATTTAATCTTTTTTTAAATAATTAAATTATTATAATAATAGAAATTTGACACTCGAAAAAGTGTTAAGGTTAAAAATGCTCTAAGACTACGTGCTTTAAAAAAATAAATTATATGGAATCTTCAGTAGAAATATTCACTATTTCACCTCATTGTTTTCTTAACAACTTGATATGTTAATTTTTGTACACACTCGTTTCCAAATCTTTAAACTTATCGATTAGTGTTGTGTTTAAAATACCTCTATTTTGTTTTCTAGATTATTTTCAACGCTTTGTCAGAATTAGTAAAATACAAAAGTTATTATAGCCGTTAGACTTGGACTCTCACAAGTTCGTTTATGTGTAATATTTACTTATTATGCGTTGTAAAAGGAATCGATTTGACAAAATTCTTTATATTATTGTATGGTATGCACATAATTAAAATTTAAAGTTTAGGTTATGTATCAAAGGTATGTGACGTCAAACAGAAAAAAAGAAGTATATATGAGAAGATGTCACCATAATAATGGACTCCTATTCAAAGATTTAAATATTCTAAAAAAAAAAGATAAGTATAAATTAAGGATATAGATACATACGTGTAGAAGATATTACGACATACCCACACACACATTCGTGCTTTTGTACATATAAAGAAGAAAGTTAAGGTTATACATATATGATTTATATGGCGTGGCCTTTTTCATAAAGCCAAAAGATGGGACAAAAGGGATTATATTTTCTAAGACTTTCGGTGTAATTATGCCTTTTATCATCTCAATGAGCCATGTTCTTTAAACTTGGCTTCGTTTCTCATTATCTACCCTTAGCCAGCCTTTACACATATATATTGCACTCATATATAAATAATTTGTTATTCGTCCCTAAATTTGTTGTTAGAGAATTCATTTTTAGTAATTAACTTAGAAAATGGACAAGTAAAAATGAATACATAGTCTTATTGTTGAACAGAAATCAATAAACAAATATTATCATACCACATGGTGTTTGAATTTGAATACGCAATTATGACTACGTTTCAAAAAAATAAAAATAATTATGACTACGAATTTTGGTGAGGTCCATCCACAATCTCTAGTTCTAGTGGATTGAAAAGTATTTTCGAGTTTGATATTTTTTATACCATCTTTCTAGTGGCTATCTATTTAGGCATTGAAAGTTCTTATGTGAAACGATAACA
This sequence comes from Arabis alpina, assembly GCA_900128785.1. Lineage (NCBI taxonomy): Eukaryota > Viridiplantae > Streptophyta > Magnoliopsida > Brassicales > Brassicaceae > Arabis > Arabis alpina. Next base: position 13,402,064 of record LT669794.1, read on the forward strand.
TTTTGTATTCTAATGTAATTTATAGATGGATTATCAATATGGAAAAATCAGTGAAATATGTACCCCCAATGTAAAAGAATTAACGATTAAAGTCTTTTTTTTTAGAACCAAACGATTAAAGTCTTGTCATATTGTTTTATGACTCCAACATAATTTTTTCAGAAAACGTTTTACAAAATGAATTCGGTTCGTGATACTTTCATTATACCTCGTTACTGTAAGTTTGGTAAATTTTCCTTGTCTTGCATTCTATTCATATGTCACAATATATACAAAGTCATCGTGCATCAATTTAGAGATTTACTCTTGATACACACGGTTACAATCTAATCAAATCAATTACATTGATTACAATATATTCCTAATATCTATCACCTTGCGGCAGTTAAACCGGCGGGTTTCTTGACGGTTCAAATGGTTGGGAAGTCTTCAAACAGAGACAACGACAAGCCTTTGCTAAAGATATATGCAAATTGAAGAGAGGAGGGAACATGAATGACCTTGACTTGCCCATCTTGACTTTATCACTACCAAGTGAATGTCGATTCAATATGTCTGGTTCGTTGCTGTTTGATGGGAATGATTGACAAGTATGCGGTACTGATGATGTCACAATAGACGACTGACGCTGTTGTGATGGGGCAATGAAGCTCGAGAAGAAAATTGTGCAACCAGCATACCTCGGCGACAGCGTTGGCAACACCTTTGTATTCTGCTTCCGCACTCGACCGTGACACCGTGAGTTATCTTTTTGATAACCATGAGATAAGGTTGGGGCCTAGGTATAGCCAGTAGCCCGATGTGGAGCGACATGTATCGGGACAGCTGGCCCTATCTGCATCGCTATATGTCGTAAGCTCGTTGAGAGGACCTTTCTGAATTGGTAAGCCATGAGTAGAGGTGTCTTGTATGTACCGGATGATTCGTCTGAGGGCTGTGAGATGATCTTCGCGAGGGCTATGCATGAACAAACACACTTGATGGACTGCATGTGTTATGTCTGGTTGAGTAAATGTCAAGTACTGAAGGGCTCCAGCAAGAGACCGATATTCCGTGACATTAGTTATCAATTTACCGGAGTCAGCTGATAACTTGGCTTTTAAATCCACTAGGGTAGAACACGGATTGCAATCTTTCATACCTGCACGATTGATAATGTCTAGAGCATAGGCTTTTTGGCTTAGATTCCATCAGCCTTGAATTCGACCTTGACACCAAAAAAATAGTGAAGTTGTCCCATATCAGACATTGGAAACTCTGTTTTACGTTTACCAATGATTTATTGCAGGAGAGTAGTTGTGGAAGTTGTGAGAAATATATCGTCAACATAGCAGAGGAGGTACGCTTGATCATGCCCTTTGTTGTAGACAAACAGGAAAGCATCACTCTTGCCTGTAACAAGTTTGATGGTCGGGAGGAACCGAGTAAATATAGAATTCCATGCTTGGGGAGCTTGTTAGGCCGTAGATTGCCATTTGTAACTGACACACATGATTCTGGCGAGCATGATCAACAAACCCGGGAGGTTGGAACATGTAAACAGTTTCATTAAGTTCACCATGTAGAAATGCGTTTTGAACATCGAGCTAGTGAATTGGCCAATCACGAGAAAGACTTGTGTGAAGAACAGAGCGTATCGTCGCGGGTTTGATGACATGATTGAATGTCTCGTCATAGTCTACTTCGGCTTCTTGTGATTTACCATTGGCAACGAGGCGGGCTTTGTAGCGAGCTAAAGACCCATCGACATGTTGTTTGTGTTTGAATAACCACATAGACCTGACAATATTAGTTCTGGAGGCCGAGGCACAACTTTCCAAGTTTTATTCTTAATCATATCACCATGTTCATCAGTTATTTCCGGGTTTCAATTCAGATAAGTTAAAGCAGATTTATGGCTTTTTGGAAGTGGAGAAACAGAGGTAGCGAGAAAATTCATCAAAGTGCGAGGTTTATGAATGCCTCGCTGACTTCGAGTTGTCATAAGAAGAAGAAGTGGTGGTTTAGTAGGCCGAGAGGAAGTAGTTGTTGTTGGTGGGTTGTTAGGTGTGTTTGGCAGTGGTGGTGGTACGGGTGTTTGAAGAATTTGTTTGAGCATAGGTGATGTGTCATCAGTGTTAGTGAAGAACTGATAAGAGGTTGGTGCATCAGCAACTGCTTGAGCAGCGGGGAAGATGGTCTCATCAAAACCAACATGGTGAGATATAATGATCTTGTTTGTTTTGAGATCAAGACATCGATACCCACGATGATTTGATGGATATCAGAGAAATAGGCAAGGAATTTTTCGCGGAAAGAGTTTATGGAGGTTAGAATAGTTTAGGTTTAGAAAACATAAACATCCAAAGATTATGAGATGTTCATATGTTGGTGTTTGTTGAAAGAGAAGGGAATGAGGGATTCGGATTTGAATAGAGATGGAAGGGAGAATGTTGAGAAGGTAAACAACAACATGGAGTGCTTCGATCCAATAGGTTGGCGAGAGCTTAGCTCAATGCTTGAATCGCGTTATTAATGGTACGAATCATCCCCTCACTTTCTTATTTTGTTGAGAAGTGTGAGGACATGAGAAACGAACCTTAATACCATTGAAATCAAATAATTTTTGAAATTCTTTGTTCTTGTACTCTCCTCCATTGTCACATTCGAACGACATAACTTAAGAGTTGAAATTGAGTTTGAAATAGAGCATGGAAATGAAAAAACTTGGAGAAAGCTTCACTCTTTCTTCGAAGAGGATAAACCCACAAATAATATGTAAAGTAGTCGAGGAATATGACATAGTATTTGATGTCACTAATGCTTGGTATTGGGGATGTCCAAACATCAGCATGAATCATATCAAACGGTTTTAAAGCTTGAGTGTGTGAAGGAAAAAATAGTTGTTTTATTTGTTTTCCAAGTTGACAGGCTTCATAAACCGTAGGCAAATCGTCTTTATTACAAGGTAAAGAATTTGAAGAAACAACATATTTAAAAGATTCATTATTGATGTGGTCTAGTCTTTTATGCCAAAGACTGGAAGAGTGAAAAATAAAAGCAGAATGAAGTGACGACGAAGATGATTATGTTGGGGTAGTGGAAACCGGATAGAGATCTCTAGAGCTGTTATGGCGGAGAAGTGTTTTCCAGGAGTGAAGATCCTTCACAGAAAAACCAAACATGTCAAATTCGACAAAGCACCAATTATCAGTTGTAAAACGACGCATTGATATTAGATTTTTGACAATTTGACGAGTGATGAGGATATTATTAAGATGGAGAGGACGAGAGATTTTAGAGAGCAATGGCCTGAGGTAGTGGCTGGGATTGTTGAACCGTTACCGACAATAACTAATTGTGTGGTTTTATGATTAAGAATAGAGTGGAGCATACCTAGAGGTGAGGTAAGGTGAGTTGTGCCGCCGGTATCCATGAGCCAGTTACTTGCCATTGGGTCAGGGAGTGTCATTGTGGCGAATGCCTCGGCGAAGTCAGTCGTTGACTGGAACTGATGCTGACCAACATTCGCAGCTTGGTACGCCGGAGGAGCATAAGGTCGAGGACCCAAAATTCCTTGTGAAGGGCTTGGATATGGGTAGGAATGCCACTGTGGATATGGGCCGGACCAATACTTGCTCGAAGCCCAACCAGGGTAGTTAGGATGAGGCTGAGAGTTGTGACGGCCTCAGAATCTATTGTCGTGGTTGCGGTGATTACCACGGTAGTTTTGCTGTCGAGGAGGTTGAGAAGCAGGCTTGGGCGAGTGGGACATGACGGTGAGCGCAGTAGAGGAAGATGCGTGATCAGCGTGTGTGGCGCAGGACTTGGGTTTATTTGATCGTTTCAGACGAGTCTCTTCCCTTTCAAGCATCGATCGAGCAACATCAAAGGTGGGAAAAGGCTGACGATGTTGAATACCATTAATAATGTTATCAAATAGTTTGTTTAACCCGTTAAGCATGTACATGACCAATGTGCGATCTGGAACCGGCGCGTCGAGATTGGCTAAGAGATCGGAGATTGGTATGAGCTTCTGCCAATAGTCCTCAACTGAGAGATCTCTGATTTCAGTGGTTCGAAGCTTTTTGTCGAGTTGAATAGCACGAGCTTCTTTGTTGTTGCGGAAGAGATTCTCAATGCAGAGCCAAATATCCCGCGAGGTTCTGCCGGTTAGGAAGGCTCGTTTGAACAAGGGCTGAGTAAGAGTGTCGTAGAGCCAAACCTTGACCAAGCCATCATGCTTGTTCCAAGCCGTGTCTTCAAGTCCAGATGGAACAGAAGTACCATCGATGTGATCCAAGACATCAAAAGTGAGACAATGGGTGAGAAAGAGTTCTCTCCACGCATTATAGTTGTGATCATCTTGATCAATGATCAAAGGTATGTGAGATTTGATGTTGGTAACACCAAAAGCTCTCTCAATTGCAGGTGGAGCAGCTGCCATCGTAGGAAGAAACAAAGAAGAGAATAAGAAATAGAGAGTTTAAGGCAGAGAGGAGAGGAGAAAGGCTCAGGAATGTCTAGGCGTTTGATACCATGTAAGTTTGGTAAATTTCCCCTGTCTTGCATTCTACTCATATGTCACAATATATACAAAGTCATCGTGCATCAACTTAGGGATTTATCATTGATACATATGGTTACAATCTAATCAAATCAATTACATTGATTACAATATATTTCTAATATCTATCCGTTACCATTTCATTTTTTACCTTACCATTTTCTACTTTTTTAGAAAAATTGACCTTACCATTTTCATATAAACCATCAATGTAGCATAAAAGTCAGAACAATTCTAGGGGTGAACCTCTTTTATTAACCCCTCCTTAGAGCATCCACAACCATGAGGTTGTGGATGAATCTCATCCATATTAATAATGACTAATTTAAGTGTTAGTTAATGAATGAGACTCATTTTAATTTAGGTAATTTTTTGTTGTTTAATAATTTATAATTTTCCAAAAAATAAAATGAAAGAAAATTAAATTAACATATATGATTTCAATTTTTTTTTTTAAACTTAGATTTATTAAATTTCAAATATTTGTAAACGCATATTACACTCCGTAAAAACAAAGTAAAACATAAAATCGCATAAAATTATAAATAGAAAACATAAATAACTCGGCTCTAGTATTCGGGTGTGCCAAATTTGTTCCAAACATGCTCAACTAAGTCTGCTTTCAATTGTTGATGCATTTGTCTCTCACGAATTCGAGCTCGATTGGCCATCATATTGTTCACATTTGTCGGGGTTGTAGTATAGAACGTGTAGTCCACTTGTGAAGTCCCGTTTCTTTCTATTTCTACGAACGATTCATTGTCTTGGTCTCGTTCATCTTCTACTATCATATTGTGTAATATGATAGATGCTTTCATTATCTTACTAATTTTTCCTTTATCCCAACTAAGAGCTGGATTTCTGACAATTGCAAATCGAGCTTGGAGGACTCCGAAAGCACGTTCGACATCTTTCCGGACACCTTCTTGACGTTCAGCAAATAATGATGCTTTAGGACCTTGTGGCAGAGAAATTGATTGGATGAAAGTTGCCCATTTAGGATATATACCATCTGTGAGATAGTAAGCCACATTGTACTGGCGTCCATTGATAAAGTAACTAACATTTGGAGCTCGACCTTCTAATATATCATCAAAAACGGGTGAACGGTCAAGAACATTAAGATCGTTACAAGTACCTGGAGCTCCAAAAAATGCGTGCCAAATCCATAGATCTTTTGAAGCCACTGCCTCTAAGACGATTGTTGGTTTCCATGTCCACGTGAATATTGTCCTGCCCAAGCCGTCAGACAATTCTTCCACTCCCAATGCATACAATCAATGCTTCCTATCACCCCGGGAAATCCTCGAGACTCTCCTTGATCTAGTAATCGTTGGAGATCATATAGTGTAGGTCTTCTCATGTACTCGTCTCCGAAAAACTGTATAACTGCATCCACAAAATGTTCTAAACATTTTAGTATGGTGCTTTCACCGAGGCGGATGTATTCATCCATCGCATCCGCTGCCAGACCATATGCCATCTTTCGAATTGCGGCTGTACATTTTACTACCGCGGAGATGCTCCATCTTCCGGTAGCGTCTAGTCTCCTTTGAAAGTATGGTACATTATTGGCGAGTTTGTCAACAATTCGCAAAAACAATGGCTTGTGCATTCGAAAACGTCGGCGGAATATATGTGGAGGATAAATAGACTGCTCGGTAAAATAATCATTCCATAGTTGATCGTGTCCTACCTCGCGATTTCTTTCAATAACTATGCGTTTTTTCTTGCCTTTTTTCTTCGCTTGACTTTGAGTGCAATGATCAATACTTTCGTCAAGACTCGCTTGAAAGAAATGATCGAAAGTCTCGTCTAAGTTTTCCTCGAAATTTTCATAAAAATCAGAAAAACTAGATGAAGAAGAGTGAGGATGAGAATTGAAAGACATGTTTTTAGTGTTTGTGAAAATGATAGAAAAAAATTGTTGTTGTAAGAGAAGAGTTGACTTGATTTTGTAAGAGAGGAATTGATTTTGAAAGTGATTTAGTAAGAAAAGAGTTGAATTTGTAAGAGAGGAATTGATTTCATAAAACTTATATTGATAGAAGAGTGATTTTACAAGTTAAAAGAACCGTTGCTTTTATAAGTGAAGCATACAATACATACAAACAATATCTATTACAAGTGTTATCTTGTGACACAAAATTACAAGACAGCAAGTCTTGTGACACATGAAGACAACACCTTCTTGGCCGACTACATAACAACAACAACAAATTACAAGTCTTGTGACACTTGAAGACAACATTACAATACCCGTGACACTTGACCAAAACACATCTTGTTCCTGCAAAAACAGAACCAAACAAACAAGTGGTAAGTGAAAGCAGAAGACAAGACTCGCTTTAAAAAACAGAAGCCAACAACACAAGTGGTAAGTGACACTTACCAGACGATTGACTTAGTAGTCTTCCCCTTGCATCTTCTCCTTTATGACTCGGTAGTTCCTGCAAAAACAACCAACAATAACCAAACAATGAAGCCAATGAAGAACAAGTAACAATGCATACAATAAACTTATTCAGACAACAAGTAACACTCAACAAGAAACTTACTTAGCTCATTGCACATTTGAAGCAGTAGAGAATTTTTCAAAGTTTGTTCCATTTCTGTTAGTGGTTCTGGTTTTTGTATAAGACTATCTAGAATTCTGCGGTTGGATTCTCTATCTTTAGCAGCCAATTCCTTCTCCTTCATCTGCCACACCTGCTCAAGCATCTTCACTCTTGAACTATCGTCTGTTTCTTCACTCTTCCCCTTGCATCTCTTTTTCCCTTTCTCCTTACCAGCTTGTGCCTTTGCAGCCTTAACTCCCATAGGCCTCTCATGTGTTCCATCCTCCTCCACTCTAGATCTTTTGGCACTTGTAGACTGATTACTTTTTTCTTCCTAAAGAGCTAGCCACTTATGATCATACCGCAACAGCCTCCAAACATGCTCGAGGGTGAACTTCATCTTATAGTCTTGGAAGTAGAGCTGATAAGCAATCACCATCTCATCATTACCTTGGAGGTCACTCTTCTTAATCTTAGTCGCACACTCTAAACACCCAACAAACTTGCTAACACACTCATTTATTTTGGCCCATTTCTGCTTACAAGTGTTGGCTTCTCTCCTTGGAAGGTGTGCAACAGCAGGAGAAGCTGCCACATAGTATGCGACTCGGTCCCAGAATCTGCCTGCCTTCTGCTCTTTTCCAATGATTGGATCCTTTGATGTGTTTAGCCAACCACTTACAAGAGCTGTCTCTTCCTTAACACTCCATCTTGGCCTGGGAACTGCATCTTTAGATGTGTCATCTAAAGATGTTGGGATAGAAGGTGATAGTGGTTGGGAAAAGGTGTTTGGGATCCCTTGTTGGCTATACAAGAGATCCGTGAAATTTTGAGAGGATGCAATGGAATTACTAAAATCAATATTCATTGAACTAAGGAAAGATTATGAAGAAATTAGCAAAACTGGTTTCATGTTGCACACCAAAACAGTTATGGAGTTATTATAAAGGGAAAAAGAACTTCAGTAATTGAGCAAGAGAAGATCTATTAAATTAGTGTTAGGTAAGTGATATTAACTCAGTGACTTAAACCACTTATGTCTACATCACAATGAAGCACCATTAAGCAGAAGTTAGTTTCCAACTACTTCACCTCAGATAATTACCAAGCAAAGAAACTATCTTATTAACTAAACTAATTCAGTTCAGATCAATTACCAAAAACCAACAAAAACAAGCTTATTAAATAAACTAGTTCACAACAAGTAATATCTCATTACTAATCAATACACACAAACCAACCAAATCAGATGATCAATACACAGAAACAAGTTATATCAGATTCATTTACTTATCAATACAATTGTTTAGAAGAGAATAACACTGACCTTTCAAATGAGAAACTAATGAGGAAGGGTCATGATGGTCTTGGAGACTAGGTAAGACCATCCACCAAATCCAGATGAATGACAGAAGCATATCCTCGTATGAAGAACAAGTAAAAAAAAATTCAGAAACTATCACAAACATTTAACTCAGAGAAGTTATTAAACAAAATCAATTGCCTACAATCAATGTATATTAACTCACTGACTTAAACCACTTATGTCTACATCACAATGAAGTACCATTAAGCAAAAGTTATTTTCCAACTACTTCACCTCAGATAATTACCATGAAGCAAGAAACTATCTTATGTTCCAATTAGTACAGTTCAGATCAATTACCAAGAAGCAAAGAAATAAGTTTATTGAATATTGTAGACATGTTCAGATCATATCTCAACAAGCAAAGAAACTATCTTATTAAATAATCTAATTCAGTTCAGATCAACTACGAAAAACCAACAAAAACAAGCTTATTGAATAAACTAGTTCACTACAGATCATATCTCAATACTGATCAATACACACAAACCAACCAAATCCAGATGAAGAACAGAAGCATATCCTCGACACAAGAACAAGATAAAAAATTTGAGAAACTACCACAAACATTCAATCAGAGAAGTTATTGAACAAAATCAACTTCCTTCAATCAACATATGTTATTAAAAGGAGAGTCATACCTTGCTCATACGTCTGTATTAACCTCTGTCAAACCACATGTTGCAGAGTTTTAGATTCATAGTAAATCTTCACAGTTTGCTTCAGAGCTTTGAAACCCCTGAGAAGAAGAGGCTTAACTAGATTAATAAAACTTCAGATGGAATATTCATGGTTATACATATAGAGGAAGGCTAACCTTTGAAATTATAGTACTGGTTCTCAATGTCAACGTGTTGTTCCTCCTGTTTCTCATCGGAATACTCGAATCCATAGTCTTCCATATTAGCATCTACCACAGATAACAAAAACTACATCAATAATCTAGCGAGTAAGCACCAACTCCAAACCCTAGAGATTCCACAATAAACAAGAAGAAAACAAACAACACCTGAAGCCATGGTGATCAGATGAGGATGGTGATCAGATGAGGATGGTGATCAGATGAGGAGAGAAGATGAGAAGAGGAGAATCGATTCGTCTCCTCCTGACGATTCGCATCTACAGACAGATGCGATTCCTCTCCATCGCCGGCGAAGAACACGGTGAAATTCACGGACGATTCGATTTATTTCGTCGGAGACAGAGAAACCAGACCGATCGAGAGAGGAGGAGGAGAGGACAATCGATTCGTCTCCATCCCCGGCGAAGAACACGACCGAGAAAACCTCGACGATTCGATTTCTTTCGTCGGAGACAGAGAAACCAAACGGATCGAGAGAGGAGGAGAAGAGGAGAATCGATTCGTCTCCATCCCCGGCGAAGAACACGACCGAGAAAACCTCGACGATTCAATTTCTTTCGTCGGAGACAGAGAAACCAGACGGATCGAGAGAGGAGGAGGAGAGGAGATGCGATTCCTCTCAATCGCCGGCGAATAACACGGTGAAAATCACCGACGATTCGAGACGTCGGAAATCGCATCGAGGAGGAGGAAACGAGAGAGATTTCTCGTGTTCTCCGTAAATGAATCTGGTTTGTGTCGTTTGGGTCAAGCGGAAAAAAATTCGGTCCAATCAGAGACTGACACGTGGCAACGTGGGTGCAATATGATACAGCTCAACCAACACTTCTGGATCAGACGCCTCAAGCCCAATTTCTGTAAAAGCCCAATATTTTAATCACTTAAAATGAAAAGAGATCCACAAAACCTCACGGTTGTGGATGCTCTTAGTAGTCAATCACAATTTAGTTAACAAACAAATTAAATTAAATAACAAAAAATAAATTAATTATCTCATTCATGTGACTTATTATTATCTTATATTTTTTTCCCTTTTTTAAATTACTCAATCCCAATTTACCATTAAATTAAAATACAATAAATTAAAATAACTAATATTATTAACTAAAATAAATAGATTGTGGAAGCTCCCATGTCCCAGTGGTTCACCAAGGGCTTTAAAGCTTCGACACCAAAAGCTTTGGGTTCGAATCCCAGAAGATGCGATTTATTATAATTGCAGATTAATGGAGACAAGCTTCCAGAAGATTTTCAGCTTGAAGTAGGGTAAAACCGTCTGGCGTGACATGGATCAAGACGGAAGACATGCTCGTTATAAAATTGTCGATGTAATAGTTTCATAATTTGTAATAAAAAATAATAAATCCAGACGTTTAAAAAAAACAAATAGATTAAATCACTAATCTTAAAAACTAAAATCCTAACCCTCAAATACTAAAAACTAAACTCTAAACTCCAAATACTAAACCCTAAACCCTAATAATAAACCCTAAACCTAAACCCCATATAGTAAACCATATACTCTAAATATTAAACCCTACACCCAAATATTTAAATCTTAAATCCAATATAAAGTTTAGTATTTGGGTTTAAGGTTTAATATTTAGGGTTTTACGATTTACTCTAAATGGGGTTTAGGATTTATTATTTGGAGTTTAGGATTTAATATTTTGAGGTTTAAGGTTTAGTATTTGGGAGTTTTGGATTTAGTTAAACTCTTTGTCGACATAATTTAATTTATTCCCACTATTTAGAAAGGTCAATATATTGATTTTTGATTTGTTGCCAGTGCCAAACCATTAATTAGTAAGTATTTAACGTCATTATGCCGTATGTGAAAAACAAAAACCTCATTTGACATTTACAGAACATGGTCGGTGTCTCGATGCTACCATGCTACTTGGTTAAAGAAAATGCTTATTGCTTGACTTCACATATTATTTAATTTTTTTATTTTTTTTTGAAAATTCTTCACATATTATTACTAGAAGAAAAAACAAAACAAGGCTCGTTTATTTATTTGATTAGTCAATAATAAAATTTGCTAGCGAAACAGCTGAATTTCTCTTATTCTTTTTTTTTTGTCATGAATTTCTCTTATTCTTGTAGGTAAAAGTAAATTTTAGATTTTGTTTTTTTAAAAGATGAAAAAAGATTGGTTCAAGTGGATTCACACATCACGAGATTCAATGGATTTAGATTTTATCCAAAACAAAGAAGCAGAAACAGTAGCAATTATTTATTGTAAGCAGACATGTACACGTGGCTAAAAATGATTGGAAGATAATGTCTGTCATGTAGGTTAAAATGACAGATCCTTAAAGCCTTTTAGATTCTTCTTTTTTAAAACAGTAACAGTCCCGTTATGTTAGGTGAAGTGCCCTCACCACCACTTGTTTCTTTCTTCCTCAGACTCACCTCTCCTTCTTGAGATTCGAATCCAATTAAATTTCACACCGGTTTATTAAAAATAGAAATGTTTCTTACTCTCTTGGTCTTATTTTAGATGATTTTCAAGGTTGTTGCATATAGATTAATAAATAAATTATTTTTCTATTTTTTAAATAAAAAATATGTTTTATCATCAATTCTAAAATAATTTAACCATTGATATAACAATCTGTAGAATTCAAACAGTAAAAATCAATTAAAACACAATAAATTTAGCATAGAACTTTGAAAAAATCAACTAATTTGATACAAAAAAATCACTCTAAAAGATCATTTAAAATGGGACGGAGGGAATATGATATATTGAAAAATCATACTATTAGTCTAAGAAAACATTTCCTTTTTGTAAATACTAAATGGTAAATATATGAAATATTTCAACCATACAAGTTGTTACTTTTACTTTTGAAATTTGATTATGCTTATGAACTGTACTTTTTGGGCAAAAACTCAACTAAACAACGAAATATTACTTTATGCATAAACTCATTTCTTTATATTTGCAGGCACGTATGATTTTTTATGGCATAAACGTAATTCTCTATTCCCCTCAAACAAATCTTTAGAGCAAGTTTCTCCTATCCCAAACATAGATATTGGAGAGTATATAGTAACAATTTAATTTGTTGCATGTAACGGCTACAAATGTTGGGCAAGATTAACATGCCATAAGTTGTTTATTTATTTTGCCATATGAATAATGACATTTTAATAGAGAAAAGTACTCTGACCACCAACAAAAAAAACAAAAGAGAAAAGTACTAACAATAGAGAAATTAAGTACGAATGAAAATGCATTTTTAATTCAGTGACTTTGAATTTAAGGAATGTCTTTATGAGTAAATGTTCACGTCACTTGACCAATGTAGTTTCAGAGAAATAAATGTAACTTAAAATAAAAATCTACATAAATTATTAAAACTGCTTTGGAATTTCTTGATCCAAGTGATTGGCTATGTTGAAATTTTTGAACTTTCTTTTTTCCTGAGCCAGATATATTAGAAAAAATAGATAAAATAAGAAGGGAACAAGTAACTAACCTTTTTGATTACCGCGAGTCGCAGGACGGCATGTGAGGCCGTACATGGTGCAGGATTTTCTGGGTACATCTAAAATATGTTTACTTTTACAAAAATTAAAAGTAAACGGATATTTCTATATATATCTGAATTTGTTGGTCTGCTTACAGATGTTTGAAATTGCTACAAAATTGCTAAAAATATCATTATCGTTACAAACGTTCAAGTACAGATGATATTCTTTATTTTCAAATCACTAGAAAAACACAAAAAATAGCCTAATTTAATTTTTAAACCTTGTGGCTGGCTAATAGCTTAGAGAACTTTGATGAGTTAAAAAAGCATTTGATGACTAATATTACATTTTAAATTCATACCTAATTAAATATTATCAATAACTATGATTACAAGTAGGGCCGGGCGCGGAGCGGATATCCGGAAAAAATGTAGGATTTTAAATGTATGATTTTAAATGTAGGATTTGTGATCCACTTTATTTTTTCCGTATCTAATATTTCAATTTTCTTTATTTCGGAAATTTTTGGATATCCTGAACTGCGGATATCAGAATATTTGCCGGCTATTCACAGATATATTTTTTAAACCAAAGATAAATAAAATCAAAACACTATATTTTAAAAAATAATTTATGTTAAAATAATATTTAAACTAAAGTCAAAAATAAATATATAAAATTACTTAATTGCACTCCATACAATTAAAGAAACCTAACAAATAGAAAATTAAAAAGGTGAAAATGAAATATATATACTTTTTAAAAAGAAATAGAATATGTTTTCGAGTAAAAAACTAATATCCATCCATTATTACAATAAATATTTTTTCAAAATGTATTTAAAAGTATGAAAATGCAAATGTATAAGTTATAAATCTATCAAATTATATATATATATATATAAATAATATACGGATCGGAGCGGATATTCAGAATTTTATAATAGATATTTATGATTTGCTTTGTTTTAAGCAGATACTTGATTAACTATTTGCTCCGCTTTGTTTTATAACGAATTTTCGAATCGAATTGGAACAGATCTCTAACGGATAATTTGCCCATCCCTAACTACGAGTACTAGTTGGATCATTGTTCGTCTACGAATTATCTGAGGCGAATGGTATGTCACGTCTCAAAACGTAAAAAGGAGATCATTTTGTCTTCCAAATATTTATCAAATTATTACGTGTCTGAAAAATGATTTTGCTATATATTAAACATTTAGAAAATAAAGAATAAATTTTATTAAAACTAGTTTTTTGCATTTTATTTGATTACTATTCAGACAAACCTTAATTCGTTTTTTTACGATCATTCGGCTATTATACTATTCAACTAATATACCAATTTAGGGGGTGTTATTGGGGAATGGATTTGTGTGGATTTTTAAAATTTTGAAAATCCACCATTATTGGTAATTTGATTCTTAAAATCTATATGAAATCCTTTGTTATTGGTTAGAGGATTTTCAAATTCTATATAAAATCCCTTGTTATTGGAAAAGTTTGGTTTTTAATGATTCTTTAATTCCATTAAAATCTTATGTTATTGGGACATGGATTCTACATATTTTTACTCATACAATTCAACTTCCAAAATACCATGTATAACCATGAGATTCTTTAAATCCATATAAAAAAAATACACAACCACACAAAAACAAAACAAAACAAAACAAAACGTGATATAAAAAATAACATCTTTCACCTTCTTTCATCTTCCCCACGAAGCTTGATTTTTCAAGTTACACATGACATCATCATCCTTGACTTCCACTCCCCACTGCATCTGCCCACATATTAGCAGCTATCATGTTTCTCCAATTGTTAGCGTATTCTCTTTGTTGAGATTCAAGAGTGCCTACATCTCCATTTTCTTCAACATTGATATTTTCTCCATTGCCTACTTCGATCACTTCTTCAGGAAAAGCATATGATCGACATTCTTGACGTAAAAAGTTATGTAATCCAGTACAAGCTAAAACCAACTCCGCTTGCGTCTTAAAAGAGAAAGGAGGCGCAGATTTGAAAATTAAGAAACGAGATTTGAAAATACCAAAAATTCTCTCGATTACGTTTCTCAAAGATGCATGCTGCAAATTGAATAGCTTGTTTTGGTTTCCCGGATCACGTCCTGCACCTCTAAATTCTTGTAGATGATATCGAGTACTTCGGAATGGAGCTAAAAAATTCCGACGATTAGCAAATCCACAATCTACTAAATAAATTTTTCCTGAAGCGTAAAAAACAAACGATTAACGTAAATCATATATAGATACAAAACATCTTACATATTTATATAAAGTAGCATTTGTGAGTTATATACTTTCAGGAACTTCTAATCTGCAAGTGCTCCTTGTTAGAGCATTATTTAATATTTTTGAATCATGAGCTGAACCTTCCCATCCACTAAGAACACACATGAATTGTAGATCAAAATTGCAAGCTGCAAGAACATTTTGTGAGACATGTCCTTTACGATTACGATAGCTAGGCACATCACTATTTGGTATCATCGCAAAAATATGTGTGCCATCGAGAGCTCCAATGCAATCCTATATAAGTTAAAAAATTAGGTGAAGAAAACATATCACTACTTAGAACCCAAAATTGTAATATATACCTTGAAATAGGGATAAAAAATCTTGTGCTCTCTCTTATCTTTGCACATGTTATAACTCCAGGCCTTGCCATCAAATCTGGTGCTATGGTATTTAACGCTCTAAAAACCTTATGAAAGTTCTCACTTGTCGCAAATTTTGATATCTTAAATGTGTCTATTGTAGAACAATATTTTGAACTTTGACCAACGGTGAGGAGAAATGTAGCCACCATTTCTTCAACGCATATATTACTAGTCTCTCGTAGACTTGTCTTCACTCTAATAAGATCACATAGCTTTTCAAAAGAACTTGGATACATACGAT
Source organism: Arabis alpina (assembly GCA_900128785.1). NCBI lineage: Eukaryota > Viridiplantae > Streptophyta > Magnoliopsida > Brassicales > Brassicaceae > Arabis > Arabis alpina. Next base: position 13,417,808 of record LT669794.1, read on the forward strand.
ATAACGTTCGAAAATGTTCAGGTTCTTCCTTGAGAGCATTTTGAATGTAATCATAACCAATGTTACTGATCGGACGACGAAGAGGCCGTTCAATATGATTAGCATTTGTCATAGAGGCTCTTGCTATATTACTCAACATTAATAGCATAATGTCCAAATCTGATTCGTCATCTTCTATTCGCTTTGCTTCTTCTTTAAAGATATTTTCCATGATAGAACACCTACAAGAAAAAAAACATTGTTATTGTCATGATCTTGAGCCTCAAAACTAATGTCACACGTAAATAATAAAAACAAACAAGAAAATTATATATATAATCATAACCACAATATCACAACCAAATAACCATAAAAATAATATAATATATAGAAACGAACTTGCAAAATTATAAGAACCATTGAAGCATAAATATCAATCCAAATCCAGATTTTATAAATTAAAAATAATCTCAAAACAAAAGTTTCAAATACCAGCTAAAGAAAGAAACGAAAAGTAGAAATAAAAATCACTTAAGCAGACAAAGGAATGATCAATCAGAGCTAATATTGGTTTCGATCCATAGAGTCCTTGTTATCACTCTTCACCTCCTCTGCCTTGTTCCATGCTTCTGTTCTAAATCTTTTTCTCGGAACAAGCTTTTCGGTACGACCTTTTGATTTTTTCTCTAAAATAGGGGATGCATCAGTAACATCATCACCACTCTCACAAAAAATCAAGTTTTCTTTCACTTGATTATCACCAACTTCGTAGGTGCAAGCATCAGTAGTAACACCCAATCCAAGTGAATTATTACCATTGGCGGTTGTACCATCAAAGATAATTTTCAAATCATTAAACACCTCATGGGACTCATATCGCATAAATTTGTGGTTGGGATGTGCCTATCAAAATTCAAAAAAATATATTTTAATTTACGTAAGCTGCATTTTTAGCATCTAAACTTGTATGTAAAACAAACACATACCTTTAAATATCCATGCCACATTTCATCAATAGCCGTAAACCGTTTGCTACAGGATTCCATTCAAATCCAGAAGTGTTATGTTCAAGATCCACATAACAATTATACAAACCTTTCAAATACTTGTAATTGCTTGTATAATGTTTATGGGTTTTTTGACATTGAAGCCTTTCATTGAGGACCGGTAGTATTTTATTTTCCACCGTTAGCTTGTTCATTACACCACTAGAATCGCGCCATCCACGTTTCATTCTCGCGACAAGTAGTTCGATCAAGACGTTTGTCTCATCCGCACTCCACTTGTTATAATCTTTATCTTTAATTGGTGGAGTATCACCCATTGTAATCTTATTAAAGAACTAATCGTAGTTAGTATAAGATATGACAATTATTTTCACAAGCATATGAACGTAACAAAATATTAAAAAATGGCAGAAAAAAAGTCAAAAGAAAGCAATCATCCGAAGATGGCGTCAAACCAACAAATAAAACAAACATAGATACTTACAAACCTATATGCTCAAGTAAAAAAACATAGAGATTCAACTAAGAAAATAAAGAACAAAGAGATACTTACGAGAGGTGAAGGAGAGATGATGGGAAAACAATATGTCAATGAAAGTTGTCTTTGGGTGGTTAATATATGCTCACGTTAATTTTTTTTTTTGGAAATCCTCTACAATATCATATATAATGTTACCATATATAGGTAATTTTAGATTAAGAAAAAAAAAATCAATAATCAATAGTAATCAATGACAATCTATAAGAATCCATAAAAGTTCATATAAAAATATTTGTGAAATATTTGAAATCTAGAAGAATTTCTAAAATCTCTCAACTTTACAAATTCACACAAATCCCTTCCCCAATAACACCCCCTTAGTCTATATCATTGTTTGTAAACTATTATTTCAAAGATGAAAAGACAAAATCGATATGGCAAGTCAATGATGAAACCGATATATACCTTCTTCTTTATGACCGTACGTACTAAAAGATTCTTACTCCTCAAATAAATACGTCAAAAGTTGTGTGCTATATTATATGTTACCTTCTTATAGAAGACTATATAACTTTATGAAATTGCGACGCACATATATATTACGTAATACCCTAAAACAGGTTTAACATCGCCTTCACGATAGTGATATTACTGGAAAATTCACCAATTATATACATATATAATGGAAAAAATGTCAACTGTATATGTATACACATAAATATCCTTTGTATTTCTAACACTAAATTGTAAAGAACCGAGTAATGGGATGTATGAATCATTTTAGTACTACAACTTTGACTTGTAGAATTTCTTTTAAATCAATAAATTTGTAAAATCACGAACCCAAAAACATCATTACAGATTTACAGTAATCAAATTCAAAAATAAAAAAATTACAATCTTGAGGACGATTTCTAAAACCATAGGCAATGATCTAATAACAAGTGTGATTGCAAGCTCATAGTCCACGCTACATTCTGATAATCATTTGAATCAATTAATATTTACAGTAATTATTAATTTTGTTTTTGGAATTATCACCACCCTATAATCAGGACTCCATGATTTAATGTGAGGTTAATCAGGATTATACAGAGACGTTATGGAGTTGGACAAAAAACCGGCTATACACGTTGTTTACATAATAGAGATCCATATATTGTATACATCTAAGTCAAGCTCTAACAGATACAAACAAATTATATTGTATTTGTTTCCAGTGTAGGTTATAATTTCTCATATTGAAAACAAATTGTAGAGGAGAATATACCAAGTCAAAATGGAGACTTTAACATTTAATGAAAGGGCAATTTTTGAAAAAATGAATGGCTGCAAATTTGTTTTGTTTTAAAGAGGTCAACAAAATGGGTTTTTCAAATTTCAATCATGTACTTATGCGACTGTAAACCCCGTGATTATTTAGGACTAGTCTAGTGATTATATCTGGCTATTCAAAATTTCGTAAGAATATTTATAACCATAGTGTACATAAGAAATACATTAGACAAGAATAATAACCTGCTTGTGCATCAGTGTTATTAGAAAATGCGTAGATGCTCCTAATTTTGTCCCCAACCTTTCCGATTTAATTATGGATTAATACTAGGGGAATTAGGTGGAATAACATGTTTTGACATATAAATTAATAAAGTAACATGTGCAATTGGAAAATTGGGTAACTAACAAAGAGAAAAATTAAATTTGACTAATTTACCAAAAATAAATTCAATTAATGTTGTCATTTTTCACCACACTTAATGATAATGTTGTCAAATTTCATCACATTTAATGTTAATTTATTTGTAATAAAAAAAAAAATTCATCTAGAAATAAAATTAAAATTGACATATATAAAAAATATTTCATTGAAATAACATTTCTTTTTCTTTTTTCTACATTATACTTTATAAATAAATTATATAGTGAACTATATCACAAATTGAAAACTATTGATATAAATAATGAACTAACTACTTGCTTGATATAATGAATTTCACACCAAAATTACGTAATAGTGAACTATTTATAAATATATTTAACTGTATATAATAATGAATTATTGTTGAATATAACAAGTATAGTTGATTGTTTGTGAATAAAGTTAACTATATATTTATTTGTAGCTAACTAGTACACATGGATATAGTTATATATATATACAGTATATAATAGTGAACTATCTTATGCGTAAATATAGTTTGTGAAAAAATTAACTATATACATAATATATTCATAGTTTCTACTTTGTGATATAGTTCACTATATAATTCATTCATTGAGTAAACGTATAATGTAGAAAAAGAGAAAAGAAATGTTTTCTTTATGTCAATTTTAAATATAAAAAAATAATTTATTTTTATATATGATAACTTCAAATTTATTTATAAAAAGTTAAATGTGATAATTATTACAAGGCAAATTTACATTAAATTTGCATTAAATGTGATAATTTTTATTGAATGTATAGAAGGATATAATCATTTAATTTTATTTCTCTTTGTTACTTACTAAATTTTCATATTACACATGCTACTTTATTAATTAACATGCTCAAACCTATTATTCCACTAATTAACCCTTAATACTATTTACGTAGCTGAATATATATACTACCCCTATTTTTAAAAACAAATCATACAGATTTCTCTGGGTTAACAGTGCATATATCCTTATGTATTTCTAAGTAAACAACTATGGTGTTAACAAAAACATTTAATATTTTCAATACTTCTTTATGATTGTTTTTCTATACCAGTGTCTATCTAAAGGTTCATGTACCAAAACAAAAAGGTTAATTTCTATTACACACAACATTCTTTTTAATGAAATGATGGATCATATTTAAATCAAATTACAATATAGATTATCGCTCATCATGCTTTTAAATTAGCAAAAATAACCTACTTAGGGTTCAGATACAACTAGACACAGGCATATATTACAAAGTTTAGATTTAGGGGTGCTTGGTAAGGTGTTTTTTAAGTCTTTAAAAAAAATGAAAGCCTTTAAAGACATGTTTTTGCTAAGTATGATTTATTATCTTAAAAGATTTTAAAGTCTTCAAAGCCTTTCTTTTATTTTTTTGTCTTTCATTCCTACTTTTTTCTAAAGCCGCGTTAGAGTGACTTTAAGTTAAAAATAAATAGTTTTAAATGTTTTATTCTCTCTTTTCTTTTTCAAAAATCATTTAAACTGTTTTAAAATTTATAAATAACTTTAAAACTCAAAGACATTGATTGACTAATTATTATCTCTTTTTTCTATTCTTTTGAGATCCATTTTTATATAAATCAAGAAATTATCAAAATTTTGCAAAATGATGAAAATAAAAAAAAATTGCAAATTGAATGAAAAAAAAATCTAAAACTATATTTATTAATATACTTTTCTTAGATTTATGTGATAAATTATTTTTATTTACAATTTATTTTATAAATAATTATTAAATTAACAGTCACAGATTCGAAAGATTATATATTACCAAACAGACTTTTATTAAAATTTAAGATAATAGTCAAAGCACTAACAACTAAAATCTCTACAGCCAAAAGTTTACAGTCTAGAGTTTGTATGTTGGTAGATTAAGATCAAAAACAAAGAATAACTCTCTTTATTACTTTAGGAAAATAACTCAAAACCTAAAGTTCTCTATCTCCCAATCTCTCAAACTCATAAATTATGCCATAACTTTGACATCTCCTTATATAAAAAAGATTACACAAACTTCCTTTTTCTCATAAAGGATAATTTCCTTTTCCTTATCTCTTTTTTTTTTTGGTCACAACTGTTTTATTAAATTCAAACAATGTCGAGAGCACGAAGGGCCTCTTTGGCAAGTGAGTCTGCCATTACATTATTCTTTCTTGGAATATATCCTATTGTAAAGGAAATGAACAAATGTAAAATCGCTCGGATATCACTAAGAATGAAGAAAATTTCATTATGTGATTCACTAGAGCGGAGAAGGTGGATAAGCGTTATGTTATCCGAGTAGACTTGAATGTCGAAGCGTTCCATTTCCATAGCTTTTGTCAAAGCCGCGAGAACCGCTAATGCCTCAGCCACTAAAGCTGATCCTAGTTGCGGTTTAGAGCCTGACCCCCCTCAGCCACTAAAGCTGATCCTAGTTGCGGTTTAGAGCCTGACCCCGATAGTGGTAAGGTTGTGTTTGAGTTTGATGTCATGTGCCAACCAAAGCCACCATTCAATGTCTTTGGGTTCCAAGCTCCATCTGTGAAGCAAGAGAAGCCCAATGACTGCGGGGGAATGTGTAGCTGGTCTGTTGCCGGCTGTCGCGGTTTTGGAAGTTGGTCTTGAGCTGCTTGCCAAGCTTTAGCCTCGAGAATGGCTTTGAGTACAACTTCTGGTGCTGTGAAAGTTGAGTCCCTGAAGATAGTATTGTTCCGCGCCGTCCAGAGAAACCAACATATCCAAGCCGAGAGTTGTACATTTATTAAGCCCGTCGGTGGCAGACATGGTTCCCGCTTAATCACTTCCAAAAATCTCAACATCGAGCCATCATGCTCGCTAACATTCTTTGACAAATGAGCCATTTGCCATACTTGTTGAGCAAAGGTACAATCTCGGAATACATGGAGGGCTGTCTCAATTTGTCCACAGCGTTTGCATTGATGGTCTATGGTGAGTCCTCTTCTCTGTAATTGATCCCCGGTTGGTAAGGCTCCGGATGTTGCTTTCCAAAGGAGATGCTTGATCTTTGGCATTGTCTTTAACCGCCATATGTTAGATTGCCAATTAAACTCTTGATGCTCGGTTGGAGCCTCCTTAATCGTGAGTAAAGCATACCCAGATTTGGACGTGTATATTCCACTCTTTGTATAAAGCCAAAACAGGGAGCCTGGTCTTTTGGAAGAACTTACGGGTAGTAGCTGAATTTGGGTCGCATGGAATGGGAGAATCGCTTGAATCTTCCTCATATTCCAAGTATTATCGCATGAATCCAGCAGGTTAGCCACCGTCAGTGGGGTAGTGGTCAATCTCGGGGGTCCTATCGGACGAGTAGGTGATTCCATGGACAGCCATGGTTCGGTCCATATGTTAATACTTTCCCCATTACCAATGCGCCAACTGAGACCACGTTTGAGGACCTCTCTACCTGCCAAAATACTCCGCCATCCGTGGGAGGCATTTGATGGGTTTATACACTCCATAAAGGAGGAGTTGTGGCAATACTTGCCCATGAGAACTCTAGCTAACAGAGTATTAGGTTTACTAATAATTCGCCATCCAATTTTAGCGAGCAATGAATCATTAAAGGCTTCAACGTCTCTGAAACCCATTCCCCCTGCATTCTTGGGGATTGTAAGTTTGGACCATGCTACCCAACTCATTTTACGTTCTCCCGGTTTTGAATCCCACCAAAATCTGCAGAGAATAGATTGAATCTGTTTGCATAAGGATAATGGGATTTTGAAACAAGACATCGAGTAGGCTGGCATAGCCGAGAGAACTGATTTGAGGAGGACTTATTTCCCTGCTTTTGAAAGAAAACGAGATGACCAAGAATGCGATCTTTGTCGAATTCTATCGACTAAGCTTGCAAAGACATCTCGTTTTTTTGTCCGAAGTTCTCTGGAATTCCCAAATACTTACAGTTCCTCCTTCATTCCTAATTCGGAGTTGTCGTTTAGCCCTTGTTCTTTGACTCTGTGGAGTTTTTGACGAGAAGGTAATGGATGATTTGGACAAGTTGATACTTTGTCCCGATAATCGTTCATACTTTGACAATATAGTTGCTAAGGCTTGATTGCTAACCGAATCAGATCGGCAGAAGAACATTGTGTCATCCGCGAATAAGAGGTGATTAATTGGTGGACTGTGACGAGCGACACGGACACCCGGTAAGGAGCCTTCTGCTTGAGCTTTTCTGCATAGACTCGATAGGACTTCTGTGCAGAGTATGAAGAGATAGGGAGAAAGCGGGTCTCCTTGTCTCAGTCCTCTCGTTGGTACCACTTTGCCTTGCGGTGCACCATTTATCAAGAAGGAATATGAGACTGTGGTAACACATTCGAGAATCCACTTGATCCATATAGTATGGAAACCCATTTTTTCAAGAACAGCTTGTAAGAAATCCCACTCAATTCTATCGTACACTTTGCTCATATCAGTTTTCACGGCCATTGATCCTCTTTTCTTGGCTTTTGAGTTCTTCAAATAATGCAGTACTTCATGAGTGATTAGAACATTATCCGTTATTGCTCGATCTTTGACAAATGCCGATTGGTTTTCTGAGATAAGATGAGGGAGAACTCGTTGCAAACGCTTCGTAAGTATCTTAGCTACTATTTTGTAATAAATATTACATAGAGCTATAGGCCTATAGTCAGCCGTTTTCTTTGGTCCGGTGTTCTTGGGAATTAAGCGAATGTGGGTTTCGTTCATTCGAGGTGGGAAGCTACCTGATGTGAAGAACATTTTAATTTCCTCTGTCATTTTTGGACCCACAATCGGCCAGAATGAGTGGAAGAATCCAGCCGAGAATCCATCTGGTCCCGGTGCTTTACTAGCGTGGATGTTAAATAAGGCTTCTTTCATTTCCCCATCATCCAGAATTCTTGTTAGCTTGTCGTTGGTATCCTCCGTAACACACGGTAAAAATAGATCGTCTATAAGCGAAAAATTCCCCGATGAACGGGTAGTGAATATATCTTGGTAATATCGACTTATAATATTGGATATTTGACTCTCTTCAAGGTATGCTCTACCATTTTCATCTTCCAATACAGTAAATCTATTACAAGTTCTTCTCCCTTTAGTGATAGCATGAAAGTAACCTGTGTTGAGATCTCCACTATGAAGCCATAGGATACGACTACGTTGCTTCCAAAACATCTCTTCGTCTTTATATGCTTTCTCCAAGATAGCTATATATTGACCTATCAAATCCGGGTTTGGACTGTCTGCCGATAGCGCAATATATAGCTTTTCTTGGTTCTCCTTTATAGTAAGAGCACTATTAAGGTTTTGTTCTTTAGACCATTTGATGATAGCTCTACGGCTAGCCACCATGTTCTGCTCCACCGATGCGTCCTCTGTATTGTTCCATACCAAGTCGATGAGTAGCTCAATCTCTGCGTTACCTCGTAGTCTATCATCGAAGCGGAAAATGCCCTTTCGTTTAGCTCGTGAGTCATCTAGATAGGTAACTAATGGTCGATGATCAGAGCCTTCAAAACGCAAATATTGTGATCGTCCCGATGGGAACATCTCCAGCCAAGCGTCATTCGATAGTGCTCTATCTAGTCTTGCTCTAACAAAGTGATCATATCTCATTCCTCGCCATGATAGAGGGTTCCCTGAATGCTTAACATCCCATAGGCCATTTTGTGAGACAAAGCTACGAAAGTTAATGAAGGACCCCTCATGTCTTCTAGGACCTCTTCTTTTCTCATCATTTTCTAGAATATCGTTGAAATCTCCTGAGAGGAGTCAAGCCTCGTTTCGATTATACGCTAGTTCAGAAATCTGATTCCACACCTCACGTCGTTGTTGGCTATTCGGATGGCCATAAACGAAGGTTAAATAAAAGGTTTTTCTCTTTAACTTAATACGTGTATCTATAAAGTTAGGAGACGAAGAGAGGATTTCAAGATCGATGTCCTTCTTCCAAAGCTAGGCCACCGCTAAGTCCAACAGGTGGAACCGTAAACTGATTATCATAACCCATCCACTGAAAAACACGGAAAAAAAAGTCATCGTGGTTTTTTGTTTCCATGAGAAACGTTATGTCCGGAAATAGATTGAGTCTAATTTCCTTCAGACGTCGAACTGTAAGGGAGCTTCTAAGCCCTTGACAGTTCCAACTGGTTGTAATCATTGAGAATTGCGGGGTTTACGGGAAACCACCGAACCCTTACAAGAGGCAGGCATTTTAGCCTTAGAGTATTTTGCCATTATCCTTTTCCTTATCTCTTTTAACATATTTAGATAACTCCTAAATATGTTTCCTAATCCTAATCTCTTTAGGACTTGTGTTCCAAGCTTACTCCAACATTCTCCCCCTTAAGCTTGAACTCGATCTTCTCCAAGCCTTGAACTCCTATCAAGTTTCTCATTTCTCTGAACTTGATCCTTGTCCACGCCTTAGTTAAGATGTCCGCCTTTTGTTCATCTTCTAGTCTCGAACTTAGACACATAGGCTTTCCTATCTTAAGATTTATTTTGTAAAGCCTATTTGGTGCTCGTATGACCTTTACCAAGAGTCTCCCACTTGGATCATGTACCGTTAGGTAGTCTTGTCTCATCCTAACATCAAACCCAGCTTCCGTAGCTTGTCCTAAACTTAGGATGTTGCTCTTGAGATCGGGAATATAGTAGATGTTGGTGACAAGTTTTTGTTCACCTATTTTGCCTTGAAAGAGGATTGATCCTTTTCCTTTTATCTTGACGTAAGAACCATCTCCAAATTTCACCTTGCCTTGTGTTTTCTCGTTGAGTTCCGAGAAATAATACTTGTTTCCGGTCATGTGATTGCTGGCTCCGTTATCTAGATACCAAAGTCCTTCTTCCCCTTCCTTGGTTCGTAATTCTTTGGTATTAGATTGTCTTCGTTCAGGAATACTACTTCGTGCATATAAAGCGCTGGATCTGCTTCTTCCGTCTCTGCCTTATGTGCTTCTTGTATCCTTTGTATTCTCTCAGGACATACAGAGGCGAAGTGGCCAATCTTATCACATCGATAAAAAAATATTTTTGATCTATCCTTCTTCTCCTTTTCTTGGTTTCGATCAGTTTGATTTGTTGTCCTATCTTGTGAGTTGAACCTACCTCTACCTCGTCCTCTATATCCTCGACCTCTCCCTCGTGATGGCGCTGAGTTTTGTTGATATGTATTTGCGTATAAAAGCTTTCCTTGTGTATCTTCGTTATTCTCCTCATTAAGAATTCTTTCTTCGTAAGCTTTTAATCTTCCAATAATATCTTCAAAACTTGTTGTATTCAAATCCAAAACTTGCTCAAGGGAGGCTATGATTTGAATATACTTACTTCTTGGTAAACTCATGAGAAATTTCTTTACGAGTTTGGATTCTTCAATTGTTTGTCCAAGTGAAGCTGATTTTGATGCGATCTCCGATAACTTTCCCGCAAAGTTATCTATTGTATCAGAATATGTCATCTTGATTCTTTCAAATTCGGACATAAAGATTTGTAATTGTGCCTCCTTGACACGAGCAGCTCCTAGGTGTCGCGATTTGATTGCTTCCCATATCCCTTTTGAAAATTCTTGTTCGCCTACTTGCAAAATAAGAGCTTCCGGGATAGCTTGAAACAATAGTCCTATTGCGACATTGTTTTTATCCATGTCCTTCGTTCCGGGTTCGATCGTATCCCACACTTTGAATATCTTCAATAAGACTTTCATCCTCATGGCCCATACCGTATAATTTGTAGAAGTTAGCATAGGGCATTGAATCGATGATGGTGTGAATTCCTTCGGGCGAGTTGTTGTTGTTGTTGTGTCGTCTCCCATGGCTCGGTTATGACGACTCACGTTGAAAAAACTTCAAGGATCGTGCAACCTGAGCTCCTGATACCAATTCTAGAGTTTGTATGTTGGTAGATTAAGATCAAAAACAAAGAATAACTCTCTTTATTATTTTAGGAAAATAACTCAAAACCTAAAGTTCTCTATCTCTCAATCTCACAATCTCTCAATCTCTTAATCTTTCAAGTTATGCCACAACTTTGACATCTCCTTATATAGAGAAGATTACACAAACTTTTTTTCTCTCATAAATGATAATTTCATTTTCCTTATCTTTTTTAACATATTTAGATAATTCCTAAATATGTTTTCTAATCCTAATTTCTTTAGGATTTGTGTTCCAAGCTTACTCTAACATACAACAAAATATAAAGTAAAAGCCATTACCAAACGCTCCTTGAACATTTAGAGAAAAGAGGACCATGGACCATGGACCATGGAGAAGTTAGAAATGACGAACTTCTATTATTGGAGGGACCCATCACGATCAAAAGTCAATTTATCAGTTTATCTTCATAGGGAACAAATTTAATTAACATTATATATGCATTTATTCAATTATTTTTCGAAATTATAAATAAAATACTATCCACAACATGTGACATAGCTCCCATTTGCTGACCTTGCCATGAGGCACCTTGTAAGGGCCAAATTGTTTTCATTACCGCCCGTTAACTATAAATACACAATTATATTTATGAAATTATATTATTCCACATATCTCAATAATAAATCTATAAAACCCATCCAAGTTGATTCCAGGTCAATGCAGAATCCGACATATTGAGTAGCATGTTCTATTGTATTATACGCCCGGATTATTTACTTTCCACCGAAATTGATAAATGTCAGATATTGTATCCTAGAATTAAACAAACAAATTTCTTACTAGTTAATTAAAGTAATTAGATTACCTGCTTCATCAAGTTGTATAGTTTTGTTATAAGCATTTCATGATATAAAATGTTTGGTTTGGATAATTTTTATGAGACATGTGATATGTTAACAAGTGAATTACATTCTTCTTATGGTTGAGAAACAAAAAGAAACAATATCGATGTAACCGGCAATTTCATATGAATAGCAACCGAAAAACCCAATTTAGAACATAACTAAGGCATTTAAAGAATAATATCATAGTTTTAGTTGAAATTTTCGGAATCTTATTATAAAGGAAATAAACCTAATAGGTGGCAAAAAACAACAACATAATATACATTAAGAACATAATAGGCTAAACAGCAAGAAGTATGTTGCTTTAATTTAAAATCCAAGCAGTTTACACCTCCACTAAATATTTATTTCCTGATATAATGATTCACAAGGAGAGAACAAAACAAACAAAGTCTATGATTTATTATTAGTTACAAAGAGATATTAGTTACACCTCCATTCTCCATCATTTTTGTTCCACAAACTTATTATTTTTGTGTAATGTAATAATAGAAGTCAATGTGAAAATATTAACTATAACTGTCTCCAAAATTAAAGTGAAACTGGGACCCAAGGATATTATTAAAGTTAGTACTAATTACATTGATTTGTGTTAAATGATGAATTTGAACAATATGAAAAGGCAAATAATAATCAACGGTCAAAGGGTTAAAGGTTAGGAGGCGAAATTACAAATAAGGGAGGGTAAACAAATGGAGACTACTTGTTATGGGACCCACACGAAGAAGCAAAACGGCGTAGAAAATCGTCGTTTTGAGTGGCTTATAAAAAGAGGACTCGTCTCCACTCTGCAACAGAAACCTTCGCTTCACCTTCTCTCTCTCTCTCTCTTTCTCATCGGAGTAATTCACGTATGATCGAGTGAAACGGCGGAGAAAGCTGTCGTTTTAAGTACTCAATTCGCCGCCGTTTGAGGTTTTTTTTATCAGTGAAGGGAGAGAGAGATGTCGAGTCTTGAGGATATCAAGAACGAGACTGTTGATCTGGTAAAATTCTCATTTCTCTCTCTGTTTAGCTTGAATGAGAATAGATCTGTTATTTTTACTTTGATTTTTGGTTTTGTTACGTTAGTCTCATTTTGGACTAGATTCTCTGTTTTTTGTTGTTTCTTTACTTGTGAAATCCAAGTCATTTCGTATATACTTTTAATCGATTTAAAATGAAATATTGGAGATTAGTTACAAAGAATCACGACATAATTTACACTTATTGATTAAAATTTGTATTTGTTTTTGGGTAATAAAAGCTATAGAAAACGTTTCATTTACATGTAGAAAGTTTGTTCATAGAAGAGAGAAAAAGGGTAGATCTAAGCATGTGATGAAACATTGACAAAAAGATAAGAAATAGAGTTTCTTTTTAGTGGCGGAGCTACGTCTTCAATAAAAGTCCAATCTACCTGTACTTATTTTTTCTTTCTTTTCTTTACAATAATATAATTTGTTTGGTCAAGACATGAAGTAGGTTTTGTTGTTTTGTAATGAGATGTTGAAAGCATTAATTCGGTAAATGGATTTTATTTTTAATCTATCAGTAAACTAGAAGTTTAAGATTTGTTTTCTTTTTGATTTATGTGTGTACCTTTCCGTGGTACGTTCAAACTTCTCTGTCTTTAACAAGAAAGAAAAAAACACATCTTTTGTGCAGACGTAACTTTAGTGGAATTTTCTTGGGAAAATAAAAATCGAATTTTTAACTTTAACACTAACCCCAAACCAAAGACTTACGCCGGAAAGTGAAGGAATCTCACGGCGCGTGTGTTACACGTCCCAATCACCTTTGTCGGTGGTGGCGGTCCCCACTTCTCCACCGCAACTTCCCCCCGCCAAATCTTTCTTTGTCACCTAACGAGTCAACGACTCAGTCAACTTTGGTTTGATTTTCACGAGTTAACTCAGTCTACATTCATATGAACTGAATCTATCAAGTTGTTTGTTTTTTGTTTGGAAATCTTGAACTGAATCATTCATATGAATTGTATGTTTTTCTGATTAGTTTTGTTTTTGATTATCAGGAGAAAATTCCGATAGAGGAAGTGTTCCAGCAGCTAAAATGTTCAAGGGAAGGATTGACCACACAGGAAGGAGAAGACAGGATTGTAATCTTTGGACCAAACAAGCTCGAAGAGAAAAAGGTTTGATTTTTTTTTTGCTATTTGTATATGTTTTGCTTAGTTGGTCTCTTTCTTGTTTGTTTTTACTGAGAGTGTCTTGTGGTTTTTTTGCAATACAGGAAAGCAAAATTCTAAAGTTTTTGGGGTTTATGTGGAATCCACTTTCATGGGTGATGGAAGCTGCTGCAATTATGGCTATTGCTTTGGCTAATGGTGATGGTAGGCCTCCGGATTGGCAGGACTTTGTCGGTATTATCTGTTTGCTAGTTATCAACTCTACCATCAGTTTTATCGAAGAAAACAATGCTGGTAATGCTGCTGCTGCTCTTATGGCTGGTCTTGCTCCTAAAACCAAGGTAACCACATGATCAAAGAATGCTTTCAAGTTGTTGTTACAGAACTTACCGAACAGAGCTAATGTTTGTGTTGTTTCTCTTATTTCAGGTGCTTAGGGATGGAAAATGGAGTGAACAAGAAGCTGCTATTCTTGTCCCAGGAGATATCGTTAGCATTAAGTTGGGAGACATTATCCCTGCTGATGCGCGTCTTCTTGAAGGTGATCCTTTAAAGGTTGACCAATCTGCTCTAACTGGGGAGTCTCTTCCAGTGACTAAGCACCCTGGTCAAGAAGTTTTCTCTGGTTCTACCTGCAAACAAGGAGAAATCGAGGCAGTTGTTATTGCTACAGGGGTTCACACCTTCTTTGGTAAAGCTGCTCATCTTGTGGACAGTACTAACCAAGTTGGACATTTCCAGAAGGTTCTTACTGCTATTGGAAACTTCTGTATCTGTTCCATTGCCATCGGTATGGTGATTGAGATAATCGTCATGTACCCTATCCAACGCCGAAAGTACAGAGATGGAATTGATAACCTCTTGGTTCTATTGATCGGTGGTATCCCCATTGCTATGCCTACAGTCTTGTCCGTGACCATGGCTATTGGGTCCCACAGGTTGTCTCAGCAAGGTGCTATCACCAAGCGTATGACTGCCATTGAAGAAATGGCGGGTATGGATGTTCTGTGCAGTGACAAAACCGGGACACTAACCCTTAACAAATTGAGCGTGGATAAAAACTTGGTTGAGGTATTCTGCAAGGGTGTTGAGAAAGACCAAGTCTTATTATTTGCGGCTATGGCCTCCAGAATTGAGAACCAGGATGCTATTGATGCAGCCATGGTTGGAATGCTTGCTGATCCAAAAGAGGTATATATAACCCTTTCTGGTTTGAATTACCGTTTTAATGAACGTCCAAGAAACAAGTTCTTATGTTTGATTGGGATTTCCGCAGGCTCGTGCTGGAATCAGAGAGGTTCACTTCCTTCCATTCAACCCTGTGGATAAGAGAACTGCTTTGACTTACATTGACTCCAGTGGTAACTGGCACAGAGTTAGTAAAGGTGCTCCTGAGCAGGTGATGTATCTTCAACCTTACAAGCAAATGTTAGTTGTTTTCCTTTCTTCTTTTTATACTAATTTGATTCTCTTAAACAGATCCTTGAACTTGCCAAGGCTAGCAATGACCTTAGCAAGAAGGTGCTCTCCATTATCGACAAGTACGCTGAGCGTGGTCTTAGGTCGTTGGCTGTTGCTCGCCAGGTACTTGTTTACCAGTGATACTCGTAATTTCAATCTCTTTTATGAGTGGAATGAAACAAATGCTCAATTGTCTATGTTCTTTTTTTTCTTTTTAGGTTGTGCCAGAGAAAACAAAGGAAAGCCCAGGTGGACCATGGGAATTTGTTGGCTTGTTGCCACTTTTTGATCCCCCAAGACATGACAGTGCCGAAACCATTCGTAGGGCTTTGAATCTCGGTGTTAATGTCAAGATGATCACTGGTAATTATGCTTACTCATTGATCTGGTCGAGTGAGAACTATAGACCCTTACATTGTCCCTCTTAACATTCTCTTGGATGACTTATGTGACCAGGTGACCAACTTGCTATTGGTAAGGAAACTGGTCGCAGACTTGGAATGGGAACAAACATGTATCCGTCTTCGGCTCTTCTTGGTACCCACAAGGACGCTAACCTTGCATCCATTCCTGTTGAGGAGTTGATTGAAAAGGCTGATGGGTTTGCCGGAGTCTTCCCAGGTTATTATTTACTTATCTATCTGTTGAGGAATTGCAAAGGTGCTTATGTTAGATCTAAGCTTCTTTTTCACTTATTGCAGAGCACAAATACGAGATTGTGAAAAAGTTGCAGGAGAGGAAGCATATTGTTGGAATGACTGGTGATGGTGTCAATGATGCTCCTGCTTTGAAGAAAGCTGATATTGGTATTGCTGTGGCTGATGCTACGGATGCTGCTAGGGGTGCTTCAGATATCGTCCTCACTGAGCCTGGGCTCAGCGTTATTATCAGTGCAGTCCTCACCAGCAGAGCTATTTTCCAGAGGATGAAGAACTATACCATTTATGCAGTTTCAATCACAATCCGTATCGTGTTTGGTTTCATGCTTATTGCTCTGATTTGGGAATTTGACTTCTCAGCATTCATGGTTCTTATCATTGCCATTCTTAACGATGGTGAGCAATGCCTGTTCCGTTGTAAAAGTCACACACTCTTATTTTTCGTAACAGTTTACTTATACCTTGTGGTGTTATGTGTTGCCTTAGGTACCATCATGACAATCTCAAAGGACAGAGTGAAGCCATCTCCCACACCTGATAGCTGGAAACTTAAAGAAATTTTTGCTACTGGAGTTGTGCTTGGAGGCTACCAAGCCATCATGACTGTCATTTTCTTCTGGGCGGCACACAAGACCGACTTTTTCTCGGTATATATAAATCGAGCCTGATTAATTCACTTTTATCAGTTTATACCTGGGTCCCTGTGGTTATATGTCTTCTTGGCTAATGTTCTAACTTTCACTTTGGATGCACAGGATACATTTGGTGTGAGGTCCATTAGGGACAATAACCACGAGTTAATGGGTGCGGTGTATCTACAAGTTAGTATCATTAGTCAAGCTCTTATCTTCGTCACAAGATCAAGGAGTTGGTCATTTGTTGAACGTCCTGGTGCATTGCTGATGATTGCTTTCCTCATTGCACAACTGGTAAGATCATCAAAACTCTACATTTTGAGGGATTTCTTATGACATAAAAGAGGTCCTCAACGAAACCTGTTTGATTAATTTGTTTCTTCCAAATGTAGATTGCTACTTTGATTGCGGTTTACGCCAACTGGCAATTTGCAAAGATCAGGGGTATTGGATGGGGATGGGCTGGAGTGATATGGCTATACAGTATTGTCACATACTTCCCACAAGACGTTTTCAAGTTTGCCATTCGATACATCTTGAGTGGAAAGGCTTGGCTCAACCTGTTTGAGAACAAGACAGCTTTCACGATGAAGAAAGATTACGGAAAAGAAGAAAGAGAGGCTCAATGGGCACTTGCTCAGAGGACACTTCACGGTTTGCAGCCAAAAGAAGCTGTTAACATCTTCCCTGAGAAAGGAAGTTACAGAGAATTGTCCGAGATCGCAGAGCAAGCCAAGAGAAGAGCTGAGATCGCTAGGTAAATAAACTCGATCTCAACTTGAACTTTCACCGATTTTTTCATATTGGGAATTAGACACTAATTGAATGTTTAATACATGTTAACAACAGGCTTAGGGAGCTACTCACACTCAAGGGACATGTTGAATCAGTAGTGAAGCTAAAGGGTTTGGACATTGAAACTCCAAGTCACTACACTGTCTAGTCACACCAAAAGACCGAACATATGATTGGTCTTCTTCTTCTTCTTGTTTTTGTCTTCACCACATCTTAAGGTTATTGTTTACATAGGGAGAGATCTTTGTTTATTGTCATAACTCTTCCCAAATCTTATTGTTAGTGTTCTTGTTTCTCCGATATGTACCTCTTTAGAAACAAGGCATGCCTTTGTGTTTGGCACTTGACACACACATACTCTCTTCTTTGCTCTTATTCCATGAGCCTATGTAATCGTAATCGTAATCTTCTTCTACTTAATCCAATTTTTAGCTTTCTATTTTCAATTTGCTTAATTACTTTTATAAAAAAGCGTCAAATAAACCAAAACAAACTATAGTTATTGTGGACCTTGATGTTATAACTACACATAGGGACAACAAAACAAACAAGTTGCAATTTAAAATGGAAACAAGTCGAGGGAAAAAGAGAAATGTTCCAAAATAAGTTTTTCTTTTTACTGAAACCAAAAATCAATTAAACAATAATATCGACCAGTATAAATCCCATTTAAAAAACATGACATGAGGACAAGTTGTGTAAGTAGTACGGCTAGAATCTTAAAGAGAAATAGAGATTTGGGTGAGTGCGAGTGAATTTGAGACACGTGCAAAGATATTGATGATGGCTTCAAATAAAATATTATAATTTGCATAGTTTACAATTTTACATTATGTCACTGACTTTCCTCCTTTTTAGATATTCAGTATTTAGATATTTTTTCAATTATTTTCTTCTTCATATTTCTCGGATGTTTTAAAAATAATATTACAACTCTTAATTTGCTTTATCTTTCTATGTTTTGGCCTTTTTTTTTAATCTTTGTTTCCCTTCAACAAGGTTTAGATTGTGAAGATTTTATAGTTTATCAGATCATTTTCAGTGGTTTCCCTCATTTTCTTCATCAAAATAAGGTGGTATTAAAATGAAAAAGAGTTTTGCTCCAATAGTTATCTTCATTTTCTCCTCATTTTAATGTATATAATTACAGATGGGGTTTTCCTCATTTTTTGATGTTTTTTTCTTTAAATGAAGAACCATTGGAGATGTCCTCAGCTTCGACTACAAATATTTGTGAGTCCGTCGGCTTAGCTTTCAGGATAATTCTTGTTAACCGCATGTTTTTGCATGTTCTTACAAGTTAATTGTTAATATATATTTTAGATGACAAAAAGGTCTTACTTTGTTGTACTTATATACTTACATATATAGACCTATATATTACGTATAATTGAAGACTTGTAAATTTTTGTGAATAAATATGATTATTCAAATTGTTTTGACTCGACTAGAAAAACAATACATTAATAAATTAAATATACACAAATTTTGTCAGCTTAAATAATTATTAGAATATTAAAGTTTGGAGATTTGCACACAACATTAAAATAATTAACTATAAGGAAAAAGAGAAAAATATATAAGGATTTGATATGAGCAACACATCGTCCATTTGGCTTCACAACCAAACCAACAATATATCTTTTAAGCTAAACTTATACTATTATTAATTAACGGTTGGTATTTTAGTTATACCGTTAACCATAATTAAATAAGAGAAGAAAAGAGAAGCACTAAAATACATAACTCTGTTGCTCTTAAAGAAACGAGAGAAAAAAGCACACATATAAGTTTAGCTTTAAGAACAAAACATAAAAACATAAAAACAAACTATAAATTACACACTTAAACTAAAACTCAAGTAGATTCTTGAACAATCGACTTGAGAGCAATCGTCTGGAACTCAAGACACTTAATGTAATTGCCAATCTCACTCAACATTTCTTCCACATTCATCTCTTCTCCACCCGGCAAAAGCTTTTGCAATTCCTTCAGTCTCTTCTCTATCTCTCCTTCTTCGTCTTCTCCTTCTTCTTTATGTCGATTAGGAGAAGAAGAACTAGTAGTAGTGGTTGGACTCTTCGAGGATGATGATAGCTTTTCTAGCAAGAAACGGCTCCATGCAAATTCTTGAGCAGACAAAGCCAAAGCCATGTCTACTTCATGCTTCACGTTTTGTGAAGAAGAGGCCTTGTTCATGTTGAGCTTCTTGAGTGCAGGAACCAAGTGGCTTGTGTATTTCTTCGTGAAAATTGCGGTAGGATTCTTGTTTGGTTCAAGAGAAAATACTCGTTTCTTCTTGTTTATGTTTTGCCTCTCCATATGAGAAAATTGTTTTTGATGAAAAGGAAAGTCTACAAGGGAGAAAGTTACATCTATAGCAAGCTTAGAATATGAAAGAGATAGATAGAGAGAGAGAGGTGAGTGGGTCCTACGTTTGTTTGTATGTAACAAGGGAGGATGATATATAGAAGTAATGTAGTAGAACTTATTTTTGAAATTAATTTTCTTTCTATACATAAATGAGGTAATATGTTTGAGAGTGTGCTATTACGGTTTCTGTTTATGTATGAATAAATAAAGGAAGAAAATGAAAATGAAAAGGAATAAGAAGAAGGGAATAATAATGGGTGAGGGAAGAAAAAACACATGGAGTCACATGCAAGAGCTCTAATTTGGCTGCATCACAACTACCCCTAAAAGAGGTGCTTTGAGAGTCCATCTTACCATGTGGCTCCATTCCAAGAACAAGACATCAATACAAACCCCACCTTCTCTAAATGCTTTCACATGTTCCTCTCCTCCTTATAAGTCATAACCTCTCTCTCTCTCTCTCTCTGTGTGTGTATATTATACATATGCATGTGTATGTGTCGTTGGATTTACTTATCTAAAAATCAATCTATGTCATTTATACCAATATTAAGATAAGCTAGATCTCCCTCATGTACCATTTGACCATTTTCTTTTATGCAGGTGTGATGAATTTTGTTTCACTAACAACTTCTTTGCAATCTTTGGATGCAGATGGTAAAGTATAAATAATTGATTATCATTAGTGGTAGTTCAATCTGTTATCTGAGGTTACAAAACATCAGAAATATCCGAAGTCGACTGTTATTGGCTATTGCAAAGGTGTATCCCAGACATTATGAAGATTAAAATCCAATGGATCAAATTTTCTAGATATACATATATAGTTAAAATACAATATATATATTGGTACGGACTGGTAACATTGTAAGTTGGTGTTACAAACACCTCTTGTGTAACTAATAAGTGAGATGATAAAAAGATAGCTTACAAGATGCATCTCCAACTTCACTTTATTTTTTTACTCTACAATAGAGTTTAGAGTAAGATCCTCTCCAATCCAACTCTACTTCCACCTTTAAAATAGAGGAATGCTAGTTTTTACTCTATATTAAAGCATTTCCAATCCATCTCTATTTTTTTTCTTCAACTCTATTTTAGAATAAAATCTACTCCAAACCATTTCTATTTCCTTATAAAAAAGAAAGTTAGTGTTCTTCTATGTTTAGAGACAAAATGGAAATTGCTATTTTTTACTCTCAAAAATAGCAATTCTTCTAAAATAGAAATATTTTGGAGAAGAAATATAAGAATGCTATATTTTCTTTATAGTTAAAAGTAGATAAATATATTGCAGATAGTCTTCGAGAAAAAATAGAATAAATAACATTCTTTTAAAATAAAGCAAATACGTTGGAGAGAAAATAGAGGAACAGTAGAAATATATTGGAGATATGGGGTAGTTTAACACAATTATCTTTTATCACTATTTTTACGACTTCAAACTATAAGATTATCTTGTACCGCTATCTCGTGTCATCAAAAGAATTATACCGTTTTGTGACTTTCTTGTGTTACCAATCCGACTCATTATATAAAACATGTTTTTAATGAACTGCATTATTCATTATTATTATTTTGACTATATACAGGACAATCTTTAAACAAAATGCATATCAAAAAAATGTATATATTTAAATAAAATGTCTAAGAAATATCCATAACTACTAAACATGGGCGGTTGAGACATTACAAGTTGTCTCTTAATCATAGTGCTTAATACACATAACTAGCTTTTGATGTTAACAGCAAAAACTGAAATGGTCTCTTATTGCTTTTGTTGTGTTCTTCATCTTACCACACAAAAAGTCAAGGGCTAGTAGATTATTAATTAATGCAGTAAGGAATTTGCTTCTCTTTTGTATAGTATATATTATTTTGTTAGAATGTGATGTTTTATCTCTTTAATATATTTCAATGCAACTATGCAAGGCCATTATCTTTGATTAAACGTGCAAAACATGTCTTAGTTTACGGTAGCCGTCTAGATGCAACTAATACTTTTATTCAAGCATATATAGAGAAATATTCAACTATATCGAAATCAAAATAGATATTAGTTTTTTTCTTTTTGCAAAAGTATAGGAACTTTGTAGTATTTGAAAACAAAACAAATGAAATCAATCAAAAGGAAAAACAATGAATAGAAATGTGAAAGAAAAATATAAGAAACTTGAGCAAAGTCCATGATGATTGATGAATATTAGTTTATCACACTTTAGCACTTGTATATATCAACATTACCGATCCTTAAATCAGAAGAGTATTGAATTAGGAATTAGTTAGTTGTTCTAAGGTTATGCACTTCTAATTCAAATTTAATTGACAATGAGTAGATTAGACCATTTCCTTTATATATTTTTGAAGATTTCATCTCACCACCGATGTGAGATATTCTTTACAAATAACTCCGAGATGATATATATATGTATTCTAACAACTCATCTCATAACTCTATTATACGATTAGTTGCTGATTAGATTGATCAAACAGATTTTGGATCATATCGATTTCATATTGGACTGATCATGCAATTTTGATTCGGGTGGAACAACATGTGTTCAGACTATGATACTATACTAAATTTCCAGGGTTTCCAATTCGAATATAATTGGCAATCAAATAGAGGGGATTAGTTGATATCCTTTATATATCGATAAAAATTCCATCTTACTTCTACGGGAAGATATTATTCACAATGTACTTCACACTTTTTAACTTAATTTTTCATGTTAATAAGTTATTTATTATAAAATTATAATGGACGCATACCAAATTACCAATAAACTCATATCTATTGTAACATTGAACAATAATGCATATTCTCATGAAAATTAACTGGAATTTTTCGTAATGGCTTTCCACCTTTGACTATTTTGGTAATCCACGTTGAAAATTTGACAGAAATAATGTAAAATTCTTTCCAATCACACCATCAAGCTAGATAGCTAGGTGAAAACAGGTTCCTAACTATTGATCAATATTCAATAATATATCTATTTAAAATGTATAAGAAAATTTAATGAATACAAACAACCAATGCCAATATTATTTAAATACAGAACTATTTTGTCTCTATGAACCACACAAAGAAGTCGTACGAAACTGTCAGAAAATTTGTACAAACTCTGTGGAGATTGGTATCGAATATTGTAAATGGCATGTTATGACTTGTGGTGCTGTTCTTTAATTTTGTTTTCATTTACATATAAATTTTAATTTTTAACTAGTTAAACGGATGAAATAAAAATGTAAGCAATAATAAGAATATATAAAAAGTGGACCCAGATAGAGGAGAAAAAGATATGGCTTGGATTGGGATTTGGGAGGGACACATCTCATGCGGGTTTGAATTCGAGTGTTTTGTTTGTATGCATGATTTGGAGCTATTTTCACAAATGTCCCCACGTGCACTCACTTAAACACTTTCTACACACTTTCGTGTTTTGAGAAATTATTGTAAAAAAAAACTTGTCTACATATACATCTCAATAGTAATGTTCCTTCTTGGTGATCAAATTTATAGGCTTTGGTATGTTCTAGATGTTAAATATAAAAGTTAACTTTGAAAATGAGGTGAAATATATTATTTTGTGCTTAATGGCGACATATAATACGAAAATAGTAACCTAAAAAGATACTGCTTTCATACTAATTTTGGTCGATTACATAATATACTTTTAAAAATGAGAAGAGATGATTAAAAAAACCTAAAAAACTAGATTACCATTCATATTACTGTTTGATTATTTACCAACCATATTTTTTTTGAATTTTTTTACCAACCATCTTACCACATGTGTTTATCATATCAAAACTTGTTTTGAAGATCGGAGTTTTGATGCTCTAGTGGTAGGTAGTGCAACTCTCTAAGAAAATAATTACGTTCTATTTTTGTTCGAATTATTTTGGAGATGAAAATGGTTATTTTTCACATGGGAGCATCAATAATGTTGGTTGGGTCTAAACGAAAAAATCCTGGACTTCTTTGATTCA
Source organism: Arabis alpina (assembly GCA_900128785.1). Lineage (NCBI taxonomy): Eukaryota > Viridiplantae > Streptophyta > Magnoliopsida > Brassicales > Brassicaceae > Arabis > Arabis alpina. The sequence goes on from LT669794.1 coordinate 13,441,784, forward strand.
AAGAAAATGGATGTTTTTTAGCTACCTTAAGTGGTTTTCGATTAGCTAGTTTTCAATGTGTGAAACTAGCTAGTTTTCAATGTGTGAAACTAATCACTGAATGATAAAACAAGATAAAATATCTAACTGCAACAAGAAAATATATTTTGCAGCATTTGACATTGTATATATGTATATTTTTTTTGACGTGAATCTTTATTTTTTTTGTTAAAGGGTTTTCAACTAGAATCTTTATATATAAAACTATTTGGCAGTACAAATAATAATGTAATAAAAAATTAAGAAGAGGACAAGGAAAACGCAGTAAAGATTTCCTTGTATTTGGTAGGAATTGCAACTACGAGTCTCATCATCCTCCACATCTTTTTTTTTTTTTTTTTTTTGTTCCTTCTCCTTTTCCTCATTTTATTTGGTTTTACTTAACTTTTATTTATTTTTAGGGAGACTTACTAGAACAACCTTCTTAGATTTGGGTCTAACTCAAACAACCTTCTTAGATTTTAATTACTGGGGCTATTTTCGAGTCCGTTTTACCATTTTTCCTTTGATAACAAAAAACGTATTTACGAAAATGCCATTAATGAAACGCGCCGCGTAGGCGCGAAAGTTTCCCGCCTAAAAAAATAAGTCTACCGTTATGTGATGGTAGACTTATTTGAGTTCTAGTAGACTTATTTTTTTGTCCGTAGACTTATTTGAGGAGCGGTAGACTTATTTTTGAGCGGTAGACTTATTGTGTCTCCTTTGGTGGTAGACTTATTTCCGAACGGTAGACTTATTTTCTCTGCGGTAGACTTATTTTCCCATAGCGGTAGACTTATTTTTTGCGGTAGACTTTTTCTTCGAATGGTAGATTTATTTCCGTAGACTTATTTTCAACGGTAGATTTATTTTTCTTCGATGGTAGATTTATTTTGACTGGTAGATTTGTTTCCTTTGGTGGTAGATTTTTAGTCATAGTGACGGTAGATTTATAGTGACGGTAGACTTATTTTAGTACCGGTAGACTTATAGTGTGCGGTACACTTTTTATCGTGGTGGTAGATTTATTTTGTGTTTAGTTGTGGTAGACTTATTGTAGTAGTGGTAGACTTATAGTTAGCGGTAGACTTATTTCGTATTTTCGGTCAACGAAACCAACCGTTGACTGGTAGACTTATTTTTTTAGGATCAATGGTGGTAGACTTATGCGTTTTTAGCGATAGAAGCGGTAGATTTATTTTTACCCAGGTCTAGTGATGGTAAACTTTTTATCAAACTTAGTGACGGTAGACTTTTTTTCACATTAGACATTTGGTAGACTTATTTGTGATAGCGGTAGACTTATTGTACTTGGTGGTAGACTTATTTGTGATAGCGGTAGACTTATTGTACTTGGTGGTCGACTTATTTCCTGTTTAGGAATTTATAGTGGTGGTAGACTTATTTTCGAACTTAGTGACGGTAGACCTATTTGTGATAGCGGTAGACTTATTGTACTTGGTGGTAGACTTATTTCCTGTTTAGGAATTAATAGTGGTGGTAGACTTATTTTCGAACTTAGTGACGGTAGACCTATATGTGATAGCGGTAGACTTATAGTACTTGGTGGTAGACTTATTTCCTGTTTACGAATTTATAGTGGTGGTAGACTTATTTTCGAACTTAGTGACGGTAGACCTATTTGTGATAGCGGTACACTTATTGTACTTGGTGGTAGACTTATTTCCTGTTTAAGAATTTATAGTGGTGGTAGACTTATTTTTGAACAGTGACGGTATACCTATATGTGATAGCGGTAGACTTATAGTACTTGGTGGTAGACTTATTTCCTGTTTACGAATTTATAGTGGTGGTAGACTTATTTTCGAACTTAGTGACGGTAGACCTATTTGTGATAGCGGTAGACTTATTGTACTTGGTGGTAGACTTATTGCCTGTTTAGGAATTTATGTGGTGGTAGACTTATTTTGGTAGGTGGTAGAGTTAGTTGCAGGGAACGGGAAATGTCGATTTTACCCTTTAAAAATAGACAAATTTGCACGAAAAACCTGCAACAATGGTGATGAACTAGGGTTTACAGCCGCATAGGTTTGATCTTTGCGTAGCGATTTTTTGAACTTTCCTTGTTTTCTAAAGTTCTTTTCGAACGAGTGAACCTCTTGGAGTGAACTTGAACGAGGTCGAATGGAACAAATTGTTCTTGTCTGTGGTAGATGGAGTTTTTCGAAGAATGGATGGGTGTTCGGGGTTGACAACTCAAAAGGTGGTAGAGTTCTTGGGTTAGATCATGCAACCTCGTTCAACAATTTCCTTTGAATGGTGTATGAAGATTTCGGCGTCGATGAACAAATTTTTGAGGTAAAATTGAGTTACCTGTTACCAAGCTTAGCTCTAGATACACCACCGATTTTCGTTGCAAATTCAAGATAGTTCAAGAGTTTTGTACAACAATATAAGAAGAAAATGATTCGTCTATGCGTCGAGATTAGTGAAAAAGAAAAAAAACAGTTTAAAAGAGAGAGAAGTGGATGCAAGAAGGGAGAAACTATAGATGAAGATGATGAAGATGATGATTGTAGATTTGACTATTGCGACGATTCAGACGGTGCAAGCTCAGACGATGATGAATACGGGAGGCGTGGTAGACTTTCAGATGATGACGACGACACCGCCATGGAAACTCTACCACCGAAGAAAAGGGGTCTAGAATCGATTCCAGATGGCGTGAAGTTAGAAATGAGGTCGGTAGACTTAGCGGTTGGGCAACGTTATGCCACAAAGGAGGACTTGGAGAGGAGATTGGAGATTATTTCTGTTGCACGTAAGTTTGACTTTAACGTCGGACACACAACTCCAACGTTGTTGACGGTTAGTTGTTGGGTGGAAGGATGTACGTGGAGGGTTCGTGCTTCAACTTTTGGAGACAGTCCCAGTTTCCATATCAAGACTTATAATGGAAACCACTCTTGTTCTGTGACTGAGCGTTCAACCCGTGCTCGTAAAGCAACGTATCAGGTGTTAGGTCATCTCTACAAAGATTTCATTGGTGGTGTTGGACCAACAGTCTTGCCAAGTCATGTTGCCGATGCTATAACGAAACGTTTCAGAATAAAGGTACTTTAAACGATGGTAGACTTATTTTCTGTTTGATGGTAGACTTATTTTCTGTTTGATGGTAGACTTAATTTCTTTTGATGGTAGACTTATTTTTGTTTGATGGTAGACTTATTTTTGTTTGATGGTAGACTTATTTTCTTTTGATGGTAGACTTATTTTCGTTTGATGGTAGAGTTATTTTCGTTTGATGGTAGACTTATTTTCTGTTTGATGGTAGACTTATTTTCTGTTTGATGGTAGACTTATTTTCGTTTGATGGTAGACTTATTTTCTGTTTGATGGTAGACTTATTTTCGTTTGATGGTAGACTTATTTTCGTTCGATGGTAGACTTATTTTCTGTTTGATGGTAGACTTATTTTCCTTTGATGGTAGACTTATTTTCTGTTTGATGGTAGACGTTTCTGTTTGACGGTAGACTTATTTTCTGTTTGATTGTCACAGGTAGAGTATTGGAAAGCCCATCGAGCATTAAAGTATGCAAGGCAATTGGTTAGAGGAAGCGCTGAGAATGGGTACGAAGAACTTCTCACGTACTTATACATGATTAGGAGAGCTAATCCAGGGACACTTATAAAGCTGGAAGTCGATGGTGAAAATAGGTTCAAGTTTTTTTTCCTTGCATTTGGCGCAAGCATACATGGTTTCAAGTATATGAGGAAGGTAGTTGTGGTGGATGGGACATATTTGAAAGGTAAGTACAAAGGTACTTTACTGATTGCCACGACACAAGATGGCAATTTTAACATATTTCCTATTGCTTTCAGTGTTGTTGATACTGAGAATGATGAGTCTTGGGAGTGGTTCTTTAGACAGTTAAGCCGAGTAATCGCAGATGATGAAGGTCTTGCGATTATCTCAGATAGGCATAGATCAATATCGAAGGCGATTGGGAAGGTATACCCGCGTGCTTCTCGTGGTATTTGCACATATCATCTGCATAAAAACATTTTGCTGAAATTCAAAGGTGGAGAATCATTCGGACTAGTGAAGAAGGCAGCGAAGGCATATAGACTTCAAGAGTTTAATGAGTTATTTGGGCAGATTGAGGCTTTGTATCCTGCTCTTCATACTTATTTAGAGGGAGCCGATGTTCGTTTATGGACTCGTGTGCATTTTCCCGGTCATAGATACAACTTCCTGACAAGCAACATAGCGGAATCTATTAATAAGGTCCTATCTCCTGCGCGCGGGTATCCAATAGTGGAACTTCTGGATACTATTAGGTCGATGTTGACAAGGTGGTTTGCTACAAGAAGGAAAAAAGCAAGTTTAATGACCACAACCTTGACCACTGCGGTGGAAAAACAGCTTCAGGTAAAATATTTGTTATGGTAGATTTAATAAGCATATGGTAAAGTAGATTTAATAGGCATGTTATGGTTAATTTATAGACAACTGAGGGTAGATTAATACTTGTTTGTCTTTTTTGTAAACAGGATAGGGTTGAGAACGCCAAGCTTTGGACTGTGCAAGAGATAAATGACAACGAAATAGAAGTAACGTTGGGGTCATCATTGCATGTGGTGAATCTGACATCAAATAGTTGTACTTGCAAAAGGTTTGACAATGATAGAATTCCTTGTGTTCATGCCATTGCAGCAGCGGAAACAGTGAAGAAGTCACTGATCGGCCTTGCACATCCCTACTTCCATACAAAGAACTTGTTCAAGGGTTACTCAAAAAGTATTATGCCACGAGATATTGCGTTTCCAGCGCCAGAAATTGTGGCAACAAAAGTCTGTAAACCTCCGGTTGTGCGGGAACCACCAGGTAGGCCAAGACTTTCCCGGATTAAAAGTGCTTTAGAAATAGCCATGGCTCGGAAACGAACTAGGAAAGAACCCAAGTGCTCAAACTGTCTTCATCATGGTCACAATCGAGCGACTGCAAAGCCTAATCACGTATGTTATGTTATGTAATTTGATTAAAATTACTTTCTCTTTTTGTAAGGTACTTTAATGGTTGCGAAACACATAGGAAACAGAAAATAAGTCTACCATCGAACAACAATAAGTCTACCATCAAACAGAAAATACGTCTACCAATATACGAAAATAAGTCTACCATCAAACAGAAAATAAGTCTACCATCAAAGAAAAATAAGTCTACCATCAAAGGAAAATAAGTCTACCATCAAACAGAAAATAAGTCTACCATCAAAGGAAAATAAGTCTACCATCAAACAAAAATAAGTCTACCATCGAACAACAATAAGTCTACCATCAAACAAAAAATAAGTCTACCATCAAAGGAAAATAAGTATACCATCAAAGGAAAATAAGTCTACCATCAAACAGAAAATAAGTCTACCATCAAACAGAAAATAAGTCTACCATCAAACAGAAAATAAGTCTACCATCAAATGAAAATAAGTCTACCATCAAAGGAAAATAAGTCTACCATCAAAGGAAAATAAGTCTACCATCAAACAACAATAAGTCTACCATCAAACAGAAAATGGTCTGATTGAAGGTTTACCATACCATCAAATGGAATTAAGTCTGAAAATGTTGTCAATACGTTTTCGCTACAGAAGTCTACCAAACTTTCGAAGGACCACCAAATCTACTCCAATGGTGATATTAAACATGGTCCTTCGAAAGTATGCAAAATATCCAATAAGTGTACTACCAAATGAAAATAAATCTACCACTACATACACAAAAGTCTATGACTACATACACAAAAGTCTACCATGACGTTAAATCCGACTATCCTGAATCTGTCTATAACGGAACTTTGTCGTCTGGATTAGTGCGTGGGTTTGGGTCGGAGACTTGTACGGCCAGGTCAATAAATGGTGCCTCCTCCAGGATATCAGCCGCAAGTTTTAGACAAATAGCAGCCACAGTTGCATCGCAAATCCCATCCATTGTATGTCCTAGAGCTAGACACTCTAAGAATTTCACAGTGTAGACACCACAGTCACCTGATTGGATGTTTTGGGGTACGTTTGATTTTTTCCTGTATAATTGAAACGCAGCCTCACTCATCCCCTTCCTTTTTTCAGGTGCTGCAGCAGCTTTAAGCAACTTAGGAATCATCTTCGTGTATGGTCTGCATGACTCGGCCACAACGTCGTCCTCGTAACCCGAGATGATGCTATCGTAACATTTGACATTCCTGTTAACTAGGTCTATCACAAGACCCACCCAATGGAAGTCGTTGATATTATGAGCTATGTACAATTTATCAACATCCGTTACCCATTTCTTGTGGGTTGGAAAAAACGTGGGAGTTAGGCCATTGTACATGTTGAAATACCCCTCGCCGAATAAAAAGGTCTTCTCTTTACCTTTGAAGTCCCTTTTGTACTCCTGACACCAAAGATTCCCAAATATCGGATCCAGAAAGGCTATCCTTTCACTGGTAAAAGGGGTAGGACGTTGCATAGCCCTTTTTCGCAACATGTTCATTGCAGCCCCCATTTGCTGCAAAATAATTAAACCAAAAGTAAATAAACCTGGCACGAAAATTATAGATAAGTCTACCATCGAACAACAATAAGTCTACCATCAAACACAAAATAAGTCTACCATCGAACACCAATAAGTCTACCATCAAACGTAAATAAGTCTACCATCGAAGGAAAATAAGTCTACCATCAAACAGAAAATAAGTCTACCATCAAAGGAAAATAAGTCTACCGTCAAACCAAAATAAGTCTACCATCAAAGGAAAATAAGTCTACCATCAAACAGAAAATAAGTCTACCATCAAAGGAAAATAAGTCTACCATCAAACAGAAAATAAGCCTACCATCAAAGGAAAATAAGTCTACCATCAAAGGAAAATAAGTCTACCATCTAACAGAAAATAAGTCTACCATCAAACAGAAAATAAGTCTACCATCAAATGAAAATAAATCTACAATCAAAAATAAGGCAGTAGTAGATTTATTTACCTCACTATTTATCCATCCATATCGAGTGTGTGGCCTCATTTCTTTAGCTGTCATAATTCCCAAATAGAACTCCACTATTGGCAGCGTGTTTTCAAATGGGTTGTCTCTGACATAGAACCATATGTCAAATGGTTAGAAAGATGAAATTTTTGGTGCATTGAATAAGACGTTTCTATTAAAATGACTATTAAAAGGAGAAATGACTTACAAATCTTGATTCACGTAGTCAATCAACTTTTCCTCCCTATGCTGGTCCACCGGCTCAAAAGGATTGTAGACAGCGGAAGAAGGTACTGTACCAGCCATGATTCGTACGGTCCCAGAGTGTCCTATGAATGGGGACTTCTGAGACGGAGCAAGATTTTTATTGCGACCTACGGGGGGGCCTCCAAATCATCTTTGTCTGACAACTTTGTAATAGCATCGAAAGCAGTGGTCAGTGCATCATTGACCTGCTTCGCCTTTATATCATCATCATCATCAGATGATGTTGAGTACGCGTAATGCATCATTTTGCGCCGACTAGGAGGTGTAACAAAATCAGAATCAGATCTTTCCTTCTCTTTCACAGCATCAGCAATAGCATCTTTTGTCTACAAGTTAAGGATTGAGTCAAATAGAAGTAAGATAACAACTGTAATCAATCCATAGCGATGACTCACAACAACGATAAATGTCCCAATAAGTCTACCACTAAGTACAAATAAGTCTACCATCAAACAGAAAATAAGTCTACCACTAAGTACAAATAAGTCTACCATCAAACAAAAATAAGTCTACCATCAAACAGAAAATAAGTCTACCATCTAACGAAAACAAGTCTACCATCAAACAAAAATAAGTCTACCATAAAACAGAAATAAGTCTACCATCAAACACAAAATAAGTCTACCGTCAAACCAAAATAAGTCTACCATCAAATGAAAATAAGTCATCTATATACGTACCAGATCGTGGATTTCGACACAGTCAACTCCTTTCTTCCTTTTAACCGCTGTAGATTCTGTCTCCTTCTCTTTAAACGTTAATCTTTTACTCTACAGCTCCAAACAATGTATAAGGAATGAGTCAAATTGAAATAAGAAAATTTGTTGAAAATCAAACTACAAAGGAGAATTACTTCCCACCTTCAAACGAAAATAAGTCTACCATCAAACGAAAATAAGTCTACCATCAAACAGAAAATAAGTCTACCATCAAACGAAAATAAGTCTACCATCAAACGAAAATAAGTCTACCATCAAACAGAAATAAGTCTACCATCAAACGAAAATAAGTCTACCATCAAACGAAAATAAGTCTACCATCAAACAGAAAATAAGTCTACCACTAAGTACAAATAAGTCTACCATCAAACAAAAATAAGTCTACCATCAAACAGAAAATAAGTCTACCATCTAACGAAAATAAGTCTACCATCAAACAAAAATAAGTCTACCATAAAACAGAAATAAGTCTACCATCAAACACAAAATAAGTCTACCGTCAAACCAAAATAAGTCTACCATCAAATGAAAATAAGTCATCTATATACGTACCAGATCGTGGATTTCGACACAGTCAACTCCTTTCTTCCTTTTAACCGCTGTAGATTCTGTCTCCTTCTCTTTAAACGTTAATCTTTTACTCTACAACTCCAAACAATGTATAAGGAATGAGTCAAATTGAAATAAGAAAATTTGTTGAAAATCAAACTACAAAGGAGAATTACTTCCCACCTTCAAACGAAAATAAGTCTACCATCAAACGAAAATAAGTCTACCATCAAACAGAAAATAAGTCTACCATCAAACGAAAATAAGTCTACCATCAAACGAAAATAAGTCTACCATCAAACAGAAATAAGTCTACCATCAAACGAAAATAAGTCTACCATCAAACGAAAATAAGTCTACCATCAAACAGAAAATAAGTCTACCATCAAACAGAAAATAAGTCTACCATCAAACGAAAATAACTCTACCATCAAACGAAAATAAGTCTACCATCAAAAGAAAATAAGTCTACCATCAAACATAAACTAAGTCTACCATCAAACAGAAAATAAGTCTACCATCAAACACAAAATAAGTCTACCATCAAACGAAAATAAGTCATCTATATACGTACCAGATTGTGGATTTCGACACACTCAGCTCCTTTCTTCCTTTTAGCCGCTGTAGATTCCGTCTCCTTCTCTTTAAACGTTAATCTTTTACTCTACAGTTCCGAACAATGTATAAGGAATGAATCGAATGGAAGTAAGAAAATTTGTTGAAAATCAAACTACAAAGGAGAATTACTTCCCACCTTCTTTTTAGCTTCAACCTTCTCCAAGGCTGTTAAAGGTTTGCTTTTCTGCACAGGTGCCACAGATTTGCTTTTCCCTTTCCGCTGGTCACTTCGTGTAGCCTTTTCATCCGGCTTTCTAACTACACGGCTAACCTCCAAATTTGTTTTTGTTGTTGGTTGTTGTTCCATCCAAGACTGGTAAGAAAAGTAGAGGAAAAATGTTCAAACAACTCTATAAGTTCATATAAGTCTACCATAACACAGTAATAAATCTACCACGCCTTAACATAGAAGTTCAGGAAAACAAGAAAATAATTCTAAAACATGGTTCCCATATATCTACCATCGCCTTAGAAAAGACTCTTACGTACCAGATCATCCTCCTCCACAAATGCATCTCCGCCATCTCCCGTGTTTGAGTGTTCATATACCGCAGCTTTCAAGACATTCCCTTTTCCCTCTAGAGATGTAAGCCTAGTATCAAAGTTGATAATTGTGCTCGCCATTCCCTGAAGGAGCTTAAGCACTTCAGCAATATCTCCACCTTCGGTCTCCTTCTTTTTCTTTAGTTTCGGAATGTTTTTTATTTGGTTAGCCAAATCGCATTCCTCTTCCCTATCCTCTTCAGATCGCATCTTCCTTTTCCCATACTTCACCTTCTCCTTCTCCTTCTTTTTCTCTTTCTTTTCAGCCGGAGAGTCATCCTCATCCTCATTTTCTTCAACAAAAATCTTAGCCTTGATCTTCTTGCTCTTTTTTATCTTCTTTTTCTTTTCAACAGGAGAGTCATCCTCATCCTCATCATCATCCTCATCCTCACTTTCCTCAACCACCTTAGCCTTGTTCTTCTTTTTCTTAGAACCCGGAGAGTCATCCTTAGTCTTACTCTTCTTTTTCTTAGAAACCGGAGCATCTAACTCCCAAAAATCTTCATCCATGCATCCACCAAGAATGTCCCGGATCATGTTATTAAGTTTGAAATCTTCTGCATTAATCCATGTAGGGTAAATGAATTCGAGAGGCTTCACCACTAAGTGTCTGATACAAACCTATAAAGAACATTATTACAAAAACAAAGAAAGAGATTATTAATAAAAGTCTACCATCAAAGAGCTAAAAAGTCTACCAGCAAATGAAAATAAGTCTACCATCAAACAGATAAATAAGTCTACCATCAAAGAGCTAAAAAGTCTACCATCAAAGAGCTAAAAAGTCTACCATCAAATGAAAATAAGTCTACCATCAAAGAGCTAAAAAGTCTACCATCAAAAAGCTAAAAAGTCTACCATCAAAGAGCTAATAAGTCTACCATCAAATAGCTAATAAGTCTACCATCAAATAGCTAATAAGTCTACCATCAAACAAAAATAAGTCTACCATCAAATAAAAATAAGTCTACCATCAAACAGACAGTAAGTCTACCATCAAACAAAAATAAGTCAACCATCAAACAGAAAATAAGTCTACCATCAAACGAAAATAAGTCTACCATCAAAGGAAAATAAGTCTACCATCAAAGGAAAATAAGTCTACCATCAAAGGAAAATAAGTCTACCATCAAATGAAAATAACTCTACCATCAAACAAAAATTACCTTGTTGTTGTTGGAGGATTTCTTATCCTCCTCCATCACCTGTTACAGGTTGTACCTTACCCGGCTTCCACCCCAACGTAGCATAGGAACACCTCCTTCTCTTCTCCTCCCAAATCTTTCCCCTAAAATGGGAACTGCCTCGTAAACCCACACAAGCAACGCATGAACACACCCATGGAGTGTGATCTTTTTCATGTCCGTCACTTGCATGGACGACATCAAAGATTCAAAGGACACTCGTCCCCATGGATACCTCTCGAAAGCCTCGGGATCCATCACCCTTTTTGTAGCTTTCAAAGGGATTCTACTATCACGAGCGTAACCATACACTTTAACATGCAGAATAAACAACAGAGCTATCATTCTCTTCTTCTCCTCACTCCACGTCCTGATTTTGTCAAACAGGACCAACAGCTCGGACCACTTTGGTCCCTCCCCAACTGGGACACCAATTTCTTCCCAAAACTGTGTGTGGTCAATGTCCCAACCATTATTTGCATCAGCCTCACCACAGTTCATCTGGGTTACCTCTTCAAACTCATTCAACGAAAATCTAACTGGCCGACCACCAAACAAGGACCACATCTCATAGAACCTTGCAGTTTTCAATTGGTTTGAGAGGAAATGAGTCACCGTCGCACCTGAGAAATTGAATTTCCGTGCAGCAAGCTTCAGAATTATTCCAACTGAGGAATTATTCATTATATCATTGTACACGTCTTCACCAACCGCTTCCCCCATTTTCTCAAAGTCGTGTAACATGCAATTGTGATGCATGCTTCTTTGCCCCGATGGTGACAATCCAGCCGGAAACCTTGTGGATGGATATATCTTTCGCACAATCGAGGAAGTCATATCTGCACAAATCAGTAATTATAAGTCTCCATCACAACAAAATAAATCTACCATCAAATGAAAAGTAAAATAATTCTTCAACATAAAATAAATCTACCATTACATAAAATAAATCTACCATGTCATAAAATAAGTCTACCATCAAACAGAAAATAAGTCTACCATCTAACAAAATTAAGTCTACCATCAAACAAAAATAAGTCTACCATCAAATGAAAATAAGTCTACCATCAAACAGCAAATAAATCTACCATCAAACGAAAATTAAGTCTACCATCAAACAGAAAATAAGTCTACCATCAAACAAACATAAGTCTACCATCAAATGAAAATAAGTCTACCATCAAACAGAAAATAAGTCTACCATCAAACAAAAAATAAGTCCCATAAAACAAAAAATAAGTCTACCATCACATAAAATATAAGTCTACCATCACATAAAAAATTTCTACAATACAACAGAACGTAAAAACACTTTAATTAATCTACCGCTACTTAAAATAAATCTAACACCACAGAGATTAACAAATCTACGATAACAATCTGTTCTCTTACTTTATCTGCGAATATCGACGCCGGAATCTGGGTTTTCACAACCTAAACTGAAATAAATATACAGATTTCAGATTAGGGTTTTCGTCATTCATACAAGACTTCCACAAACCAAAACAAAAACGGTTAGAATAAACTGAATACCTCTTTCCAATGCACGAAATCGAAAACCCACCGCTTGACGGAACTTTGCTTCGCCGGAATTTCGAAAACCTAAAACCGACAGACGCAAAATTTACTTCAAATTCCGTAAAAACTCCTTACCGAATACTCGTCATGGATAGAGCAGGCGAAAACTCATTAAAGAAATCGAAACTTACCGTCAAATCAACGCCGCTTCAACAATCGCCAAAATCGCCGGTTACGCAGAAGGTGAAGAAGAGGAACGGTTTTTGCGTTTAGTTTTTTTTTTCCTTTTTTTATATGTTCAGTTTTTTTTTGAGTGGCAAAACCGTTAATAAACGGTTTTGCCATATTTTAAAGGTCTTTGTAACATTTTTTAGAAAAAAAATCAGACCTCAAACATATAAAGGTTGTTTGAGTAAACCATATATCTAAGAAGGTCTTTTAAGTAATTATCTCTTATTTTTATAACATGGACTTTTGTTTGTTTTGCCAAAAAAAGAAACTCAAAAGTGTACGAAAAAAATGAGATTGGGTTCTCTGAGTTAAAAAGTTAACAGATTTATTTTCTTGTTGGTCGGTCTATGGAAATATCAAAATATCAACATGCAAGTGGGCTTGATAACAATTAAAAAATACTTATTAAAAAAACTATAAACCTTCGTTACATTAAGCTACATTAAATAAATAAATAAATAAACACGAAATATATTTAATGTATATATACATAGGCTTCCAATGATGACACTCCGTCCGTCCGTCTCGCACTGAATAGTAACAAAAATTTGTATTTATATACGTGTATCTAATAAAAATTTATACTTTTTTTTTTGATAAAGGGTTAATATCATTAATATGAAGGTTGATTTTACAAAAAGTATAATCAAATGAAGAGCTGCCTTGCCAAAAAAAGAGAAAAAACAGAGCAACAATAGGGAAGGTTTTGAAACCTAAAAGAAGAATTTACAAAATGTTAACTCAACCACAAACACATAAGATTTCGGAAAAGAGGTTTGTGAAGCCTTCCGGAGATAGTGTTTCGCACCTCTTTATCGATACCCTTGAAGACCACTTGAAGCGGAATCGACGTGTTGTTGTGGAATACGTTGTTCCTCTGCTTCCACAGGTGAAAAATCACTGCTTGGGACACAAGCTTCCGCAACAGAGAGGGAGCCCTGTCAGAAGATGACCTTACCCACGATAGTAATTCAGACCATGTGCTAAAGAGAGGGCGAGAAGGGTTGAGCTTTGTGAGCACTAGTCTCCAAATCTCAGCACTATAATCACAAGACAAGAGCAGATGGTCTCTTGTTTCCTCCTCCCTAGAGCAAAGACAGCAGTCCGGTAAGACTTGCATTCCCCAATAAGCCAGCCTAGACCGAGTAGGGAGCCTGTTATAATTGGCAATCCACATGGTGAAAGAATGCTTAGGAACCGCTCCTTTAAACCATATCAGATCACTCCAACTCGTTGCTGCAGCTCTTGGTCTCAGCACACTCCAAGTAATGGAGGCAGAGTAGGTTTGGCTTGAGACACCATCAACGCACCACTCATAATAGTCTTTGTCTGAGACTGTACTCGGTGGACTTATTGTGGTAAGGAACACTTGAAGTTGCACCGCTTCTTCAGACCTCGGAGCAGGGAGATTCCAATAACCTGCGTTACAGATATCTGCAACTTTAGCATTTAAAGGTGTTCTTAGGCTTCTGGGACCGTTTGCTCCTAGATAGGTGATCAGTTGGCCAAACGGAGTCCACACATCGAACCAGAAACTTATGGACCTCCCATCCCCCAACACAGCTTTGATGAAATTCAAGGCTAGAGGTCTAAGCCTCAAAATCTGCTTCCAAGTCCACGAATCAGAAGAAGACTTTGTTATCTCCCACACACTTTTCTGACCCAAGCTATAACACCTGTGCCAAGCCACCCAGAGAGAATCAGGCTTGGAAAACATCAGCTAGATGAACCTGAGCCCAAGCGTTTTGTTCCATTCTGATAGCCTTCTTAAGCCAAGATCTCCCTCTTCTTTAGGGAGACACACTGTGGCCCAAGCAACTTTTGCCTTCTTTGACACTTCTACACATCCAGACCAAAGAAATCTGGCACACAACGCTTCAACCTTCCTAATGCAACCCAAAGGGAGGATGAAAGCAGAGAACCAGAAGTTCACAGTTCCAAGAATGACTGATTTTAGGAGTTGCAGTCTCCCAGCGAAAGAAAGAGTCTTTGTAGCCCATGATTTGAAGCGCAAAGTTAGATTGGACAGCAGAGGGTCATACTCAGAGATCTTTAGCCTTCTCGCCATCAGAGGTAACCCAAGATATCTGATTGGAAGAGAACCAGAAGAGAATCCATAGCTAGCTATAGCATTGGATTCACATTGGTTCAGACCAGCACAGAAGAGCTCTGTTTTCCCCATATTCATTCTCAATCCAGACCAAGAAGCAAAGTCCTCTAGATATTAAGAGATTCCATTCAAAGAGGAGCTACTTCCATCAAAGAAAACCATCACATTATCTGCGAACATAAGATGAAAGATACACATCTCTGCAGTCCTAGGGTGATAGTTTATGTAACCAGATTCATACCTGGAAAGAAGGAGTTGTGAGAAGACTTCCATAGCCAGCAAGAACAGGTAGGTAGACAACGGGTCCCCTTGCTTTATTCCTTTGGAGCTGGTGAAAAACCCTCATGTGGACCCATTCACAACCACAAAGAAAGATGCAGTGGATAAGCATTCTGAGATCCATCCAATGAACTGGTCAGGAATGTTGAGGGCCCTGAGAGTTCCTAAGATGAAATCCCATCTCACCGAGTCAAAAGCTTTTCTTAGGTCAACTTTGAGCATGGCTTTTGGCTCAGGTCTACAATGCTTGTAACCATGAACCAGGTCAGTAGCAAGGAGGACATTCTCTGCAAGAAGTCTACCATGCATGAAGGCGGTTTGGTTTGAAGAGATCACTAGAGGGAGGATCTTTTTAAGTCTGGCTGCCAGAAGCTTTGAGATGACCTTGTAGAGGGTATTCAAGCAGCTTATAGGTCTGAAGTCATTCGTGGCTGAGGCATTAGGGATCTTGGGGATGAGAACCAGTGTTGTGGAGTTCCACTGCTTCAGCATCTTACCAGAAACAAAAAACTCAGTGATAGCTTCAGTTACCTCAGTACCCACTACGTCCCAACAGGCTGTGAAGAATTCACTTGAAAAACCATCTGGACCAGCTGTTTTGTTCCTTGGAAGAAAGAAAAAAGCAGCTCTGATATCCTCCTTGGTGAAAGGCCTTGTTAGGCACTGATTGTGTTCCGGGGAACACTTGAAAGGCAGGATAAGGTCCAAGTCTCTTTGGTCAAACATAGGAGGTTCCACAGGCCCTCCTAACAGCTCAGCAAAGTAATTAATACAGTGCTCTTGTATCCCCTCCTGAGTGTCAATCCTAACACCATTTCCAACTTCCAGGTAATGAATTATGTTCAGAGAGTTCCTCGTGATTGCCATTCTGTGGAAGTAGGCCGTGTTACTGTCACCCATAGCAAGCCAAGAGATTCTGGATCTTTGGCAGAAGAAAGATTCCTCGGCCAAAGCTAGAACTTGCCAAGTAGACAAAGCCTGAAGCTCAGATTCTGCATTACCAGAAGTAGGATTGGCCAGCATCCGGTCCTGCTTCTCCAACAAAACTTTATGAGCTTCTTGAACCCTCTTTTGTAGGCCAGAGTAGTTATCCTTGTTAAACTCCCTTATAGCCCTCCTGATGCTTTTTAGCTTAAAAGATACTCTGAACATAGCTGAGCCCACTGCATTGGTTGCAAGCCAAGCATTTGTTATAAGCGGATTGAACTCCTTATGCTTCAGAAGGTAGTTAAAAAACTTGAAAGGCTTCTTAGCTCTAGGACTATGTGGCTCCAGAACTACAGACATGGACGCATGATCTGAAAAGTCTGGGGAGCCAAAAGTGGCTAAAGCTGAAGGAAACACATCTGCCCACTCCTCATTCATAAGAACACGGTCAATCTTCTTAGCCACTGGCCTTGTCTTGCTCTTGTTCCACCAAGTGAAGGTGTTACCTCTGAAGTTTAGATCATCAAGATCAGCTTGTAATAAGCAGTCCCTGAAATCACGAGTTCTCTTATCAACATTCTGAGAAACAAACTTGGAGTGCTCAGCAAGAAATAGAGTCTGATTAAAGTCACCAAGCACAAGCCATGGCTTGTTCCTGACTGAGTTAGAGGCAGAGATATCCACCAGCTCCAACCACAATTTCTTCCTCTCATCAATACAATTCGAGGCGTAGATTATTGAGATGACCAGAGCTTTTCCAGAGCTTGGCCATGTCACTTCACAGGTCACCATTTGCAGTGATTTACACACCACCGTCAGAACCACACTAGGGTGCCACATACCCAGATTTTTCCCAACTCTGAGTACCCATAATTATCCTCAAACTTCCAGCCTGGGAATATATCATTCAAAAACTTCTCCATCTTAGGCTGTTGCACATGAGTCTCCAAGAGACCACCAAAAAGAGGTCTATTTAACTTAGACCATTTCTTAAAACCCTTCCGATGGTTATAGATATTAAAACCCCTAACGTTCCAGCAAAAAATGTCTATACACATTGGGATTAATGGTTGGGGCCCTTGCCCCCAATACCTTGCGTACCAGATTGCTTCCGCATTGGAAGCTCTTTGATTCTCCTCTTCTTTTTGGCTTTGACAATAATCTGACCTTCTTCCTCCTCCTTAGAGTCAGATGAAGAGATGTGTCAGAAGAGTCAGGCTCTGCGTCAGATGTTGATATGCTCTTAGCGGCCTCTAAGCTAGGCCTAGCTGTGACAACCACTCTCCCTACTGAAACAGAGATACTAGTTTCCCCCTGAGCAAAATCTTCCACCGAACCCAGCTGTGTCTTAGGCAGCTCCACTACTTGAATGTTAGAAGATGTTGGAGCTTTACCCTTGACAGAGGAGACTTCGTTCCAACCCTTACTCCTTGATCTGCCCCTCCTGGTTTTCTTTCCATGCTTTTCTGGAGACTTTGCTCTTGGACAATTAGCAGAACCGTGGGAGGTTGACTTATAGTGAGCACAAAGTCTAGGTGCGGACTTGCAGCGCTTGACAAGGTGTCCTATCTCTTTACAGTGTGAACAAACCGGAGGCATCCAAGGGCTGGAGACAAGGACCCTGTAGATAGCTCCAAACTCAAATTGCACATTCACCGCTTCAGGTAATGGTTTCATTGGGTCAATTATTGTGAAGACCTTTGCCACTTCAAGATTTGTTTTGTTTGCAGTTGATGGATGCAAGCACTTCGGATCACCTACAAGCCCTGCAATTTTCTCAAGGCCCTCTTCGTGGAAGAACTGGAATGGGACATTTCTAAGCTCAAGCCAGATAGGTGCAGTTGCTAACTCTGGCTTGGTTGGCACCACTCCTGGCTCCCAAGCTGCTACAAACATCGTCTGACCCTCAATTTGCCACAGTCTTTGGTTGATCACTCTGTTCCTTGTGAGAGAATTTGGGATTCTGAACAGGAATGAGTGACCTTCCATCTTTGACACCGAGATGTCCTTGTGTTGCTTGCTCCAAATCCCATTCACGATGTTGTGAATCGTTCCATGTGAAGGAGGGTCGGAGTAAAATTGGCCTAGGACGAAACTTTTCCAAGACGATTTGTTTCGCTCTATAACCTCATTTGGTATCTTTACACAGGCTTCTCCTGATGGAAGAGTGAAAGATTCACCCTTCTTCTGGAGCTGCCTCGAGTTTCCTTTCACCAGAGAGCACCACGAGTCTGTGACTCTGTGTTTCGTTGGGATTTCCGGTACTGGGTCGATTACGCTAGTAACCTTCGCAGATTTATCCTCAGGAACTTGTTCCCGAGTGAGTGGTTCAACAACCACTAACGGTGTAGTTGGTTCTGGATCAGCCATAGAGACAGCGATCACAGGAGCAACAGTGGTTTCTGACACTGCAGAAGCAGACAGAGAAGAGACCTCCGAAGCCGAGACAGTCACACCATCGTGCACCTGGAGAGGGCTTATGGAAGCAGGCTGCAACTGCTCCGGAAGAACCGGTTTGGCTGAAGACGACACAGCCAGCTTCGGAGAAGAGCTGACCCTCTTCGGCGAAGATTTCGAGACATGGTCTTTGGACTTAGGTGGAGATTTGGGTTTTTTCTTCCTCATAAGGAGAGGAGGGCCTGAAAATGAAGAGAGGTATACCCGCCGTCGAAGAAGTCGCCGGCGAGTGGCGTCGAAGGAGGAAATGGTATCGTCTTTATGGTCGCACTTTTTGTCTAGGGATTTTGACTTTTTTCAAGTTTTCAAAGGCCTAAAAATTTATACTTATATATGTATATATAAAATATGTATATTTTATACGTCTCAAATTTGTACTAGTACAAAGTTCAAACGATATATTAGTATATGAAAATAACAAATGAGATTATGGATGTATAGTGCAAGTTATTGAAATATCGAATGTTAGCCAAACCGTTCCACAAGGTGGAAGTCAAGTGTGACCATTTAACTTATTTCTGGTTTGGTAACTAATTAATCATTTTTGGGGAGCTAATGGAAATATTAGGAACGAGCAAAACTATCAACATGTTATTAGGAGAAGCTTCTAGATGTAAAGGAATACTTGATGGACAAGTATAATCTCCATCATATCTTCCTCAAATATCTTTATTACCTTTATTGTATATATTTTATGTGTATAAGTATGTACATCATCGATCAATACAGTTCATCACATTCACAAAGATTATATGGTAACAGAGCAGAAAAAGATACCTAGACCTAAAACTTCAGCCGCTCTTTTGTTTCTTCTCTTTTTCCCAACTTTTTTCCTTCACGTTTTCCTTCTTCCAGTGGCTATGGCCACCTCTGACAACCCCTCAAATCTCTCTCCAGGAGTCACATCTAACACAGAAACGATCTCTTCACCACAAGGAGCTCTTCTCCACATCAATACCCAGAATGTTACCAAGCTTAATGCTACCAATTACCTCATGTGGAGTCGTCAAGTGCACGCTCTCCTTGATGGGTATGCTATGGCAGGCTATCTTGATGGTTCTCAACCAATCCCAGATCAAGCCATCACTGTCAACAACGTCACTACTCCGAATCCAGAATATGTCTTGTACCTCCGTCAAGACAAACTTATCTACAGTGCTATCCTCGGTGCTATTTCTTTCTCCATTTAGCCGCTGCTTTCTCGTGCCACCACCACCGCTGAGATTTGGACTACTCTATCCTCCACCTACGCCAAACCAAGTCGTGGCCACATCAATCAGTTGAAGTATCAACTCAAACAGTGGAAGAAAGACAACAAAATGGTTGATGAGTACCTTCAAGGACTTATGACTCGTTTCGACCAACTTGCTTTGCTCGGCAAAGTACTAGATCTTGAAGACCAGATTGAAGTCGTTCTTCAGGGACTACCAGAAGATTACAAGTCTCTGATTGATCAAGTTGAAAGCAGAGACATGCCTCTAACGCTCACTGAACTTCATGAGAAACTTCTTAATCATGAAATCAAGCTGGTTACATCTCAGGTTCAACATTCATTTCCCGCCTCAGCACATGTTGCCACCAATCGTTATCGTCCTTCTCAAAAAGGCAATAACCGTACTCAGTACTCGCAGCCTCAACAACACAACCAATCTGAGTATCGCCCACAAAAGCCATACCTTGGACGTTGTCATATCTGCGGTGTTCAAGAACGCACTCCGGTGCATCAGAGGTTAGGTCCTCTGAATGCTTCAGAAACAGTGGAAGGTGTAGTAGTAGCTGATCTACCAGTAAAGAGGAAGCCCGGTCGCCCTCCGGGTAGAGCTGCTGGGAATATTATGGCAAAGAGTACATCTGCTAAGATAAGAAAAGTTCTCTCTAACCAGACTGTCAAGAGAGGCTTTTACCATGTGGACAGCGGATTCCAGCAACTATCCTTCCTCCTCACCAAGTCTTGCTCTTCCCTTTCTAGCTTCACTTTCTCTTTGGTCAGGGCAGTTGCATAATTGACCATAGCTGCTTGGAGGGCCTCATGAGGAAGGTGATCCTCAGCAACTCTTGGGTACAAAGATACAATGGGTCTTTGATCCCTTGAGGTTTTAGATCCCTCTTGGGACGACATAAGAGCCCTTGGTAAGTCTCTTCTCCTCTTTTCCTTCCAAACAAGTCTAAAAGGCTCAGTATCCATCCTTCTATTCTTCCCTCTAGCAAATCCTCTAGACTGTCGAGAAGTATAATATATCAAATTAGCCGGATCATGTGACAACCGACAGGGGTCCTAAGTCATGTAGTTCCTATCATATCTTGGATGTCTAGCCTTCTCCCTTCCCAGCTAGAAAGCAGGTAAATTTTTTGCATCATGGCCTTTGGAGTGGGAAAGTTTAGAAGTTTCTTGATGACCTTTACTTCTCCTAACCTCTAGGTCCCTAGACTGACCACTCAAGAGAAGACCAGCTGGGTAATCTGGCAGAACTCTTCCAGGCAGAGGCATAGGCGCATCTGGACAATATTTTACTCCATGACAGAGTCTAAAGCACAAAGAGCAATGCTTCTCCAGCTTCTCATAGTGTAGAACAGCTTCTACTTCATCTCCATTTTTAAACTCCAGAGTAGATGAGGTAAGCAGAGGTTCTAAACCATTAATCTTCACACGCATTCTAGCACCTGTAAGAGTAATCTAATGGTTCTCAAAGATTCCAATGTTTCCAGCCAAGCTAAGTAGCATTGTTTTTGACCACATATGACTTGGGACTCCTTGGATCTGGATCCAAAAAGGAATCTTAGAGGGGAAGGAGCTAGCCACAGAGAGTTCCCACCGTTGAAGCATAATCATCCAATGGGCAAAGTGATAAGGTCGGTTTGCCAAAACTTCTTGTAAATCTTCTTCATTTGCAAACTGATATTGGAACTTTCCTTGGCCTAGATCTGTTCCAACAGGACGAGTGAAGACCTTCCAATGGTCCGCCATAAATGGAAGCAGAGCCCACACCTTTTGGATTCTAAGGTTGGTAATCCGTCCCACAAGCATGATCTCATGGTTATGAACGAGCTCAGAAGGGTCAAAATCAGAAATCTGAACCCTAGCAGCTCTTGGAGGCGCCGCAAGTGGCACTAAGCGCTTACCTTTCTCAGCTGTTGAGAATCTTTGATTCATAGTGAGTTAAGCAAGCTAAATCAGATCAAAGGAGGTGTAAACTCCAGATATCCTTAGCGGAGATAAGGGTAAAAATTACACTGAATAGAGAGATATACAACCACCACCAAATCCCTTGAGGGGATTAGTCTAGATTTTGGTAGTAGAAGATACTATAACCAGGTTAGCTAACACATAAACTGAGTAGCCTAGCTGGAGAAGAGTTTCAAAGATACAAACGCAGACTTTTTCGGTAAGCAAGAGCACAAAAACGATGAGATTTCCCGGTGAGAACAACACACTTTAGGAAAGTTATGGTAGGTGAGCTTGTTTCAGAAGATAAGATTTTGAATAAGTTACCAAAGAGGGAAAAAATCAATGGATAAAGATCTGCTCACACGCAAGGGAATAGAGGATAATAACCATTATCGAGAAACGGGCCTGAGAGAAAAAAGGCTCTTCTACTCTATTATATCTTTTATGTAATATCTCTCTTATGTGCCTATATCTCGCATCGTTCTTATTCACTTGCGTCCTCGGTCCATCGATCTCCTACACTTGCATAAGTGTTCGTCGAGCTCTTCCTAGATTTTGGGGGTTTGCATAAAATGAAATACAAAAACAATTTGAGCAGAAAATGGTCTAATCTCACATGGGGGTCCTTCGTTGACGGAGTTTCCTGGAACATGAGGGAATATAACCTATTGATTATTATTTTTAGTTTAAAAGACATTTACGTAGTTTTAAAAGATAAAGCATTAGGCTGTGAATGGAGACACATTGGATGTGCTTTTTCAGCCGGTGTGGATATCAAAGTCTCTTGTATGCTTCCATTCAAAAAATTATGTGATTGTGCCGTGCATTTTTCAATTTGTCAAAAACTGAATAATAAGTGAGGATGCGGTATGTTTCTGCTAAGCTTCATTTTTGGTGGATTCTAACTGCGGAACATTTTTGTACATGATTTTTCTCATTTTACTTCGAGTAGCAAAAGATTGATCTTGATCAGGGATGACTCGAAATAAGTCAAAATATCTTCTTAAAAAAGTTTCATAAAGTGGTATGACTTTTTCTTCTGTGCCTTGTCGAGGACATCACACACCACTAGTTGAACCAAACTGAGTTTCTAGTGGTGGTGTTGGTAGGAAAAGAAAAGTTATTATCTTAACTTTTAAGCTTAAATAATCAATAAGTGTATGGCAATCAATGTAGTATTTAAGGATCATATCCTTAGGTTGAATAAAAAGATTTAATAAGACTGTAATAAACTTTTAAAGGCAAGCCAATCAATGTCTTGGTTTTGAAAGTTGTCGCTAAACAACTCAGAGAAATTGTTGTAATTGAGAGTCAAAACTAATGTGACTAAACAAAGTAACCAAACAAACACCAAACAAGAATAAAATAAACTAAAACCAAATGAAACTAAGCTTAAGTAAAAAGATAATCAGAAGTCAACTCAAGGCTTAATTAACAAGATTGATTTGTTAAGAAGAAGGCAATTAACTAGGGTGGATTATCTATTGAATATTGTGCTAGGCTATAAACCATTGCATTTTCTAGGGCAATGATCTATAATCCATTTCTATGGTATTAATCTTTTAATTATCATAAACTCTCGATTGCAATTATGGAATCAAGAAGCATTGATAACAAGCCCCTAAACCCACAAATCACATTTCATCAATGATTAGTTGACTAAGCTTTGAAATGTTTATTTGAAATTCTCCTAGATATTTTCACAAGTACCTTTCGGACGCGAAATGGATCTAGAATTAGCTACTTCAAATCTTGATTAAAATGCATCTCATTTGAAGGAATTCATGCAATCTAAACTTAATTGAACCCAACTTCTAATCACCCGAATCTACCTAACCCATAACAAAGAGACTACTCACTCATAACTCAACAAATAACAAAGGTAAAATTAAGAAAGACATAATACAGATTAAGGGAAAGAGATTAGAAATGTTCCTTCTTTTCTAATGACTTGTTATGTAAGCTTCTTTTAGGGCACAATGTACTCTAAAGATTGAAACTTTTTTCGTTGACATATAATTTAATATTTCAGCAAAAAAAAAAAAGATTAAATATTCTTCACGAATATGGTATGAAAGTTGAAGACCATACAAGTCCAAAAATCTAATATGCGAAGTTTATTTCGAAAAGATAATAGCATAAAATATAACTTATGGTTTTAAATATGCATGAAAAAGTATTTATAAATGTATTCAAGTCAGACCTGGGTCAACTGCTAAAGCAACATAATAACCGGAAAGTAAAAGTTGGATGTTGCCTAGATGAGGTTGCAAACCGTTTCAACCGACACTAGAAAGCTTGTTTCGGCAGTTGAGATGAATCTTACATGCAGTTCGGTTAATGAGGTCGGTCAACACTGATCGAGAGTGAATCGATTTTGGCTACTAATTCGCTTCTTCAATGCATTTGATCATCTCTTCAAACCCCCTCTTGGTTTTCTTTGCTCCATAGCCGCTCCGAAGTACCTAAAAATAGCAAAAAATGCAATGCAAATGCTTTTTACAAGCTTTTTTGGCATTTTTTATTAAAAAATATGCTAATGCATCTAATTGTTTTTTTTTTGCAACAAGTTTTCGCTTAGCTACAAGAGCATACGACTCTCGTCCCGAATGGAGTTCCACAAGAAGACCAAGAACTTCGTACATGAATTCTATGAACAAGTGGAAATTAATGTTGGATCCATGGCAAAGAAAAATATAAAGGGCCCATGGGAGCCATGGTCCCAAAAGCATATTGAGCAATAAACTCGAAGAACCGGAGGAGTGATTAGGATGGTAAGAGCAATTCTAGCGGTAAAATCTTCTCAAGGAGTACTTATCTAATAAAATAATAATAATATTAATACTATTAAATTATGTAATTAATTAAAAGATCTGAAGCCAATATTAAAACAAGGCAAATGACATGAACTCTTTAAAAACGGTTTCTAAGAGCACCTCCATTGGGGTGTCTTAAGGTTTTTTTAAAGAAAGTTCTTATGTTTAAAATTTTAAAAATAATGGTTTAATGAGTGTTTAGCTAAGATACGGGTCTTATAGAGGAAATCTAAGAAACCCTTATGTGTTGGACAGACGGTGACTGGTTGAAGTTAAAGAAAATAAAATTAGAAAAACAACAAGAAAACTCATTCATTTTTACGTGTTCGTGTCTCTCTTCCGCGTCTCTCTCTCTCCAATGCGATCTCGACGAGGAGAATGTTCCTCACAAGTTCCGATCCAAATTCGTCGAAGAACGACCAAATCGGAGATTCAACATCGTGACGGTGGGTATTAATGGAGATATCGCCGCGAATGGGTGAAGAAGTTGTTGTTGGAGATATCGTCGGTGATCGATTTCTCTCTGTTTCACTGATTTTATGCTGTTTAAGATTCAAGCTCATGTACTATGGTTTTTTGTTGATCAGCTTGAAGAAATCTCGAAAGGGAAAGCGACCTAAGAAAGGTGGAAACAGGTTCTGGAAGAACATTGGTTTGGGCTTCAAAACTCCACGTGAAGCCACTGATAGGAGTGCTGATAAGCTACCTAATCTATTTCAGTACAAGAGGAAGAAGACTAGAGGCGTGGAGCACAAGAAAGTTTGAAGAACTTCTATAAGCATGGAAAGAGACAAGTCAGAGTATCTACATTGGATCCGTTACAATCAAGTCGTTGTGCACAAGAGGATAAGAAGAAGACACGTCACAGGTGAAGCCTAACCATGTGCGTGAAGGAAGAGAGATAGTCCTATTTATGTTTGTTGCTTTGTTCATTTTGTTTTTATTTTTTGTTTTGGATCATCTACTTTGTTGGAGAGTCAAGGGCTCATATTTTTCCCTTGAACAAACTTTGTAAGTTTTCGGATCTTTAAGGAAAAGTGTGTGTCTTTATTGATTTTGACAAAGTTTACAAGTTTAATCTTATCAACTTAGTATCAGCAGCCTCTTTTCGATCAAACACCATGATTTCACCGACAAAAAATGCCACTGGAGGACAAGAATCAAGCGCATCAGTCAGATATGAGCTGGAAATCACGGTTGAAGACCTTCAGAACCAGATGAAAGATGTGCATTAACAACTGACAGCCTTGGAAACTGGAATCAAACCATTGGGACGTATTGCAACCATGTTGGAAAGCTCTGGCTTCTTTCAACATGCGTCAACAACACCGTCAGGCGGAGCTCAGGTGGGTACATCTCAAACCGCACCTACTCTACCTCAATGAGACGGCAATTGTGTCTTGGACAATTCTCCAGTCCGATTCAGTCAAACAAATCGTGAACTTGGGTATAGTCTGACGATACAACCACCGTGGCCTACTCCCGACCACCGCGAGCCACCGACGCACAGAAAACTAGAACCTCCAATCTTCTTCGGCGACGGAGTGGAGAACTGGGTTTCACGAATGCAGCAATACTAAGAGCTTGGCAAGTTATCGGAGCAACATAAGCTCCAAACAGTCCGAAATTGCCTCGACGATGAAGCTCTCAAATGGTACAAGTGGGAACGAGACCGTAATCCGTTCATCACTTGGGATCAGTTGAAGCACCGTATCGTTACATAATTTGTCGTTGAGGAAGCGCTTCCAGCAGGTCAGCCTCTATTGCGGTTGCAACATGAGGGATCCGTGAAAGACTATTGCCGAGATTTCATCAGATTAGCCACTAACGCTCTGGAAATGCATGAGTTCATCTTGGACTGGGCGTTTATGAGCGGTCTGCAACCGGATATTCGCACCCGTACGCAGACGTTCACACCACGAGGTCTATCAAAGATGAAGAGTGTCGTGAAACTTGTCGGAGGTTGGACTGAACTCGAACCACCGCGCCAGAGTTCAGGCGACACTAATCGTGGTAATCGTCAAGGGTTTTCCAAACCCCAAGGCCCACAAACATAATCAGGTTATGAGTCTCTTACTGGATCCAATGCGAGCAGGCCCATCAGTAGCCCTGGGCCGGTAACAATGATAAACACAAATCGTGTTGAACCGCGTAACCCTAGCAATCACGATCGTGTGAAGCCTGCACTGCGGCGGCTCACTCCAGCGGAGCTTGCGTGGCGCAAGGCGGAGGGTCTCTGTTTCCGCTGCAAAGAGAAGGGTCATTCCAGACCGCAGTGCCGCCACAAAGGGTGTCAGATAATGGTGGTTCTGGAGAATGGCGAAGAACAAGAATGGGACGGCGAAGAGGATCTGGTTGATGACTTGAACGTGACAACGACTGCCGGCGTGGCGGCGCTATCCCTTAACTCTATGGTAGGGATTTCGTTGCCGAGCACGATGAAGTTGCAGGGATCGATTTGTGCACCGCCTGTCATCGTCTTGATCGACAGTGGTGCGATCCACAATTTCATCTCTGAACGTCGTGACACAATTGGCGATCTCCACAGTGGATACGAAGTAGTATGGGGTACTCACTAGTTCAGGTCTGACGATACAAGGTCGAGGGATTTGTCGAGCCGTTGAGTTACAGCTGCAGGGTCACACAGTGGTCGACGACTTCTTACCTTTGGAACTCGGTAGTGCAGACATCATCCTTGGGATTCAGTTTCTCGCCACACTCGGAGACATGCGTTGCAATTGGAAGTTGCAAAGACTCTGCTTCACAATCCACGACACAGAGGTGGTCTTGCAAGGCGATCTCAGTGCCTCCTGCTCTGCAGTGTCCCTAAAAGGTCTGTGGAAAGCAATGGCACAAGAAGCAACTGGTCTAATTGTGGAGTACTGCGGGTTGCAGTCACATCTCAAATTGCCATCTCCCCAGCTTTGGATGGTGTTTTAACCGCCTTTGAGCATGTGTTTGCTGAACCTCAAGGGATACCTCTAACAAGAGGCAGAGAGCACACCATTGTGTTGTCTCAAGGGGCTTCACCAGTCAGTGTTCATCTGTTTCGTTACCCTCAGATACAAAGAGAGGAGATTGAGAAGCAGGTAGCAGCAATGTTAGCAGCGGGCATCATTAAGGAGAGCAACAGTCCATTTTCTAGTTCGGTAAAGAAGAAAGATGGGAGCTGGCGCTTCTGCGTCGACTATAGAGCTCTCAACAAGGCTACGGTGGGGGACAATTACCCAATTCTGATGATTGACCAGCTCCTTGATGAGCTCCATGGATCAGTGATCTTCTCCAAGCTTGACTTTTGTGCTGCCTATCATCAGATCCACGTTAAAGCTGAAGACGTTCCAAAGACAGCTTTCCGCACCCATGATGGTGACTATGAATTCTTGGTTATGCCATTTGGGCTCACGAACACGCCTGCAACCTTCTAATCTCTGATGAATGACGTTTTCCGTTATTTCCTGCGCAGATTTGTCTTGGTTTTCTTCGATGACATCCTGGTCTACAGTAGATCATTGGAAGAGGATCAACATCACCTTCGTGAGGTACTGCAGGTATTAGCTACTAACAAGCTCTTTGCCAATCGTAAAAAGTGTCAATTTGGGTGCTCTGAAGTGGAGTACTTAGGCCATGTCATCTCTGCCAATGGTGTACCAGCTGATCCGGCAAAAGTCCAAACAATGGTTGACTGGCCAACACCTAAAAACAACAAGGCGCTGCGGGGTTTCTTGGGCTTAACCGGCTATTACATAAAGTTTGTCAAGGGCTATGGTGACATTGGTAATCCCTTGACATCCCTGCTCAAGAAAGACCAGTTCAGCTCAAGAAAGACAGTTCAAGTGGTTTGTAGCTTCTGATATAGCATTCCATTGCCTCAAGAATGCTATGTCTACAGTCTCAGTCCTGGCACTGGTGGATTTTGGTGTGCTTTTTGTGGTAGAATTGGATGCATAAGGAGTGGGCTTAGGAGCCGTGTTGATGCAGAATCAGAGACGTATTGCCTACTTCAGTTAAGCCCTCACTGATAGACGGCGCTTGAAGTCCATCTATGAACGCGAGTTGATGGCAATTGTATTTACCATCCAGAAGTGGCCACATTATCTGCTAGGCCGCAAGTTCCTCGTTTGCACTCACCAGAAGAGCTTGAAGTTCTTGCTGGAGCAGAGAGAAATAAATTTGGAATATCATAAATGGTTAACCAAGATTCTGGGATTCGGTTTTGATATCTAGTACAAGCCTGGTTTGGAGAACAAGGCAGCATACATATTATCAAGACTTGAAGCACCTCAGCTGTTGGCTCTCTCCATGCCCATCTCCCTACAGCTGTCTGAGATTGAAGCTGCAGTTGATCAGGATATTGACCTCAGCAAACTAAAACAGGAGATGTTGAGTGACCCCACTACTCATCCTGATTTCTCAGTAGTTCAAGGTCGCTTGCTCAGGAAGGGACGCCTTGTGATCCCCCATACATCTCCACTGGTGGGACTGATACTCAAGGAGTTCCATGATGGCAAGATGGGTGGCCATTGAGGAGTTTTGAAAACACATAAAGCAGTATGTTGCGACACATAAATTTATTGAGGCGATATTCTACTGGACGAAGATGATGTCTGATATCAAGCAGTATGTTGCGACTTGCCAGGTGTGCCAACGACACAAGTATTCGACTTTGGCTCCTACTGGTCTCCTTCAACCTCTTCCTGTTCCCAAGCAGGTTTGGGAGGACATCTCAATGGATTTTGTGGAGGGTTTGCCAAAATCAGAAGGTTGTGATGTGGTTATGGTGGTGGTAGACTGGCTCACCAAATATGCCCACTTCACAAGTTAGCTCATCCATTTGGAGCTCAAGCAGTGGCATTGGTCCTTTGTACAGGAGGTTGTGCGCCTACATGGCTTCCCAAGAACCAAAGTCTCTGACAGAGACTCAGTCTTCACTGGGAAATTTTGGACCGAGTTATTCCGTCTGGCAGGGACACATCTGAACTTCACAACATCTTATCACCCGCAATCCGATGGGCAAACTGAGGTCACCAATAGAGGACTTGAGACATTTATGCGGTGCTACTCTAGTGACAAACCACGCACCTGGTGCAAGTACTTGCCATGGGCTGAGCTGAGTTACAACTCCTCTTTCCATACCTCTATCAAAATGACTCCGTTCCAGGCTGTGTATGGACGTGCTCCACCAACTCTACTGAAGTTTGAGGATGGGTCTACACGTAATGCTTCATTGGAGCAGCTGCTCAAGGAAAGGGATGAGATGATTGGCACTATTCAACATCAAATCCTCTGAACTCAGCAACTGATGAAGGAACAAGCAGATAGTCACCGCAGGGAAGTCGAATTTGCAGTGGGAGATATGGTATTTCTGAAGGTCATACCCTATAGACAGAAGACCTTGGCTAAGAAGGCTAACGAGGAACCGGCTGCAAGGTTCTATGGTCCATATGAGATTGAGGAAAGGATTGGACCAGTGGCCTACAAGCTGAAGCTACCACCTTCAGTGAAGATTCATCACACGTTCCATGTCTCGAAGCTGAAGGCAGCACCCTCATCCTCATCCCCATCTTCATTCCACCACAGTTGACAGAGGAAGGGGTGTTGGTCGATGAGCCAGAGTTCATTTTGGGAGAAAGGGTTAACAAACTTTCAGTTGAGGAAGAAGTGTTGGTTCAGTGGAAAGGGCTTTCGGAATATGACTGCACTTGGGAAAATAAGAAAGTGATGACAGGACAGTTTCCAATATTTGACCTTGAGGACAAGGTCCATTTCAAAGGGGAGGGTGTTGATAGGAGTGCTGAAAAGCTACCTATTCTATTTCAGTACAAGAGGAAGAAGACTAGAGGCGTGGAGCACAAGGAAGCTTGAAGAACTTCTAGAAGCATGAAAAGAGATACGTCAGAGTATCTACATTGGATCCGTTGCAATCAAGCCGTTGTGCACAAGAGGATAAGAAGAAGACACGTCACAGGTGAAGACTGACCATGTGCGTGAAGGAAGATATATAGTCATATTTATGTTTGTTGCTTTGCTCATTTTGTTTTTATCTTTTGTTTTGGATCATCTAGTTTGTTGGAGAGTCAAGGGTTCCTATTTTTCCCTTGAACAAACTTTGAAGTTTTCGGATCTTTAAGGAAAAGTGTGTTTCTTTATTGATTTTGAGAAAGTTTACAAGTTTAATCTTATCAGCCACTGAAGGTTTGTTTGCTTTTACTCTCTTATTATTTCGTTTTAGGTAATCGATAGATCCATAAACCTGGTAAATTCTTGAGATTTGATTGTGTATTGCTATGTGGTAATGTGCACTCTTGGATTTATTGAACAACAAAAACAATTTTTCCTTGAAAGAATCTGATCCTAATGGGATTTGCATTATTGGCTTTCTATCCACTAGATTTTGAGTTTGTTGCTTTGGAACTGATTCTAATGTGGGATTACACTACTAGAATAAAGAATCATAGCATGATGCAATAAACAGATTTCTCTGGTGATTGTGTTTGTTTACTATGAAACAGGAGCTTACATGGACAAGAAATGCCCCTTCATTGGAACTGTTTTTGTTAGAGGTCGTATCTTATCTGGTACCTGCCATAGTGCCAAAATGCAGAGGACCATTATCGTGCGAAGGGATTACTTCCACTTTGTCAAGAAGTATCAGAGGTAATACATGCATACATACATAGTTTTGTAACTTCACTTAGTTGATATGGCTTTTACATGGATGTTAAAAAAAGTGTTATCCTTCTCTTCTCATGTATGAAAAGAGGCACTCGAACATCCCTGCTCACGTCTCACCTTGCTTCCGTGTCAAGGAAGGAGACCATGTTATCATCGGTCAGTGCAGGTTAACATTATATTGTTCTTCGTTTGTTCCTTCTTCATCTCTTTTAGGTTGATCTTTCTTTACATATATCTCTGTGATTCATGCTCTTTGTTCATATTCATACATTTGTGATTGTGGTTAATAGATTTTGATTCATGCTCTTTGATATATCTTTGATTGAAAGAGAATCGATTTTGATTCATGCTCTTTGATATTTCTTTGATTCATGTTCTTTCTTGACTATTTCACCACTTGGTTTTTGTATTTATTTGTAACTTCACACTTTATGATTTTGTTTGTACTCAAAAACTTTGGTTGTTTGTATGTCCACACTAACTTCACCCACTATATACATTATTATGTTTGTACTCAAACACTCTTTGTTTTGTATTTGGACACGAATTCACTTCACAAGCTCACTTTGTTTGTATTTGCTATTTGCTTTTGCTCCACATAAACACTAGTCTTATCTCTATATATACAACGCAAGTGGGTTGAACACTAGTCTTATCTCTATGAATACATGGTGAACCAGCACAAGATAGCTATGAATAGGTTACAGATGGGTTGCCTGGCAAGGAGTTCATTTCATCAAGGACATGGGAGGCGATGAGGCCACGTGCTGCAGTGAAAAACTGGGCTGATCTTGTCTGGTTCAAAGGAAGCATCCCAAAGCACTCGTTCACCATGTGGATTGCAAACTATAATAGACTTCCTACTCGTTCAAGGCTTGTGTCGTGGGGATTACAAGTTTCAAAGGAGTGCTGTTTATGTTCCAGGATGGAAGAAACAAGGGATCATCTTCTCTTGCGGTGTAATTATAGCGTGGAGGTATGAAGATTGATTTTAATAAGACTGAACCCAAGCATGCACAGCTTCAGAACGTGGTCTGAGCTGCTCTCTTGGACACGAAACTCCTCTGCCTTAGCACCTTCTCTTCTCCAGAAGTTGGTGGCTCAAGCTACTATCTTTCACTTGTGGAAGCAAAGAAATAATGCTCTCCACAACCATATCTCTATTCCCGCGAGCATCATCTTGAAAGGTCTAGAGAGGGAGGTTACCAATTCCATCTCTGCTAGAAGAAGTAGAAGGAAGTTCTCAAATCTAATGTCTCTTTGGCTTAGATGATTAATTGAGTTTTCAGAACCACTAAGGATTCCCCATATCTGAATCTTGTATTGTCTTGTTTTTTAACTTTTTTGGCATGATAATATAGATTTAGATTTTGCTTGCTTGTAATATTTACCTTTTATCAAAAAAAAAAAAATACAACACTCCTTCTCCTTCATCTCCAAAAACAATACTCTCCATCTTTATATTTATTTTCTTCATCAAAAACAATATTCTCCATCTTTACATCTCTTTTCTTCATAAAAAACAATACTCTCTATCTTAAAATTTCTTTCTTCATCGAGACACTACTTTTTTGTTGTCATCTGGTTTGATTCTTCATTAAAAGACCATTAAGGTCACAAAGTTAATACTTACACGACAAAGCAAACATTCAAAGATAGATATAGACAAAAGATCACACAATGAGTTGCATCCAAAAAATGATTGGCCACAGAGAAAGCCAAAATCTAACTATTCATTCCCAAAAAATAATTTTCCTCAACTCGGAGGCACCACAAAAAGACCACAATTCCTTCACTTCCCTTTACTTCCTTCTTCGAGACTTAGACACAAGAAGAGGGAGAAATTTTCTCATAATCAAAGAGTTGCTTTAGCCAACAAGGGAACCCTTAAGCTACATAAGAATGAATCCTTTTTTGCTTATAAACACTTTGAGCAATGAGAAAAGCCCCTCTATTAGTCTCATGAGTTTCCGATTCAACCCTCCATTCCTCCATTCCTCTCAAAATATGCCTCATTTCACAAGCGTATGACTGATAATTAGGCCACGATTTTGGCCTCAGCAAAGCGCCTGTCAATTCC
This sequence comes from Arabis alpina, assembly GCA_900128785.1. Lineage (NCBI taxonomy): Eukaryota > Viridiplantae > Streptophyta > Magnoliopsida > Brassicales > Brassicaceae > Arabis > Arabis alpina. The sequence goes on from LT669794.1 coordinate 13,474,928, forward strand.
ATGGCATTTATCCCAAAAATTACCTTGTTTAACTTATGAGTGATCATGCATTCCACCGCCCAAATGAAACTCAGGAGCTTGCCTTCTTGAACCGATCGAATGTTAGCAAAGGCTCTTCTACTATGTAACAAAACATTCCCATTATCATCTCTGAGAACCCATGAACATCCAACCATCTTCACCTTAGTATCCCAAGCAAAACCAGTGGTACACTTGACCCATTTATCAGGCGGGTTTTTTCATCTTTTCTTCTCAATCCTTGGCTCTATTACAACACCCACCTCTTGTTGTCCCTGTTTCAATTGAGCTTGGAGCCATAAATCTGTCTCTTCTCTTATTTTCTCAATGGTTACCGAAGGACAAAAGCTTTTGCCTTCGAAAATGAAACAGTTTCTGTTTTTCCAAAGTCTCCATAAAATCCAAGGGAAACATCTTCTAGTCTTTAAGGGACTGTAAAATCCTTCTCCAACTGCAAAAGGAAAAAATTGTTGGAGAAGAAGGACGTTTCATCAAAACCCCCTTCTGGATAGGGAAACCCCATTAAAGCCCACACTTCTCTTGCCAAAGAGCAGGTGACCAAAATATGGTTTATGTTCTCTATTTCCCACCCACATAATTGACATCTAAGATCGACTTTCATTCCACTGGAGCTTAATCTATCATGGACTGCCATGGCACCAAACATTTCTCTCCATAAGAAAGCTTTGATTTTCGGTGAAGTTTTGAGCTTCCATACCTCAACAGTTAAATCATTGATGGAAGATAAGGTCTCAACTTTACAAATAGCTTCTGCCTTAGTTGATTGATTGAAAAACTAGTAACCCGACCTCACAGTGTACTCTCCACTCCTGTTATGTTGCCAACACCAGAAATCCTCTCTCCCCACTACTGGTCTTGTAGATAAAATCAGATCCTTTTCCCATGTATAGATAAGACTGTCCACTTTATCAATTCTCCAATCCCTTTTCTCTACATCAATAAGATCACTCACCATCAAATTCAGATCAATGGTATCATTCTTCACCAGTGGAACTTTCATCGTACCATCAAACATCCAAGGGTCTATCCACACTCTAGAAGATTCACCATTTCCCACCACTTTTTTTAACCCTTGTTACAGGAGTTCTCTTCCAAAAATTATGCTTCTCCAGGTGTAAGATGGTCTTTTCCCCACTCCAGCTTGCAAGAAAGGGACTGCCTCACAATATCTACTAATCATCACCTTGGAGAACAAACATTCGGGGACGTGAAGGATTCTCCAGGCTTGCTTGGCCAGAAGAGCTTTGTTAAATCCTTGGATGTCACGAAAACCCAACCCACCTTGCTCTTTTGATAGACATAATCTATCACAACTCAACCAATAGATCATCTTTTTATGTTCAAAGGATTGCCACCAGAAATCAGTTATTGCCCCTGTAAGTTTGTCACAAGTTGTCTTAGGCAGTTTAAAACAACTCATAACATAAATCGGCAGCGCCATAGCTACACATCGAAGACACTACTATCTTGTATTTATTTAATTTTGTTGAACATAATTTCTCAAAACAAATGGCTTCTTATTTTTAAGAACCCATTGGTTCTAACCAATGGAGGGGGTCAAAATTAAAAAGTTGAAATGAGGTTCTAAACTTTGATTAAAGCAAATTTTATATTAAAAAAATTAAAGTTAAGAGCTTCAAAGAGATTTAGGGATGAAGATGATTTAAATCTCTTATATAAGAAACGGTTGTGGTATCTCTCTCCTTTTTTTTTTTAATTCATTAGAAACCCTTTTAAATTTCTCCGATGAACATGGTCTAAGGGAAGTCGCTTCATGACACAGGTTCGACGAACGCAAAGTCGACTTGTATGAGCTTCGGGCTTGTTTTCCTGTAACATATTTTTTTTTTTAACTTATGAACCATGCGACTCAACCTGACGAGATTCTTCCTTATTGGATTGAGCAGATTGAGGATACTCATGATTTGTGTATAATTTAGGCTTACTTAACAACTCTTTCCTTTGCATTTTAAAAAAGCAATATGAAAATTGATTTTCATTTTTAAAAAAGGTCTCAAATCCTCTTAAGGAATAAAATGAAAAAAACACATAGAACCTCAAACTACTAATTGAAACGTGAACAATCCCTTCGAATTTCACCAGCATTACCAGTCAGAACCCCAACACGACCCAACTTCGTGATCGCCGAGATAAAAGCTTGTCTAAAATCTCCTTCATTGTTGGCAAACAAGTTAACTGTAGATTTAGACCGTTGATCCGTGAACAAGACTTGATCAGACGTAAAAAACCCTTTCCTTGTTGGAGATTCTTGAAGTAAGCATTGTCGAAAGTACGTGGCGAAGTTGGGTCCATGCTGATCGCGATCTCTGGGTCAACTCCGATCGGGCACATTTGTCTAAGTTGAAGTGCGTATTGACCGTTTAGACTTGGGTCGATACGGGTTCTAGGACTAAAATTATAAATTCTGTTTGAGAATTTTCCACAATGTGCGAATTCGAGAGTGTGCGCTCCTGAATTACAATAACATTTACAAATCATAAAAATTTGGTTATGTTTAGTAGGTTAATTCTCTATAACCTAAAAATATCATAAAGATTCGGTCAAAGTACAAAAATGAAATCGGTTTGATTTGGTTAATTTGTTACGTACCCGAGAGGGCAATCATGTCGGTTTGAGAGAGACCATGACGGTTAAACATGGTATTGAGCTGGTTTAGGTTAAAACCGGGCTGTGGTAGATTGTGTTGAACACTGGCCTTTGTAGATAATCTACCGTCTTTCCTCCCTAGTTCCACTGGGTAGCTCGGTCCGCCCGTCTACAAATTTTTATTTAGTTTTAGTTATTATAATCTATAAATAATCTATATGACCTGTTGTTACTTATTGTATTATATGAGTAGCTTGGCTAACGAAAATTGAAAACGATATGTATAATGTTGAAAACCCCAATGTTCAATACCTCGGACGTTATATTTAATAATATTAAAGGGACGAATATTAATTTTACGTTATAAAAGAGATGTTATTAATTAATACCAAAACGACGACTTCACGAGTGGCTAGAGCCAAAATATCTGCACAAGAGACTTTGTTGCGGCAGTTTGGAACTCTATCAACGGCTTGCTTGGCCTTTATCACCGTGTCGAATCCGTCTCCCGCCAATGATGTATCATCTGGATGATCTTTCTCCGCGGGAGATGCTATCAATATCGAAGCATCACATCCCTATATACAGAGATATTCATATCATAATAAGAACAAAAGTAAATATATATAACGTTTAATTTTGCTTGAAAAATATATGATAAACATAATTTCTAAATCTATAGAGTTGTTTCGCAGATTTGCAATCCAACTTAAAGTTTATATTGTAATATATTATCAAAACTCATATACAGTCAAAAAAGTTTTCAAAAGAATGAATTTGAACTCGATATAGAGGGTCCTATGGTATATAAATATTGTGCTTACGCGAACAAAGCAGTCGTGGAAGAAGAGGCGGAGAGTGGCTGGAGCGGTGACGAAAGTCTGCTGGAATTTCTGACGGACCGCGTCACGGACAATAGTTTCAACGTTCGGGCATGAGCTCTTGTAGAAACCTGTCCTGAGCTGAGCAGAGACACATGAAGAAAAGAGAAGAATAAGAGAAAATATGGAGAAGATAGTTTGGTTATTAGTCATTTTCTCTATGGCTACTTTAATCTTAATGTTTTGATTTTTGAGTTTTGAATTTTTACGGAGTCTCTTTTTTACTGGAGATTATAAAGAGAAATTTAAATGAAGGGTATGGTACAATTTGGGGTGGTAATTTACTTATAACAAAAAGATGTTCCACGCGTTGTATACAAAAATATGTTAAAAAAAAAAATAGAAGTATATGTTTAGCAAAATAAAACAAAATATGTTAAATATTTATTTTCTGTTGCATGTAACACTAAATATTTTTAAAAGTAAACACCTAAGCATATATAATTTTTTTATTAATAATGTTTAATTCGTTCTTCTAAAATATTAAAATATAGGTAAATTAGATTTTTGTTAGGTTTTGTCCTCCAGTTTGTTTTAAAATTGGTAAAAATGGTAATTTTGAATGAATTTTTGACCCAAATAATTCCTTAAAAATCGGTGGTCGAAAATAAATTTTTATAAAAAAAATTAGTCAAAATTGTTTGACCGTCAAAAATGGTCGAATATTGGTTCTAAGTAAAGTGGTCGAAATATTTTGACCAATCAAAATGGTCAAAATTATATTCGACCATATATGCCAACCAATTTTTGACCAACTTAGCTATTCAATATATATATATATATATATATATTCAAAAATATTGAAATTTAAATAAAAAATTTAAATATTTGATTCATAATGAATGAAACAAAATTAAATATTTTAAAACATAAAATATAAAATGATACCCTATTGAATATACAATAGAAATTTATTCCAAGTTTCTATAATGCTAATCGGTTCGAAAGACCAAGTTTGAAAATAGCTAGTAACAAATTTGGAAAAAAAAACTCGAGTTTGTTTGCCATTTTTTTTTAATAACAAGAACTTATTCATTAGATTAAAACTGGATAGTCGATTACAAGGGAATACGAACCCAACACGAAAATACAACAGAAAACTTCAAATGTTACGACTAGAGACAAAGAGCCATGGACTAAACCATAATGTTTGGGAACATTGGAGCCTAATGACAAGGCTCGAACCATTGGAAAGAATTTAGATTCTACCGAAATTATCCTTTTATCTTTGACTAAGGCCGCTAGGGCGTTAGTTGGAGTCACCAAGGAGTAAGCGTTCCTGGATTTGCACTCTAATTCTAGAAGTCAAACATTAGTCTTAAACATAGCTAGTAAACACAAAGATATTATTAGAGCATTGTAAGCACCTAAACTACTTAGAATTCCTAAGCTACAACGACCTTCCAAGTCCACAAACAAACCCTCATATGGGCCAAGTCCTTTACAAACAAGCCCACTAACAGACCCTTTAATACTATACCCTTCACTTGCCAAATCAATCAAAACAAGTGAAAATATAAGAAATGAAATAGCTCGAAGCATAACTCGAAGAAAAGGTTGAATTATCATTTATCAGACTGATTTCACAAAGAAAGAGTAGCAATAACTCAAGAACTAATTAGTAGCTATCAACCCAAACGTCAGACATGATACCTAGATTGTAGAACAGAGTCTAGTCTTAACATATTTTAGTTTATACACATGGGAATAGTGAATTTTTGACTAAAATCATGGACACAAGTTTTAACATTTTTCAGTTTATGACAAGAAGTTTTATTCTGTATTCGAAAAGAATAGGAAAGAAAGATGAAGATGAGCTCACCAAGAAATGTGGCAACGACCCCATGCTTGCTTGCTCCATTTCATTAACTTTCTTCTTGATCAAAATGCTTCAGATCTTTTAGAGTAGCCAAATTTATGACCGCAACATCTAACAAGATGAGCCAGAAAAAAAAGAACAAGAGAAAATCCATGTAAGTTCTATAATACACATTCGTTTCGACAAAATCCAACAACAAAAAAGTCTTAACAGGTTTTGGGTTTTCGTTTGATTGACTCTTGATTTAACTTTAAAATACATAAACAATTTTTTTTTTTTATAAATGGCGACGATGTCAAGCCAAAATCACCTTGAATCCATCATGGAATGTGATATCATTGATTCGAAGACGAAAGTATAGCACCCAGAGTAACATATCTGTTGGGGTCGGATTTCACCCTCTGAACGTCGATGTTCAAAGTTATGATAAGCGACGAGCATATTTCAACAGGCGGAGATAATAAGGTCCCGAAGTCATTTTCCCTACAAGAAAGGGTGAAGGATTCTTAAAAATCCCTAAGTCATTCCACCTACAAGAAAGGGTGAAAGGCTCTTGAAATACCCCTAAGTCATTTCACCCTACAAGGAAGGGTGAAGATCTCTTGAAAAACCCCTAAGTCCCCTGAACCTTTTACCTGGCAAAGGAACCTTTTACCTGAGAAGTTATGAGTGCAGCGTCAGAGAGGTCACAGAGCCAACTGAAGGCACTGCAGAGGCCAAAGCTGCCTGGCACCGATGTCACTGAGCAGTGACACCGATGACAGGCAGTGGCACCGATGTCACTGCCCTGTGACACCGAAGTGTCTGGCCTCATCGGTGTCCAAGCAGCTGACATCGGTGCCCAGGACACTCCCATCGGGTTCAGATGCTTCAACGCCCGTCAGAACATCAACGAAGGTTCCAGAAGGTTCGACACGTTAAAGCCCAGCAACGAAGCCCACGTAGGCTCGACCGACATAGGCAAAAAAGGGAATCCGCGAAGGTTTAGGAAAAAGGCTTAGCCGACTTAAAGGGTTATATATAGGAATGCAAAAACACTTGTAAGGGGACATTGACAATTTTTATCACACAAGCAATACAAAGCAATTACAAACCCTAATTTCTCTTTGCTCATCATTGTTCTTCATAGCTTATCTTCAGAAATCTCTGCTTCCTCTCGAAACCCTTACAAATCTAATTGTGCGAATTTCGGCTTCCACAATATCGCATGAATTTGGTAAGTCCTTACAGGTCTTTGTACATCCGCTCTCGAGGATTAACAAAACTAAGAGACATTTTTTGAGGATTTTTGTCTCTAAACCTAGTTCTAATGGCTGTCTAACACGAGCGGCTAACTAAATAATAAGATGATTACGTGAGCTGAGTAATTATCCGTAGATTACTTTTATAATGGGCCTCCTCATTACAAACGCATCAAGTCCAATGTAGTCGAAGGTAAGCATATCAACATAACAGCAATTATGTGTAACATAAAGAGGATTGGGAGTCTTATTTTGCTGATTTAATTAGAAAAATTGTGATATTGTTCTCTTCCTTAAAACTAAAAACATAAAATCAAACATTAAACAAAAGGAGTAAAGGACAAGAGAAACGAAACAAATCCATCTTATTAATTCAAGTTTCCATTTTCCATTTTCGACACTTTTGAACTTATTAAAATAATATGAAAATTTATTTTCAATTTTTAGAAAAAACCCCAAATCCTCTTTAGAAACAACATGAAAGAACCCATAAAACTTTTCAAATTACTAATTGAAACGTGAACAATCCCTTCGGATCTCACCGGCATTACCAGTCAAAACCCCAACACGACCCAACTTGGTGATCGCCGAAATAAAAGCTTGTCTAAAAGCTCCTTCATTGTTGGCAAATAAGTTGACTGTAGATCTTGACCGTTGATCGGTGAACAAAACTTGATCAGACGTAAATAAACCCTTTCCTTGTTGGAGATTCTTGAAGTAAGCGTTGTCAAAAGTACGTGGCGAAGTTGGGTCCATGTTGATTGCGATACGTGGGTCGACTCCAATCGGACACATTTGTCTAAGCTGAAGTGCGTATTGACCGTTTAGACTTGGGTCGATACGTGTTGTAGGACTAAAACTGTATATTCTCTTTGAGAATTTTCCACAATGTGCGAATCCGAGAGTGTGTGCTCCTGAATTACAATAACATTTAGAAATTATAATAGTTTGGTTACGTTAAGTAGGTTTGAAAAAAAAATCATAAAGATTCGGTTAAATACAAAAATGTGAATCGGTTTGATTTGGCTTGGTACGTACCCGAGAGGGCAATCATGTCGGTTTGAGAGAGACCGTGACGGTTAAACATGGTATTGAGCTGGTTTAGATTAAAACCGGGCTGTGGTAGATTGTTTTGAACACTGGCCTGTGTAGATACTCTGCCGTCTTTCCTCCCTAGCTCCACCGGGTAGCTCGGCCCTCCGGTCTACAAATTTTGATTATAATTGTTATAATCTATCAATAATTTGTCTATATGACATGTTGTTAGTTGTTACTTACTTATTGTCTTGTATACAATATTAACAAACAGCCAATAAAAGGTACCATGCATGCATATGCTTTTTATATTTAATTATATGAGTAGCTTTTGCTGACGAAAACTGATAACGGTATATTAACGAATTTTCAGTACCTCTGACATTATATAATAATAATATTAAGGGAGAAAAGAGAGAGGATTATTAGTTTTATGTGATAAAAAAGAAGAATGTTATTAATTAATACCAAAACGACGACTTCACGAGTGGCTAGAGCCAAAATGTCAGCACAAGAGACTTTGTTACGGCAGTTTGGAATTCTATCAACAGCTTGCTTGGCCTTCACCACCGTGTCGAATCCGTCTCCGGCCAATGAAATATCATCTGGATGATCTTTCTCGGCCGGAGATGCTATCAATATCGAAGCATCACATCCCTATATATAGATATTCATATAAAAATAAAAATGTAAGTAAAAAATATGTAACTTTTTGTTCAATAATGAATGATATATTGTAGCTTACGCGAACGAAACAATCGTGGAAGAAAAGACGGAGAGTGGCTGGAGCGGTGACGAAAGTCTGCTGGAATTTCTGACGGACCGCGTCACGGACAATGGTTTCGACGTTGGGACATGAGTTCCCATAGAAACCTGTCCTGAGCTGAGCAGTGACACATGAAGAAAAGAGAAGAAAAAGAGAAAATATGGAGAAGATAGTTTGATTATTAGTCATTTTCTCCATGGCTAATTCAATCTTAATGTTTTGATTTTTGAGTTTTAAGGGAGCCTCTTTTATAGGAGATTAGAAAGAGAAGTTTAAATGAAGGGTATGGTACAATTTGGGGTGGTAATTTACATATAAAATAATGATGTGATGATTATTCTAATGAGGATGTGTTGTATGATATATTAAAATAAGCAGGATAAATTGTTAGGAATGTGGATGTAACACTCCATCTAGATATTGACAATTCAAGAGGAGATTAAGGTGAGGCTTCGAGTTAGTATTTTTTTAATCTTTCTATATTTGTTTTAATTAATTTTCTGTTAGATTAAGAAATTAGCTGTAATCTAGTCGTCTAATAATCGAGACAGTGATTGAAGATGTGTACAATTGTTCACTGTATAATCTGTATAGGCTTGTGGACTCTTACATTTAGTATGGATCTTAATCGAAAATAGATGCATTAAAACTTAAAAGAATAACGAAACGACAAATTAATTAGTTACATATTTATGAAAAATATGTATGTGGACAATCCTTACATATGAATTTATATATATGTATTTATAAATATGTGTCTGTGTACGCAGGCTTATCTTTGACAACTCAATGGCATGTTACCACTTCTCACCAACTACTTAAACAAGATCGAGAGGGACAAGAAGAAGAACTCATCTTAATTGATTTTACTATATTGTATCTACCTTAAAATTATATTTTAAAACAGAAAATGTGATTGAAAGTTGACTTGTCACAATTAACTAGTTCAGTTATTTATAAGTAATAAGTAATTGTAACAGTGAAATTATTGAATTATAAGATACACTTACAAAATTAGTCTAGTGGTAATCCAGTCATACCCAAAGAGATTATTGAAAAGATTTCATTATATTACATATCTATAAGGCATTGTTTAGTCTTCACCAATCTATATAAATTGACCTATATATATAGTTCTATAACTTTCGTGACAATATTATGGTCAAGCTAGTCTTCATCCAATGTTTAATAACTTGCTCTGATTTATATATTTCAATTTTATTCTACATTTTTGTTACGTTTTTTTTGTTTGAATATATTTTTTATTTATGATTGCAACCACATAAGGTTAAACGTCAAAATTAATGCTATTAGAAAAGTAAAAACTTTGTTGTGATTTTATTACACTACTATAATTTACAAATTTGATTAGTTTTAAGTATAATTCAAAATTCAAATAATTTGTATGTTTTTGCACAATAATATTCAGATAACTTAATCAAACGATCCAAAGATCTTATTAATATATTATGTATTAGAAAATATTATCGATTAAAAATATGTTAATTCTAGAGAAATTGCAATGAATAATACTCTAATCACAAATAAATTAGACATCTAAGATAACAAAAATAATAATTAGGTAACTAACTTAAAAAGACAAATATATCCTTATTCTAATTATAACTAATGTAGTTAACTATTATAAACAGTCATTATATATTATACTGCATTATGATTGTAAACACAATATTATAACTATAACTAATGAATTATGTGAATAACTACTATATTACACAACTATAATTGTAAAATATATTATAGTGCACTATAGTTGTAAACATAATATATTATAGTGTATTATGATTGTAAACACTATAATAAGTAGTCAATATAGTGAAGTATAACTAATGAACTACACGGATCGGATAATAAATAACTACTAAATTACACAAGTATAATTGTAGAATATATTATAGTGCACTATGGTTGTAAACACAAGATATTATAGTGCACTATGATTGTAAACATAATCTTATAAGTAGTCAATATAGTGAACTATAACTAATGAACTATGCAGATCAGACAATAAATAACTACTAAATTACACAACTATAATTGTAAAATATACTATAGTGCACCATGGTTTTAACCATAATTTATTATAGTGCACTATTATAAGAGCATCTCCAATGATATTACACTATTTTTTACCATAAAATAGTGTAACACTAAAACAGTGTTGAGTTTTACTCCAATGTATTACACTATTTTTTAGACCAAAAGAGAATATTCCAAGCATATTCTCCTTTTTAAATTCTTTGTTAATTGCTAAGTAGTACACAAATTCTTTGTTAATTACTAATTAGTACAACATAATTTTCAAAATAGCTGTCATAATTTATTTGATGTTATTTATCTTTGATTTCAGCACTTTATGTTTTTTCAAATTTATTATTACTTTATGTTACTATATTTTCTACAAAATTTGTTTTATTTTACAACGTAAACGTTAAATATCATGATTATATAAAATTTCTGTTTTTTTTTGCAATTTAAGTTTCAAAATTTTAAAAGTGTATATAATTTATATCTTTGTAAATAAATTTTATATATCTAAACATTATCAAAAAAATTGGTTTTATTTTTATAATGATCAATTTTAAAATAATTTGATATTTAAGGGATCATTTTGTAAATAAAAAAGTTCAACACTAAAAAACTAAAAATAGTGCAAACTCATTTTTTACACCAAATATAGTGTAAAAATAGTGTTAACTATTTTAGTGTAAGAAGTAGTGTTAGGTTGGAGAAGGATTTACACTAATTATAATGTAAAAGGTAATTTGGTGTAAATTATAGTGTTAGGTAAATTATAGTGTTAGGTTGGAGATGCTCTAAGTAGTTTATGAAGTCAACTATATTTCAGCTACAGTGACATTAAGGGCAATTTTGTCAAATATAACAACTTAATGTTACTCACCTAATTTGCTTTCATGCCATGTTACTTACTTAATTTCAGCTTCAAAACATAATATTAACTTAATTAACCCTTAATTTTAGATGTCTTATTGGAAAGAAATTCAAGTTGTCTAGAATTATTTTAGATGATTCACAATAAAGAAGGTAAACAATTTATATTAACTTAAATCGGGCGTCACGACCACTAACATGTTCCTTGATGCTGTAATATTGTCAATAATTGAGTTGATCATGTTTTGTTTTTATTGGGGGTTTTCAATGATAAATTCTCCCTTAGATGGCGACTAAAAAAACTAAAATATAAAAGGGATAGAGTATGTCATTGTAATACCAACGGCAAGTTAATTTAATCATAAATAAGAAGTTGCAAATTTTGATTTTCTTTCTTTCTGCAAATAACATTTTATTTTTTTAAAACTGATTAACAAAAGACTAAATCATAAAAAAAAAGTCCGACAATAAAATACAAAAAAACTTATAGTTTATTCCGCACCGAAAATTAAATAAAGACAAACATATTTGATGATACATTACTCACAATCTTGTTTATGGTATAAAGTTACAACACTAAAACAAGTTACTAATACAAAAATTTGAAATTGACCAACCCATAATTTTGAATGAATTATATATTATAGACGATATAGTTAATCTATCTAATAACTACAAATTTATATATAGACCATATGAAAATAAATGATTGTATCAGAAAAAATTATCAACCTATTTGAATGGTGCTTCGGCTCTATTATCTGGTCTTCAGCTTTTATATAACGTCGAAATATATAGTATGGAATAGCTGGATTAGTAGTAGGAAATATAGGAAAATAGAGTTAATTTGTTAAGAGATCTTACATCAATGACTAGTGACTTTGTAATTTGCATGATGACAAAATGTTAATAATTGCTAATTTAGCTGTGTAGTCTTTGTTGAATATTATATAAATTTAGTTAAGTAACTAGTTTTGTTTAATGCATGATCCAGTATTAAACTAAACTATATAGTCTGGTATGGTATATATATAATCACCGATTAGAATAGGACAGGCAAAAATCATTTGGGTTCGTTAAGACGTCCAACTAAAGAGATGTGGCAGTATGTGTGACTCATATTACTTAAATTGCACACTCTACGTACCGTTTATATGCTTATCTAAAGATTAATATTCTCTTTTTTCTTATTATGATAGTATCGTTTTTTTCTTCTTCACCTTGAGTAATTTCTAGACTTCAGGATTTCAAGTAGGTGATACCTCAATCCCCATGTTCAGTTGATTAAAAAAGCTTTATTTCTTTATCCTTGACAAATAAACCAAACTTGTAAGTCTTGGCGGCTCTAATCAGTCACATGGCATCTAATCATATGATGGAAACGACGCCTTCTCTTGTACTTGGCTTTACTGCATTGACCAAGAAGTTCTTGGCAAAAAAAAAAAAAAAAGTTCTTGGCAATAAATATAAAAAGAGAACAATAAAATCTGTAGCTTTTTTTTTTTTTAACAGCTGAATATATTGATTTTAGACGGTTAGAGGACAATACAATAGGTTTACAATCCACTCAGGTGGATAACTAAAAGATACAAAACAAGAGTCTAGATCATAAACTTTTTTAGACAAGAAATCTGCAACCCTATTCCTGTCTCGATTCACATGCTCCAAAGAGCAATTAGGTAATTTTTGAATCCACCAACGGATATCTTGCAAAATAGTACCAATCTCTGTACTCTCCTTCTGTTGATTAATAATCTTGGTTAATTCTTCATTATCACTTTCAAACCACACATTTCTCCAACCCTGGCTCCAAGCTATTTGCAAAACATGCAGAAACCCCAACGCTTCAGCTTGTAGACTTGACGAACAAGATCGTACTTTCGAACAACCGGATTTAATAAATAATCCATTATGATCCCTTACAATCCAACCAACCGCTGTAATCGCTTCATTTGCTCGATAACTAGCATCAAAATTCAGTTTAATATATCCTGCCATCGGAGCTTCCCATTGAGTACCTGTATCGTCTCGTCGTGTTTGCCTGTCATAATCCTTTGTTGCCGATTCCACTGTCGCCGAATATACTGCAAACCATTCCATTGTCCCTTCGTAGCTACGAATGGCATCGTCGTTAGGATGCACATTCCTCTTCTCAAATATAAATTCATTTCTTGATTTCCAAATTGTCCAAACAATCCAGAAACGCAAAAAACAAAACTTAGGTGGAATTGAACTTGATTTGCTAAATGTGATCATCCTCCTAATGTTTTCCTCAAGATCAGATGATGGATTCGCAAACGTTTGAAATGGAATATTCAAACATCTCCACACAGCTCGAGCATGTTGACATTCAAAAAGAACATGGTTTATTGTTTCATCCTCCATACCACACCGTTGACATATTGGGTCTATATGAATATTCCTTGATATTAACCTTGTCGCCGTTGCTTGCGCACCTGTTACACATTTCCAAAGGAAATGTTGAATCTTTGGAAGAATTTTTAATTTCCATATATCCAGTTTCAAATCCAAAGACCCATTAGGAGGTATGATCTCATTGTCCTGTGCATTATGGTGAGAGGCTACCCAATAACCCGATTTAACTATATAACTTGCATCCTTTGAGTATGGCCATATAATACAATCATGCTTTGCATGTGTTGAAAGAATAATACTCTTTATTAAACCTGCTTCTTCTTGATTGAACAATAGCTCCACTTTAACCTCATCCCATTCTCGTTTTCCTTGTTTCCAGAGATCTGAAACAAGACAATCACCATTATCTTGTACTCTTGTGGCTGGCCGAGGTGGAGAAGTAGGCAGCCATGAGTCTTGGTAGACCCGAATCGATTGGCCATTACCAATTTGGTATCTTAACCCTTTTTGAAGAAGTTCTTTACCCGCTTGGATGGATTTCCAGCCATGAGATGGTTGTTTACCACATATCGATTCTAAGAACATCGATGAGTGATGGTAACGACCTTTATATAATTTAGCTAACAGCGATGTAGGAGTTGTTAATACTCTCCAAGCTTGTTTAGCTAACAATGCACGATTAAAATGGTGGAAATCTTTAAATCCCATACCTCCCTCCTTCTTTGGAATTGACATACGTTTCCAAGCTATCCAAGATATTTTCCTCTTTCCATTATCGTTGCCCCACCAGAATTCAGAAAGAAGACTATCAATAGCATCGCAAGTCGATTTCGGTAGTAGAAAGCAATTCATAGTATAAACAGGTAAAGCCTGGGCAACTGATTTAATCAAAACCTCTTTACCCGCGGGAGACAAAAACTGATTATACCATGTATCAAGCTTTTCTTTTACCCTCGTGACTATATAATCAAAGCTTTCAATCTTACTTCTTCCCAATTGTTCCGGTACGCCAAGATACTTTCCTCCACCTCCAACCCGATCTATCCCCATTATGTGTTGTAATTGTCGTCGTTTACCTTCAAAAATCTTACTACCAAATATCATTGAAGACTTCTCATAGTTCACCTTTTGACCAGAAATCTTTTCATAATTCTTCAAAATCAAGGCCATTTGATTACAATCCGTTGAAGTAGCTCGGCAGAAGAATAAAGAATCATCAGCAAAAAGGAGGTGTGTGACTGGTGGACAATATCGTGCAATCTTTATTCCCCTATATCTTTGATTCACTTCAGCGGTAGTTAACATCTAACTTAAAACTTCTGCACATAGAATAAAAAGGTACGGTGATAGTGGATCTCCTTGACGAATACCTCTCGTAGGCTTAATATCACCATATACTCCTCCATTTATTAAAACTGAATAATTAACAGTTGTGACACAAGCCATGATCCATTTTATCCATTGAACTTCAAATCCCATTCGTTGCATCAATTGTTCAAGGAAACTCCATTCTACTCGATCGTAGGCTTTACTAATATCCGTTTTAATAGCAACATATTTCTCCGCTACATCTTTCTTGGATTTTAAAGCGTGCATCAACTCATGAGCAACAAGCACATTATCTGTAATGTGTCTCCCTGGTACAAAGGCAGCTTGTGACTCCGAGATCAATGAAGATAAACAAGATTTTAGACGTAAAATCAAAATCTTTGAAATTATCTTATAGCTGACCGTACATAGGCTTATAGGCCTATAATCACTCATCTCTTGTGGCTCCTTTATCTTTGGGATCAAACAAATATTTGTCTTGTTAATCTCTGCTTCCATCTCACTAGTTTCGAAGAAACGTCTAACCATAACACATACATCCGGTCCAATGTCATTCCAAAATTGTTGATAGAAGGCTGCAGTTATACCATCTGGTCCTGGTGCACGATCCGGTCCTATCATAAACACTGCTTCTTTGACTTCTTGATCGGTTACTGGTTGAGTAATAAGATTATTCATCTCACTTGTTACTTTCACTTGTATCTCTTGATAAATCTCGTCCATTCTTGTTGGGTTAGAAGTTGTGAACATCTCGTGGAAGTAATCTTGTGCTACCATTCCAATGGCTTCATCTTTATAATGAATAATCCCATGTTTATCTTTAACCTTTGTGATACAGTTTCTGTTTCTTCTTGCTTTAGTAGCCCCATGAAAATATCGAGTATTTCGATCCCCAACTTTCAACCAAACTTTCCGACTTTTATTTTTCCAGAAGAATTCCTCATCTCGGTAAGCTTGGTTAAGCTCCTTTCTTAGGTGATGTATCTCCAACGTTGGGCAAGAGTGATCTCTCATAGCTTGATCAATCCGAGAACGAATCTCATGAATCTTTTCTAACGAGTTAGTTTTATGTCTCCTTTTCCATCTAGCCATCTCTCTACGACAAACCTTAATCCTTGGAGAAAACTTATCTTTAACAAAACGTTTCTTATCCCATGCTCGTCTCACCGTATCAGCAAAATCATCATGTTGATATAATCTTTTATCATATCGAAATACTCCCCTGCGTACCTTATCTTCATATTCGATCGATACAATAAAAGGTCGATGATCCGATTCAGCCAAGTCTAGATACTCTGTTTCTGAAACAGGATAATTCGCTAACCATTCGGAATTCACAAAGACACGATCCAGGCAACACTCAATAATTTGTTTCCTCCTTTTACCAACCCAACTAAACCGATTTCCTATGTGTTTTAAATCTTGCATTCCACAGACTTGTAACATTGTTTGAAATTGTTGGAAGCTTCCCGGATTTCGAACTCGTCCCCCTTTCTTTTCTGACTGATTAAGTATTTCATTAAAATCGCCACACATCATCCAAGATCCTGATCGTGTAATAGCAATTCTTTGTAATCTCTCCCATAACAAATGGCGAAACTTAGGAATAGGATTTCCATAGATGCAGGACAAGTAGAAATTAAAAGATTTATATTGAATAGAAAGATCTACAAGTCTGGCATCAACGGAAATACAACTAACTGAAACATGCTTTTTCCAACACACAACAAGACCACCACTTAAACCCTTAGGAGATACAATTTGCATATTATCATATCCTAACCAGACACATATATCTCGCACATAGTCATCGTTTTGTTTTGTTTCCACCAAGAACAACAAGTCCGGAAAATACATCCGCTGCATTTCCTTTAGACGTCGAACTGTGAGGCGTTCTCCCAAACCTCGACAGTTCCAAACCTCAACTCTCATGGGGATTCTGGTGGTTTCGGGCCTACCGCGCCTCTGGTTAATGTTGGAATCTGAGAACCCTCCTCATCATCATCTTTGTAAACTGATTGTAGTTGTTGCAGAGCATTGATATCTCCATTTGGAAGTGCAGCTAGCGGCATCCGTATTGGAGAGACATTCAGCCGAGATCTTTTTGTGACTGGTTCCACATTCTGAATTTCCTGAGTATCAGCATACAATTCACGAAAGAAACTTAACATACCTGATTGAATTGTGCTAGCATTTCTCTTCCGAGATTTGGATCCCGAAGACTGATCACTTTCCTCCATCAGAAAGCTACCATATTGCAACATTGTACCCTCCATTTTCACATCACCAACTGAGTTTGAGATCACTGAATCACCGTCCATCCGAAGATTGAAAGTAGCTGATGGAGAAACAACCCTACTTCCGACGTAGCTCTCACTTTGCCTCTTGCTTTGCAGAAAGAGTTGTTGGCGTTCCTCCATCTCTTTCATTGGATTCAAAATTAACTCCATCTCCTGTATCTCCTGAGGGCTAAGACCAATCCCATTCCCTTCTGCAGCTTCTGGTTCTTGTTGATCACCATCATCCTCATCCTCAAACGGCTCCTCCTCTTCATCATCCATATTCGCCTCTGCATTTGGTTGAACCATATGACCATGCTCTTCTGCATGATCCATTGGAACATCCTCCGGTACATGACCATCACTGTTATCTTCATCTTCAAAATTCTGCTCCAGATTCTCATGTGTGGGAATACATTCACCCGAATCATGCGTCATAAGGCCACATACCTCACAGAAACCCCTTAGCCTCTCATATCTGAATTTCAGGAGTGTGTTAACACCCGGTGAAAATTGAAACATCTTTTGGAAACGCAGCGGATTCGCAACATTCCAGTCAATCTTGACACGAACAAATTCCACCGATGCAGCAGTTTCTGGGTTGTAATCCACACCGGAAACATGCCCCAACTGCCCACCGACATACTCGATTGTCTCTCGAGAAAGGAGTTCAAAAAGTATTCCACGGATTTGGACCCAAAATGGAATGATATTAAGCAACTCATCATCCATGTTTGGGTACCACCGTTGCAGGACCAACATACGATCGTTGAATGCCCAAGGGCCGCGATTAAGCACTGATTGGAGGAGTTCATCAGAGGGGAAGATGAATTGCAACTTCTTCTGTTCCACCAAGCGACCGGAGATCAGGCCGTTCAAACCCCAAATGCGAGGGAGAGATGACACGATTGCACGAGGGTTTTGTTTCCTTGGAATTAAAGCTCTTCCCATAAGGGAAAATTGATTCGATCTCAACGCATCCAAACACACAGCCGTCGGGACCACCACTGGTTAGTCGTCAATACCGAGGGTAATGTCTTGTAAAGCTCTCCGGATGTTATCAGCCATGATTAGCAAGAAGAGAAATTTGTAAATTCTGTGAAATTGAGAGACTGGAAGATTGAAATCGAAACGGTGATTGGAAAGGAACACATGCAACCTTGATTTATACTCAAAAATCTGGTTACAGTCGTGACCCACGATTTCATCGGAGTGGAGAGTATGTCCCACTGCGGAGATGGAAGAAACCATCATGAAACCGTCGGAAAACTGCCCCACTCCGGCATCAAGATCGGAAAAAACCGCTCTCGAGAGGAGCGGTAAAGAACGCAGTATTAACTGCCAAATCGCCCAAAAAATCGCACTCATTTCTTGTTTCTCTAAAGCTTATCAAAGTTTTGTTCTTCTTACTTTTTTAATAAAATCTCTAGCTATACGAATTATATCGAGTATCCTCATTTGTTTTATCATTCTTCTTTTTCTTTTATTTTCTCTATACTTTTATTTTCTTACAACTTATATTCTCTTTAAATAACTGTTTTTCATTATTTATTTCTCCTCTACTTTTCTTTTCTTTTGCAACTAATATTTTTTCGTAGTTTTTATATAATTAGTTTAGACTATTAAAATTTTATTTTATTCTCTAATTATTTTAGATTATTATGATTTATTTTTTCTGATTACGTTTTTCTTTTTTTACAATTTAGTTAGTTACTTGGCAGGTTTTTTTTGTTGTTGTTAGTTTTCTATTTTTAATTTTACATTTTCTTATTAATTTATAAATTTAATATGTCATCATCTCGATCAATATTAAACCCATTTCATTATCTTGTGAGTTAAAGTTTTGCCTACGTCAAACTCTCGTGAAAGATCCTCTTTATGTAACAAGAGAAGAAAATGATTGATCGATTAGAGAGAGATTAATGAAGTCATGAAAGAGAAGAATATGATAATGCTTTCTAACCCAAACGCAATTTTTCCAAAATCAATTAAAATTCACAAACGGAGATTAAGTGGGGATGACTAACTTGTATCTTGTTATCAACCAAAACAAACCAAAAAACCCTAATTGTTATTAATCAAACCAGAAGTTGAAAGTGAATGAATGTGTGGAGAGAGAGACTAATCCTTGTAATGTCACATTACTAATGTGTGAGAGAATGAGTTGATCTGATTCTTGTAAACGTGTGGTTATTTCAACAGGCAAGTGTTTCAAGCATAATTCAGTTGATTTTGTGGCTTAAGCAATTACACAATTGTGAGCCTAAGCTTAAGTTACAAAGCATAAGTGGTTCTATAACCACTATCCAAAATCTAAAAGAGCACATCGCTTATATATGCAATCATTACATCTCTCTCTAGACAACAACAAAAAGATCAAAAGGACAAACACACAAGAATAGAAGTTACTCACCCCAGACTAACTTGAATATATTCTTACTAGCTGATCCACAGATTACATTGTTGCTTCGCTTTCGCAACATCTCTTCTTGCGCCGAGACATTCCCTTCCTTCAAAAACAATGGAGAGAGATTGTTGTAGTAAAGACTAGAAGAGTAAAAGTGTTGGGTGCATATCAAGAACTGTTGTAGCAGTACAAGATTTTGAGATCTCTTACTAGATGAGAATAGGCAGAAGCAAGAGATAAAAGTGTTGGGTGCATATCAAGAACTGCAATGGCAATTTCCTCTGTTACCTGCGGGACCTGCAGACCAAAAAAAGTTTTTTAAAGTTGCGTAGCATATTGCACTCGCATAACCATTCACATATATGAGGCTAAAAATTTAACAAAATCAGTACCTGCATAAGCTGAATGGCAAATACATCACTAGTTGTCACTTTATCAAGGTCTTGACACCTTTTAACAAACTCATCAAAAGAAGGGCACAAGGCTGCAGCTATGGTCTGGTCATCATTCACCCGGGACTTGTAGTATTGGTATATTGATTTGGTGAGATAGCAGTATTTTCTTAGCGTCTCACCCAGCCCCTGTGTCCTTAGCACATCAAACCCCTCCCGAATCTCCGTTGTGAAACAACTAAAGCATATAGCAATGAAAACAACTTTTGGTTCTGAATCTCTAAGGGAAAAAGTACAACTAATCAAAATCTTCTGAAAAAAGGGAAAGTCTTACGCAGTCTTTATGCTTTCTGATGCATCACATTGGTTTGGGTCCCCTTCAAGTATGTATATCAGCTTCTTCAATCCTGATCTCTATTTAGAATTGCAATATAATAAGAAAATTAGAAACAACCTCAGCAAAAGATATGGCAAGTAGAGAATTCACACACCTGAAGTCTAAGTTTTTGGTCCCTGTAGCGATTATCTATAAATGACGCGCGCATATCATCAACGTTCTTCCTCTCAACAATAAAGTCCAGAACATATTCAGTCCCATTGTACTTATGCTGAGCAATCCAGATACAATCTCCTACTGGTAGTCGTCTAACCTACAGATTCAATACCATCTTTCCACTCAAATTTTTGTAAATTTTGAAATCTCAATGACATCTATCCAAGAAAACAAACGCAAACCTCAATCTTGATCTTGAATTCAGAGCGTATGTTATCAACTTTGTTCCTGGATCACGTAAATAACAAGATATGGGTTAGTGTTACCAACAACAAAGTAGATAGGCTATTATCACACCTTCATAACTAAACTATAAGAGTGGAGGAAGGTTAGATGTTCCACAAACCCCTTAGTGGCAAACTTTTCTCGATCATCCAGTATCATGGCCACTCCAGTATCATGGCCACCTCATATGCTTCCTCAAATACTTCTCCAAAAACAAGAGGAGGAAGGCGTGGAAAATTCCTCAAGCTGGTTGAACATGGATTTAAGTTGTAACCATCATTGCTAGGCCAAAAATTCTTAGCATAAAATCCCTCTAGATCAGCTTGACCTGTAAACATTAAACTTTTTAACAGATGCGGCACTAAGGATATTAGATCATATGCTTGCTTAAGACCATACAAGTTCGTGCTCTAGACGGTCCAGCTGAATCTGGCTTACTTTTTGGATCGGCATGTGGCTGTGCAAGATCCATTTCATCATCGGATAAGTCAATTTGACCTGCAAATTAGCTAAGAATTAGTAAGATGGAACATCCAACTTTTAACAGACATGACACTAAGAATATTAGATCATATGTTTGCTAAAGACCATACATGTTTGTGCTCTAGACAGTCCTGCTGAATCTGGTGTAGATTTTGGATTGGCATATGGCTGTGTATGATCCCTTTCATCATCCGATAAATTGTTGTGTGAATTCGATAATCCAGATCGCATAATACATTCTTTTGCTACTTCCCGGCCTTCAATTGTTAGCATGTACCTAAAAAAATAAACAATACTCGTCTTAAGGTAAGGACTACTTCTCTATACAAAAGACAGTTTTAGAAATGGGTTTTTACTTTGCTGGGTTGCTAGATTTCACCACTAATCCTTTCTGTATAAGTGTCGTCATGCAGCTCCATCCACTATAGCACTCCCTCTTAGACTGGCCAAGTCCTGCTTTTCCCTTTCCTTTCTCTGGCCTAGTCACAAGAATGGAAGGATAAATACAGACAGCAATGAGTGGGTACAAAATCAACAAATCAGAAACTGAGAACGCGATTGATTCATACGCAACAGGAGCGTGTGAGAGCCCACTCGCGTCAGCAGCATCAATAAGTTGTTGTTTGAGCATGAAATCTTTCTCATTCGGAGTCCCTCTGGTAAACAAAAACATAACATTCCTGAAGAAGGGTTTACTGAGGGGAAGGAAAATAGTACACTGTGAGAAAATATAAACTCTAAATCACCTGTGCAGCGTTATTAGCAATGCATAAGCCACAGAATTTCTTTGCGGAATGTAGTGTTTCCTTCCCTTGGCCTTTTTCCTTGAATAGAATAAAAAGCATCATATATAAAAACATTACATTCATCATTCATGTGAACAAATGTGATTTAGATACAGCAGACACCATTACCAGGACGAATTTCAGGCAAATCTTCTTGCTCAGAACTTGCTGCCTCAGTATCAAAATATCCTTTCATGTGCTTAAGCATCCACTTGCCAAACCCCCTATGCAACAAATCCAGCAAAAAGCAAGAACAAACACTGAGGTGGATACAAGCAAAGCAACCCAAAAACTAAAATCACTCACTAACAGATCTATTTTGCAATTAAGAACCTAAAATGGACAAAAACAAACACTTTCCCTGTAACAAAGAAACACTTTGTTATTCTCCTATCTCACAACCATAAGAACACAAACAAATACATTCCACCATTCAATCAGAGAACTTCGAACCAGAAGCACAAAAAGATCACATCTTTTCCATAAAAATTTGAAATTTAAAGTAACCTTAACCCCACTAAACCCAAAACCCAGCAAGAAACATACTTGATAAGAGACAAGTCTTTGAGAGTGTTGATGGGATCTTTGGCGTCGCAGACATTTCTATAACCCTTAAGAAATGTCTTCTCCTGGAATTCGGACAAACCCTTGGGCTTATCTGTGAGTTCTCGCTTCTTCTTCAACACATAGTCCGCTAAACCTTGGTTCTCTCGAAATCCATCACTACCCACTTCAAAGAGAGTTTCAATCTATCACAAGTTCATCGAAAAAGGCTTCATCTTTGGTTTGCCGGACAAGTGGAAATAGCGCTTTCTTGATAATTTCAAATATTAGGGATTCCGACTAATGTACGCCGGGTCATATGACCCTCCGTCTAAAGCAGAGACTTTTGAGTTGTTTAGTGTTCCAATAAGATGTGACCATATTACACAATGGCTTGTTTATCTTTTTTAATTGGAAAAATTGCTGAAAAATACTCAAACTTAATTTTATTTGCTTAAAAAATACCCAAACTTTTTTGGCTACCCGTTAAATACACAAACTATTCAACATTGTTTCTTTAATACACGAACTTTCAAAATTCGTTGGTTTTAGTACATCACCATTAACGACGTCAATTCGACTAACAGAAGTTATGAAACGATGTTAAGTGTTAATGAACACGTGCTCAAAGGTAATAAAAAAATCTCTTTTGCCCTTATCTTGTTTTCCCCCAAATCGATTTGGGATTCAAAGGGAAGAACCCTAGATTCTGATTTTGACTGATTTCTTCATTCTCTAAACAAATTTGAGAGACAAAATCGAGAGACGGAGCAGAGTCAAAGTTCGCGATTGAACCCAAGATCGCGATCCTCTCCTTCTCGAGCTGTCAACATGGAACCGAGTCAAAGCTCAGCCTCAGATGGGAATTCAAGCTTTCGTAGCTTCGGACAAACAAGTAAGGGTCCTCTTTGTCACTGCAATCGACCGACAACTATCTCGAAGTCATGGACAAACGAAAATCCAGGAAGAAGATTTTACAAATGTGATTTACACGGTTTCTTCACATGGTTTGATCAGGAAAAACCATATGGGTGGCAGAAAGTGAGCTTACTAGAGGCGAGAGATCAAATTCGTCAACAAAAAGAAGCAATTAAGGTACTTAATGACTCCATTAGAGAATTGAGGCTAAACAATGGTGGAACAATAGGTGAGACAAACATGGCGAACTCGGAATTGGTGAAGAATTGGACTGAAGAGAAAATGATTGTTGAAAACGAAGTAATGGCATCGAAGGAGAGGGAGAAATTGTTGAGGCAGTTCATCGTGATATCATGGGGAGGTTTCATTGTTGTGACAGCCATGATTCTGACAATGGGCAAAAACTAGTTAGTTATGTTGCAGGAAGTAGTAGTTTATGATGTACTTTTGTTTGTTTTATGCTTGTGTTTAAGTTTCATGAACTAGTAGGTTTCATTGTTATGTCTGATTGTCTTTGTTTAATGAGAAGTTTGTGTTGAATGATCATGAAAGAAGATATCCAAAATAGCATAAATTCATAAGATTGTACATTGGTTCTGAAATCGAACTACTAAGTTACTTCAACCGGGAAGTTACGATACCAAAATACAACTAAAACAGCAAACTAAACAAAGTAGTTTTAAGATGCACGTGGATTAGGTGCTTGTGAGGTGGTTACTTCTGGAGATCCCCATTGCTCAAAAACTTGACCACTCCAAGGTGCAATAAAACAGCCATATGATCTAGGAGTTGGAGCTATGTCACGGCCACGACCACGACCATGAGGACGACCGCGGCCTCGTCCCCTAGATACTGAGTCTGATGCAGGTGGAGCAGTAGAAGGATGCACTGCCTCTGGTGTAGCATTTGTTTCCGCAGTTGGTGTAGATTGACTTTTTGCTTTCTTCCTTTTAGGTGCATTTTGAATGTTCCATGGATCATTCTCCTATGAATTAGTACATTAGAAAGCAATACATTAGTAATCAATGGAGTACACAATAGAAATCAAAAGAGTATATTGCATTGTAAACTCATTACTCACATGTGTCTTTCGTGGCCTTCCCCTCTTCTTCTTAGGACCTGTTTCAAACGCAGGTGCATTTTTACAAGTAACTATGTTATGGCCAGTTTGCTTACAGTTTCTACAAGTCATGGTCCTTCCTTCTCTAGTCGCTTTTGTAGGATTTGAAGAAGACTCATGTGGTTCCTTAATCCTATCATGTTTTTTGGGACGTCCTCTCATTTTTCTTTTTTCAGGCACTCGAATAGGACTCTTTCCTGTCTTTGGCCAACCTCTGTCCCCATTCATAGGCCTGATGTTGTCTTCATAAGTAGCTTGCCACTTTGTTGTCAGATAATAAGGATCAACATAGCTGAAATATAAAGATAAACATTAGAGAAGTCCAACTAAACAAATGATAACATTAAAATGGCTGCATCATTTGACTTACTCTTCTGGATCACGATTATACTCAGTGATGACATGAATGGCATGGGGACATGGAATTCCTGTGATATCCCACTGGTTACAACCACAATGCTTATACGGAAGGCACACCTCAAAACAATTATCCTGATCAAGAACTTCATATAAGCTTTCACTGCTTTTTAAGACTGAGCAATACTTGCTATCGGTTCGATTTTGCTCAAATATCTCCATGATGTTTGGTGGAAACGGAGTGTCACACTTCCTTGTCTTGTCATGCCTCCGATTTATACGCCTCATTGCTAACCTTCTTATCTCTTGTAGCATGCTTATCATTGGTAACTTACGGGCATCTTTGATTGTTCTATTGAAACTCTCCGAGAGATTGTTGGTAACATCCTCACATCTTGCATCATGTCCTAAATAAGCTCTACACCAACTCTTTGGTTGTGTTTTCAGCAAGTCTTCGTGAGCAAGTGGATCAAATTTTTCCAAGGCTTCCATGTTGAAGTCATAATCACCTTCACAAGAGCTATATGCAACTGACCAAAAGTAGTCTTCATACTCTTTTTGCCCATAAACCTTCTTTCAATTAGCAAAAATGTGTCTAGCACAATGTCTGTGTTCTGCATTTGGAAGGAGATCTGCCACCGCATTTATCAACCCTTTTTGTTTGTCAGACATGATAGTGAAACCATTCCCTAAACCCAACTCCAAATCATTCTTCAGCTTATCGACAAACCAAGCCCATGAATCATTATCCTCCACCCTAACTACAGCCCATGCAATAGGATATATTCTATTATCTGCATCTCTACCAACCGCTGCTAAGACCTCACCTTTCAATTCCCATTTCAAAAATGCACCATCAAGTCCTATAATAGGCCTACAACATGCTTTCCATGACCTTCGTAGCACTTCAAAGCAAACATAAAACTTATCAAAGACTTGTGTACCATCATCTTGAGAGATAGTAACAATCTCTGTGGTTGTTCTAGGATTCTTCTTCAAAATCTCAGCTTCATAATCATATAGCTTATTAAACTGCTCCTGCTGAGTTTGTATCACCAAGTCCAAAGCTATCCTCCTTGCTTTAGTGCATATCCACTTAGAGACTGATAAATTGTATCTCATCATTATCTCATCTTTGATGTCAGTCCACTTTATTTCAGGCCTTCTTCTTGCTTCATCTCTAAATAACCTTGCCACAACTCCTTGTTTCAACATCTTAGCTTTCCCACTCTTTAGATGGTTGTGTCCACTAACATAACTTTTCACCATCCATTTCCCTTTCGGCCTCTCAATTGAGCAGTATATCCTCCACTTACAAGTCTCTTTTGTGCAGATTGCTGCCAATTTAGTCTTCTCCCACCTACACAACTTCACATCAAAGTTGGTCTTCAATACATAGCGCAAAAGCTGGTCCTTAAACTCTTCTCCACTATTAAAAACCTGCAGTAACCTCAAGTATCCTCCATCATTCTCTTTCTCGCAGGTTTTCATAGAAATCTCTTTCTCTTTTCGATGAAAATCATCCCATTCATCATCCGTGTCAACAACAGGCGTGGGATGGGCTGCATCCCTACACTGTCTCTCAAACTCATCATCATCAGAATCAGCATCATTGGGTTGAGCCACACCAATTCTTTCACCATCTTCATGCTCACACACTGCCTTACTATGACCAACACCTTCTTCATTATGGATTTCTTCGTAAAATCTTTGAAATCGTGGATCAGTTCCTTCTTCTTCAATTATTATTTCCTCTTCATTATCATCACCTTCACAAACACCTTCATTATGAACAACTTAATTAATATAACAACAAAGAAGAAAGATTTGTGAAGCTAAGAAGGAAGAAATGTGTAACACACCTTGTTCAATATAAAAATCAACTTCACAAGAATTACTCATTGCTTCACTACACATTCTCATAAGATCAGCATCAGAATTTTCCTCAAAAATTGGCCTCGCTGTATCCATCTCCTCATGTGGAAGCTTGTACCAAACATGTTCCACCAACCCCTTCGATCCGTTGTCCTCACAAAATGTATCAAACATAGACCATGTAAGGTAATCCGAGTCCATCATAATGTTCTTCTTCACACACCCTCCTTCGTAGCTAAACATATTCTCCTTGTGATACATTTTTCCACCAAAATGCACATTGATTTTCAATGTCTCGTCACTGCACATAAGGATATACCATTTACCAATTTTAGATTTTTTTCTTCTCAAAATAACAAACTCAATATCGAGAATCCACACAATATCATACACGAACTTGACCCATACAAGATTTCTCATAAACACGACATCAAAATCGCACCAAAATCAGAAAAGACCAAAACGATTAGGGATTTCGAATTGAACAAAACGTACCTCATCTTCTCCAATTTTCCTCACAAGTCGTCACCGATTAGGCTATACACATTGACTCTGCTTCGTCTCTCGATTTTGTCTCTCAAATTTGTTTAGAGAAGAAAGAAATCAGTCAAAATCAGAATTAGGGTTCTTCCCTTTGAATCCCAAATCGATTTGGGGGAAAACAAGATAAGGGCAAAAGAGATTTTTTTATTACCTTTGAGCACGTGTTCATTAACACTTAACAGCGTTTCATAACTTTTGTTAGTCGAATTAACGTCGTTAATGGTGATGTACTAAAACCAACGAATTTTAAAAGTTCGTGTATTAAAGAAACAATGTTGAATAGTTTGTGTATTTAACGGGTAGCCAAAAAAGTTTGGGTATTTTTTAAGCAAATAAAATTAAGTTTGGGTATTTTTCAGCAATTTTCCCTTTTTTAATTAGTAAAGACTAAAAATTAAATATTATATTTTGATAGAGAACTTGTACATACTATCCATTTTCGAAGCCTATCATTCACTAGTGAGTCTTGAAGACAAAAATTGTGATCAAGAATTAGGATGAATCATTTAAGACTTTTTAAGTTGTCATGCGGTTAGTCTGTACACCAAGACTTTAAATAAAGTCGAGTAACCCACAATTCAATTTGGATGAGTTTTGGGATAAATATGTAATTCGTTCGTTTCTATGTTTATTAGGCACCCATAATTTGTCACTTCGGCTCTTCCTTTTCTTTTCTGGATTTAATACTATTTTGTATTTTACTTATCTACTACTACTATCATTATATTTCATCATATAAGCTCATGCATGTCGACCCCAATAAACATATATAAGTTCATGCATTGGCTGCCATGAAGTTGTAGTTACGAGGAAAGTCATCAGAAAATTTCAAGTCTTTTGTCACATGAAACCAATAGGAAAAAAGACTAAAAAGAAATACTCACATGCAACACAAACCCTAAAACCCCCTAAGCCACTATATAAACCCTAAGCCCTTTAACAACTTCTCACTAAACAAAAACTCAAAACCACACTTACTAGATTCGAGCTAAAATGGTGATAGATTCTCGTGTTTTCATTGGTCTAACAATTATCCTTATAATCTCAGGATCACTACTAGTTTCAGGGCAAGGAACGTGCCAAGGAGACATCCAAGGTCTAATGAAAGAATGTGCGGTCTATGTGCAGCGTCCAGGCCCAAAGGTGAACCCGTCTGCTGCGTGTTGCGGAATTGTTAAAAGATCAGACATACATTGCGCATGTAGCCGTATCACAGCCTCCGTCCAGAAAATGATAGACATGGATAAAGTTGTTCACGTCACTGCCTTTTGTGGGAAGCCTCTTGCTCATGGTACCAAGTGTGGAAGTAAGTCTATTATTATTATTACGAAACTTCACTCTTGCATGACTTTAATATTGTAAAATTGGAACGTCTTACTAGATATATGTTTCTTTGTTTATTTGCGTTTGCATTTTGTAAAAAAGATTATTATCTTTTCATGTAAACAAAACGTAAATACTAAAATTGCGTTTGGAACATGAAGATCTAATGTGTTGATATTCTTGATGTGGCAGGTTACGTTGTGCCATGAGATTTGGGACCTGAACCAGAACTTAAGAGCTAAAGGGTTTGTGGAATGAACTGTTTGCGAGTGAGCCTTTACTATTCCTAAATAATTACTACCCTTGTAATCTCTAATGAATTGGATGAAATAAATAGAATTTCCTTATTAAGAGTCCTTCAAGACGAAAATTATCGATCGTGTGCCGAGATTCAATGTTGTTTAAATGAATAACCGGATCCCTAAACCATGATATACGAACTAATTAACCGTATCTCCAAACAAGTTTATCATCTCATCGCAACACACTTGATTGATTTGGTTTCGATGATAAGAAGCCAAGTAACATTCAGTACCGAAAATTAATACACCGAAGCATTTGAACGCCACCAAACACATTATCCGCACCTGCGCAGCGTCATTTTCAAATATGGGTTATAACCATTTCCACTTCAACTTTTAAGCATCATAGGTCATCTCACTAATTAGTATTTTTAGATTCTATCAATTTATAATTTTATATAATACGATCTTTAGGCAAAATGTATAGAATTGCAGTAATAAAATCAACTGAACACAGTTTAGTTTGTACATTTTACTGTACACCGGAAAAACAAACATCCAATCATCAAATTCTACAGAGTCTATTTGTTCTTATGAAATCGCAATAAAAAAATCTTCCTTTTGCAACCAAATTTCCTCAATTTGATAGCAAAATATAACCCCCAAGAATAAACAAATCAAAGACTCAAGGCCAAAACCTGTGACCTGAAGACGCAACAATCCAAAAAATAAAGAAAATCTAACCTCTGCCCATCAAACTAAACAAAACAAAAAATGGAGAAACAAGCAAACAAGATCATGAAAACAAAGGATAAAGATTTGAAGGAAAAATTAGAAAAAAAGAAAAAAAAAATGCTCTTCTGGGTTGTTTGTTTTAAACAAGCCATGAAAAATGTTATTAAGCTTCTCATGGGGACACAGAAGCAGCTTAAAATGCACTGACACTGTCCCTTGAATCTTCTTCTCTTATAGCTGAAACAAAGAAAAGTAAACACATGAAAACTTCAACGTTATTTCTTTGTCGAAATAAGGAACAGATTTTAATGTTCGAATTGCGACTGTGTGTGTGTGTGTTACCGGACTTTTGATGGAGAATTCGGATTATTCTTAGAAGAGCTGAACAGCCATTTTGAACTTGTTCTGTTTCCATTTAGGCAGCTTGTAGAAATCTTCTTTCGGCATACCGAATTTCTCCTTGAACTCCTCTACTGAAAGGTAAGCCTATAACATAGATAAGAGCTCTCAAGATCCTCTTTCATTGAAGAATTTTCACTTACAAATGATAAAATTTGTTGGTTTGAACTTTACCTCTCTCCTTGTTACGTCAATGTCTGAGACAGGATCAGCAGAAGTTGTCATGAGACGTTCGTATGGGTAAGCTGGTAAATCTTCTTCGTCTTCGACTCCTTCTTTAGCATCTTCTTGAATCGTTAGAGATTCTATCCGGCTGCTCATCGAATTCTCCTCCTTGCCATTTCCATTTTTCTCTTCTTTTCCTTTTGAGTTGGATTCCGGCGCTGGAGACTCAGGTGTCTTCGGGCTCGCTTCATGCCCAATAAAAATAAAAGGTTAATACTCGAAGTGAAAAAAAGAGAGGTGGATCTCTAAACCAAGATGCGTAAAAAGATTGAAACTTTCAGATGATTAGTCTGCAAAAATGTGAATCCCTGAAGAAAGATGACATATATTGAAACTTTCAGATGATCATTCTACGAAAACAAAGATTGACAATGTCAGATGAATTACTAAGTGAAAATATTTGTATAAAGTATACCTTTGACTGGTTTTGGAATTGAAGGTTCTTGGGGAGGTGTTTTTAATTGTTCGAAAAGAGCACTACGAGAAGCAATGGCTGAAGACTTGGGAGCAAGCTTTGAGGAATCAGGAGTTACCGATCTCGGGTAGAGTTTTCTAACTACCGGGGGAGGAGTTGAGAGATTTCTTGCATTTTGGCTCTCAAATGTTGCTGCGAGTGCATTGAATGCTGGAGATCTGCCTCTTACGCGAACCCTGTCTGGACTAAAAGACATGCTTCTTGACCGCTGCTGTGATTTGTCAGGAACGCTGGCACGACCACCATATGAAGCTGGAGTTCTTCGTTTCGGTTTCTAATCATCAAAGGCACAAAATTTAGAAAGCAGACTCTGAAGAATCATCAACCAAAAGGAAAAGCAAGAAGAGTATTTACATCTGCAACTGGAGTTCCACCATTTTTGACAATTCTGAGTTTCCTTTGGAATGAGTTTCCATGCATCTATAAATAAAAAGAGTGTTTAACCCTTGTCAGTGTTTCCTTCTGTGCGTATTTCTCAGGGGGGCCAATTGAAGGTGTTTGGTACTTACAGAGGATTTTGAGGAATCCCAAGGAGTGAAAAACCGGGTGAAGAAACTTGGCTCACCACCTTCCATGATCACATATATAGGGGCTTCAGGGGATAACTTTTCCAGGAGAGAATCTTTCTCAATGAATTTCTAAGAAATCAAAAGGTATATAAATGAGCAACTTGCCTAAACATTTCAGGCTCTTTTGATACTAACTCTCTCTAGAGTTACGGTAGGGTTTTGTTTGCAAGGTATCAAATAAATCTGACCTCTCCAATAGTTAAAGCTAGCAACTTGTTCTTGGGGACTACTTCTTGGCCAACCCAGACATAGATCTCTGAGTGACAGTCTACTATAAATATATCTTCAGTCATCAAATCATCCTGTGTGAAGTTATATATCTCTGTCACCTGCCAAAACATTACAAAAATTAAGACTTGAGATTGAGCTACATGCCAACGCATTTTCCAGTTAATGATTGCATAAAGCTGTAGAGATAAAACAAGATTTCAAAAGTTTACGCACCTTCAGAATTTCTGGATTAATTTGCATTTGAGCAATGAAAAGAAAAAGAAACAGAGTTATTGTGTGCTTCTATCAGCTTAAGCTTGAACTTCTATGAAAAAAACAATATGATCTTCTGTACCTTTTGTAAATGTGCAGGAGAACAAGTGAGGGTCCCTCTCGGGTTCTTTTGTGAGCTTTTGGCTCGAATATTCGGTTTTGCCTCCTAATAACTCCCAGAACTGTTCTGATTCTGAACCCTCTTTTTGTGCTCTAGTCTGTAGGTTTGGCTGAAGAAAAAAAACACATAACAGATGCTGCTTCAGCTACACTTGAAGCATAGTCTTATATTTGATCTTCAGATGATTGAAACATAACTGACGTATTTTCATAGCAATTAAGGAAAACTTATCTTACCTTAATAAGATCGAGCTGCCTCTCGACAAGTTCCTGGTCAGTTGTGGTTGCTAGATTCCCAATCCAAGTAAAGACAGAAGAATCATTATGTAGTATGTAACAGTATGAGGAGTTCAGTGAAGAAGCAATCTGTTGAAGTAAATCGACAAAATATGAGAAGCCAGAAATAGGCAAATGCATCAGTGACCTCGAAATGGTCCTCACATCTGAATGATTTCTAGAGGTTTAAAACGATGAAGAATGAGAAAATGTAAAATACCGGGTCAACTTGTATTGCTTGCATATTTTCTGGACCAGACCCTTGAATGCGGAATAGAGCAAGACCACTCTCAGTGTATGTATCATCATCAACTTCTTTCTCTGCTATGTATTTCTTGTATCCACTGCTAATACCACCCTGTATAGATTCAACAGTTCAATTCCATCAGAAAACAAAATCAGCAGATTTTATATATATTCATAAACAAGAACATGGATGATAAAAGCACAACTGCAGAATGAAGATAGTTTCGCCAAACCTTGAATACGATAAAGCTTTGCATAATCACGAAGAACTGAATGGGTTCCTTTCCTTCAAAAATACGAGCCTAAAGACAAGAGATCGAATGTTTCAGATAAAATCCAACAACAAAGAGTTTTGGAATGAATACAAAACACCAATGAGTGCTGAAGAAAATTTACTTGGGCCGGTACAAATTTCATTGATTCAACCATTTTGCTTGCCATTGAGACTGCAGAAGCTCTTTCATCCTACATATAATCACAAACTGAGAGTTTTAAAACTATTCACAACTTGTAAGATCAACAAAGATAATTTAGCATGAACATAGTCAAGTACATCCTGTTTGGAGAGCTCACCTCCACACTTTGCTTGCCAAACCATGTTCCTATAAGAACTTCTTCTTTTTCTTCTCCGGGGTACGAATACTGGAAAATATAGCAATCTCCACTGTAGAATTTTGAATGACCAGCAGCTTGAAGGAGAGTCTTTTCCTGACCATTCACACGCCAAACCTGCAGATTTCCGGTGCAATCGATGAAAGCTTGAGTCTCTTCTTTAGGAGGAGCAGCTTTCATCAGGCCTCTCACGTTTACTCCTTGTCGTTGCAAAAGAGCTGCAAATGATCATCACATGACAAAGGTAAAAACCAATGACATTTCAGTTACATTTACATATTTAAAATCATTATCTAATTTCGAATTCGGATTTACAGACCAGCAACTTTGCCTCTACCATCCTCTGACACGGTTGTATTAGTTTCTTGAGTCCAAGTATCAAACTTTGATCGGAACGGCACAGTTTCAAACCCTTCTATTATGCGGATCATTTGCGATTTGGGTCGTTCCGATGAACGAATCATTTCCTGAATGACTCTTTTAACATCAGCAAACATTATGGTACACAGCAAAAAACATTTTAAGACCTTTCAAATCGATAACAAACTTACTTCGGCTGCTCCACTTGCAATTTTTCTATCATCTAGAGAAGTGGTTCTACCCATCCAAACAAACACTTCGAATCCACAGTCAAGAATGTAACATTTGTTTGTATCCAGCATCTCTCTTTTCAAAGAATCGCCTTCAACAGGATTTGCTTGTCCCTTCTCCACACTTGAAATTTAAGAAATAAAATGAGTTCGATTAAAGCATTATGAGATCAAAATATACAACTAAGACGAGATGATGTTACCAAAATAGTTTGGTGATATCCGAATTGTAGGTTTTGTCTTCAACATTAGCTGTTTTTCGTGGAAGGGGAGCGAATCCACCAAAGAAACCCCAAAATTCTCCACTTTCAGCATCAGCCATAAGTTTCCCATCCTCTGCAAATGAGCCATATGCAATTAGAAACCAAAGCAAAGAGAATATAAAGATACTACTCCCTAATTAAACCGCTCGGCTCACTAACCAACTGTAGCAACTTCACACATGCCACCATGGTAAGTATCTTTGATGTACTGAACCACTTCCAATGCTTTTGCTCTCTCTTGGATACTTGAATTGGATCCATTGAACTGGAAAATCTTTGACTTTGTATCAAGAATGTAAATGTCGTCATGGTTTAAAGAACTCCGAGCAAACGGAACCTGTAATCAATTTAGACCGTTAGTGTGTGCCCACAAAGTGAGCTAAAGGAACGGATAAAGGAACAAAACCCCGAAATGTGACTTGCCTCTTTCACATGGACAACATGTTTTCCTCTACAAACAAACAAGCGGGTAATATGTTCTTCAGCTTCCACATGTTTAAATCCTGTAGCTATTCCACCTTCTTGAGGTATGATACATGGTTTAAAATATGAGAGAAATTTCTCGGTTTCGTGGCCTTGAACTTCCCGATACTGAACTGCACGACCTCCAAGAGCAGCATCTAATTCAACTGTCTTAACTGCTGCAGTTCCGGATTCATCCTAGTTTTTAACAAAAATATTTTCATCTCTCTAACTGTTCCTTAATTCTACTAAACGAAAAAACCGATATAATGAAATCTTAAAAGGGAGCATACCTGAGAGGTATCTTTACCAAGCCAGTAATGGATATCATGGCGCAATGCACCAGTTTTCAGCGCCGTTGTCTGGTCATAAGAGATTGCATAATTTAGCAACACTCGATCAATAAAACCCGTGTGAAAGGGCAATAAGGGAAAGTTTACAGTAGTTACTCGGCCGTAATTACCTTCAACACTATGTAAGAATCTCCGCTGAAAAACTTCCCAATAGAAGCCTTTGGAAGCGGGGTAGGGCGGAAATTCTCTATACGCCATACCTCAATACCACTAAATTATGGTCAAGGAGAATATAATATCATCCCGAAATGTGAAACATAGCATCTAAATATAAGAGTCATTTTACATTATAAGAGAATCAAAATTTGAAGGATACGCTTTCTGTCCAGCTCCTTGGAAAGCTGGATCCAAATCTCTCATGGAAACAGACATACTTTAGCAGTCTTTAACACTTTCTCCAACTTACAAACGACGCAACGATACAGAAGACTAATAATAACAACAACCTATGAAGCAACACCAACTAAGAGTAAGTATTCATCCAAATCAACAAATGCAAACCAATTCTATCAAAAGCCATCGAAGAACACATTTAATCGCAACGATTCATAACAACTAATTGAATAAAGTTCTATCAATAGGCATAGTTCCAAATGAACCCCAAGAAACTAATTTCAGTTCTTCACTAATGAAAAGACCATGATTAGATTGAGCTGATGAATAGAAGAGAAACCAGAAACCAATTTAACCAATGTTCTCATAAAAATTGAAATGTCTAACATGACTATACAATTCAGAATTCAAAAACGGTCAACATCAATCCAAAGTCAATATCTGTCAAAACACAAGGCGATATTAACAACAACAACCACTCATGAACACAAGGGTTTTAGGTAAACCCAAGAAAAAACTCTGAAATCTATGTTACATTGGAAGCAGTAGGGTTTATGCAATTTCAATTCCCAAGACCACAACAACAACAAAAAAAACCTGAGATACATATAACCAAGAGATTGAGAAAATAAAAAAGGAAGAACATTTCCATTCAACATCATCATAATCACAAAACCCAAAATCTCTATCATCATCATCATAAACAACATCACAAAACCCAAGATAAAGCTCAAGTATTGAAAACTCTACAAATCTATTCCAGTAATCAAAACTTCACCAACCAATAACTACATGGAGATTCCTTAAAACCCAATCAGATCAAAGGAAATCTTACAAATAACAAAAGTTGAAATTTTTCAGAGGAAAATAAAACGTTTCAATACTCACCTATATGAATCTGCTAATCAGCTCAAAACCCAGATCCAATCTGATGAGAAAATTTGCAAACAAAAATAAAAATACAAAATTTTAGTCAAATTTGAAGACGATGAACAAAGAAACAGAGAAAAAAAGTGAGAGAGAGAAGATGAAGTCTTTAGAGAGAGAAAGAGAGACTAAAGGAACAATTTTTGAAGAGAGAGAGAGAAAAAGGTTGGAGGGAATGATGGAGAAGCCAGGCGTGCTTATCACTAACCCACAAAGACACAACCATCAACTGTAAATCAATTCTTCTTCAATTATCATACATACAACTCAACAATAAAAATTACACCTTTGTATGTTTTCTTTTTGCTCCAGCAAAATCGAAACTCAACTTTTTACGGTTTTGTTTTTGCTTTGGTGATTTTATGTCGTTACCAATTCTGGTAATGAATCGAGATTTTGCGTAATCTATTAATTTATTTTTTATAATTAAATTTACTTCAGGTTTAGAACAACAATGCCACATAAATTGAATTTTAGAACTATAAATTTTAAAGATATGTAATTAATTTGGTCACATCTCTTTGTTTTCTTTTTGTTTATTTCCTTTGCAGGTTAGAAAATTTGTTATTTCCATAATGTCAAAACTCTTTCATATGCTCCTAATGCCGTTACTAACTAGCTATGGAGTAAAGTTTCAAAAAAAAAAAAACTAGCTATGGAGTCACCAAAAAACTATTTAAGGAATCTGAAATTAAGGTTATTTTATAAACGTAATTATTAGTCTAGCCGAAGAATTAAAGTGAAAATAAAATAATATATTTGCACCAAAAAAAGAAGAGCAAACAAAAGGTACTATATTACCTTTAACTTTAAGGCTGTTTGTCATACTTTCTTTTTCTCTCCAGTTTTTTGTTTACAAATCATTTTAAGCTTTTTGATTAGTGATTAGAAATGGGTTAGTTTCATGGAATTTGGGACAAACGAGGTCTCATGAATAATGAAAACCAACAAAAAAGTATAATGAAATAAATAGCTAGCTTAGGTGATTTAAATTTACATTAAAAATAGCTACCTTTGTTGTCAGAAGAATAGACCAAATTCTATTCATCCATTAAATTAAAAATCTTTGACAAGTTGTTGAACATTTTTGCTAAAAGGGTGTTAAATATGAGTTTTACTTTCTTTCTTTCCTTTATATTTCCTTTGTTTCATAAAGATTTTTTGTAGAATCCTAACAAATGTTAAAACATTTAATGATTGATTTAAAAAAAAACAAATTTTATTTATAAGTAACTAATTTAAATTCAATTTTACTTAAATTAGCTAAATTTGTTTACTTTCTCAAAATCAAGTTTAATATATTTCCTTATATATTGATTTTAATTAATATGGATTATATAGAAAAATTTATAATATTATTTTCAAAACTAAAGAAAATATATAACATCGATTTCACAACTAAGAAAAATTAACAATCTTCATGAGTTGGAAATAATAATCAAAGTGAAAAAATGAGTTTATTCGATTCGATATCATTCATGTTCGATTCGAATGTATATTCTTACATAATATACATTTGACTTAAAACAACAATAGCTTTATTTTTTACTTCTTCACTTTAGTGTGCATTCAACTTCGGTTTTGTATGTAAAATTCCATTCCAAAATTCTCTTCCACATTTCCAATGTGTAATAATTTCACATTTAACAATGTTTTCAAGCTTGATAGTACATAGCTCATAGAGATAATTACTAGAAATACCTTTTTAGATTTGGTGTTTACTCAAATAACCTTTAAATTTTTGAGCTCTTATTTTTTTTCTAAAAAAGGTTACAAAGACCTTTAAAATATGGCAAAACCGTTTATTAACGAAAATGTCATTATTCTTTGAGAAAGAAAAAAACAGCATAAAACCAAAAAAAAAAAAAAAAAAATCAGATTTCACATTTTCATCTTCTTTTTCCTCTCTCCGGCGACTCAAATCGCGATTTCTTCTCCGGCGACGAGATTCGTTGCTTTTAACGGTTAGTTTTGAAACAAATCATGAGTTATCTTCCTCTCTATCATTCACGAGTGTTTTGAGTTCAGATTTATGAACTTCAATATGTTCTTCGTTCATAGGTTTCGAAATTCCGGCGAAGAAAAGTTCCGGCGAATGTTGGGGTTTCGTTTTCGTGCGTTGTAGAGAGGTAATCTCTTGATTCTAACCGGTTTCGTTTGGGTATGTTGAACTTTTGTAAAATCACGTTTTGGTCCAAATCTGAATTTTTTCCAGATCTGGATTTTTTCCAGATCTGGATTTTTTCCATATCTGGATTTTTGTTTGATGGTAGACTTTTTTTTTTTGATGGTAGACTTATTTTCTGTTTGATGGTAGACTTATTTTTGTTTGATGGTAGACTTATTTTCTGTTTGATGGTACACTTATTTTTGTTTGATGGTAGACTTATTTTCTGTTCGATGGTAGACTTATTTTCTATTTGATGGTAGACTTATTTTCTACTCGATGATAGACTGCTTTTTGTTTGATGGTAGACTTATTTTCTGTTTGATGGTAGACTTATTTTTGTTTGATGGTAGACTTATTTTCTGTTTGATGGTAGACTTATTTTCTGTTTGATGGTAGACTTATTTTCTGTTTGATGGTAGACTTATTTTTTGTTTGATGGTAGACTTATTTTCTGTTTGATGGTAGACTTATTTTTGTTTCAATGGTAGACTTATTTTCTGTTCGATGGTAGACTTATTTTCTGTTTGATGGTAGACTTATTTTCTGTTTGATGGTAGACTTATTTTGTGTTTGATGGTAGACTTATTTTCTGTTTGATGGTAGACTTATTTTCTGTTTGATGGTAGACTTATTTTTGTTTGATCGTAGACTTATTTTTGTTTGACGGTAGACTTATTTTCTGTTTGATGCTAGACTTATTTTGGTTTGACGGTAGACTTATTTTCTGTTTGATGGTAGACTTATTTTCCGTTTGATGGGAGACTTATTTTTGAAAATAAGTCTCCCATCAAACGGAAAATAAGTCTACCATCAAACAGAAAATAAGTCTACCGTCAAACCAAAATAAGTCTAGCATCAAACAGAAAATAAGTCTACCGTCAAACAAAAATAAGTCTACGATCAAACAAAAATAAGTCTACCATCAAACAGAAAATAAGTCTACCATCAAACAGAAAATAAGTCTACCATCAAACACAAAATAAGTCTACCATCGAACAGAAAATAAGTCTACCATTGAAACAAAAATAAGTCTACCATCAAACAGAAAATAAGTCTACCATCAAACAAAAAATAAGTCTACCATCAAACAGAAAATAAGTCTACCATCAAACAAAAAATAAGTCTACCATCAAACAGAAAATAAGTCTACCATCAAACAGAAAATAAGTCTACCATCAAACAGAAAATAAGTCTACCATCGAACAAAAATAAGTCTACCATCAAACAAAAAGCAGTTTATCATCAAGTAGAAAATAAGTCTACCAACAAACAAAAAATAAGTCTACCATCGAACAAAAATAAGTCTACCATCAAACAGAAAATAAGTCTACCATCAAACAAAAAATAAGTCTACCATCAAACAGAAAATAAGTCTACCATCAAACAAAAAATAAGTCTACCACCAAGTACAATAAGTCTACCGCTATCACAAATAGGTCTACCGTCACTAAGTTCGATAAAAATTCTACCACCACTAAAGTTTCTTAAACAGAAAACAAGTCTACCACCAAGTACAATAAGTCTACCGCTATCACAAATAAGTCTACCGTCACTAAGTTGGAAAATAAGTCTACCACCACTATAAATTCCTAAACAGGAAATAAGTCTACCACCAAGTACAATAAGTCTACCGCTATCACAAATAAGTCTACCAAATGTCTAATGTGAAAAAAAGTCTACCGTCACTAAGTTTGAAAATAAGTCTACCATCACTAAACCTGGGTAAAAACAAATCTACCGCTTCTATCGCTAAAAACGCATAAGTCTACCACCATTGATCCTAAAAAAATAAGTCTACCAGTCAACGGTTGGTTTCGTTGACCGAAAATACGAAATAAGTCTACCGCTAACTATAAGTCTATCACTACTACAATATGTCTACCACTACTAAACACAAAAGAAATCTACCACCACGATAAAAAAGTCTACCGCAAATTATAAGTCTACCGCTACTAAAATAAGTCTACCGTCACTATAAATCTACCGCTACTATGACTAAAAATCTACCACCAAAGGAAACAAATCTACCAGGCAAAATAAATCTACCATCGAACAAAAATAAATCTACCGCTGAAAATAAGTCTACGGAAATAAATCTACCACTCGAATAATAAGTCTACCGCAAAAAATAAGTCTACCGCTATGGGATAATAAGTCTACCGCAGAGAAATAAGTCTACCGTTCGGAAATAAGTCTACCACCAAAGGAGACAGAATACGTCTACCGCTCAAAAATAAGCCTACCGCTCCTCAAATAAGTCTACGGACAAAAAAATAAGTCTACCAGAACTCAAATAAGTCTACCATCACATAGCGGTAGACTTATTTTTTTTAGGCGGGAAACTTTCGCGCTTACTTGGCGCGTTTCATTAATGGCATTTTCGTAAATACGTTTTTTGTTATCAAAGGAAAAAAGTAAAACGGACTCGAAAATAGCACCAGTAATTAAAATCTAAGAAGGTTGTTTGAGTTAGACCAAAATCTAAGAAGGTTATTCTATTAAGTCTCCCTAGCTAATAAGTGTAGTAGCGAGATGAGGACTCGCTCAAAAGTGAAGAAATTTGAGAACTTCTCAGCATTTTAATTTGGTAGGACCCATTCCAACATTTTAACCAGCATCTTTATAGTTACATGCTTTTATATTGCATCTACTATACATACTTATATATCGTGCATAAACATACTTTTTTGTCACTAAGTATTTCCATTGTGAAGGTAAAAAATGAGTGAACATGAAAATTAAAATTGACTTTTTAGCAATTTATAATTTGAAAATCAAGAGAGATAACATTCAAAATGGAAACTAACACGGCTTTATACATCGGACACCAAAAATGATGAAAGATATACAAAAGTATTGTATTTCATTCCTTCGAGGAGATTGAGATAAAGACCGTGATGTTATGAACTAATTTCCAAATGAGATTACGAAAAATGATTTGTTTTTTTTTTGGTCAAAATGATTGTGATGTTAAAAACTCAATTTATGTACAATTCCATACAATATACAATTCTATATAATATTACGTTACAATTTCCCACATAGAGAACATAAATAGGTTTAATTTGTGTCTTCATTTTTTTGTAACGCTAATGTCTTTTAAACTTTCTTTTACTGATTTTTTTAAGTTTTTAAAACAAATGCCACATGGCATCACTTGGAGAAACTTAGCTTTGGTTTCATATATATGATTTGAAAGCATATAGTATTGAAAATTACATTTTATACGAATGAGAATTTTCATTTTGGTCAGTGTATTTGTGAGATTTAAGTCATATACAATCAATTTTTAAAAAAAAAAAAAAAACAGACAAACCAAACCGAGGAATATTCTTTTCGGAAAGAAGGACCATTGTATCTAAGATTTTATGTGTTTGGAATAGTTTTGTACTTTTGTTAAAGACAATTTTCATCTGCGTCTTACCTCAAATCGTGACTATACGTGCATTACCTGTAATCGAGTCACGTTTAAATATGTACCGAATTAAGACTTCATATAAGTTTATTAGTTTCTTGCTAAACATGGTCTTATTTACTAAGTATTCCTTTTGATGTATAATTATTCTTTAAAGTCTACGAACTTTGTATAAAAGTCAGTTGCTATTAATTAGATAATTTAGATTGAGGCTTATATATGATACTTTTCTTCATAGATTATCGTTAATATTTCCAAGTAAATGATTAGTTTTACACTAAAGCAATTATGGAATGGCATTAGTCTTTTAGTTTCGTGATGTGATGAACCTCTTTGACTACAATCTACACGGTCAACTAATATACACGTCCATAACTAAACAGAGATAATAGAATACCTATTGATTAAGTGACAAATAAATTAATGACATTAGCCAAAACTTTCATCATGCCACAAAAAAAATCAAAGTAAACATAATTAGCATAACCTTTATATTTTCTTGCCAGCGTTTATATGGGACCGAATGAATACTCGGACTATAATATTTTACACGTTACTCATCGTCCGTGTAATAAAATTACTATTTTTGAAAGTGCTGGATAATTGTTATGGTGTGGTTTACCATATTATATTTTGATACCTTTTTTTTTTTTGTTGAGAAAAGCATTCTATATATTTTGATACTTTGCTATATGGTCACCCTTAATTATACAAAAACAAAAAGAGAATTTTCTAGGTGTGTACAAGAACATTAAAGTAATTTCATAGATTGAATTCGATTAAAATTCACGAAAGATTTTCATAATGTTAACTAAGATTATTCACTTTTTATGGTCATTGCTAGTACAACGTTCATTTTGAAAAACACGAATAACAGGTTTGTTTCCGTATAAAACAAATATAAGTGTATACTGGAGTTAGTCGTCGAATTTTTTTGGCATCTCAAAAATCATCGACGTGGAGTTGCAGTGACATAAAATCATAATTTCAGAGAAAATGATGAAAGAACGATACATGATGCTGCAATGTTTTCGATCAAAATCGTTGGTGAATATTTGGTTATGTGAGTGAAAAATGAAAATCACTCTAACTTCATTCATCAAGTGCCCTTTATGTTACATACTCTCTCTGTGTTTACAAATCATGCATATATTACAAAAGTATTTTGTTAGTAACTAATATCATGCGGAGAAATCGACTATTTTATTTAGGGTAGGAGAATAAATGTTCTATCTTCTCTTTTCAGGAAATGTATACATCAAACTAGGTTGTATTATTCAAAATATCAAAAACCGACCATAGTAAAGTACACTTTCGGCTCCAGTTAGATATGATTTGACTAAAAGGACAATCACTTTCGTCTTTTTAACTCACAAA
The DNA here is from genome assembly GCA_900128785.1 of Arabis alpina. NCBI lineage: Eukaryota > Viridiplantae > Streptophyta > Magnoliopsida > Brassicales > Brassicaceae > Arabis > Arabis alpina. The sequence goes on from LT669794.1 coordinate 13,518,009, forward strand.
ACTTTATATTTTCGTTCCCCAAACATATTTATACGAACATAGCCGCCGGTACTGCGGAAACTGGTGGTCTATTTTGGTTTGAGAATCATTGGGAAATTTTGTAGGTTGAGAATTTAAACTATATAACAATTGTAACTTAGTAGCAAGGAACGTGGTTGATTAGTGGCAGACAAGAATCAAAATATATTTTCTATGGTCTTAAATTACCAATTACTATTCTCTCAAACAAACAAAAAGTTATCTTCACTATTACCATCTCTAACACAAAGGTAAGAAGAGCCCGTGATGTATAAATTTATAAAAATTCTAAATCATCAATGTTTTAGGATCAAGTAAAGGAAAAAATCATATTCATATTAGGAATACAATAAGAACATTGGGATTGCACAAAATTGACCATTGTCTGGTCTAGAGAATTCCCAACTTTTAACAACTTCAACAAATGAGCAAATCCCACTAAAAATAAAAACTCCCAGGCCAAAATAAGAGTTTCCATTTCCAAGGAACTTACCACAAATAACTTGTTCTAGACCTTTCCTCTGTACGCAAAATTCGACTTCTCCTTGTCTTGTTGCAGAGTTGCTAGAGAGTTTCTACAAGGACCTTCTGCAGAAGAACAAAGAAAGACAGGAGGGAGACAAACAAATTACGTCGAAAATCGGTTTCTAGAACCTGAAAAAAAGATGTGACAAGTAAAAAAAGAGAAAAGGGTATTTACCACCAAATACTGTATGGAGATATTGAAGATTTTGAGGTGAGCATGTGTCTATAAGAGCATACACACCAGGCCTTAAAGCTTCATCTACCTCCCTGTAAAAGTTGCAAATTCAATAAATTCTTATCTACTTGTTTCAGTGGCATCTAAAACTTCAGGAGAAACACTATCAAAGCCATATTTGCAGTAAATAGTAGTTTACAGAGTCTGTCTGATGAAGATTCTTACTAGTTTCACAGAAAGGGGAAATGTATTTGGAAAGAGATACAAAAGAGAGAAGACGGTTACCTGTTGATACCCGTTTTGAGAGGACCATATCCGGAAGAAACCCATATGTAAGTCGACAAAAACTTGAAACAATGCTCTCCATAGACATCCTTCTGCTGTCTTAGCTGCAATTGAGTTGATTTATAAGGAAAAAAAGTATTAGATGCACATAGTTGTAGAATCATTAAGACATCTGATCTTAATCGCAGCTTCTAATCCACACGATTTGTAAAACTGAAACAGGTGTGCATTCTCAAACCCAAAAGACAGAAGGGTATATGCAGTGAAAGTACCTCTTCAAAGATCCTCCGGAGAAAACATGCACATCTAATTCCCTCTTCCACTTCCCATGAAGCACGATTACCCAATTTATTTCCTGCTGTCTCCAGACAATAAAGAAGCGCAGAAACAGATTCTTGCAGTGTAGCCATGCACCCGACTGTTTCACTAGATGTTGAAATGTCACAGCAAGGAAGAAATTAGATGCATGTATAAGATAGTAAAATTTAACTGGACTTTTGTGTGTAAGCATAACAAGATTCTACTAACCTCTGATGATGCTTAACAGCTGTATATAATAGTCGGCAGCAAGCAGCATACAGGCTCAATGAGAATTTCTGGTCTACTTGACGATCTTTTGAGCTTCCGAACCGATCTTGTTGCTGATCATTCTTATATAACAAATTTCCATCCAGAGCCGAGAATCCCGCCCTTGTTGTCTGGAGGTAATCATTGAAAATCGCCCCAGGTATATGTATGGATTGGCCTATGTGCGATGAATCCATATAAGACGGTTCGTGTTTCCCTGCTATTCTTATCAAGACTTCGACACACATGAGAATGACCGACCCAGCATCCGGAAAATTGGAACCCTTGTTGCTGACTGAATTTGTGAAGAAAATAAATGGACTCTGCATGTGAGCCACGATACCAAACACTGCAGACAATAAGCCCTGAATGTGCTTCTTAACCACATTCAAACGTTCGCCACCTACAAAACAATTTTAAAAATTCAGCCCAATAGACAAAAACAGCAACTAGATTGGTTTCGTCACTGTAAGTTCACTACTACTACAGCTATTAATATCAAGTATACAAAGATGGCTAAATTTTTACCTGTGGCATGTTCCAGAATTAGGTCTAGACAGTCGATACCAGCAGCAGCGGTTTCGGAGATTCTACCCCCATCTCTATTTCCAGTCTGTATGTTATAGATAGCTGGGCACACTTCCGATACTCCAACAAGTGCTCTTTCTACAGCCTGTACTCCTAACTGTAACTCTTTGAAATTATGTATAAATACTTTAAATGACATCCTAAGCCTCCCTTTTAATTCATCCAACCAATGCAATCTGTGAAACTGACTTTTTTCTGATAGCACTTGTTTAGCATGGATGACATTAGTACCAAATCCTGTCTCGTGAGATTCCAAGGTAGCCTCTTTTCCTTGTAGCGATGTGCATTTTCCAATTACCTTCAGGTGAAGCTCAATGAACTTTGAGTACAGATCTCTGTTTAACGTAGGGTCAGATAAGCAGAAGTGCCTCTCTAATTCTTCTATAACTTTCACTGCACCATCCAACCAAACAAATGGGAAATCGGGCAGTACCTCGTTCATGTCTGCTAATACAGACAGTAGATCACTTGAAATGCCGGTGAGAACAGAGACAAATGTAGGTGAGAGGGTAAAGCCATCGATCTGAAGATTTAGCCTTAAAATAGCAGCAGAGGCAATTAACAGATGCCGGAGTGCCAATACTACTTCCAAAGAATCACCCTTTATCAAGCTCGCAATAATTTTCTTTTTCCCATCGCTAGTCTCTGCTATGTCACCACACACAAGATCATTTGAACCCTCGGTCCCATCAAGCAATCTGGTCCAGTTGATATTGGTTTGGATTTCCCGCTGCACATCACCACTAAGTAACAGACACTGTGCAAAAACCTCAAAAAAATTGCTAAGCACATGGATAAGGCGGGAAAGCTTCAAGAATTGTTCTGATTTCCATCTCAGTTTTGTATTCTGCCGTTTCTTCTTCCGTTTCTTCTGCATATCTCTGTGACTCACTGCAGATGCTAATCCCCACAACAACCCACTAAAACAAGAAAATATGGGTGCTAACTTGTTCAGTATCAGAGTATCACAATCAAAGACTGTTTTCTCATCTCTGAAAATAGCCCTTAAAGCATTTAGTAGAGTTTCTGCCTGTTCTGTCAAGCTTTTGAATATAAGGTTGGCTTGTCCACTTCCGTCAGAAAGTTCTGATGGAATGAGTTGTTCATCAGACAATGGTAGCGCCTTGCTGAATTGACATTTACTTACGGTTAGAATCATATATGACGTGTGATCCATCAAAGAAAAGAGAGCGTCCCTTGATTTTTTTGTAAAATCATTCCTATCTCTCTCTTGACAAGTAACCGCAGCTTGTGCTGATTTGAAAAGCCAAGAAGCCAACAACGAACTATCAGATAAAGGCAACTCGGTAGCTCTTAGCACCTTGTCGCAAGAAACCATAGCAATACTTTTCAAAGTTTTTCTGCAAGTGATGAACAGGCTGAAAAGGTTTTCCATATCACTTGGAGACAGCTTGTTCAAACATCTCAACATGCTAAAAACTATAAACCTACAAGAGATATTGACAAAAGTTAGGCTCCTTAAAATGTTTGCTAATGAAATTCTATATAACTGACACGCCTTATTACAGTAAACATACAGAAAATGCATATGCTATATACTATTAGTTACCTCTCAAAGTCGAGCACATAAGTTGCATAAAGTTGGAATGATTTCTCATTCATATACTCCTTGGGCATCCCGTATAACAGATTTAGTAAATTTTGGCAAGCTGTGAATTTGTGATTGTCCAACTGTGGTATATGTCCCTCTACAAAGGCTTCTGATTGATTGGCAATTGAACTTTCGAGCATGATTAACACCTCTGACCAATCTGGTGGTGAATCGAAGTTTACTTCTTCAGTAAAATCCATGAAAAAAGTTTCTGCTGTCGTTTTTAGGACGTGAGTAAAACTCGGCGCCAAATATCTGCGAACAAACTAGTCGAAAAACTCAAATAAATATCTGGCTATAAGCGCTTAGAGGAAACAAAGTAAAAATGGAATAGGACCAAATTGCACAACGAAAGATGACTTACTTCATGCTCATAGAGTACTGAATCACAAAGAAGTCCTAACGAGAACTGTTCCAGCCCTATATTATTCTTTTCACTGCCCTTGTCTACATTATTCTCCCAGCTAAGAGTAGTAGACATACCCGCTCCGTTCAAAATACGAGGAATGGAACTACTTATTAGCAGAGACAAGAAATTCTTCAATTTCTTTTTTCCTGCACGGGGGCACCAAATATCAATATGCTGGCTAAGAACCCACAAACGCACAGCAGGCAAAGACTTCCCGCTAATGCCGGAAACCCTGAGAACCCACTGATCAGTGTTATCTATCGTTTCAAAAGTTCCAACATCAGCAGATCCTGGTATGATGTCGTTACCCAAAAGGAAATCAGTAAGCTCTTCTCCTTCACACTTAAGGACTGATACATGCTTGAGCATTGTACCATGTATATCATCACTTATCTTTGAAACATAATCAAGTGACTTTATGTGCCTGTTTAAATCAACAAGTCTCTGAAGAGCGACTCCATAGAATATATATATCAGCAAGGAGCAATCTACACTGTCATCCTTGAGGTAGATTGCTGAGATATGTTTAATAATGTCAACAATGGAGGCCGAAGGGTGGCAGATCCACGAAAAATAGCCTTCATCATTCCAACTTTTCTCTAGAATCCAGTCATTTCCGCAACGAGTTGCAATAAAGTCTCCCATGATACCAGCCATCTCTTTTGATTTTTTCGGAGGCATAAGACTAATCACCTGCCTATATAAGCTTCTGGAAGACATGTAAATACGCAAGAAGAAGACAATAAACAAGCAGACAGACTTTCTGTAGGTCTCACTATTCTGTTCAGCCATCATACTGTCCAAAACCTTTCCAGTGACAGCAGAAAAGAAATTTTCAATGCAATCTGAGTCTGAAGAAACCAGGTGGGTTAAGCAAGGACGGATGAGATCTACCAGACAATTCATGGACAGGCCAACAAGGTTACTATTCCCGGTTGTAATAGTTAGTGAGTCGAGAATAAGTGAATAAATATCAGACAAAGCTCCAGCCAAGAATGCTGCTACCTGTCCATCTTGTTCTCTAGCACTTGTTGAGAAACTAACTCTTACCCAGTCCATGGTTTCTGATACATCTGTAGTCAAGCTCTTGATACAGCCACTTGCTTGGCCTTCTGGTATACCTTTAATAGCTCTATGTATAGCAAGTCTTAATTCCTGAGATGAAAAGAGCTTTTCCACTGATTGTGTGCTTCTTTTTAGACAAAAAACAGTTGGCTTTGGAAGCTCTCTGGTGTCCATCATCTCCTCATTATCACCATCAACAGGTATCACAAGCCTTACAGCTTTGCACAGAGCAAATACAGCAACACTTACCTACATCATCCAGTAAAAAATTAGGACTCCCCTGGAGGACAATAACAACATGAGATTTAACAACTATAGTGATAATATCAGAATAAAAAAACCTTTACAGATTACTACTACCAATGCAGAAAACTCAACCATGATAGTAAAGATACAAAGCTTTAGCAAAGGAGAATTTTTTGACAAACCTGGCGGAGGTCACCATATAAATTTATCAGCTGGCATCCAAGACCAAACAACAGTGAAGTGAACGGGGAGTCATTTTCTGAACTCTCTGGTGACAAACTAGTAAACCCCAGGAAAGAGAGAATGATTAGCCACAAATTAACTAAATCACTCTCAATGACTTCGTATTCAATTTGCAACAGGTAGCCTATTGCAGTTACTAGCTCCTTGGCTAACAAGACATGCATCTCTGACCCTTCATCATATGTATTATCATTTTGTAATTTAGAAGCAACTGAAACTATTGTTATGAAGATCTTCCTCAAAAAACAAAAGCAAGCTCCTCCAGATGCATCCTCTGTCTTCACGTATATTCGCTCATGAGCAAAGTGGAACAGTAAACTATTTGCGGACTTAATAGCACAATAGAAATCAGCTAATTGAGGTCCCATTTCAGAGCCGTAATTAACGTATCCATCGATCACAAGCAATATAGGTTCCATAAGATGCAGGAAGAAGTCAAAAAGTGATTTCCGTGTCTCCGGGCGGAGAGAACTTGAGCAATGACTCTTTGCAGAAGACTCATTATCATTTGTCGCTGTGTCTTGCAGCTTCCATGGCCTTTCTTCTGCTAACCCAGAAGTTGAATCTCTTTGTTGTTTCATCACTCTGTTAATAAACAACCTAAACAATGATCCCATACAGCTCAGCTCCAACTCCTTCTTCATTGACAACATGTTCTCGAACTTGGTAAAGAAATGCCGGTGATAGCTTTTCAGAATAGTTTTGTTCTCTTTCGATTCTGGTAAATACCTTTCCGTTCCACCTAGGCGTAAGAACTCCTTAATATGCTCTGAATGAAACAGAGCCAGAGATAATATTTCTTGAATCAACTTTATCAAGGTTATTTCCAAATCCTTATTTTTGTCCTCGCTGAGTTTCAATAAACCCAACACATCCAAGAAGGGCTCAAAAAGCTTGTCCAGAAAATCACGAAACCCATCCTTCTTAGTTGGATGAGTCATCAAAAACTTAGAAAATGGCTCCAGAACCAAGCAAGAGAATCGAAGGACAAATGCATCACCAACTTTGATATCTTCTGCAAGAACTTTATGTGTAAGCTTCAGAACTGGTTCGACAGTTGAAAACCACAAGTGTAAATTGTCATTGGACATGCCACTCTTGGACGAAAACAACAAGCCTACACAGTCAACCACAGAAGTGTAAACTTCAAAATCTTGACCATTACATAAATCAACCTCTGAAGACAAGGACCTGTTCAGTGCAGATAAAAGATCTTCCGTGATAAAACCAATAGCACTTAGAAGTTTTCCTGGCAAGTTTATAGAGACGTGCAAGATCGATGACTGCTTTAAGCAGAATCTAAAAATCTCCCAACACCTAACGTCTAAACATAGTTCAGAATCTACATCAGTCTTAACTTGACGATTCTTTTCAGCCGGAATTAACAGTTTCTGAACCCAGTCGCTGAGATAAATGACCACTCGCGACATCTTAACCACTTGGCATTCTTCATCCTCGTCACTTCCCGTTTCTCCTTCATGTGCTTTCACAAAACTGAAAGCCAACTCCACCTTGCTGCAAAACACATTCACTTCATTGTTCAAAACAACATATCTTTTGCTGTATTCTAAAATTCCATTAGAAAACACAAAACACTAAAAACTCAGAAACTAAAATCACATAGAATTTTGAACAAGTCTACTGCAAATGTTCTCTAAATTCACAAACTTTCTAACAAATCAGCTAAAAATTCACAGAATACCAAAAACCAAGAAGTTGAAATCACTAAAGTAAAGCAAAGAAGCAAGAAGATGGAAACTCACTCTTTGTCGGCCAATTCATTGCCCTGCAACGAAAGTATAAGCTGAAGATTCTCCCATGGACGTTCTTCAGCAACAGTGCCCGGAACCTTTTGATGTTTGATTTCTACGACCGGAGAATCAACACATTGGGTTTTAGGGTTCTTCTTCAACTTCTTTGTCTTCTTGGATTTGGTGGGACTAGTATGCTTCCTCTTCGTCATCTAAGAAAAACTGAGAAAACGGAGACTGACTATGAAATCACTAACACCCTATTGGTGAATCGACGGCGACCCTAAAACCCTCGGAAGTCCAATTTCTTTAGTTTTCTTATTACCAAAACATTTTCACTTTTGTTGTTATATCCCCAATTTCTCTATTTTATTTTATATTTTCAATTTATGAAATTTATTTTGGTTAAATAACTTCATAAATGTTTGGATCGGATTTTATTGTTCTTTTGTTGTAAGCTTTGTTCGCACAATCTCACAACTCTTTTGATAAAGAATAACGAAGTAACAAATACAAAACTGAAAGTAAAGATCACAAGAATTAGTACTCCAGTTCAACTTAATCGATGTGATTGAAACCTACGTCTGGAGCCGATTCAATCCGACAAAATCCAATAGAAGAAGAAGTACAACTCAAACTGACCAAAGTCTATCAATGGAGGATTCGATCACAATCAATTCCAAAGATATTTTGTTCTGAGTTACAAGAGAAAAGAGATAACAATGAGTTATATACATAGCAAATACTGTTAAAACTAAATTAGCTCATCTAAGATTCGCTAACTTAATTTCGCTAACAAAGTGTCATTGTAGTCTTTAAGGTCACGAAAGCCCAAACCACTTGCATTTTTTGGGATGGTCATCTTATCCCATGATATCCAGTTCATCTTCCGTTTGTCAGGCTTATCGTCTCACCAAAATCTTGTTAGAACGGACTAAATTCTCTTGTAAAGAGAAGCCGATAGCTTGAAACATAACATATTATAGGATGGTAGGGCGGTGAGAATGGATTTCAAGAGGACTTGTTTTCCCACACATGAAAAAAATCAAGTCGACCATGAGTGACTGCTTTGTCTAATTTTGTCCACAAGTGATGTAAAGATGTCTCGTTTCCTATGTCCAAAATTCTTAGGGAGTCCGAGATACTTTCCTGTCCCACCCTCCTTTGAAATACGCAGCTCTCGTTAACTTTTTCACGACAAGTGCGAGGCGTATCTTATGCAAATGTGATGGAGGATTTCGTTAGACTAATGAATTGCCCCGAAGCCTTCTCATATCGGTTTAGAATCTCAGCTAAAGCTTTACAACTTGTGGAGTCGATCGACAGAAGAACATAGTATCATCAACAAAAAGTAAATGGTTAACGAGACGGCTTTGTCGTGCGAATCGGATGCCAGGAAGGGTCTCATTTTCTTGAGCAACTCGGCATAAGCCGGATAACACTTATGTGCATAAAATGAATAGGTATGGTGAAAGTGGATTGCCTTGGTGAAGTCCTCGCGACGGTAAGACATAACCTTGAGCATTCCCATTTATCAGAAAGGTATACGAGACCGTCGGTACGCACTCCATAATCCAATTAATCCATATTTCATGGAAACCCATACATCTACATACTTCTCGTAGAAAAGTCCCATTCGATACGATCATACGCCTTACTCATGTCCGTTTTCACGGCCATAGCACCTCATGATCATACGCCTTTGAACAGACCACTGCTACGTCGGCGGAGATTGTACTAAAACTAATCCAAGAAGCAAAATCTTGGCAGGCGGCCCAAGATGCGTTACTCAGACCCATCAAAAAGCTCCAGATAATTGGGATGGCTTGCTTTGCTTTACTGATGCAGCATGGAAGAAAGAAGATAGAGCGTGTGGTTTAGGGTGGCATTTTGATCACAATCCACCACTAGAAGCAAGCGGAGAAGAATATGTTGAGAATATGACTAATATTGGCTCGGCATTGGAGGCTAAAACTTGGGTTTTAATTAATCTCCTCCATGGGGAGAAGTCTCACACGGAGATACATTGCTTGCTCTTCGAGATTAGACTATTAGCGTCTTATTTTAAGGTGCTATCGTTTTCATTTGTTCTACGAGATGCCAATATGTTGGATGACTCGTTTTCTAAGAGAGGTCTTTGTACTCTTCTTTCGTCGACGGTTTCGACGTAACAATATTGAATAAAATGCAATTGTGACAAAAAAAAACAAACTAAATTAGCTTTATCGCGAGTTAAGCGGATTCAGCTTCATCTCTTCTTACTTTTGTAGTTTTGATCCCGAACCATTAGTTAACTCTTCAATTTGATGCGTATCAGGAATTGGAATCATACCGGCTTCAATAACACTAACTCATTGTTATGTGAGTAGTTAGAAACACATTAATCTCTTATGTAACCAAGACCAAGACATGAATGTCATTGAGGACTCACGATCAAAGAACATAAAGGTCAATACAGGTTCCCAATCAATTTGTCGATGTTCTATTTATTATCGATCCACCGTCCTTTACATTCGAAGAGACAAACAATTCCATTTTTTGCTCTGTTTTTCTTTGTGGAAGAGCATAATTTTGTGTTTTTATCTTCTTCTATAAACTAGTTTGCTGGTGTTTTTTTATTCAAGAATATTTTTTCTTCTCGATAAACTTCGCACAACTTTTATTTTAGATCCATGTTCTCTTCAGTGGAGTAATATTTGTTCTCCTAGGTTGCATACTTGCACCTATAATTCCTTGATAAACTTCTCTAAATAGAATTTTTGTGCATTTTCCCAAGATGAAATCGCTTGTCTGTAGTTTTGTTTTTTTCGTTTTGTTAGGAACTCCCCATCTTGCAAAAAACTGTGTTTTTAGAGTAGGCTTTTCTATTCATCTGTTATCAAAAATGAAGCTCTTGATAAATTTGTATAGCTAGCCCGAATCAAAGCTAAGAGAGGTATATGTAGGTTTTGATATCAACTTGACTTAATTATTAGAATGATCTTTACAACATATTTATGCAGAGTTTGTAACTTGAACGTAAAGCTAAATCCGTATATTATAGGAGATCGATCTTATCACACAAATATATGACTGATAAACTAATGGGATATCGGATTATCCCAATACTCCCCCTCAAGTTTGAGGGTGAAGATTTTGAACACCCAACTTGGAGAGTAAGTAACGAAATGACTCGCGCCCTAATGCTTTGGTAAGAATGTCAGCAACTTGTTCAGTAGTGCGAACATGAGACGTAGAAATCATATCATCTAACACTGCATCCCTAACCAAATGACAATTCCGTTCTATATGTTTTGTTCTCTCATGAAAAACGGGATTAGCTGCAATATGCATAACAGCCTTACTATCACAAAACATACTTGTCGGTATAACTTGCTCCACTCCAATCTCCTTAAGTAAGCTACAAAGCCAAATGACTTCTTTCAATGCCACTGCCATTGAACGATACTCGGCTTCAGTCGTGGACTGTGCCACCTTGTCTTGTTTCTTGGTTTTCCACGAAATGGGAGATCCCCCTAGCATCACCACAAACGCACTCAGAGAACGTCTCGTAGTCGGACAAGTGGAGAAGTCCGCATCACAATATATGGAAAGGGAAAGATCCGAGTCAGAACTGAGTAATATGCCTTGACCCGGTGATCCTTTGAGGAAGCGAACGACACGAAGGGCTGCCTCTCAATGAGCTTCCTTAGGAGTTTACATAAATTGAGAGAGAATATGAATAGAATTACTTAGCTCTAGTCTGGTGTTAAGAAGATAAATGAGACGACCAAGCAAGCGATGATATGGTTTTAGATCCGAAAGAAGAAGACTCTCAACCTCGGCCAGATTATGTTGTTGCTCGAGAGGTGTGACAGCGGGTCTAGCTCCAAGAAGGCCCGTTTCAGCGACTATATCAAGCGCATACTTGCGTTGGGAAAGGAAAATTCCTTCAGACCCTCGACTTACCTCGATACCCAAGAAGTATTTAACACGCCCCAAGTCTTTCATTGAAAAGCATCGACTCAAATAATCCTTGAACTTTTGGACCATATAAGCATCATTTCATGTAATTAGAAGGTCGTCAACATAGATAAGAACTCGCAATTCTATTCCTTTGCAAGTAAACGAGAACAACGAATAATCGTCATAGGCTTGAACAAAGCCAAAACGAAGAAGTGAATCTGATAACTTCTTAAACCAGCATCGAGGAGCTTGTTTAAGCCCATACAAAGACTTCCTCAAGCGGCAGACTTTACCAGGATGTTGATGGCGAAAACCTGGGAGAAGCTTCATATAGACCTCCTCTTCTAAATCGCCATGAAGAAACGCATTATTCACATCCATTTGATAGACCTCCCAGTTTTTAGCCACAACAAATCGAAGCAGAGCTCGAACCGTCGTCATTTTAACAACTGGGGCAAACGTCTCATTGTAATATTTGCCTTCGACTTGTTGATTACCTTGTACAACAAGACGAGCTTTATATCGTTCGATAGAACCATCCGCAAGATGCTTAATACGGTAAACCCACTGACTCCCAAGTGCTTCTTTACCCAGAGGAAGTGTCGTGATGTCCCATGTACGAGTAACCTCAAGGGCACTAACTTCCTTACCCATCGCATTAGACCACACTTTGTGCTTAATAGCTTCCTTAAAATGCTTGGACTCCACATCAGCCGTAATGGATGCCAAAAAAGCTTTGTGCGGAGGAGAAAATTTGTCATCAGAGACATAATTAGTCAATGGGTAAAGAGAGTTACCTTGGACCGAGGAGGACTGAGAGAAGAGAGGAAGAACGTGATGGGGTTCTTCTTTGCAAACTAAGTTGGTAAGTGACATAGTCTCGAAGCTTGACAGATTGAGTACGTTCACGTAGCCCACGTCCAAGAGATGTGGCAGGAACTACCTCATCATCTAAAGTGGTCCTTAGAGGTCTTGTTTCTTCTGTATTTTCGCACAATGGAGAGCCCGATGGACCACTATTATCTGTGGTAGCGGCTGGATTAGTGTCAGCCGGTGGAGGTGATATTGGTTCGACAGGAACATGCTCTTGTTCTTCCGAAAACAGAGCACCCGTAGGCTGATCATTAATGAGAGAACTCCCCATGTCTGGTAGGGACGGGATAGCCAAAACATTGGGAGAACTCCCCCTGTCAGTAAGCGGCGGTGTGGGACGGATAATCCAATCCTCATCGCACATCAGTTGATGAATAATTTTTGACTTAGGTGAGGCTAAAACATAGTACGAAAAGTCTTTCTCTTTGAACACTACATCTCGTGATATCAAAAACTTGTTTCGTTCCACATCATATACCTTCCACCCTTTTTTACCTAAAGGATAGCCTAAGTATACACAACGACTACTCCGTTCACCGAACGTGTCCTTGTTTCTTGCTAATCTGTGTGTACGACACTCACACCCAAAAACTCAAAGGTGATCGTATGATGGTTTAACTCCATGAAGCACTTCATATGGGGAACGACCCTTATGAATCGTCGTTGGTGTGCGATTAATAACATAGGCAGCGGTAAGGATGGCCTCTCCCCAAAACTTGATTGGTAGGCTAGACTTGAAATAACATAGCACGCACAACATTAAGAATGTGTCTATGTTTCCTTTTCACACGACCATTCTGGTGGGGTGTGTTAACACAAGATGTTTGATGAATCATACCATTTTTGCGGAAATACGATGAGAGACACATAAATTTTGTGTCATTATCACTTCTAACAATCTTGACTGCTCCGGTAGTAGACGGAACACGGTATGGACCCCATACGTCACAATGAATAAGAGAAAAACATTCTTTTGATTGATTAATACTGTTTGAAAACACCTTTCTAGTCTGTTTTGCTCTAAAACACACGTCACAAGGACTTGAACAAGCAGATTTCGAGTTACCATAAAACAAATTCAAAGAAGAAAGTACTGAAAACGATGGATGTCCTAGCCGTTGATGCCACAAAACAGAATCAGAAGTTGCGTCTGCTCGATGTATCCGTGCTGAGATGACATCCGTAAAGTAGTAAACCCCATCCCGTTCTTCACTTGCTCCAATCAAAGTCCTCGAAAAACGGTCATGTACAACACACAGTGTGTCAGTAAACATAGCAATACAATTAGTTTACTTGAGAAGTTTCGAAACTGATATCAGTGTACATTTCAAATCCGGTACATAAAGAACATTGGATAATGAAAGTGTGTTCGAAAGAGGCAAGACGCCTTTGCTAAGAGATAAAGTTTTTCCAGCATCAGCGAACCCAACCGAGCATGGAGGAGTACTCTCAAGCGATGTAAGCAATGAGAGGCTCCGGTGTCTAGAATCACATCACCATAACCTTGCTTACCCGACAATTTATCAGAACCTAATTCGGTGGATTGGTCTTGGATTAATTTGGAGATGGCTCTCCACTGATCTTGTGTGAACTCGGGAAAGACTGAAGAGTTTGAGCTAGTGGCATGAGCTACATTAGCTTGTCCCCGTCCACGACCACCACTAGTGAATCCCGAACCTCTCCCTCCTCGTCCACGACCACCACCATCTGTTGTGAACTTGTTCCGATCAGACCTTTCATGATACCATTACGGGAAACCAACAATTTGCCAACATTCTCGTTTCTCATCTCCCGTTCTACCACAGTGAGAACATATGACATTTTTATCTCGATTACGGATCAAACTTTGGTTATCCGATCGATAGAGAAGGCTAACTTGTTGGTCTTGTTTCCCTCCATACTGTGATGATATCAGATTTGTGTCACGACGAACGGATATTGGTACGTCACAGAGAGATACAAACCCGACAACTTCTTGTTGTTGTTCACGAGCTCTAGCCGACACTAATCTTTGTTCCTCACGAATGATTTTTGAGTAAATCTCTCCAAGAGTAGGTAATGGATCAGTGCCAATGATTTGTGTGCAAATTCCTCCAAATCTTGCATCATCAAGGCCCATGATAAATTGATGAATCTTCTCTTTGCTTCGCAAAATCCACCGCGGTTCCACAAGAACAGACTAAAACAAGTTGATAAACCTACAACTCTTCCCACAGGGAACACAATCTGCCATGGTATTCTAGGACGGATTGTCCATCTTGCCTGCAGGAGGCTAACTGCGTTTTGATCTGATGAATACGCACCTTGTTGCCGATTGAGAATCGTTCCTTTAGTTCGGTCCACAGAAGGTGAGCATCAGCGATGTAGGTAACCGTTGATTTCACCTTTGGTGCTATGAAAGCTCGTATCCAGCCTATGATCAGGGAATTGACCGTGAGCCAATTTTCCAGATCCGAGCTATCTTCAGCTAGTTTCTTGAGCGTACCATTGATAAACCCCATCTTCATTTTAGCTTGTAGCGCATTGAGCCTCTCGGATGCCCACTCATTGTAGTTCTCTCCATCCAATTGAACAGAGGTTATCATGGCTCCGGGATTGTCCGAAGCATATAAAGAGTAAGGAGAAACCAACGAGGTTTCCGGACCAGAATTAGGACGACTTTGTTGTCATGTAATCGAAGAATCGTCATCTCCTGCCATTTCTGTTTTGCTTACTAGAAAACAGAGTACTTAAAAAAACCAAATAAAACACGATTTCAAACTTTGAAATCAAGAAAAGCGAAAGCGATTTTAGGTGTTTAGGATATCGCTCTCCGATACCATGTAGGTTTTGATATCAACTTGACTTAATTATTAGAATGATCTTTACAACATATTTATACAGAGTTTGTAACTTGAGCATAAAGCTGAATCCCTATATTACATGAAATCGATCTTATCACACGAATATATGACTCCTAAACTAACGGGATATGGGATTATCCCAATAGTATATGAACCCTCTCCCCCCCAATAATTGTAGGTGCTTTACAATAATGTGGAAAAAGATGTTGTAAGATTCTTGGTTGTCCATTACCTTGTCTAATTTACATTTTGCTAGATTGGAACTCCGTTGTTTAACCCAAAAAAAAAAAGAATTCGTCAGGATGGGAAATCGACTATTAAACATGGCTCAGAACGGAAGAAAATAAGTTTATGATCTATATTTACCATCGCATTTTTGTGATTCCATACAATTTCATTGAAATCACCGATAATAAATTAAACACTACAACGAAATATTCCATTAAACCTTAGTTTTTCCTAAACGTATTCTCGGTTTTCAACGATCGGATCACCATAAACAAAAAATTATAACCATCGAATATAGTCTTAATGTCAATAAAACGATCGTATGAAAATAAAATCTGAACTAGAAAGTCTCTTAAATAAAAAGAAGTAAAAGAAAATGAACCCCTTTTCTGGTAAAAACGTGAAAAGCATGTGTCGAAGAGCGTACCACCACTTGACAGTTCCACCTAAAATGAGTACTGCCTTGGTTCTCAGACCCCACCCAACCTGCAACAGACTTGATAGCCTTAGAAACCTTACTCTTTCTAATTCCAGCTTTTCTTCTCCATCTCTCCATACTTGTCTTTAATTATAATCGCTCGTCTTGTGAATTTTAACAATTGGGATATTGATGATTCGCAAAGAATTTGTGGAGAGGATTTGCACAGATGAATCTCAATTCAGAAAGCTTTTAAGGTAATTTTTTATTACATTTCCATTATCGCACAATGGTCCACTGATTTGCGATTTACTCAACTACTTTTCTTGTTTTGCGATTGAATTGGATGTTCCAATCAAGTTGATAGATGAATGTGTGTTTGGAAATAGATTCTAGCTAGTTGTTGAAATTGGTCTTGAAACAAAGACTCATGCCAATGCGTTGTTTGTTTCGTTACAGGCTTTGAAACATTTACAAAAGCAATTCAGAGGGTAAAAAAAAACACAATGAGAATGAAGAACAAAATTAGCTTTTTGAAGTTGATTTTACTGCTGCTCTTACTCTCGGTGCTTGCTAGCTCCAAACTTTATGGTAATAAACCATTCCCTCGGATTACGCTCAAGTCTAAATTACCCTAAACTAAACCCTTAAAGAACACACAAGTCTGACCAGGACTAAGTGTTGCAGGAAACCGGGGTAGTGAAATGATGAACATATTGAACCGAACAGCTCGGAAACTCGGTCCTCGTCTTGGCTGCATTGCCCTCCAGTATGTTGAGCTCTTCTGCAATGGAAAGTGCAATGTCACCAACACTCTGAGCTGTGATAAAGAATTGGGTCAGTCTTACATATCTATAATCACAACCAAGTTTTGAATCAGATTTTAAATATCATCATACTGAATTACTGATACAGTAATTGAAAAAATAGGTAGAAAATGAGTAAAACAAATTGTGTATTTATCATCGCTCAACAAATTATGAATGGTTTCAGTGTTTAAAATAGATATACTTGTGAAATCATATCTTCTCTAATTTAATGTTTCTATCAGTCTAGTGTCATCTCTAAATACAGAGAACTATGTGCACTATTATTACCATGGCATTGTATTCGTCTATAAAGTCGCAAATGGCAAACTCATTCAACCATGTTTTTAATTATTTTACCGGAAATTTGGAAGTCATTGACCTTAATGATCCGTATTATACAACACGGGATTCCATATTAAATTTACATATAGTCAAATTAAAATATGTGGACAATGTGGAGTATACCTTCTGATTACGGCATTTTTTAACCAATTTTGTTAATTAAATAATCAACTTACTCAATTTTCATTTTCTTTTTTAATGTTACCTGGATACATTAAGATGGTGTTATTCAATGATAGATTTTGACAGAGTTTAATCTAACCAAAATCCACTGTTATTAAATCAATGATTTTAAATCCTATTTTAAAATCCGGTGTTATTAGATATGATATTTGTAAAATCATGTCTTAAGGATTTTAAATTCTTCTGTTATTCAATTGAAGATTTCAAATCTATAATTAAAATCCACTGTTATTCAACTTTAAAAGATTTTGGAAGTATTTGTTTTTTAATGGATTTAAAATCACTTGAGGATGGAGTTTAGTGAACAAATATTTAAAAATCAAATCTCAAGGATACTGCAGAGATTTTTAGAATCCACCCAAATAAACTCCATCAGAGTTTAAAATTTCAAGGATTTTAAATCTTATGGAATTGATTTCAAATCATTCATCCAATAACACCCCCTAAGTATTTGTTAGGGGTGTATTCGAACAAGGATTTGGTGTGATTTGTTTTAATTAGTCAAATCCTATGTTATTGAATCATGGATTTTAAAAAAGCTATTAAAATCCCGTGTTATTGAACTAGTGATTTGGAAAAGTAATTTCAAATCCACTGTTATTGGAAATATACGTAGGATTTGAATTTTAAAGATTTTAAAGGGATTTCGTGGGATTTCTTTGTTAAAAATATAAAGACCCAAATCACATAGTTTTAGGGGGGGTTATTCATTGTTGGATTTATGTAGATTTTTAAAATTTTAAGATTCCATTGTTATTGGTTAATGGATTCTTAAATTCTAAATCAAATCCATTGTTATTCATTTAAGGATTTTTACATTCCTTTTGAAATCCATTGTTATTCAAAAAATCTATGTTTTGTTGATTTTCTAAATCAATTAAAATCCATTGTTATTGGGAGATGGAATCTCTATAGGTTTACTCATACAACATGATTTTCAAAATACTAGAGATATACATGATATTATTGAAATCCATGTAAAAAAAAAACACACACACACAACATCAACAAAAAAAACCAACCATCAAAACAACATTTTGATTTTCTAATCATAACAAAAACCAAAATTTATGAAAGAGACATAAACAAATCATAGAATAACAACTGAAAAACCCAACGTAGTATAAGAACACCAAGAAAGCAAGAACTCATTATTCTTAAAAAGAAAGAGCAAATTTCACGACGTATTATACATAACTATAAATAAAGTCAAGTCACAAACATGGAAAAAACGTTGAAGTTAACAAGAAATAAAAACATCACAAAATCAAGAAATAGAACACATTATGAAAATTATAATTCAAAATTCAAATCTATTTTATCAATAATAAAGCAATCTCAAAACAAAGTTCAAAAACAAGCTCCAAAGAAAGTTTTACAAAAAACAAAAAGAAACAATCGAAAAGTTAGCTCAGGTGTGAAAAACAAATTATGTAATGTTAACGGCAATGTTTGAAAATGATGATGGCAATGTTGTGGGTTGATTAGCTCACGTCTTTTTATGGTGATGTGTCACGTCTAAAGTAGAGTCTAGAATATTAACAAGTACTACTTGAACTTTTTAGAAAACTGAATATATATATTACCTTATGTGGAAAACAAATTATTACAAATCCATGAGAATAATTTACAAGAATCCATGAGAATCAATTGTAATCTATGAGAATAATTTTTAAGAATCCATAAGAATTGATAAAATCTCACAACTTTTAAAATCCATAAGTTTTACATAATCCATCAATGAATAAAAGCCCTAGGTGGGATTATAGAGAATTTTATAATAAATTATATAGAACCACACAAAATCTTTAAAATCATACAAAAACTCAATTAAACTCAAATCACTCTAAATACTAGTTTGAATACACCCCCCTTAGTTCAAAGATCAATTTCATAGATTTTGTCACAAAATAAACTTCTATATGCACCCTTTTTTGGGGAATTTTAACAATTAACACATTTAAATTATTTTTTGCAAAAATGCTATAACGAATAATCAATTTTCAAAAATGCCACACATTAAAAAAATTTAAGCCTTAAATCCTAGAATTCTAAACTTTAAAAAAGATTATAACCCTAACAAACTTAAAAAACTAAAACCCTAACATAATATAGTTAACCCAAAGATAAATGATACTTTGAGTAAATAATATTTTTAAAAGTGGTATTTTTGCAAAAGAAATTAAAATATGATATTTTAGAAAAATGGCATTTCTTGATTTTTTTTTGATGAAACTTCCATAGATGTTGAAAGGTAAATTATATATATCGTATATATATTAATTGAGGAGACACTCAAAGAAAAAATCGTAGGTGTCATTCAAATAGGGGTTTAAAGAAAAATTGACCAATCAAAACATTTCCATTAATACTATATCTCATTATAAAAATCTCTACATATTGTCATTAATTTATAACATAAGCTCATTAATATATGTTTTATTAATTTTAATCTAATTTAATGTAATAGTTTAAACGGATAACAGTAAAAACGTCATTTTAAACTTACCATTTTTTATTAACAAATTTTTTATTATTATTTATCACAAAACTATCTATTGTGTGTATATGTATTTAAGTTAGTAAAATAGAAATATTTTTATTTTGATGTAATTTATGATACATACCAATCACAAATACAAATATTTATACATAACATTTGATCATTGAAAAATATATATTGGTTTTGTTTATTATGTCTGATAAATTTCTATGATTTATCGTATGGTCTATAATATATATATATATATATATATATATATATATAATGAACAATAATTTTACAATGAAATAATTAACATTGTATATATTTTGATTAATTTTACATATAAAAATATCAAAACTAATGGCATCAACATATGTTTAATCAAAGGTATTCATTTTTGTTACTTTTATGCATAAGATATATATATATATTTTTAATATGTTTATAGATATTAAAAATATTATGGTTTGTCATACCCATTTAAATATTAAAAAAATTATATATATATTAAAATCGATTTGTTAACCTATTTATATTTAATTCCGCGTTTTGCCGCGGGTCAAAAGCTAGTATATGGAATAATCCAAAAAAAAATTGGTATTGTTTATCCAGATTTAATTTAATCCGGAAGCTGTCTCTAGTACTCAACAACAAATCAAAACCAGTATAGTCTGCTTATCTTGGTCAAAATTTTAGTATATTGTATTTCAATTTGTTATGAAGTTATTATATTTTCAAAAGAAAATGTGAGAAAATTTTACAAATTTGATATTTACCCTGGTATTATATTTAGTTACTTACTAAAACCTCTGTTTGAAAAGAAAAATAAATTATTCGTGGTTTGAAGATATAATGTATGGTTAAGTTTCATTTGCATTTGGTAGAATCTGGCATATCTTAACCAACCTTTTTGCATGGGCCCGTCGTGGACTTGTTTGGTTTGGGAGATTTTGTCTAATCACTTTATTCGTTAAGACAATAATTTTTGTTTATTTGACTTTCATAACGATTTGCTTATTATTTACAAATATTTATTGTAAACTTACTTTTAAATATTTTAGTATAGATTTTTCTATATATTTTGGTGTTCAAAATTAATTGTCTTACTACATAGTAAACTTATTAATTAAACAATACGAAAATAACGACAAAGTATTCGGTTTGTATTAATAACAATTTGGTATCATAACAAGAACTTAAATATGGTAGTCGCCGTGTGTAAATTGCATACGAGATGAAATAAAACGCCATAATAAACTTAATTATTAGGCCATAATGAAAAATAAAATTGTGCAATTAAGAATATTATAATAAACGAAAATTAGTTTTTAAAACGTCCACTTCAAGTACACAAATATTTAAAAGAAAACCTCTCTTAATTCTCTTAATTCATGCAAAACAATAAATATAGTTTTCGAAGTCTCCCCTAATTCACTCATGGCCTGATCCTTTATATAATCTTACTCTCCTAATTATCTAAGCATCTTACACTACCAATCAAGAACTTACCAATCTCTCTATTCATAACCCAAACCTTTTCTTTCTCTTTATCTCTCTCTATCTCCTCAACATTCTCTCTCATCATTTTTTGTATAAATAGATTTGCGAAAAATGGTGGAGGGAGAGTCCAAGGCATTGTGGCTTGTTGTGGCCACAGTGTTTGCAGCAGCCACAGCGGTTTTACCAGAAGCGCGTGGACAACAAGTGCCGTGTTACTTCGTGTTCGGAGACTCTGTCTTCGACAACGGTAACAACAATGTCTTGAACACTATGGCAAAGGTCAACTATCCCCCTTATGGTATAGATTTCTCACAAGGTGCAACCGGTCGGTTTAGCAACGGACGTAACATTCCGGACGTTATCGGTTAGTTTTCAAACCGTGTTCCTTCTTGATTCACGTTATTGAACCAAGTTTTTGTTTTTTTCGAATATCAACAAGTACCAAACTTAACAACTATACATGTGTGATGTCATATACACCGACCGTCATAGTTTTTTGCTTCATCACGATAAATTTTAGTTTCAAATATACCACCAAATTCATAAAAGTTAAGAGTTGTTCAATCCATAAGGATCGACATATTCCTAAACGTTTGGTAACCCATTCTCTCTTTTTTTGGTCAAAAGGTAACCCGGTCTAAACCTTAAATTTGTGACAGTTTTGGAATTTTAAGATTTTCTAAGTAATCCTAGTATGGAAACAGAGAATATAGTATCTTTGATAATTTTCATTCAAATTTAAAGTCAACATGTGGTCTTTCTCATTAAAATAAAAGTATATAACAAATTTAACAATAGTTATTTTATTTTTAAACATATTTGAAATTATGAAATTTATTAGATCCTTGATAGATAAAAAATGTAAACTAAAAATTATCATGTGTAAAAATATGATAGGATCATATGTTTGGACATTCTAATCACATCAATTTATTTAAGTTATATACTGTATAAAACAAAAGTTGGAATATTTTTTTTTAGCTCAACTAGTGGGTTTCAATGATTTCATTCCACCGTTGGCCGGAGCATCACCGACACAAGCTAACATCGGACTTAACTATGCTTCCGGTGCCGGCGGTATCCGAGACGATACCAGCCAAAACATGGTAAAAATCTTGATATATATAATAATACAAATCTCATAATTGATCTCATCAAGAATAAACAAATTAATTGATATATATATAGGGTGAAAGAATCAGTTTGAGACAGCAAGTTAACAACCACCGGTCAGCGATTACAAACGCAGCAGTGCCACAGAGTAAGCTACGCCAATGTCTATACACAATCAGCATCGGAAGCAACGATTACCTCAACAATTACTTCTTGCAACCTCGTTCTCGAACTAATCGTCTATTTACTCCTAACCAATATGCTCAATCTCTCATTCTACGCTACCGTCTTTATTTGACGGTAAGTACATGTAAAGTTGTTAGATTTGATTATTTGTTTTTCTTATGGTGCAACTATAAGAATTTGTTGGCCTTGTTTTATAGGCAAGGGATCCAGTCCATTCAAATGTGAAATTGTTAGAGATAATCATTTGTGTCTAGTTATGGTGCTAGTTACGATAAAACAAATTCAAAATTGTTATTATTAATTATTGTCTTTTTTCTTGCAAAAAAAGAGATAAATATGTTTGAATATATGTAGGAATTGTACGTACTAGGAGCCAGGAATGTAGCTTTGTTCGGAATCGGTAAGATTGGGTGTACGCCACGAGTTGTGGCTACCCTAGGTGGTGGTGTTGGTTGCGCAGAACAAGTGAATCAAGCCGCGGATATCTTCAACACTAACCTAAAGACCTTAATCGCGGATTTAAACAACCAACTTCCTGGGGTTAGATTCACTTATGTTGATCTCTTTTCTGGAAATGCTGCAGATTTCGCCGCTCTTGGTATTTTCATTTTCTCAATACTTTTAACCTTTTTCTAGTTTTTTATTATAAGTTCTTAGGCAAACTAGCATAAATAAGTGCTCAAAGAACTACTCTTTTTGTATTTTGTAGGGATTACGGTTGCTGATAGGAGTTGTTGCACGGTTGTATCGGGTGAAGAACTTTGTTTATTAAACGGACCGGTTTGCCCTGACCGAACCAAATACATATTCTGGGATAACGTGCACACCACGGAAGCGATTAATGTAGCGATCGCTAACTCTTCGTATAACGGTGTTAATACTTCTCCGTTTAGCATATCTCAGCTTGTGAATTAAAGAGCTTAAACCCATTGATAAAAATAAATAAATGGATAGGTCTTTAGTTTACTCTAAATGGTCCGTCTACGTAAATGGAAACCATATATTATGTAAACATTATCGACTGAATAATGAATAAAAGGATTGCAATAGTTGGCAATAAAAAAAGGATTGCAATTGAAAAGAAATAAAAGAATTACGCCATTAAAATCATACATGCCTCGCAATTTGAAAATTTAAAGCATGCGTGGTGTTAAAGAGATTAATTTGAACAAATTAACTATATGCTCTGCAATTTAAATGTGCAAATTGCAAATAATCATGTCACAATTTAGTTTATAAAAATTGCTAGAAGTAAACTTGGTCTAGGGGCTCACCAATTACAAAAGATCTGGAGGTTAAACCTGTTGGAACTTGTTTTTTGATAATGGCGTTGGCCAATATTCCGGTGGTTTTTTCGAACAATTTAGTTGTCGGAATGACCGGAACTTGGAATCATTGGATTCATTGTAATGAGCACTATGAGATAGTGTATTCATTTGTCAAAAATGGCGTTCGTTTGAATGAGAAATGTTGGTCCAAAGTCGATGACTTGGAAAACTTATTAAGTATATAAAGTGGAGAACTCATAACAAGGTTTAAAATCTTGTGTACACTTTGGTGTATTCTAGAGAAGAGATATTCGGGCCGGACTTTGATGATGGGCTTCGGAGTTGTGCAAATGACCTAGGACCCAAAAGACTTAGTCTTTTTTGTCTAGATTCATTTTGACTAAAAATATTGACTAAGTCAATATAAATCTCTTCTACTTAAATGAGTGTTAATGTCACAATTAAGCTAAGGAAAAATCAGTTTTGGTTTTCTCTCTAAGGTAAAAGCTTATTTGGTCAAATGTTATTATGTTGAGGACTTAATTCTCTTTGACTCCCTCTATTGCTCCAACCTAAGTAAAGGTTGAGGTGTTGGCTATATAATCAAGCCATGTTCTTTCTCATGATATACAATTGGAAATAATATCAAACAAGTTTTATAAACAATTCTCCTCATGATCTCTTCTTTTCTTGTGTCTGAGAGTACACGCAGAATTTTGGTTCGATAGGTTCTGTTCTTCGGTGATGGAAGACAGAAACAATGCAGTTGTATCCTGGGAATCTTATCGCTATGAAACCGTCACACTACGGGGCGTTTAAAGATTTAAGGAAAGAGATTCGTCTCGCCTCTGCAATTCCTTTTCATCTTTGTAATTTGGTATTGTAATTCTGAATTTGTTCTTAAATTTATCTTATTATATATCAGTTGCCCAATTGTAGAAATTCGGGTCCTACAAAACCTAAGACTGTGTGATGTTGGAGGTTTCATTGGCTTGAACGTTGATTTGCTCGAATTATTTTATTTGTGGGTTCCATTTGAAAACATTGGCATGATTGCATCCATTTGATGTATTATATAGTATAGAACAGATTTTCATTTGTAAGGTCTTTAGATCATTTAATGAATATAAGATGACATATATATATATATAATATGATCATAACGTTAAGTTTGATAGATTTTCACTTTAAATAATTCACAATAAGTAAAAGAGTCATTGTTTCTTAATTAATTATTACGTGTGATTGGGGATTAGATTTGTATGGATTTTTAGAATTTTAGAAATCCAAAGATTTGTTAAATTTGTAAAGAGTTTTGTGTATTTAGAAAGTTTAGTTATAAGGATTCTAAGAATCCAATGGTTTTATAAGGTACTAGATTAGGACCCGCATAATATGCGGGTATTTGATATTAAAATTGATAATTTATGTAATTATACCCATATAGTTATATTCTAAATTAAAATCATGTTAATATAGTCAGAAATTACGTGAGTAAAAAAATCAATAATGAGTTTAAATCTTCAAAAAGTTATAAAAGTAATTCATCAAAATGAATGATAAGGTTTTAAATCATATTTGAAATCTTATATACTTTGAACTGAATCTATTTAATAAATAAACATCAATTATTTTTAAAAAGTTGGTAAAAAATAAAATTATAATATATTACTATTCTATTTTGTAAATTTTCTTTTTTTGTTAGGTTAATATATTTCTTTCTTACAACTTCAAGAATGTACGGTAAGTGTTGGATAAGTTGAAGAATTTAAAATTTGATATAATTGATATATACTAACCTTTTCATCAAGTAGAAGAACTTTCATTCCCATAAGTACGTTATTTACTTTAAGATTTCTACCTTCCCACTTTTGAAGAATACATGCAATAGTTCGACGGTAAACACGATTTCGATCTAATTGATCGAAAATTAAATAATTTTGACTGATTTGTGGAGGTGGTATTCAAAGAAATTTGAGGATTTTAGGTGTATATTAAATTGTGGGAGGTGTGTGTTGTTATATAGTTTTGGAATTTGCCTTTTTTGAAGTAATAATTTTTTTGGAAGGCTGAACGTATGTTTACTTTTCCTTTTTAAATAATTTATGCTTTAACATTTATAAGATTGAATGTATGTTTCTTTTCCTTTTAAAATAATTTATGGTTTAACATTTATTTATTTTTTATATATAAAATTTCATTTTTGTGAGGTAACATTTATTTTGTTAACATAATGGTATTTTGTTTACATAAAATTTGGTTATGGTTTTTACAAATATGTTAATGAAACAATAAAAAAAAATATTAATGTGTCTTTATTTCATTGGGTTAACATAATGATATCTTTAATTTTCTAATTGCTTGATTTTAAATAGAGCATTTTAACACGTGTCATCATCTCGATCGATAATAGACACATGTCATGATCCCGTGAGTTACAATTTTGACACTCTCCTTTATATAATAAGATTCTCAAAATCTTGTTTAATGAGTACAATTATAGAAAATCCATATACCAATAACAATATATTCTAATAGATTTACAAAATCATTAAAAACCAAACTTTTCTAATAACAAAGGATTTCAAATGGAATTTGAAAATCTTCAAACCAATAACTATAGATTTTAGTTATAATTTAAGAATCCATAAACCAATAATGATGGATTTCCAAAATTCTAAAAATCCATACAAATCCTATTTCCCAAAACACTCCCTTAAGGTTTCATGATTTCATCACAATTACAATTCAAACTGAATTGAACCAAAGTTGAGTAAATCTGATTAGAGGGACTAAACCGATCAGAAGCACGTAAGATATGTGAAGATCATAATGGAAGGTAGGGTCACCTGTTCTTGACCTTGTCAACAGAGTTTTTTTTATCACCTAACCGGAAGTGTTTTGTACCAAACCGGTTTGGTTTTTGTAGCGGAAGACTGAAAATCTAATTCTCTTTTCCACTTAAAATGCAATTTTGGGAAGGATTGGCCTAATCTTATGGCCGCCTTGAGATGATCAAAAGCTGCAACGGGTCTGGTTTTGGCACCCATAGCCAAAGCCCATAATTTCAGGCCCATGACATATCATCTTATTTTTAACTATAGTTTAGAATGATCTTAGTTACTTTATGAACCATAGTTGTATGTAGATCTAAATACTTGCACTATATAAAAGGGTCTCTCATCATTAATGAGGAGACCCTGAATTAATCTATAAGGTTTGGGAGAGAACAATTCGCATATTCATTGCACAATGTATTGTTTAATTCGACCTGAATTCTATCTTATCGAACAAAGATCTCGACCTCAAACTATTTACTCAATCCGAACTGAGTATTAACAATTGGCGACCACAGTGGGAGCTTGAGATTTTTAAACGCACAAGAATGAATTCAGATAGTAACTCCGAGCACGACCCATTGGGGTCACGGCACCGACCAACCCGCGAGAACTGGTTATGACCGCGCCAGTCCAACCCGCGCCGAACATAACGACCACAAATCGAGCAATCGCAGACAATCAAGTTGACCTGTCCCTGATCTGGCAAACAATCATGCAACGCCTAGACGAGCGGGTCGCACAGATGCGAGAAGCTAACAGTAGACTGGACAGCCTGACAACCCAACCACCACCGGCCAGAGAAGGCGCAGATAGCCCGGGCACGCCAAGTGCCAGATCCTCAACTCCGAGAAAGTTCCTCACCCTCTATCTTTGATAGACTAGGACAGACTACGAACGTTTTCGACCGCTTGGGCAGAACCCCAGATGTCTTCAACAGACTGGGAAATACGACGGACGTTGTAATGACCCTCGCTTAGGGCTAAACCGCGTCTCGGCAAAGCCCCGATGCGATGGCCGGATCAGTCCGATAGTTTTTGGCCAAAACCTAGTTAAGCACCTCGGTGACTAAGCTAGGTGTCTGCCTGGTTGGTTAGTCACCAGCGTTACCTTCGGATGAAGAAACGTCACTTACCTTCGGATGAAGAAACGTCCAAGGTGATTGGGTTTGTCCAAGCACGACAAATCCTGTAAGCACGAGGTGTCGCGACCGTGTGGGACGAGTCAGCGGAAGCACGACAAATCCTGCAAGCACGAAGTGTCGCGACCGTGTGCAACGAGTCAGCGGAAGCAAGACAAATCAGAAGCACGACAAATCCGCAAGCACGACAAAGCCCTGTTGACTCAGCTACCTGCCTGCCTGCTTGCTTAGGTTTATAAATAGGAGGCAAGCAGCTCCCATTTCTCCATAGAAACCACTTCGAACCTCTGTTAAAATTGGTCTAGAAAATCCGAGTTCTTGTCCACGTTTTTATCCACTCTTTTCTATCATCTTATACCATCGAGTAGAAGCAAGATTAGTCGATATTCTAGCCTAAGCTCTGGCCGTTTTTAGAGAAGGAAGATCCATTCTAGATCTTTAGTCGAATCCAAATCCTAAGCGTTCATAGAGTAAAGGTGAGTCATGGTTATGTTTGTTGCTTTACTGCAAAACAAATAGAGCGTCATGCTTGTTTATTTTTATGCTGATAACCGTAGAGGTTCATGCTAGGATTTTAGGATTTTAGTTTAAGTGTTTGATTTTATTGTTTTGCATGATTGTGTGAATGTGTGTTGCATATTTCTTGTGATGATTGTGTGTAGTTGCTACTAACCTTTGTGGATGCAGGGTTTAAGAGGATGTTTTACCATGCTTGTGTGTGGAGTGATATAAAGATGTAGCGTTGGACCATAAACGGCTGCGTATAACCCTTAACGGCTACGCATGTCCTTATTAAGGCTGCGTACTCATCTTATACTAACTCTTTACTTCCATGGTATGGTTTGTTAACACAAGGAAACGTAGGGGACCGAAAGGCACTCGTTGTTCTTGATGCTAACGACCACCAATTGATTTATGTTAACTTGTATTTTTGGGTTGTGTTTGTGGTTTAGCGTTGCAAGTGATCAAGAGGATCATGTAACGTTCTAACTTTCTAACATTTGTAGAGAGCGGTTGACACTTCCATGTATCGGGGGTCACGGAGAGACGGGATTGCAGCCTTGGGCCGTGACTCTGCCGATGTAATCCACGGAGAGACGGGATTGCAGCCTTGGGCCGTGGTATTACACTAGTCGGATCACTGGTCTTTTAGCCTTGGTGGTTAAGGCCGAGTGAGGTAAAAGGGACATTGGAAGAAAGTTGTCAATTGGCTTTATAGGTTTTTGTGTGCTAACATGTTACTTTAAAAGAGGACTGCGGTAAGAGGTCCTCTGAGTGTGTTATGTTTTAATTATCATTTCCGCATGTGCATTCTCTGTTTATTTTTGTTGATTGCTTGTTGATTGTTATTTTGGGTTTGGGTTGGGATTATTTATATGCATGTTAGGGAAGCCTTGACTCATTGAGTAATTAGTGCTCACGACTCATTTGTTTTGCAGGTAACCAATAGTGAGATTTTAGTCGGGCTGGAGGAGCTTAGGAAAGTTGGTGTAGATCGTCTACCTTCTTGCAAACGTGTATGTATTTAATATGTAGAAATGTTATTTTGAGCATTGGCTCAAAGCCGGCAAATATCTATGTTTTTTTTGTAACTATTGTAAACCTTAAGTATAAGTATGTATAAAAGAAGTATTTGTTTAAAGGTTGGGTTACATATGATACTAGTCCTAGTCCAGGACGAACCAACTATCGTTCATAAATCGGGTTGAAAAGCCTTGGTTTATGTTCGATAGGAAATGCATACTTGGACGTTTGGTCTAGGGTTCTTTAATGAGTTTTTGGAACCTCAGAACGGACGGCCAAGTGCGCAAACGTAGCATCCTCGGTCGGGTTTTGGGTCAGCGTTGACCTGATCCTGATCGGGGGCGTTACAAGAGTGGTATCAGAGCATGGTTCTAACCATGTTCACATGGGGCTCATTTTCAAATGTTTTATCAAGTAATTGAGTCGCAAAAAGCAGTTAGGAAACCAACTGGCTCCTTTATTAGGTAGATGAAATTAGGACTTACCCTTGTTGATTGCAGATGCTACCGCATAAATTGTATTGAGTAGACATGGTTGGTGATAAAGCTTTGGCTTGGTGATAAGCGACCTCGAGGAAATCCTTAGCTTTAAGAACCTTAAACCTTTCACGACCTCTAAAGGTCTCGGTACAAGTAAGTATGGGTTCTAACTCTTTTTTGTGATTGATTGATTGTGTGATTGCATATGCATGCATTTAGGTGCTATAATGTATTGTAGAATTGCTAGATTCTATTTTGTGTTCCAAAGTTGATTGAGTCTAGTTAAAAGTTGAGACCCAATCCTAGAAACCAAGTTGATTTGATTAGTGCTTTAGTTACTTAGGAAAAACCATCCTAAACCGATTCCCAAATATGCGAGAGAGATATTTGAGGAAACATTCAACCTTAGGAATTCGGGACGAATTCCTTTAAGGGGGAGAGAATGTAATGACCCTCGCTTAGGGCTAAACCGCATCTCGGCAAAGCCCCGATGCGATGGCCGGATCAGTCCGATAGTTTTTGGCCAAAACCTAGTTAAGCACCTCGGTGACTAAGCTAGGTGTCTGCCTGGTTGGTTAGTCACCAGCGTTACCTTCGGATGAAGAAACGTCACTTACCTTCGGACGAAGAAACGTCCAAGGTGATTGGGTTTGTCCAAGCATGACAAATCCTGTAAGCACGAGGTGTCGCGACCGTGTGGGATGAGTCAGCTGAAGCACGACAAATCCTGCAAGCACGAAGTGTCGCGACCGTGTGCAACGAGTCAGCGGAAGCACGACAAATCGGAAGGACGACAAATCCACAAGCACGACAAAGCCCTGTTGACTCAGCTACCTGCCTGCCTGCTTGCTTAGGTTTATAAATAGGAGGCAAGCAGCTCCCATTTCTCCATAGAAACCACTTCGAACCTCTGTTAAAATTGGTCTAGAAAACCCGAGTTCTTGTCCACGTTTTTATCCACTCTTTTCTATCATCTTAGACCATCGAGTAGAAGCAAGATTAGTCGATATTCTAGCCTAAGCTCTGGCCGTTTTTAGAGAAGGAAGATCCATTCTAGATCTTTAGTCGAATCCAAATCCTAAGCGTTCATAGAGTAAAGGCGAGTCATGGTTATGTTTGTTGTTTTACTGCAAAACAAATAGAGCGTCATGCTTGTTTATTTTTATGCTGATAACCGTAGAGGTTCATGCTAAGATTTTAGGATTTTAGTTTAAATGTTTGATTTTATTGTTTTGCATGATTGTGTGAATGTGTGTTGCATATTTCTTGTGATGATTGTGTGTAGTTGCTACTAACCTTTGTGGATGCAGGGTTTAAGAGGATGTTTTACCATGCTTGTGTGTGGAGTGATATAAAGATGTAGCGTTGGACCATAAACGGCTGCGTATAACCCTTAATGGCTACGCATGTCCTTATTAAGGCTGCGTACTCATCTTATACTAACTCTTTACTTGCATGGTATGGTTTGTTAACACAAAGAAACGTAGGGGACCGAAAGGCACTCGTTGTTCTTGATGCTAACGGCCACCAATTGATTTATGTTAACTTGTATTTTTGTGTTGTGTTTGTAGTTTAGCGTTGCAAGTGATCAAGAGGATCATGTAACGTTCTAACTTTCTAACATTAGTAGAGAGCGGTTGACACTTCCATGTATCGGGGGTCACGGAGAGACGGGATTACAGCCTTGGGCCGTGACTCTGCCGATGTAATCCATGGAGAGACGGGATTGCAGCCTTGGGCCGTGGTATTACACTAGTCGGATCACTGGTCTTTTAGCCTTGGTGGTTAAGGCCGAGTGAGGTAAAAGGGACATTAGAAGGAAATTGTCAATTGGCTTTATAGGTTTTTGTGTGCTAACATGTTACTTTAAAAGAGGACTGCGGTAAGAGGTCCTCTGAGTGTGTTATGTTTTAATTATCATTTCCGCATGTGCATTCTCTGTTTATTTTTGTTGATTGCTTGTTGATTGTTATTTTGGGTTTGGGTTGGGATTATTTACATGCATGTTAGGGATACCTTGACTCATTGAGCAATTAGTTTTCACGACTCATTTGTTTTGCAGGTAACCAATAGTGAGATTTTAGTCGGGCTAGAGGAGCTTAGGAAAGTTGGTGTAGATCGTCTGCCTTTTTGCAAACGTGTATGTATTTAATATGTAGAAATGTTATTTTGAGCATTGGCTCAAAGCCGGCAAATATCTATGTTTTTTTGTAACTATTGTAAACCTTAAGTATAAGTATGTATAAAAAAGTATTTGTTTAAAGGTTGGGTTACATATGATATTAGTCCTAGTCCAGGACGAACCAACTATCGTTCATAAATCGGGTTGAAAAGCCTTGGTTTATGTTCGATAGGAAATGCATACTTGGACGTTTGGTCTAGGATTCTTTAATGAGTTTTTGGAACCTCGGAACGGACGGCCAAGTGCGCAAACGTAGCATCCTCGGTCGGGTTTTGGGTCAGCGTTAACCTGATCCTGATCGGGGGCGTTACAGACTTGTTCGAAGGGCTAGGCCAACAAATCGGCCCCAGCCAGCGACCAAGCAGACCGGGGAGATCACGGTCACAAGTGCCTAGAACCGATCGCGACCTCGAGTACGACGATCTGCGCGAAAAGATACGAAACATGAACTCTAAAGTTCATCAGGCGCTCAGCTCGGCCCCCAAGCTCGATCGCGTCTTTGCCGAAATCCAGCGAACACCTTTCACCCGGCGGATAACATCGAGCCCGATGCAGAACACGCAAAAGCTGCGGATCCCGAGGTACACGGGGAAGACCGACCCGAGATAACATCTTTCACGATTCAACATAACAATGGGTCGGATAAATTTCACCCCGGAAGAAGAAGATGGGGGCTACTGCCAACATTTCGTGGAACTACTCGAAGGACCGGCCTTGGATTGGTTCTCAAGACTCCGACCAAACTCGATAAACAGTTACACACAACTGTCGACTGCTTTATTGATACACTATTCGATCTACATCGAGGAAGGCACTTCGGACGCGGATCTGTGGTCGTTGAAGCAAGAGGAGACAGAAACACTCCGAGAATATATGGATCATTTCAAAGGAGTACTGTCACGAGTCACCATTACCGACGTGTCGGCTTTGGCCGCACTCCAGCAGAATCTTTGGCACAAGTCGAAGTTCAGGGATAGTCTAATCCTACATAAACCGGCCTCACTCGAAGATGCAATCCACCGAGCTACCCGTCATGTCGTGCTTGAAGATCAACGAGCAGCGAATGACAAGAATTACTCGCCGGTCAAAGCGATAACACAGAAGGCCAAGCAAAAAGTTGTGGCCGAAGAAGAATACATTGAGCCTCGATAACACTACGACCAAACATTCAAAGCAAAGAAGTGGATACGGGGACAAGACTCGAAGGAAGATAAGTTATATTGTGAATTTCACCGCGTTGCCGGGCATTCTACCGAGCAATGCCGGACCTTAAAGGATGCTTTATTCACGCGTTTCCAACGCGGAGAGGTCAAGATAGACCCACCCCCAGTACGACCCAATAAACGCAAAAACACGGCAATCACGGACGGTGACGACCAACCCCCCCAAATCAACGATCGCGCTACCGTCTCCCCCGAAACAGGACCAAAATAAAGAACCGTCCGCCTCGAGGAGACGCATCGGAGTGATCATGGGCGGAGCACAGGTCGGACAAACATCGATACACTCTCTCGGAAACTTGGGAAGTATGTCCGGCCGTAATGACCGTCCCCAGATCAAAGTTGACATGCCGATCATCTTCTCCGAGATCGACACTCAAGACCTCGTCATGCCCCACAATGACCCTCTCGTCATAGAACTTAAGATTGACGATTGCGACGTCTCTCGAGTACTGGTCGATACGGGCAGCTCAGTCGACCTGATCTTCAAGGATACCCTACGACGGATGGACGTGCCGGACAACAAGATCAAGCCCAGCCTGCAACCTCTGACCGGCTTTGACGGAATAACAACAATGACAGAAGGAACAATCAAGCTGCCGGTCTACGCGGGAGGGATCTTACACAGCGTCAAGTTTATGGTCGTCGATAAACCTTCTGTATACAACGTAATTCTCGGGACGCCTTGGCTTTACTCAATCAGAGCGGTGTCGTCGACCTACCATCAGTGCGTAAAGTTCCCAACACCAACTAGGGTTCACACGATCCGCATATGCCAAAAGACGGCCAGAATATGCTGTATTGCCGAACAGAAACTCCGAAAAGTCAATCTGCATATCATCAGCGCAGAAGATCCGGACTCAGCAGAACCCCAGACGGAGATAACGGTTAAGATAGGCATCGATCCAACACACCCTGAGAGACATGTCAACATCGGGTCGGAGCTTCCCGAACCAACACGGTCCGAGCTAGTCCTCTTCCTCGGGGATATGAAAGGAATCGACCCAGCAGTGACAAGTCACGAACTGAACGTTGATCCCACTTACAAACCGATCAAACAGAAACGCCGCAAGCTCGGATCAGAAAGAGCCCAGGCCGTGCAAGACGAGGTAACAAAGCTGTTAGAGGCCGGTTCCATCGAAGAAGTCTGATACCCGGAATGGCTGGTCGTAAAGAAAAAGAATGGGAGTTGGCGCGTATGCGTCGATTTCACCGACCTCAATAAGACGTGCCCGAAAGATTGTTTTTCTCTACCGTATATTGATCGCATCGTCGAAGCCACGGTCGAAAACGAGCTCCTATCGTTTATGGACACATTTTCCGGTTACAACCAGATAGCCATGCATCCAGATGATAGAGAAAAGACGTCGTTTATCACCGACCAAGGGACCTTTTGCTATCGAGTCATGCCGTTCGGACTAAAAAACGCCGGAGCAACATACCAGCGTGTGGTCGATAAAATGTTCTCCAACCAGCTCGGTGATACGATGGAAGTGTATATCGATGACATGCTCATAAAATCACGACAAGCAACTGATCGAGTCGGGCATCTCCGCGACTGCTTCTCCATTTTAAATCAGTACGGCATGAAATTGAATCCATCTAAGTGTTCGTTTGGCGTCACGTCGGGAGAATTTCTCGGATACATAGTCACAAAGCGAGAGATCGAAGCAAACCCGAAGCAAATCTCCGCGATCATCGACCTTCCATCACCACAGACAAAAACAGAAGTGCAACGCCTAAAGGGCCGGATAGCCGCTTTAAACTGCTTCATATCTCGATCAACGGACAGAAGCCTCCCTTTCTACCAACTCATGCGCGGAAACAAGACCTTCAATTTGGACGACCAATGCGAAACCAACTCCTCTAATCCTCTCAAAACTCGAGCACAGTGAGACCCTCCTCCTTTACATATTTGTCACCAACTCCTCGGTAAGCGGCGTGCTCGTACGAGAAGACCGGGGCGATCAAAGACCAATCTTCTACGTAAGCAAAACGCTGGACGGCGCAGAGGGAAAATACCCGACATTGGAAAAGTTGGCCCTGACCGTCGTAGTGTCGGCCCGAAAACTCCGACCATACTTTCAATCGCACACCATTGTTGTCATGTCGACTCAACCTTTGCGAACAATCTTGCACAGTCCAAGTCAGCCAAGACGAATGGCTAAGTGGACCGTCGAGCTAAGTGAATATGACATCGAATACCGAAATCGCGTCAGTGCCAAATCTCAAGTCTTAGAGGACTTTGTCACCGAGCTCCCCCATGAGGCCGTCCAAGCCGACCCAACGCAAGAAGAATGGAGTCTCTACATATACAGATCTTCATCACGACAAGGTTCCGGTATCGACATCCGTTTAATCTCACCAACGAAAGAGGTCTTCGAACAACGAGGCCGAATGGGAGGCCCTCGTAGCCGGGGTACGTTTAGCCAAGGAGATCGGAGCAAAACAAATTCACGCCTATAGTGACTCCCAGCTCGTAACCAATCAACTCAACCATGAGTACGACACCCGGGACGAAAGGTTGAGTGCCTACTTAAAGCTGGCCGAAAGCTTACTTTGGAACTTCGACAATTTTATCATAACGAACTGGCCGAAAGCTTACTTTGGAACTTCGACAATTTTATCATAACGAACATACCCTGCGCAGAGAACTCTGAGGCCGACGCTCTCGCTAACTTAACAATAAGCTCCGACCCAGCCTTACGTCGCATTATCCCAGTCGAAACGATTTACGACCCAAGCATTGAACTACCCCGGGGAACGAGCAGAATCAACATTATCGATTACGAAGATTCTGACGACCCCGAGCCAAGCACGGAACGTGAACAAGAAACGGCCCGAAGACCCGATTTACGCACAAAAATAATCGACTATATCTCGGCCGGAATTGTACCGAAAGATAAATGGGCAACAAGCCGACTTAAAACCCGCGCTGCTCATTACGTCCTACTCAAAGATAAACGTTTTCGCTGGGATGCGGCCAGCGCCCTTCTCCAATGCGTGGCCGGAGACCAGATCTACCTGATTATGGCCGAAAGACATGAGGGCGAAGGTGGAAACCACTCCGCGGGACGCACCTTAACCATAAAGATCAAAAAGCTAGGCTTCTACTGGCCGACCATGATGCGGACTACGCTGCTCATACCCGTCGTTGCGAAAAATGTCAACGCCACGGCCCCATGATCAGCTCGCCGATCGAACCACTCACGACGGCCGCCTCAGCCTACCCGTTCATGCGATGGGCAATGGATATCATTGGTCCTTTCGTTAAATCCCGGCAAAAAAGATACGTGCTCGTAATGACGGACTACTTCACCAAGTGGGTCGAAGCGGAAGCTTTTGCTTTAATCATTGCTACCAACGTCCAAGACTTCGTCTGAAAAAAACATCGTATGTCGACACGGCCTCCCTCACGAGATCGTCGCTGACAACGGTTCCCAATTCATCGCTAAAACTTTTGAGGACTTCTGTGCAAAGTGGAAAATACGACTTAATAAGTCGACCCGAAGATACCCGCAAGGAAACGGGCAGGCAGAGGCCACCAATAAGGCCATAATCGCCGAGCTAAAAAAGCGCTTGGACGACAAAAAGAGTGTTTGGGCATACGAGCTCAACGGCGTTCTCTAGTCGTTTCGAACTACCCCAAGGCAGTCCACAAACCGGACCCCTTTTTATTTAGCATATGGGATCGAAGCAATGGCCTTGACTGAAGTTAACATCAACAGTATCGGACGTGTAATGATGACCCAAGATCCCGACCTCAACGATCGTATGCTCATCGACAACTTGGATTTCATCGAGGAAGAACGCGATCAAGCTCTCCTTCGCGTACAAAATTATCAACATATCTCTCCTCGTTTGTACAACAAACAAGTGCGGAATAGAAGTTTCCACGTCGGTGACCTCGTCCTACGAAATGTCTACGAAAACACGGCAGAGTACAAGGCCGGAAAACTCAGGGCAAATTGGGAAGGACCATACCAAATTTCCGACATCGTCACACCGGGAGTCTACGAACTCATGACCATGGACGGCACAATGATCCCGCGCTCTTGGAACTCCATGTCACTCAAACGATATTTCTACGACCAGCTCCCGACACCACTGAACACGTTCTGGAGCCCGTCCCAAGTCTAGTCAGCTTTAAACCCGGGCTCAGCCTTCTTCTAAAAAAAAAAAGAAAAAAAACGCTATCAACGAACTACGACCTGTCTTGATCCCGACCAAACGGGTACGTAGGCAGTCTCTTCGAAGATCCAGCACGGACAAAAAAAAAAAAAAACGAACTATGACCTGGCTTGATCCCGACCAAACGGGTACGTATGCAGTCTTTTCGGAGATCCTGCACGGACAAAAAAAAAAAAAACGAACTACAACCTGGCTTGATCCCGACCAAACAGGTACGTAGGCAGTGTCTTCGGAGATCCAGCAGTAACACCAAAACAACTCCAACAGGTTTCGACCTAAAAGCTGTCCTATGAATGTCTAAGTTATAAGCCAACCATAGTCGCGTTCTTGGTCACATGACGGACCCAACATGTTCCGACCTAAAAGCTGTCCTATGAATGTCTAAGTTATAAGCCGACCATAGTCGCGTTTTTGGTCACATGACGGACCCAACAGGTTCCGACCTAAAAACTGTCCTATGAATGTCTAAGTTAAAAGCCGACCATTGTCGCGTTCTTGGTCATATGACGGACCTAACAGGTTCCGACCTAAAAGCTGTCCCACGAATGTCCAAGTTATAAGCCGACCATTGTCGCGTTCTTGGTCACGCGACGGACCCAACAGGTTCCGACCTAAAAGTTATCCTATGAATGTCTAAGTTATAAGCCGACCATAGTCACGTTCTTAACACGTGACGGACTCATCAGTTTCCGATCTAAAAACTATTCCAGAATTGTCTAAGTTCTAATTCGATCATGTTCGTTTTCCAGATCACATGACGGGGTAAGTGCAAGTCGAAGATTATGATCAGAGGTCACGAATATAAGCAAAAAGAAGAATATATAAAAGAACCGGACTCCCACGAGCCCGGCCAAAAGCGAATTGTTCAGAATCAAAAGCGAACAAGGCCACGAAGGACCAGAAAGTTAAGATAATAAAAACAACAACATTTTAAGGTCTCCAACGACCTAATCATCTTAAGAAGAAGGAAAAAGAGGCGCGAGCTCTTCATTTGTGGAAGCATCAATTGCATCGACCTCCCCGCCCTCGTCTTGAACATTCTCCTCGTCCTAAGCATTCTCCCCGTCCTGAGCAATCCCGGCCTCTTCAGTTGCAGATGCGTCCTCACGAGCAGGTCATGCACGACACCCTTCACAAAGATCAAGTTGGAAGCTTGGCAGATCAAGAGGAGCCCGATCAGCCACAGGAGTCACTAGGTAGTCTTCGGGCTTGGCAACCTCCACATCGAGAGAGTCAAACTCCTCATTCAAACTTTTCAAATCGGCCTGGAGTTTTTCGATTTTCTCCTCGGGGATTTCAATTCCATCTGCCCTCAGACCGGCGTAGAGTTCGAGGGAATAGTTCACTTGATTGATAAGGGAATTGAGACGATTGACCTCTTTGGCATCAACCGAGCACTGATGAAGATGATCGAGACGATCCTCATACCTTATCCTCATTTCACCCAAGGCTTTGCCAATCATTGTCTGGACGGTCCTCAGAACGACGTCGGATCCCGCGGCCTTGAGCTTCTCATTCTCCTCTTTTAGAAGCAGGATCTCAACATCCCTCTCATTCCTCTCGCGTTCCAATTGATCGCGCAGCATCCCAAGCCTATTGCCCGCCTCCTTCAACCGACCTCTCGCACTCTCAGCTTACCCGGTAATTTCCTTGGAAATCTCTACCTGTCGGTTCAACTTCTCTTTAAGGGCCTCGAACTCAGAAGTCAGCTTGACAATCCTCAGCTTGGTTTTCTCCAGGCGAGTCGCCATGAAGTTGACAAAGGAATCGAGAAAAACTGACCCGGACAAGCTCTTCGGCAAAAAGAGTGTAGACCGGCTTGTCGGCAAAGTCAAGGGAGGGGCCGTACTGACGAAGATGCCCTTGAACACAACGCAAGAATTCCGAGCATTTCTCCGGGACGTCACAAATATGTTTTCCATATCCTTTGAAGAAAAACTCGAAATCAAAGGTCGATGGATCCTCGGTCTCTTCTATCCCCCCTCCCATGGTCGGAATCCCAGAGCTAGCCGGTTCGATCGATTTGGACCGTCTATTGACATTACCTTTGCCGACCCCTTTACCAAAGGATTCTCCCCTCTGTTTCTTCGCCGGGACTATAACAGAGGACGGCTTTAGAGAAGAAGAGTCGACGACCCTCTTCCCGGCCTTCTTATCATACTTGGGAACCGACCCAGACATAGGTGTCCCAGTATACTTGACAACTTTCCTCTCAGGCTTCACCATTGTTCCGGACTGGGCTTTAGCTTTCTTCGACCTAGGTTTCCTGTCTTTAGGAACACGAAGGGTGAAGGGACGGAGAGGAGCAAGAGGAAGATTAAGCCAACCTGAACATCCAGAGTTAGCAATTTCCGAACAAAAGTACTCAATAGAAGCAAGTAGAGCGGAAAAGGAGTTACATGTGTTAACGCGTTGAGAACACCTCTGAGCTCTTTGTTCCAAAACCTCCGGCCAGTTCTGTTCCCCACGCTTCTTAAGAATGAGAAGAAGTTTGTCGATTTTGTGAAGAAGAGGACAAGTACAAGTCCAGTGCGGCAGTACAAAACAGATAAAAAATTTAGAGGTCAGGACGAAAATCCAAAGTCGATCTCACAAAGGCTAAAAACTCAACTATGTCGGATGTTCCAGCCTGCCCGAAAAGGAAACTCCAAAGTTCCAACCGAAGCCTCAGATATATGAACATAAAAATAGTTGGCTTACTAGTCCGTACTCTTGGACCCGACCCCAGTCAGGAGACCAAGCCTCGGAAACCAGGACGAGTAGTACCGTCCAGACCGACCCTTTCTCTTGAATTGGACCATCTCTTCAAACTCCAGGCAGCTCACTGACCTCCCGATTTCTGCAGCGAGAGTCAGAACGGTAACGATGTTCCGAACTGCCGCATGCGTAAGTTGAGAGATGGCAATCAAACGCCGGTCGCAGTATTCG
The DNA here is from genome assembly GCA_900128785.1 of Arabis alpina. NCBI lineage: Eukaryota > Viridiplantae > Streptophyta > Magnoliopsida > Brassicales > Brassicaceae > Arabis > Arabis alpina. The sequence goes on from LT669794.1 coordinate 13,558,188, forward strand.
ATCAGTAGTTTAGGCAATGGAAACCATAACGCACTCGCGTTGAAGAAGGACTCGTACAGACACAAGAAGCCGTCCGGAGGAGTCCAAGGACGATCATACGTGGTCGGAACTAATATATCCTCCTCGACGATCAATAAACCCCGATCACGAATCATGTCTCGAATCGTGTCTACTGTCGACTGAGAAGACATGTTATCAATCCGGACTAATTCGATGCCCGGACCGAGTCCAGGGCCAAGAGGATTGTTCGGATCAACCCTGATCGGGGAAGGAAGTTGCTCATACTCAAAATCATGCCCGTCCTCTTCATCGTCCTCTTCCTCCCCATCTTCCTCCTCGAATTCGGAGTCCGGATGGTCGGATCCTCTAGAATTAGCTTCATCTTCTCTATCAGAAGGGTTAGCCTGGGCGGGAAGATCAAACGACCCCTCTTCAGAGGAATCGTCCTCACGACTAGAAGAGCGATCAGATCAATCAAGGGATCAGGTCGGACGACGGATTGGAGAGCATGGTCGGTAATGGGACTTGAACGGAACGATTTCCTCACTAGTTTTGCGGAATCATTCGAAGAGACGGACCCAGACATATTTTCTAATAAGCTAAATAGGAAACGAAAAGCAGTGCGGAGCGAGAGAAAATTTCTTTACCTCAAAAGCAGCTCTCCAGTTGAACGAAGTTATGATACATATTAGGAGGAGAACCTCCTTTTATAGCCAAAGGGACGGAAGACCAAACGTCGCTCCTCGGAAAGTGAAACAGACTCACCCGTGGGCCTGAAAACACATGGGCTTGAAAAAGATCCTTTGCCACTCCAAGTCAAGCGAACTCTGGGGGGGGGGGCTTACTGATGGGCCTGGTTTTGGCACCCATAGCCAAGGCCCATAATTTCAGGCCCATGACATATCATCTTAATATTAACTATAGTTTAAAATGATCTTAGTTACTTTATGAACCATAGTTGTATTTAGACCTAAATACTTGCACTATATAAAGGGGTCTCTCATCATTAATGAGGGGACCCTGAATTAATCTATAAGGTTTTGGAGAGAACAATTCGCATATTCATTGCATAAAGTATTGTTTAATCCGACCTGAATTCTATCTTATCGAATAAAGATCTCAACCTCAAACTATTTACTCAATCCGAACTGAGTATTAACAATATTAGCACACTTGGATATGGATAATGGCTCCTCATTTACCATTAAGAAATCATCAGTTGTATCCAAAAATGTTGTCAAGAAGAAAATAGCCTCGAAGCTTGTGTGTGTGTGATATCATGATAAGAAAGATAACATAAACTCCATCCAAATGTAACAAAAAAGTTGATTCATCTAAAGAAATGAAATCACTGTAACAAAACAGTAAAACCTGTATAAAGGCATGAAAATCACAGTAACAAGATTGTCTTAAGGTCAGAGTACACTTGAACACAAACCATAGTAGCAAAGCAAAAACTAAGCACCAAATGACATATCATGGCTTTTACCGATTTTTTACCGTGATATAAGTCATTTTTATAGAGCCTTTTCGGTGTTTTTGGAGTCTTCTAGAGTCTTTAGAGGTTTATGTACGTGTGGAGCTTGATTGGAGATTATAGAGCATTGAGAAAAGAGGAGCCGAAGTTGCTAAGAAGGATTCGATATTGCCGACAGATATTGGTGTCGATCGACACATGCCCATGACGATGAAGATTTTCTTTTTGCACCAGAACTTCTAGAAGTTAACAATAAAAGACCAACACAAATTTTCAATATATATATATATATATATAGTTTTCTTTAAGGTTTTAGAGTGGACATCCTAATTTCAATTCAACACTTAGAGATATTCATGTTTTTGAGAGCTTTAAGGAGACAAGTTGCTTCAGACCTTTGAGATTTCTTTGAACCTTTTTGTATCTCTTCCCTTTATCTTTTTAATGCATGTATCCATGTCTGAGTAGTTTGCTTGTTAGGTTTAAGGTTATTCAAAGGTTGAGGATGAATTGCTAGAATTGATTAGGATTATCTTACGGTTCTTCATCTAGATTTCACTTAGTGCTAATTATGGCTTGATCACCTAGAATTCAGATCTAAGGTTAATTAATGGATAGAAAAGTATAATTGCTTTCTTGAACTATCTTAGATGAGCAAAATCTCCTATCTGTAAAGGAATTTGGTTTAGGAATTTTGTGAACAATTGAAACTTGAACTTAATGCTTGCTTAAAGTGTTAGGATTCGCAAAGGAATTTGGTTTGGTAGAATTTAAGAATAGATAGTTTTCGCAACCGAAGTTGGTTAATTTTACATTAGTGTTTCAAGTTCGAGAACGATTCTTACTTAAATCTTAAACGTTTTCAATCTACAATTCTGACTTACCTGAGAATTTTCCAAAAACCTAGCTTTCGTTTAAATTGGTCTTAAGAAAACACAAAACGACCTTCACTTGATTTTATTTGCTTTTTACATTCATATTTACATCATTCACTTAACATAATTTGAAGTTAGAATTTCATTGTGAGATTGAGATTTTTAGTGATTCGACCCCTAACTATTACAAACGATCTCTTAATTTGACGGAATAACTCAAGGTAAATTTGAGCATATCACTAGACAACATAATCTGATTTTTCTAGGAAAGTAGATATCATGAAAGAAGGTTATCACAAACCATACTAGCAAAGGATAGAATAATTCTTCTTGTTATGGACTAAGAGAGCAACAAAGAAGACCAGTCCAATTATTATTATTGGCTTAGTCCCAAGGTTTTGGTCACCTTCTTGCTGACTGCTGAGAAGCACTTGTATGTTATCATATCATCAATAGAACCGTAGCCGGTAGTTGTTTATGGAAGTCTTCCCTTCTCCTCAAGCTTTGGAACATCAGAATGAACCGCAAGATTTGGTGCCCCTTGCCTCCTTAATCCTCACCTCAAGTTCTTGAATGGTGTTTGGTTGGGTCATACCACCAATGTCATGATTCTGATATATATATATATATATATCTAAAGCAAAATTAGTAGATGAAAAACTTAGAATTGACCCTATGGATAGTACTACAAGAAAACACTGATTTTGTGACTGTTTTTTGTGACTGTTTTTTTAGTCACAAATATTTGCGATTACTTTGAGACTGCTTTGTGACTAATTTGCGACTACCCAAAAACAGTCACAAAATATCATATCATCAATAGAACCGTAGCTGGTAGTTGTTTATGGAAGTCTTCCCTTCTCCTCAAGCTTTGGAACATCAGAATGAACCGCAAGATCTGGTGCCCCTTGCCTCCTTAAGCTTCACCTCAAGTTCTTGAATGGTGTTTGGTTGGGTCATACCACCATTGTCATGATCCTGATATATAGATCTAAAGCAAAATTAGTAGATGAAAAATTTAGAATTGACCCTATGGATAGGTACAGTGAATGCTAGTAGTTTACTAGAGAAAGTTACCTCCATCTTAACAGGTCTAGAACTTATAAGTTGCGAGAAACCTTGAGCAACTGAAAAGAGATATTCGCAAAGACACATCGAATTGTTCCTGTTTAAAGAAATGTACATCATATATACAATTGATTGTTACTGCTAATTGTTCATGTTTTTATTTAGGTAGTATAAATGGTCCATAGTTCTAGCATAAAATGAACATAATTTCAAATCAATTAATTTTCTATGATAATTGATAGCCGCATGCAATAGTTCATTCCATGGACTATGTTATGAACAAAGATATATGTTGGTAAGATAAAATAATTAGTGATAATCGAAATAAGATAGCATGATTAATATAAATGAGATTCATGAATCTATCTATGTGGAAGAATGTAAACAAATAACATATTTGCCACACACAAAAATCAAATATGTTAAGTTTTAGACAAGTTATCCAAGTAAAAAAAGGAAAAGAAAATTAAACCAAATGGTTTAAAATGAAATAAATTAATATATGATAAACAAAACAAAATTACGATGATATAATTTAAGCCGAAAAAATCGCAATGTACAGAGAGTTTATAATATTTGAAATGAAAGCATCCATAATCATATATACGTATGTATTCACATAAATATATATTTAGCATTAGCCACAATCTTATTTTGATAACATCAAGAGACGATGTGATTGTGCGTAAAATTGCGCCAACAATAGCACCCGTTAAAGTATCAATCAAAATACATTTTAACTTTTTAGATGTCTCTACTTTTTTTTCAAAACCTTATTATTTTTTCATTTAGTTGGGATGAAGTTGGAAAAGAAAAGAAAACGAGAAGAGAGGATTTAAGTAGATGAATAAAAAAAATGATAATTCGTTTAAAAAAAAATGATTTTCTTTTTAAAAGGAGTAGAATAGTATTCGCGTTTTACGCGGGATAAAATATTTATCAAGTAAATATTAGTTAAATAATATATTGTAATTACTGATAGATTTATTATACAGAATTTAAGATCCATTTTACATATTTAAATTTGCGATTGTTTTTGATAAAATGTGTTCTCCCGTGAAATAAATGAAACCAATAAAACATATTTTTCAAAGATACGGTATATGACTCAAAAATACAAAAATGAAAAATTGCGAATATAACTAAAAACTTGTCACTAATTTCTGATCTTATATTATTTTAGTGTTTGTCAAATATTATTTTAGTGTTTATTTAGTAGATAATTCATGTACCGAAATGTTTGGTAATATGCATTATAATTGTGAAGTTAGTATTTAGGTAGTAAAATTTTATATGTATAAATTTAATAATATCAATTACGTTAATTAGATGAGTGATATATCATGGTTTTTACCGGTTTTCGACCATGATATAAGTCTTTTTATCGAGTCTTTTCGTTGTATTTCGAGTCTTTTTAGTGTCTTAACAGGTTATTACACGTGAGGAGCTTATATGGTGAATACGGTGCATTTTGAAGCGTAAACAAGGTTGGAGCCGGATTTTGCAAGAAAAGAAGTTGATATGAAGCAGCCTGTCGATCGACAGCCCAAAGAAGGACGATCGATCGACAGCTACATTGAAGCCTGTCGATCGACATACACATAGACGATCGATCGACAGGCCAGCGCAGAAACCAACTTAAATACGTTTTAAAGAAGGAAATTCGCCAGTTAATGGGCCGAGAGCTACAATAGACCGTCATAAAAGCCCACCACGAGTTTTAACTCTATAAATAGTTTATTTTAGGTTTTTAGACGAGGATACTTTAGATTTTACTAAACAAAGTTTAGAGAGAGATTTTTAGGGTTTTTAGGGAGACAAGTTTATTTTACTACTTTGAGATTCTTCGAACCCTATTGTTCTTATTCTTATTCTCTTTCTATATGCATTATTATTCAGCTATGATTTGCTTTGCTTCCATGTCTGAGTAGTTTGCTTGTTAGGTTTAGGGTGATTCGAATGGAATGATGATGAATTGTTAGGGTAAACTCACTTGTTAGGATTATCTGTTAGGTTCTTCACCTAGATTGCTTTAACTCTGGTTTAGGATTCGCGACCCTGAATTTGGATATCTTAGGTTGATAGATTGACACGAAAGTGTAATTGATTAGCCAGAACTAGATCTTAGGTGAGCAAAATTACTTATTCGCAAAGAAATTTGGTTTAGGGATTTTGTGAACAAATTGGACTTGAATTTAATGCTTGTTTAAATTGATTGAATTCGCAAAGAAATTTGGTTTTCTAGGGTTTAGACATAGTTAGTTTTCGCAACGACAGTTGGTTAATTATATTTTAGTGTTCCAAGTTCTAGAACGGTTCTTAATTAAATCCTAATCTTGTTTATCCTGCAATTTTGATTCATCCTGAGAATTACCCAAAAGCCTAGCACTTTGTTTAATTGAATTTTAAATCAACAATCTTTCTCTGTTTCAATTTGCTTTTGTCTTTATTTCATATTATTTTACTTAGCCGAATTTGAAGTCAATATTCCTATCGTTTGATTTGACTCCCAGTGATTCGACCCCTACTACGACGACCTCTTAATTTGAGAGAGTAGCTCAGGGTAAATTTGAGCATATCAATGAGTAAACTTATTTTATTTTTGTTTGAATATATAAATTAAAGTATTTGAAGTGTTTAGATAAAAATATACTAGTAATAGAATAGTTATAGTTTGTTTGGATATGAGTATAGTAAGAGTCTAGGAAATAGTAATTTAATTAACTAAATCAAAAAGGTAAGGAAAAAGGAGAGCTTGACACCTAAGCAAAAAATACTTCTCCTTTAATATATAGATAGAAGATTAAGGTATTTGGAGTTTTTGAATATGAATATAATAGTAATTAATGATAGTTATAATTTGATTGGGTATAGGGTTTAAGTGATTTTGGACTGTTTGGATATAAGTATAGTAGAAGTTAATAATTTTAATTAATTAAATAAAAAATGTAAGAAAAATTAGAGTGACATATAAAATCTAAATGTTTCTCTATTATAGAAGATGTTTGAAATGGTTAGCTTTATGATACTAAAAATTATTATATAGCAACCACTTTTATTCACCAAATGATCCAAAATTTGATTTCTTTGGTTTGGGAAAAGTTTCACAAGCATAACCAGTCTCCAGTTATTCGCATGAATTGCATTTACAATAAATTTGTTTGATTTTTTATTCAACTCCAAATCATTCTCGTCTCTTGTTTTGGAAAATTTCAGTTAAAATCCATAATTATGTATAGTATCATAATCTATAACACACATATATATATATATATATATCTGATCCAAAATAAGAATATAATTTAGTTAGAAACGAATGAACCAAAATAGCCAAAATTTCGGAAAGAATGTATTAAAATTTATATTTTTATGAATTTTCTAATTTATAATACTTAAAACAAATTATTGATGTTAGAATGCCATTCTTGCTCATGTATGCTCTTCACCCTTTTCTTTTGTTTCTTGAAAAAGAACATAAACGTTTTATTTATTCAGAAAAGGAGTTGTACATTATTACTACTATTTTACTTTGCTTTGTATAGAAGAGCCTCATTGTTTAAACGCCGCGTCTTAAGCTCTCAAGCATAAGCCACCCTTGGCCTACCATGGCTAGAAAGACCACTACTGTGAGTCAAAGTGGTCTCAAGTGTGTTAAACTTGATTTTCCTTGCTTCTTCGAGTGAGACTTGGAACCCATTGGTTATGACCTCTAATGGTAAACCTCTCAAGACTGATGTTCGTCCCGCAAGAGTGTTGATTTGTGCGTTTGCGTTTGTCTTGAATTCGATCCACTGGAACTGATTGCTTGTTGCGGTTTTCACCACCGAGAAACCTTGTGGTATGGCCAATAGCTGTCCTTGAGAGAGTTCTCCGTCGAACACTCTGTTACCGTTGTCGTTAACCACCTGGACCTGGGCTTCTCCGTTTGTCACGTAGAGAATTGCGTTTGCGTTTGCATTCCATTGTGGAAGGACCATTGCGTTCTACACCCACACACACGTTTCAAGGTCATGCATGTTCAAATGAAGAGATGGACAGACATATAATATCAAACTGAAAGCCGAAACAACATGTTTTAATAGAGAATAACTTTTTCTATACTTACTTGACGGATGGAACCACGGAGGGCTGAGAGACGGATCTGGCGAAGGATGGGAAGATCGAAACTGTTGAGAGTGCTGAGGTAACCGAGCTGTGGCTTGTACACGTCAGCACGAGATGGGTCATCGAGATTATCGGTGACTCTCTGGCTGCATATTGTCTCCTCTAAACCGTTACTACCTTCCTCCTGCGGTCTCTGTCCCCTCAAAGGTGGCCTAATGACACCGAACTGACCTTCGACTCGGACAATATTTCCACGGTTGTCTTGTTGGTTCTGAAGCTGTTGCGCTGTCTTAAGCTTGATTTTGAAAGCTTGAGCAAGAACCTCTGGTGCAAAGCCACTAAGGATGTTGTTCTGTGGCTGTTGCTCTCGTCCTTTTATCCATTTTTGGCCTTCTGGGTTGTTTCCAGCTAAGTAAAATGGCTTCAAAGAGAGGAACACACACATGTTTTATTTTAATGTAACAAAATTTTATAAGTTTCGTATATGATTTTTTGGCTATTATATATTACCCTTGGGTTGCGGTCGAGCTGGTTCTGGTGGCTGGCTAAATCCATAACGGCGACGATGACAAGTGGTTGCTGTCCCTCGTTGTAGAACCACTGAGCTACACCGGGTAGTGTGGCGATGGTGTCGCCGCTCCTTATGTGTTCCACTTTCTGGTGCATGTCACGGAATCCTTGGCCTTGGCTTTGTTGACCTTGTCCCTGGCCTTGTTGACCTCGGCCTTGTTGACCCTGTCCATGTTGACCTCGGCCTTGGCGACCTTGTCCTTGTTGACCCTCTTCTTCTTGTTCTTCCTGGCCTTCTCCGAACTGGCTGCCACCGCGTGGTTGGAACACTGACGAGTCTTGGAATGTCTCAGCGCATCCCGGGATCACTCTCCCCATAAGACCTCGTCCTATATATAATGTAACGGACACGAGAACAAAAGATTATACTACTATGGTAAAACTTCAAATATATTTGATGAAAAAATCAAAACTACAATTGTATAAACGGTTATACTACTATGGTTTATAACGGTTATTATGATCCAAAGGTACGATTGTACGAAACACCAAAACACAAACTAAAATATGAAAGAATATATTGCATGTACCGCTAGCGACGAAGGAGAGCTTAGCCGTGTTTAAGTAAGAAGGCAAGTAAAGACCCTTGTTCTCGATGACATAACGTACGAAAGAGACTCCTGAGCAACGTAGCTGAGGTGCGTGATGGTCCCAAACCTCGATGCGACCACCCTCGGACTTGAGTACGTGTGACGGCTCGAGCGCATTGAGCTGGTCAAGCTGGCACTCGTTTGGAAACTGAGCTTGTTGACCTTCTTGAGCTGTGTAGCCATGGAGGAAGACCAAAAGTGTTAAGGAAAACGAGAGAAGAGCTGAGACTCGAGCCATTGGTTTTTATCTTTCTTACTTTTTGTTGTGGTTCTTGCTTGCTCTTAAGTGAAACTATTTATAGGGGACTTTATTTGGAGAATATTTTTAATTATTTTCTTGAGGATATATTGATTGAGATAAGAACCAGGTATATAGAGTCGACTATGTACAATCTACACTTCACTTGAATAGCTATTTTTATGTTTTCATCGAAAAATAACATTTGGCTTCATGCTGTAAACAAAGTATACTTCTGAAAGGAGTTGCCACATTTCAATTTGCATGGCTTGTTGAAGTGCATGTTAGCATGTATCTAACACATCAGCTTTGAGATAGGCACATGTAATAGGACAAAAGCTTTCCTTATTGCATATAGTAGCTATATTTATCAAGATGTTAGATATTTTTTCAACAATTATATATACGACTGAAATTATTTGTTTTACAATTACTATCTTAAAAAAAAAAAAAAAATTTACAATTATACAATTGAAATTATTATTATTATTTTTTTTAAAAAACTTACGATCGAAATTATGATAAGATAGTTGACAGACAAATTATAATAAGATCGCAAAAACATATTTATTAATAAGTATCGAAAGACTATTATCAATTACGGGCAATATCAAATTTATAATGGCTATATTCGTGGAAATGATAAAAGAAACAAAGTTTATGATAAAAGTTAAATAGGTCATGAAGACGTGGCGTCATGAAGCATCAATATGAGACACACGTGAGAGGACGCGACGAACATGCCGTGCTTTCATCGCCATGACGAGTGTACGGCTGTGCATGTTTGCTCAGACTCTTATTTTGTTTTGTTTTGCCTAAAATTTTAATTTACTTTGTTTTGATAACAATTCGTACATAGCATGTTCGAAATTTGGAATGTTAAACATATTGTATTTAAATATATTTGCCTTTTGATTTTTTTAATATTCTAAAATTGTTATATATATTAATAAAATATATTAATATTTAGTTATAAATGTTTTATTTGTTGTATTAAATAATTTTTTGTAACTCTAAACTAATACTCTCTCTCTTTCATAGTAGTTGTCATTCTACGCTTTTTATTTTGTATCAAATTAATTGTCGTTTTACATTTTCAATGCAAATTTATGATTGATTTTTCGATTTTATCCATACTTTTTTAGCTTATTAACTACACATATTAAATGAAAAACACATTAATTATGGGTAAAACAGATTTTTAAATGTTTTCTTAATTGACGTGAAATCACCTAAAACGACAAATAATATGCAACGAAGGGAATAGTAATTCAATATAACCAATTAATATATCATGAATTTTATAAATATCATTATTACTTCATAAAAAGTACATAAAAATAAAGAATTTTTTTTTAAAACAAATCTTTTTTTACCGTAGAAAGTAAAAGATATGACATAATCAGATTTATAATTTATCTACTAACAATAATAAATAAATTACAGCTGTAACGTTGGCGTGATAAATAGAATTTGTTCTAATCGATATCTAATACATAGAATCTTCCGTCTATGCGTAAACATTTACCTCAATACAAGGATTTAATCACAAAGATTGTCTTTAGCTCCTTCCATTTAATTTGAAGGACTCAATCGTTCGTTTACCTCTAAAAGCATGCTTTTATTTAACGAAAACAACCTAAGCTCTAACCAAATTAAACCATAGGCTGACATAGTTGAAGATTTTGACTAGAAAACTTGTGTTTGGCAGGTAAGAATTACACCAAAACTGAAGTACTTCATGTAAAAATTAAAAAACAGAGTATTACCGGTGAAAATCAATCTTACGACTCGGAGACATTGTGGATGTCATTAAGTATTGCGACGCAATGTAAGACAAATTATAAATCCGTCTCCAATGTCCTTTTGCAGTAAAAGTATGGGATCCCGTCAGATGGGCGACTTACTTCTATATAAATTCTCCAAGGTCCTTAAGAGACAAACGATCAGCCAAAGTGAATAGGATGAAAGCGAAGATTTGGAGAGAAAACTATGTTGTGATTAGGATGTTGTAAAATTAAAATGACCCCGATTTTGTATGTTCAGAGGCCGAACCAGATGTTCTGATTCCAGATAATGAACTCGATGATGAAAACTTGGTGAAAAGGTTTGAGTTTGAAATAGAGGAATGCGTAGCTCATTTTAGGGATGAAGGTTCTGTTCGTCATAATGTGTATCTGAGTAGCAATAATGATTCAGAAGAAGATAATGGTGAAGCAGTGGAACATGACCAGGTTATTAGGCGAGGTGATGAAAATTTATCTTATTGACAAATTTTCTACAATGGTGTAGGGTTTAAGGTGATTGTCTTGGACTACGCTTTGAGAACATGATGTAATATAAAGCAATATAGGTGGGATAAAACATAGCCTGGCTTTAACTGTGCGATGCGTGATTGGTTTCAAAGGCGAATCTATGCATCATTGGCTAGAAGAAAGACTAAAAGTGGCAGGTCAAGGTTTACAAGCAACATCATACATGCATACCTAATGGTGAATGTGAGATGTTACAGATTCTAGTCATTGCAAGGCTGTTTGTTGACAAGATTAGAGATGATCTCGAGGGAATGAAGCCTCAAAAGATAAAAGAAATAATTAAGGAGAGATAGAAGATCACAGCCTCAAGGAATCAGGGTCAACTTGCCCAATTTCATTTTTTAATGTATCTTACACAACCACAATAAATATTCTTTTGTTCAACGATCAATTTCATTGACTTTATTTTGCAATATACACTAAGATTAAGATGTTGAGAGGTAATAAAAGTATAGATCTAATAATTTAACAAAAAGTTTGGAATTCTGGCCTTAATTTTTTTGTTTCATATTACTTATCATTTTTTATTTTCAATACAGATTTATTACCATTTTTCTATTTTTTACCCTTAATTTTCATCTTAATAATTACTTATATTAAACAAAATAGCGTATTAATTAGGGATAAAACAGAAAATTTAATTGTTTTCTTAATTTGTGTGAAAACACCTAAAATGAACGGAGGGAGTATACTTGAGCAAAAAGTTGGTATTTTTTGTTAAACATTTTGTATCATACACTTTAGAATCCGGAAAATTAATAATAAATCACAAATTATTAAACTATACATCCTTGTCAAACATTTAGTATACTGTATTAAAATTTATGAATTGTTATTTTCAAAATAGATGTGAGAAAAATTATGAAATTGATGTTTAGCCCCAAGTAGTTACTAAAGTCTATATTTTTGGAAAGAAAGATAAATCATGGGAAATTGGCACCAATAAAAGGTTTTGGACCTAAAATTCATTATCTAATAGCCTTTGAATTAAAATTAGGTAACTAACATTTAGATCACATAAAATTTCTGTTTTGCCCTTATATAATTTTAAAGATTTTTCAAAAAAATTGTTTTTTACATTAAATAAAAAGAAACGAAACTAAAACCCTACTCTCCTTCTCTCATCCTCTACGCCGTTCTCCTCTTCTTCTTTTTTTGCTTTTTTTGCTTCATTAATGATTCCACAAAAACCATGGCCAACAAATCCGTTATTCTTCTTTCATCTTCTCCTCCTCTTTCAAAACTCTTCACTATCATATTTTTCTTCTTTCTTCTCTTCGGATACACCGGACGCTGTTGTCAAGAAGGTGATGGCGATCTCCATGAATTCAGAAAAGATGTTGTTACCTATCCATCCAGATAATGAACAATCAAAAGTAAGTTTATCAACAACATATACCACATATACTTATAGTGAACTACTATAATAAACTATACGTACATAATTTCCTTAAGAGTTTACTATCACTAGTTCTAGTAAAATTGTTGTGTTGTATCTCTATATAGTTCACTATCACTATGTATACGATCGTCGCCACATATATATAGTGAACTACTATAGTAAACTATATGTACATAATCCCTATATAATTCACTATCACTATGTACAAAACAACTTACATGAATAGTTGACTATATATATTTTCGGATAGTTAATTATATACAAAACAACTTACATGAATATTTGGCTATATATATATTTAGATAGTTGACTATATACATTTTTTTACAGACCTTTGGAAGCTCGGCAAAAGCAAAATTCCATAAAAAAAAGACATTTTTAGATGAAAGATTAATAGATTTTTAGGGATTTATCTTTATTGTCAATAATTATCACATTTAATAAGGGAAAATCGTCCATTTTTTATTCTCACATCTATTCATCTAATTTTCTCTCATTTGTGTTAGATACTTAATTTTGCACCAAAAACCTATTATTGAGCTAATTAACCCATAAATCATTAGCCGATGAAAAGAAAAATAAACTATTCATAGATAATTTCTAATTTATAATGATTGGTTAAGTTTTATTTCCATTTTTTTTGCAAAATAAATTTCTACATATACACTAAGACTATGTTGAGAAGGAATTGTTAGTGTGTCATTTTTGAAAAGCCATTTTTAGTGTTTATTTTCAAAAATACCATCATGAGTTATACATTTCTAAAATATCTCTAATTAAAGATTTTTATACATTTTAGTTCTAAATTTTTTAAATTCTATAAAGATTTTTAACCCTTAAAAACCCTAAACTCTAACCTAAAACAGTTAACCCAAAGTGACAATAGCAAGAAAGCTAGTTTTGATGTTTTCATTTTTAAAAATGTTTAGAAAAAAAAAACAAAAGTTTTCATTTTTAAAAATGCTACCATAAATTGTCTATTTCCAAAAATGCTACTATGAATCATTTGAACTTTTTGTGACAAAAAAGAAAGAATCATTTGAACTTTAAACCCTAAAAAGGGGGTTGACTGCTAACAGATAAACTACAAAATCGAAACCCTAAACATAAATTGTTAACCTAAACCTATATGATATTTTGAGCAAATGATATATAGTTTCAATGACATTTTTAAAATATTTAAATATGTTATTTTTTTTGTAAAATGGCATTTCAGAAGTGGCATTTTTCAAAAATCTTCTAACCAAACCTAAATGATATTTTGAATAAATGATATAGTTTTAGTATCATTTTCAAAAAGAATTAAAAGTGTGGCTTTTTTTTGTAGGGCAATTTCCAAAAATACCACTTTTTAAGTTTTTTTTCCAAAAATACCACCTTAAAGTTTTTTTTCCAAAAATACCACATTTTTTCCAAAGTTCCAAAAATACCACTTTTTTTAAAAATTCATTTTTAACATACAAAACTAAACCCTAAACCCCAAACCCAAACCCTACCCCCTAAAACTATACCCTAATTTTGGAATAGTTAACCCAAACCCAAAAAATTTAAATTCTAAACCTTAAAAATCAACTTTTAAAAAAGTGGTATTTTTGGAACTTTGGAAAAAAAGTGGTATTTTTGGGAAAAAAAAAGTGGTATTTTTGGAAAAAAAACTTTAAGGTGGTAGTTTTGGAAAAAAAACTTCAAAGGGTGGTATATGAGGGAATTACTCTTTTTTTTTGTATAGTGGCAATTTCCGAAAATTCTCTGTAACTAAAAAACACTTATGAAACAAAAAAAGAATTTATATATAATTAAACAAAAAATTGGTATATCCTATTGTTAATAATATATATTATACGGTTTGAATATGGTAAATGTAAATTCATAAATTTAAATATAATATACTAATTTTTTGAGAAGGATAAATAGTCTTATAATTTGTGATTTATTATTACGTATATTTTCAATATAGATGTGGAAAAAATTAGGGAGACTTACTAGAATAACCTTCTTAGATTTTGGCCTTACTCAAACAACCTTCTTAGATTTTAATTACTGGGGCTAATTTCGAGTCCGTTTTACCCTTTTTCCTTTGATAACAAAAAACGTATTTACAAAAATGCCATTAATGAAATGCGCCGCGTAGGCGCGAAAGTTTCCCGCCTGAAAAAAATAAGTCTACCGCTATGTGATGGTAGACTTATTTGAGCTCTGGTAGACTTATTTTTTTGTCCGTAGACTTATTTGAGGAGCGGTAGACTTAATTTTAAGCGGTAGACTTATTGTGTCTCCTTTGGTGGTAGACTTATTTCCGAACGGTAGACTTATTTTCTCTGCGGTAGACTTATTTTGCCGTAGCGGTAGACTTATTTTCTGCGGTAGACTTATTCTTCGAATGGTAGATTTATTTTCGTAGACTTATTTTCAGCGGTAGATTTATTTTTCTTCGATGGTAGATTTATTTTTGACTGGTAGATTCGTTTCCTTTGGTGGTAGATTTTTAGTCATAGCAGCGGTAGATTTATAGTGATGGTAGACTTATTTTAGTAGCGGTAGACTTATTTTTTGCGGTAGACTTTTTTAGCGTGGTGGTAGATTTATTTTGTGTTTAGTAGTGGTAGACTTATTGTCGTAGTGGTAGACTTATAGTTAGCGGTAGACTTATTTCGTATTTTCGGTCAACGAAACCAACCGTTGACTGGTAGACTTATTTTTTTAGGATCAATGGTGGTAGACTTATGCGTTTTTAGCGATAGAAGCGGTAGATTTGTTTTTACCCTGGTCTAGTGATGGTAGACTTTTTATCAAACTTAGTGACGGTAGACTTTTTTTCACATTAGACATTTGGTAGACTTATTTGTGATAGCGGTAGACTTATTGTTGTTGGTGGTAGACTTATTTCCTGTTTAGGAATTTACAGTGGTGGTAGACTTATTTTCTAACTTAGTGATGGTAGACCTATTTGTGATAGCGGTAGACTTATTGTACTTGGTGGTAGACTTATTTTCTGTTTCGGAATTTATAGTGGTGGTAGACTTATTTTCGAACTTAGTTACGGTAGACCTATTTGTGATAGCGGTAGACTTATTGTACTTGGTGGTAGACTTATTTTCTGTTTAGGAATTTATAGTGGTGGTAGACTTATTTTCGAACTTAGTTACGGTAGACTTATTTGTGATAGCGGTAGACTTATTGTTGTTGGTGGTAGACTTATTTCCTGTTTAGGAATTTACAGTGGTGGTAGACTTATTTTCTAACTTAGTGATGGTAGACCTATTTGTGATAGCGGTAGACTTATTGTACTTGGTGGTAGACTTATTTTCTGTTTCGGAATTTATAGTGGTGGTAGACTTATTTTCGAACTTAGTGACGGTAGACCTATTTGTGATAGCGGTAGACTTATTGTACTTGGTGGTAGACTTATTTTCTGTTTAGGAATTTATAGTGGTGGTAGACTTATTTTCGAACTTAGTTACGGTAGACTTATTTGTTATAACGGTAGACATATTTGTTATAACGGTAGACTTCTTGTACTTGGTGGTAGACTTATTTTATGTTTAGGAATTTATGTGGCGGAAGACTTATTTTTGAGCGGTAGACTTATTGTGTCTCCTTTGGTGGTAGACTTGTTTATTTCCGAACGGTAGACTTATTTTATCTGCGGTAGACTTATTTTCCCATAGCGGGTAGACTTATTGTATCTGCGGTAGACTTATTTTCCCATAGCGGGTAGACTTATTTTTAGGAATTTAGTGACGGTAGACTTATAGTATTTACTGTTTAGGAATTTATAGTGGTGGTAGACTTATTTTCGAACTTAGTGACGGTAGACTTATTTGTTATAACGGTTTACTTATTGTACTTGGTGGTAGACTTATTTTGTGTTTGATGGTAGACTTATTTTCTGTTCGATGGTAGTATTGTTTTTGTTTGATGGTAGACTTATTTCTGTTTGATGGTAGATTTTGTTTTGTTATGGTAGACTTATTTTCTGTTTGATGGTAGACTTATTTTTTTTAATGGTGGACTTATTTTCTGTTTGATGGTAGACTTATTGTGGTAGGTGGTAGAGTTATTTGCAGGGAACGGAAATGTCGATTTTACCCTTTCAAAATAGACTGCACGAAAACCAGCAACAATGGTGATGAACTAGGGTTTCCAGCCGCATAGGTTGATCTTTGCGAAGTGATTTTTTTAACTTTCCTTGTTTTCTAAAGTGCTTTTCGAAGGAGTGAACTTGTTGGAGTGAACTTGAACGAGGTCCAATGGAACAAATTGTTCTCGTCTGTGGTAGATGGAGTTTTTCGAAGAATGGATGGGCGTTCGAGGTTGACAACTCAAAAGGTGGTAGAGTTCTTGGGTTAGATCATGCAACCTCGTTCAACAATTTCCTTCGAATGGTGTATGAAGATTTCGGAATCGATGAACAAATTTTTGAGGTAAAATTGAGTTACCTTTTACCAAGCTTCGCTGTAGATACACCACCGATTTTCGTTGCAAATTCAAGACAGTTCAAGAGTTTTGTACAACAACATAAGAAGGAAATGATTCGTCTATGCGTGGAGATTAGTGAAAAAGCAAAAAAACAGTTTAAAAGAGAGAGAAGTGGATGCAAGAAGGGAGAACCTATAGATGAAGATGATGAAGATGATGAAGATGATGATTGTAGATTTGACTATTGCGACGATTCAGACGGTGCAAGCTCGGACGATGATGAATACGGGAGGCGTGGTAGACTTTCAGATGATGACGACGACGCCGCCATGGAAACTCTACCACCGAAGAAAAGGGGTCTACCATCGATTCCAGATGGCGTGAAGTTAGAAATGAGGTCGGTAGACTTAGCGGTTGGGCAACGTTATGCCACAAAAGAGGAGTTGGAGAGGAGATTGGAGATTATTTCTGTTGCACGTAAGTTTGACTTTAACGTCGGACACTCAACTCCAACGTTGTTGACGGTTAGTTGTTGGGTCGAAGGATGTACGTGGAGGGTTCGTGCTTCAACTATTGGAGACAGTCCCAGTTTCCATATCAAGACTTATAATGGAAACCACTCTTGTTCTGTGACTGATCGTTCAACCCGTGCTCGTAAAGCAACGTATCAGGTGTTAGGTCGTCTCTACAAAGATTTCATTGGTGGTGTTGGACCAACAGTCTTGCCAAGTCATGTTGCCGATGCTATAAGGAAACGTTTCAGAATAAAGGTACTTTAACCGATGGTAGACTTATTTTAGTTTGATGGTAGACTTATTGTCTGTTTGATGGTAGACTTATTTTGTGTGTCATGGTAGACTTATTTTCTGTATGATGGTAGACTTATTTTCTGTATGATGGTAGACTTATTTTCGGTTTGATGGTAGACTTATTTTCTGTATGATGGTAGACTTATTTTCTGTTTGATGGTAGACTTATTTTCTGTATGATGGTAGACTTATTTTCGGTTTGATGGTAGACTTATTTTCTGTATGATGGTAGACTTATTTTCTGTTTGATGGTAGACTTATTTTCTGTATGATGGTAGACTTATTTTCTGTTTGATGGTAGATTTATTTTCTGTATGATGGTAGACTTATTTTCATGTTGATGTTGATGGTAGACTTATTTTGTGTTTGATGGTAGACTTATTTTCTTGTTGATGGTAGACTTATTTTCTGATTGGATGGTTACAGGTTGAGTATTGGAAAGCCCATCGAGCATTAAAGTATGCAAGGCAATTGGTTAGAGGAAGCGCTGAGAATGGGTACGAAGGACTTCCCACGTACTTATACATGATTAGGAGAGCTAATCCAGGGACACTTATAAAGCTGGAAGTCGATGGTGAAAATAGGTTCAAGTTTCTTTTCCTTGCATTTGGTGCAAGCATACATGGTTTCAAGTATATGAGGAAGGTAGTTGTGGTGGATGGGACATATTTGAAAGGTAAGTACAAAGGTACTTTACTGATTGCCACGACACAAGATGGAAATTTTAACATATTTCCTATCGCTTTCGGTGTTGTTGATACTGAGAATGATGAGTCTTGGGAGTGGTTCTTTAGACAGTTAAGCCGAGTAATAGCAGATGTTGAAGGTCTTGCGATTATCTCAGATAGGCATAGATCAATATCGAAGGCGATTGGGAAGGTATACCCGCGTGCTTGTCGTGGTATTTGCACATATCATCTGCATAAAAACATTTTGCTGAAATTCAAAGGTGGAGAATCATTCGGACTAGTGAAGAAGGCAGCGAAGGCATATACACTTCAAGAGTTTAATGAGTTATTTGGGCAGATTGAGTCGTTGTATCCTGCTCTTCATACTTATTTACAGGGAGCCGATGTTCGTTTATGGACTCGTGTGCATTTTCCCGGCCATAGATATAACTTCCTGACAAGCAACATAGCGGAATCTATTAATAAGGTCCTATCTCCTGCGCGCGGGTATCCAATAGTGGAACTTCTGGATACTATTAGGTCGATGTTGACAAGGTGGTTTGCTACAAGAAGGAAAAAAGCAAGTTTAATGACCACAACCTTGACCACTGCGGTGGAGAAACAGCTTCAGGTAAATTATTTGTTATGGGTAGACTTATTTTGTGTTTGATGGTAGACTTATTTTCTGTATGATGGTAGACTTATTTTCTGTGTCATGGTAGACTTATTTTGTGTTTGATGGTAGACTTATTTTCTGTATGATGGTAGACTTATTTTCTGTGTCATGGTAGACTTATTTTGTGTTTGATGGTAGACTTATTTTCTGTATGATGGTAGACTTATTTTCTGTGTCATGGTAGACTTATTTTGTGTTTGATGGTAGACTTATTTTCTGTATGATGGTAGACTTATTTTCTGTGTCATGGTAGACTTATTTTGTGTTTGATGGTAGACTTATTTTCTGTATGATGGTAGACTTATTTTCTGTGTCATGGTAGACTTATTTTGTGTTTGATGGTAGACTTATTTTCTGTATGATGGTAGACTTATTTTCTGTGTCATGGTAGACTTATTTTGTGTTTGATGGTAGAATTGTTTGCTTTTTTCCGGAAACAGGATAGGGTTGAGAACGCTAAGGTTTGGACTGTGCAAGAGATTAATGACAACGAAATAGAAGTAACGTTGGGGTCATCATTGCATGTGGTGAATCTGACATTAAATAGTTGTACTTGCAAAAGGTTTGACAAGGACAGAATTCCTTGTGTTCATGCCATTGCAGCAGCGGAAACAGTGAAGAAGTCACGGATCGCCCTTGCACATCCCTACTTCCATACAAAGAACTTGTTCAAGGGTTACTCAAAAAGTATTATGCCACGAGATATTGCGCTTCCAGCGCCGGAAATTGTGGTAACAAAAGTCTGCAAACCTCCGGTTGTGCGGGAACCACCAGGTAGGCCAAGACTTTCCCGGATTAAAAGTGCTTTAGAAATAGCCATGGCTCGGAAACGAAGTAGGAAAGAACCCAAGTGCTCAAACTGTCTTCATCATGGCCACAATCGTGCGACTTGCAAAGCTTAATCATGAATGTTATGTTATGTAATTTGATTAACATAATGTTTGCGAAAGACATAGGAAACAGATTATACGTCTACCATCAAACAAAAAATAAGTCTACCATCAAACAAATATAAGTCTACCATCAAACAGAAATAAGTCTACTATCAAAGAGAAGATAAGTCTACCATCAAACAGAAGTAAATCTACCATCAAAGAGAAGATAAGTCTACCATTAAAGGCACATAAGTCTACCATCAAACAGAAATAAGTCTACTAAAATAAGTCTACCATCAAACAGAAATAAGTCTACTAAAATAAGTCTACCATCAAACAGAAGTAAATCTACCATCAAAGGAAAAGAAGTCTACCATCAAACAGAAATAAATCTACCATCAAAAGCAAATAAGTCTACCATCAAAGGCAAATAAGTCTACCATCAAAGGAAAATAAGTCTACCATCAAAGGAAAATAAGTCTACCATCAAGAGCAAATAAGTCTACCATCAAACAGAAATAAATCTACCATCGAAAGCAAATAAGTCTACCATCAAAGGCAAATAAGTCTACCATCAAAGGAAAATAAGTCTACCATCAAGAGCAAATAAGTCTACCATGAAAGGAAAATGGTCTGATTGTAGGTTTATGGAATTAAGTCTGAAAATGTTGTCAATACACTACAGAAGGACCACTAAATCTACTCCAATGGTGATACTAAACATGGTCCTTCGAAAGTATGCAAAATATCCAATAAGTGTACTACCAAATGAAAATAAATCTACCACTGCATACACAAATCCGACTATAAAGAATCTGTCTGTAACGGAACTTTGTCGTCTGGATTACTGCGTGGGTTTGGGTCGGACACCTGTATGGCCAAGTCTACAGGTGGTGCCTCCTCCAGGATATCAGCCGCAAGTTTTACACGAATAGGAGGCACAGTTGCATCGCAAAGCCCATCCATTGTATGTCCTAGAGCTAGACACTCTAAGAATTTAATAGTGTAGACACCACAGTCACCTGATTGGATGTTTTGGGGTATGTTTGATTTTTTCCTGTAGAAGTGAAACGCAGCCTCACTCATCTTTTTTTCTGGTGGTGCAGCAGCTTTAAGCAACTTAGGAATCATCCTCGTGTATGGTCTGCATGACTCGGCCATAGCGTTGTCCTGGGAACTCGAGAGGATGCTATCGTACACTTTGACAGTCCTGTTAACTAGGTCTACCACAACACCCACCCAATGCACGTCGTCGATATTATGAGCTATGTACAATGTATCCACATCCGTTACCCATTTCTGGTGGGTTGGATTATACGAGGGTAATCTGCCAGCGTACATGCTTAAATACCCCTCGCCGAATAAAAAGGTCTTCTCTTTACCTTTGAAGTTCCATTTGTACTCCTGACACCAAAGATTCCCAAATATCGGATCCAGAAAGGCTATCCTTTCACTGGTAAAAGGGGTAGGACGTTGCATAGCCCTTTTTCGCAACATGTTCATTGCAGCCCCCATTTGCTGAAAAATAATTTAACCAAAAGTAAATAAACCTGGCACAAAAATTATAGATAAGTCTACCATCGAACAACAATAAGTCTACCATAAAAGGAAAATAAGTCTACCATCAAAGGCAAATAAGTCTACCATCTAAGTCAAATAAGTCTACCATCAAACAGAATATAAGTCTACCATCAAAAGCAAATAAGTCTACCATCAAAGGAAAATAAGTCTACCATCTAAGTCAAATAAGTCTACCATCAAACAGAATATAAGTCTACCATCAAAGGAAAATAAGTCTACCATTAAAGGAAAATAAGTCTACCATCAAACGAAAATAAGTCTACCATGAAAGGAAAAGAAGTCAATAGTAGATTTAATTACCTCACTATTCATCCATCCATATCGAGTGTGTGGCCAGTTTTCTTTAGGTGTCATAATTCCCAAATAGAACTCCACTAGTGGCAGAGTGTTTTCTAATGGGTTGTCTCTGATAGAACCATATGTCAAATGCTTAGAAGGATGAAATTTTTGGTGCATTGAATAAGACGTTCCTATTAAAAGGAAAAATGACTTACATATCTTGATTCACGTAGTCCGTCAACTTTTCCAGCCTATGCTCGTCCACCGGATCAAAAGGATCGTAGACAGCGGAAGAAGGAACTGTACCAGCCATGATTCGTACGGTCCCGGAGTGTCCTATAAATGGGGACTTCTGAGACGGAGCAAGATTTTTATTGCGAGCTACGGGAGGAACCTCGAATTCATCTTTGTTTGACAACTTTGTAATAGCATCGTAAGCAATGGTCAGTGCATCATTGACCTGCTTCGCCCTTATATCAATTTCATCATCAGATGAAGATGAGCACGCGTAACGCATCCTTCTGCGCCTACTAGGAGGTGTAACAAAATCAGAATCAGATCTTTCCTTCTCTTTCCCAGCATCAGCAATAGCATCTTTTGTCTACAAGTTAAGGATTGAGTCAAATAAGTCTACCATAAAACAGGAAATAAGTCTACCACTAAGTACAAATAAGTCTACCGTCAAACAAAAATAAGTGTACCATCAAACGAATATAAGTCTACCATCAAAGGAAAATAAGTCTACCAGCAAACAAAAATAAATCTACCATCAAAGGAAAATAAATCTACCATGAAAGGAAAAAAGTCAACCATAGAACTGAAAATAAGTCTACCACTAAGTACAAATAAGTCTACCATCAAAGAGACAATAAATCTACCATCAAAGGAAAATAAATCTACCATGAAAGGAAAAAAGTCAACCATAGAACTGAAAATAAGTCTACCACTAAGTACAAATAAGTCTACCATCAAAGAGACAATAAGTCTACCATCAAACAGAAATAAGTCTTCCATATACGTACCAGATCGTGGATTTCGACACAGTCAGCTCCTGTCTTCCTTATAACCGGTGTAGATTCCGTCTCCTTCCACGTTAATCTTTTACTCTACAACTCCAAACAATGTATAAGGAATGAGAAAATAAGTCTACTATCATCAAAGGCAAATAAATCTACCATCAAAGGAAAATAAGTCTACCATCAAACAAAAAATAAGTCTACCATCAAACACAAAACAAGTCATCTATATACGTACCGGATCGCGGATTTCGACACACTCAGCTGCTTTCCTCCTTTTATCCGCTGTAGATTCCGTCTCCTTCTCTTTAAGATTTTTTCTTTTTCTCTACAGCTCCGACCAATGTATAAGTAATGAATCGAATGGCAGTAAGAAAATTTGTTGAAAATCAAAGTACAATGGAGAATAACTTCCCACCTTCTTTTTAGCTTCAACCTTCTCCAAGGCTATTAAAGCTTTGCTTTTCTGTTTGCTTTTCTCCACAGGTGGCACAGATTTGCTTTTCCCTTTCCGCTGGTCAGTTCGTGTAGCCTTTTCATCCGGCTTTTTAACTACACGGCTAACTGCCAAATTTGTTTTTGTTGTTGGGTGTTGTTCCATCCAAGACTGTTAAGAAAAATAGAGGGAAAATGTTCAAACAGCTGTATAAGTTCATATAAGTCTACCATAACACACTAATAAATCTACCACGCCTTAACATAGAAGTTCAGGAAAACATGTAAATAAGTCTAAAACATGGTAGAGTCTTGCGTACCAGATCATCATCCTCCTCAGATGCATCTCCGCCATCTCCCGTGGTTGACTGTTCATCTCCCACAGCTTTCAAGACATCCCCTTTTCCCTCTAGAGCTGTAATCCTACTATCAAAGTTGGCAATTGTTCTCGCCATTCCCTGTAGGAGCTTAAGCACTTCACCAATAACTCCACCTTCGGTCTCCTTCTCCTTCTTTTTCTCTTTCTTTTGAGCCGGAGACTCATCCTCACTTTCATCAACAACAACAATAGCCTTCATCTTCTTGCTCTTCGCTATGTTCTTTTTTTTTTGAACAGGAGAGTCATCCTCATCCTCATCATCATCCTCACTTTCCTCAACCACCTTAGCCTTCTTCTTCTTTTTCTTATAACCCGGAGAGTCATCCTTAGTCTTAGTCTTCTTTTTCTTAGCAACCGGAGCATCTAACTCCCAAAAATCTTCATCCATGCATCCACCAAGAATGTCGCGGATCATGTTATTAAGTTTGAAATCTTCTTTATCAATCCATGTAGGGTAAATGAATTCCAGAGGCTTGACCACTAAGTGTCTGATACAAACCTATAAAGAACATTATTGCAAAAAAAAAGAATGACATTATTAATAAAAGTCTACCATTAAATGAAAATAAGTCTACCATCAAAGTGCTAAAAAGTCTACCATCAAACAGACACATAAGTCTACCATCAAAGTGCTAAAAAGTCTACCGTGTCAAAGACCTAAAAAGTCTACCATCAAAGTGCTGAAAAGTCTACCATCAAAGACCTAAAAAGTCTACCATCAAACAGACAAATAAGTCTACCATCAAAGTGCTAAAAAGTCTACCATCAAAGACCTAAAAAGTCTACCATCAAACAGACAAATAAGTGTACCATCAAAGTGCTAAAAAGTCTACCATCAAACAGACAAATAAGTCTACCATCAAACAGACAAATAAGTCTACCATCAAAGTGCTAAAAAGTCTACCAGCAAAGTGCTAAAAAGTCTACCATCAAAGACCTAAAACGTCTACCATCAAACAAACTAAGTCTACCATCAAAGTGCTAAAAAGTCTACCATCAAAGACCTAAAAAGTCTACCATCAAACAGACAAATAAGTGTACCATCAAAGTGCTAAAAAGTCTACCATCAAACAGACAAATAAGTCTACCATCAAACAGACAAATAAGTCTACCACCAAAGTGCTAAAAAGTCTACCATCAAAGTGCTAAAAAGTCTACCATCAAAGACCTAAAACGTCTACCATCAAACAAACTAAGTCTACCATCAAGTGAAAATAACTCTGCCATCAAACAAAAATAAGTATACCATCAAATGAATATTACCTTGTTGTTGTTGGAGGATTTCTTATCCTCCTCCATCACCTGTTCCAGGTTGTACCTTCCTCGGCCTCCACCCCAACGTAGCATAGGAACACCTCCTTCTCTTCTCTTCCCAAATCTTTCCCCTAAAATGGGAACTGCCTCGTAAATCCAAACAAGCAACGCATGAACACACCCATGGAGTGTGATCTTTTTCATGTCCGTCACTTGCATGGACGAAATCAGACATTGAAAGGACACTCGTCCCCATGGATACCTCTCGAAAGCCTCGGGATCCATCACCCTTTTTGCAGCTTTCAAAGGGACTCTACTATCACGAGCGTAACCATACACTCCAACATGCAAAATAAACAACAGCGCTATCATTCTCTTCTTCTCCTCACTCCACGTCCTGATTTTTTCAAACAGGACCAACAGCTCAGACCACTTTGGTCCCTCCCCAACTGGGACACCAATTTCTTCCCAAAACTTTGTGTGGTCAATGTCCCAACCATCATTTGCATCAACCTCACCACAGTTCATCTGGGTTACCTCTTCAAACTCATTCAACGAAAATCTAACTGGCCGACCACCAAACAAGGACCACATCTCATAGAACCTTTCAGTTTTCAATTGGTTAGCCAGGAAATGAGTCACCGTCGCACCTGAGAAATTGAATTTCCGTGCAGCAAGCTTCAGAATAATTCCAACTGAGGAATTATTCATTATATCATTGTACACGTCTTCACCAACCGCTTCCCCCATTTTCTCAAAGTCGTTCAACATGCAATTGTGATGCATGCTTCTTTGGCCCGATGGTGCCAATCCAGCCGGAAACCTTCTCGGTGGATATATCTTTCGAACAATCGAGGAAGTCATATCTGCACAAATCAGTAATTATAAGTCTCCATCACAACAAAATAAATCTACCATCAAATGAAAAGTAAATTAATTATTCAACATAAAATAAAATAAATCTACCATTACATAAAATAAATCTACCATGTCATAAAATAAGTCTACCATCAAATGGAAATAAGTCTACCATCAAACGAAAATAAGTCTACCATCAAACAAAAATAAGTCTACCATCAAATGAAAATAAGTCTACCATCAAACAAACATAAGTCTACCATCAAACGAAAAGAAGTCTACCATCAAACGAAAATAAGTCTACCATCAAACAAACATAAGTCTACCATCAAATGAAAATAAGTCTACCATCAAACAGAAAATAAGTCCCATTAAACAAAACATAAGTCTACCATCACATAAAATATAAGTCTACCATCACATACAATAAATCTACCGCTACTTAAAATAAATCTACCACCACAGAGATTAACAAATCTACGATACCAATCTTTTCTCTTACTTTTATCTGCGAATATCGACGCCGGAATCTGGGTTTTCACAACCGAAACTGAAATAAATATACAGATTTCAGATTAGGGTTTTCGTCATTCATACAAGACTTCCACAAACCAAACCAAAAACGGTTAAATAAACTGAATACCTCTTTTCAATGCACAAAATCGATAACCCACCGCTTGACGGAACTTTGCTTCGCCGGAATTTCGAAAACCTAAAACCGACGGACGCAAAATTTACTTCAATTTCCGTAAAAACTCCTTACCGAATGCTCCTCATGGATAGAGAAGGCGAAAACTCATTAAAGAAATCGAAACTTACCGTCAAATCAACGTCGCTTGAACAATCGCCAAAATCGTTGCCGGTTACGCAGAAGTTGAAGAAGAAGAACGTTTTTTGGGTTTACGTTTTTTTTCCTTTTTTTTAATATGTTCATTTTTTTTTTTAAGTGGCAAAACCGTTAATAAACGGTTTTGCCATTTTTTAAAGGTCTTTGTAACCTTTTTTAGCAAAAAAAATTAGAGCTCAAACAAATAAAGGTCTTTTGAGTAAACCATATATCTAAAAAGGTCTTTTGAGTAATTATCTCAAAAAATTATGAAGAACTTTCAACATGCTAGTTTTCAAAAATGCAATCTTAAAAAAAAATAGCAACTGTGTCAATTTCCTTTTTTAATATTTACAGATTATATATTGTCTCATTTAACTTAACTTTTTGAGATTTAATTTTTCATATTATTCTTATCTCAAATATTATAGGTATTATATCTCCGATCTCATTTCTCTCTCTGTACCTAATCTCATCTCTCTCTATGGACTAGGGGCTCCTCTCTTTCTATGAAGATTCAAGAAAAAATGTTGTTGAAAAAGAAAATAGATCTAAGATTGGATCATATAGATTTGGGAAGAAGAAAAAGAATATTCTAAGACAAAACACAAACGCAGAAGAAAATGAATAAAAAACGCCTTTGATATAATATACAAACCCATTTAAATTTCTTAGGTTTGAATTAACTATTTTACATTTAGGAAATACTTTTACGAGGTTGGATTTAGAGTTTAGTTTCGAAGAACATCGTTTGATAAATTTTTTTTTAAAAAGACGAAGAACATTCTGTTGGAACGTTTTTTTCTTAACATAAGGCCTTTGGGCCTTATTAAAAAATATGTTGAGTGGTGAAGAGAAATGGGTATTAAGCCTGTGGGCTAAATACAAATTGGAGTAAATAAAAGGGATATGTATAAATTTGTCCCACATCTGTTATGTGTAAAATATTCCTCTAGTATATAAGAGAGGAAGCTCATGTTTTAGTTTAAAAACATGGAGCTTGGGTGGAGATAAACTCACGCGAGCCAACCCGGACTGAACCGAATTTAACCGGGAATGGGCGTGGGCGTGGGCGTGGTCGTGGTCTTTATTTGACACTTAGGACACTTAGGGACACGTGGGTCTCGTGGTCTTTGATTCGCATCAGTTTTGGACTTTGTTTATTAATTTTGAATTTTTCATTCAATTTTAATCTGGTCAAAGATGCCATGTGCATTAAGTCTGCCCATAAACTCACCCATTAATTGATAAAACGTTACAAACGTTTAGAATTCGAAACTACTCCTTAGGTTATAAATATGACCTCTCTGATTCTCATTCTGATTACTCAGAAACGAAAATCAAAAAGAAAAGCTATCCAGCAATCTCTCTCAAAGTAAGTTTGTGTCTTGAGAGTATCATAGGTATTCAGTTCGTTAGAACCGTGATTTGAGTGATTGCAAATACGGTTAATTGTGGTTGTATCCTGGGATCCTTGAATCAGACATCTCGTCGCACTACGGGTGATTCAAAGGGTTAAGGAAAGAGATTCGTCTCGCCTCCGCAACTCTCTTCTTCCCTTAAACGTCTTTCTTATCGCAGTTTATCACTGATTCGTAGTGTTCCATATTTTTGGTCCTACACATTCAACAACAAAATTAATATAGATTGAAATCTACCCCAAATTGACAAAATTAAAATTTACCCCAAATACAACCCAAATTTACCACTTTTCAACCAAATCGAATAAAAAACTATGTATCAGTAGATACTATGTGGACCCACCATTTATATGAACTTATTTAATTATTATCACTTTTGGTAAAGGCGATATAACGGCAATTGTTTGAATTCATTTTTCAATGTTCCAGCGTTTCTCTGGCCTCTAGCTACGACAAGGATTCGATGGTCTCCATAACTGTTTTTGGCACCGATGTGTAGTCGTGTTTTTTGTTTTGTGTGAGCATGTTCTCATGCCTTCGAGATGGCTTAGTTATTGGTAGATAGACCTGCCATTATTGATAAAACCTCTATAGATCTAAATTTCGTATTAAATTTCTGGAAAAACACAGTTATGAAAACTCAATATTTGATTGAGTGGATTTGCAGCAAACATGTATTTGAATTAATCAGAGATCATCTTAAATCAATCAGAGTTAATCTCATAAGTAATCGATTCACAAGCACTCATTAATCTACCTTTAATGGTGAAACCTTTGCATTAAAGACTTGAGCATATTTGGGGATATCACAGATATCATTTTGTATAAGCCTTTTCTCATTCTCCAATTCTTTACATCGGTTTATCTATAGCATCTTCGCTTGCATCGTTAATGGCTTTCTTTGGCAATATGGTGACTCTAAATCTGGAGCAAAAATGATCCACACCTCTCAAGCTACCTCTGGTGACTACCTCCCAGATCATCAAACATTTTGAACGTACTTTGGTGGATCATTTTTTGACTGTGGGTACAAGAAAAGAGAGTAAATACGTTTTTTGGTTTCCTTCCGACGTTGTGAAAATGTGAGGATCATGTGCAAGGTTTAGAGATGGGAAGATAACGGTTTCAATTTCAATTTCAGAAAGATGAGGATCTTCACGCATCCTTGACAATCGTCCGTACCACTTTGATGGATGGATGGATGAATACCATTGATAGATGGGTGCCAAGAGTTAGGTTGGATTTTCCGACAGCGATCAGTTTTTGGGTCAAGATCAATGACCTCTATTGGAGAATATCTTCATATAATATATTTCCATAAATTGTATAAGTTAATATTGTGTAATCTAGGTTAAATCTTTGTAGTCCTATATATATGCCTCTTTGGCTTGTGAATAAAATCAACTTCCGCTAAACTCTTTGACATGGCATCATGAGCTAGGGGGAGTTTGAATTCTGAGTTACCAGACCATGTGGAATGGGGGAGTGATTCACCGATGGAATCTGTACCAATTGCTCAGCCAGTTTCTGCGACTGAGCCAATTTCTGCAAGTGCTTCAGGATTTACGACTGCTAAAGGTTCTGAGACAGTTTCTGTCCAAGTTCAGGATACAGTTTTGGGTCGTGGTCACCGTGATATAAAGCAGTCAGTTCTTCTTGCACCTTATGTTACATATTCGGCATCGTGCACACCTGATCCATCACACTCACACTCACACTCTTTGCTCCAATCTCCTCACGGTCCTTGAAGTACTCCTTATCCTCTAGCTAACTATGTTTCTTGCAAACGCTTCTCTAACAGCTTGAAGGGTTTTCTCACAAAGATCACAGCGACACGTGAACCACAATCATTCCAAGAAGCTATGCAATATGAAGAATGGCGTCAAGCAATGGCTGCTGAAATTCGAGCACTTGAGGATAATGGAACTTGGGATCTTGTTGATTTACCTTCTACTAAGAAAGCGATCGGGAATAAATGGGTGTTTACAATCAAGTATAATGCTGATGGATCTATTGAGCGTTACAAAGCTCGTCTAGTGGCTCTTGGAAATCGACAAACCGAAGGTATTGATTACGATGAAACCTTTGCTCCAGTTTCTAAGATGACAACAGTTCGATGCTTCTTAAAAGTTGCTGCAGTCCGGAAATGGGAACTACATCAGATGGATGTTCACAATGCGTTTTTACATGGTAGTTTAACTGAAGAAGTGTATATGCGTCCTCCACAGGGCTTCACTAAGTCTACTTCCAAAGTATGCCGCCTTCGCAAGTCGTTATATGGTCTGAAGCAGGCTCCTCGTTGCTGGTTTTCTACACTTCATGGCGCACTGCTTCAGTATGGGTTTACTCAATCTGTCTCAGATCCTGCCTTATTCTCTTTGGTTCATAATGGCATTGAACTATATGTTTTGGTGTACGTTGATGATCTTGTGATTGGTGGTAATCATTCATCAACAATTAGTGAGTTCAAGGATTATCTCAAGAGTTGCTTTCATATGAAAGATTTGGGTTCGGTCCGATACTTCTTGGGAATCGAAATTGCTAGGAATACTGAGGGTATTTTTCTGTGTCAACGAAAGTATTGTTTGGATATTATTTCCGAGTGTGGACTTCTGGGTGCTCGTCCAGTTCATACTCCTATGGTGCAAAATCATGATCTTGCATCTGCTTCAGATGAGTATTACTCTAATCCGGAGAAGTACAGACGCATAGTTGGGAAACTTATTTATCTTTCTCTCATTAGGCCTGAACTTGCCTATAGTGTTCATACCTTGTCCCAATTCATGCAGCGACCATGTACATCTCAGTGGGAAGCAACATTAAGGGTTGTTCGTTATCTGAAAAGTGCTCCAGGTCGAGGTCTTATGTTTTCTACTTCAGGTGACTTACAACTCACTGGTTTTTGTGATCAGAATGGGGTGCGTGTCCGCTTACTCGTTGTTATCTCTCAGCATATGTTTTTCTTCTTGGTGACTCTGCTCTATGCTGGAAAACACAGAAACAACACACTGTTTCACGCTCATCCACCGAAGCTGAGTATCGATCGATGGCTGATGCAAAAAGTGAACTTAAATGGTTATGTGGGCTGATGCAGTTCTTTGGTGTACCTTAGCCCAAGGTTGTTCCAATCTATTGTGATAGTCAATCATCATTACAACTCGTGGCTAATCCGGTTATTCGTCAGCGTACAAAGCATATTGAGATCGATTGTCATTTCATACGTGATGCTGCACATGATGGGTTGATTGCTCCAAAGAAGATTTCTACACATGAGCAACCGGCTGATGTACTTACCAAGGCACTTGGATGTTACCAATTTGAAGCTCTTATTGTCAAGTTAGGCATTTGTGATCTTCATGCTCCAACTTGAGGGGGAGTATTGGAGAATATCTTCATATAATATATTTCCATAAATTGTATAAATCAATATTGTGTAATCTAGGTTAAATCTTTGTAGTCCTATATATATGCCCCTTTGGCTTGTAAATAAAATCAACTTCCGCTAAACTCTTTGACAACCTCCGTGATGTATATTAGGAGAAAGATTTGGTGCTGAGTATTGATGAGATTTGGATTAATATATGGACTTTGAGATTAGTGAACCATATCCTCAGGTATGTGTGATGCTTAATTCTAATCCCTTTGATCATCAAGAGAGAGAAACTGAATCCGACACTGGTTAAATGTTTATCTTGCGGTTCAAGTATGTTAATCTCAACAAACACAGTAAGCGATGCTATATTCTTACGACATTAGCATTTGTTGTAGCCGGATTCCTCAACACCACATGCATCAAGAGACGATCAGAGAAATGGGAAAGAAGAAAACCAGGGGATCTTTTTTCGGAGCTGCAGGATACTAATGTCACTCCTCCTCAACGGCGAGCTGACGTGGAGACAACTAGGGATTGGATTCAGAGATCCTTTGGGAAATGGGATGCTAGGGATCAACCGGTGGAGGTGGCCCAATTGAGCTCAACCAAGAAGGCCCCGACACTACAAGAAAACACAGGATTTGCTACGCCCAAAAGCGTCGCAAATCCGTCGCAAAAGTTGATTTTGCGACGACTATGCGACGAAATTAAGGCGTCGCAAAAGTATCGTCGCAAATTTAAAGCGTCGCAAAATCGTCACAAATTTGTGACGACATTATGACGACAATATTAGCGTTGCAAATTTGTCACGCTTTTGCAACGCTTCTGTAGCGTCGTAAAATTGTGACGCATTTGTAACGATAATAGGTTGTCGTAAATTAGCGACGGATTTGTGACTATTTAATTCGTGGTAACTTTACGACTGGGTTACGACGACTGGATTTGTCGCAAGTTTGTGACGAATGTGTAACGTTATTGTACAGTCGTAAATGAGTGACGTATCAGTGACGAAGTTTGGAGTCGTAAATTAGCGACGGAACTGCGACAATAGATGTCGTCGTAATTTTGTGACGAATTTGTGACGAACTGTATGTGTCGTAGAAGTGTGACGCCATGTGCAGTAGCAAAGTCGTGGCAAATTAGTGACGAATCTACTACGAAAATCGTTTGTAATTTCGTATTTATGTTGCGTAGCAAAATCGTAGCAAAATCGTAGCAAATTCGTCGCTAACGTCGCAAATTCATCGCTAATCTGTGACAGAAATGTAACAGTTGAATATTTTGCTACTTTTCCTAATCAGCATATTATGGTCTAAATTGAAATTGGTTTTGCTTTATACAAAAGTTTAAACATTGAAATCATTCTGAAAACATAAATACATTAATACAACCGAAATAAGTTTAAGTTTAAGTTATGGAAGCTTAGTTGCAAAAATACTAGCAATACAAAAAATTAACAAGTTCTTAGAGTAGAAGCACTTAGGGATTAGAAGGAGGTTGATCAGCAGTGGTTGGAGTGGCTGCAGGTGGGTCTTCGGTGGTTGGCTGTTCTTCATCCATAGAAGCTGCAATGCAGGAATCAGACTTCTTGAGGTATGTAAGGAGCTTCGTCATTTCAGCGAGCTGCTCTTGACCTTTGCGGTGCTCCTCATCGCGCATGTGTTGCTCTTCATCTCGCTTGCATTGTTCCTCATCCCGCCGAGCATTAGCAGCTTCCTGAGCCTCAAGCTGACGCTGAGCTGCATCTAGCATCTCTTGCATGTCAGAGAGATTAGGCGTAGAGGAGCTTGCATAGGACTCTTGCCTCTTTCTTTTCCCTTGCAGCCGAGGCAGCTCCCCAAGTCCAAAAGGACTTCCCTTGTGATAAGTGACTGTACACTGATGCAGAAGCCAAAGAAGTAGATGTTAGTACTTAGCAATTCACTAGTCAAGCAACTAAATTGATTGTGACAGAAGGTAAAAGTAATGAAGCATTGAGAAAGAAAAATACCTTGAGAAATATTTCATTCTTTTGGTCAATGGTGAGGGTCCTCTGAGTTGAAAGCTCTGAAATGGCAGAGGCATCTGCGTCAGACACAGCTTCTGCAAGCTCCTTCTCATAAGCCTCTGCAACTTGTTTCGATTTGCGGTCGACAAATGTTCCATCTTTGTTCGTGTGTGTCCGCAGAAACACCTCTCCCCATGAGACAGGTCGACCTAACTCCACTTCTTGCAAAAGAAAGGAATCATGTTAAACATTTGAAGAATGGTAAAGTAAGAGAACAAAGATATCACTCACCATTTCTTGTTGACGTCGCAAGAAGGATTTCTGTCCAGAATTGTGCTTTGCGATTCCTAGACCTCCACGAGTGGATCTGCGGCAGTTGGAAGCCGTCTCACTCTTTTCCTGCGCCTCAGGAGTTGCCCAAAACAGTTGGATTTCATCCCAGACACTCTCTTTGATCCATGTGGGCCTGCCGGGGCCGCGTCTAGCCTGGCTAACGATTCCTCGCATTCTCCTCGATGCAATCGCAAAGAAATTATTCCTGACAAGTGAAGTAATGCCAATTTCCCAGTTGTACTTCCCCTACATTAAACAAAATTGTTAGTATGGTATAATGAGTAAGAAACTTGATTACAAACAAAGCATTAATGTAAAACATTACCGCAAAAGTTTTGAACATGAGTTCTCGTGCTTCAACAGGGGTAGAGGACCAGTTATACCACGGTCCATCGAACTTCCGCCTCATAATGTTGCAAATCACCTTAGCCAACACACCGTTGTCCCTATCAAACCTAAAACAGAGGATGAAAACATAACAATTTAACAAAATCAGTTTACTGTCTACCAAAAGGAATCATAATAAAGCAATGTCTATATTACTTAAATCAATTGTAATTCCATCTAAACCCTATCTAACACACAATCCATGTCATAACACATCCTAATATGAACATATACATATGTATAGGTCACAAACATAAGTGTTATAATTGAGAAGATTGAGTTCAGAAGTGTTACCATATGGTCTGTGTGTTTGGGATTGGGATCGGAGACAAACGAAGTAAGTTTTCACGCCCAGGCAGTCCCAGGAGGTACACCAGGTTCTGGGCATACTGTACATTCTGCTGGGGAGCTTCACTTTGGTTGCCATCCATAACCTGAGCTTCAACGAACGGAGCATCAACCTCGTCCTCTTCCTCCGATGGAGGGTCTTGCTCGGCAAATTCAGCGTAGAAGTCTTCTTCTTGTTGTTGTTGTTGTTCTTCTTCTTCATCTTGTTCTTCTTCGACCATGTCAACTGCTCGAAGGTTTCCTTGGCGGTGCACCGAAACTTCCACACGAGAAACAGGCATATCGTTGATGTTGATGGACTGCCTTTGATGAACAGAAGGGTGTTGTCTGGCTGGAGGATACCGATCCGGAAGATTTGTTCTGGAAACAGAACCGGAAGCGGTGCGTTCAGAGGACGCCGATAAGGTTCGACGTTGACCGCTTGGACCTTCGACTTCGAAATTTCG
Source organism: Arabis alpina (assembly GCA_900128785.1). Lineage (NCBI taxonomy): Eukaryota > Viridiplantae > Streptophyta > Magnoliopsida > Brassicales > Brassicaceae > Arabis > Arabis alpina. The sequence continues at coordinate 13,593,197 of LT669794.1, forward strand.
TCCGCCTGACGAATTTACAGCAGTTCGAAACTGGAGTTCACGAACCGGTGTCCTAAACCTGTCAGACCTGATGGAGGATCCACCAGAGTCAGCTCTTGTGGGGCCAGGGACTACTGGAATTCCTCCACCAGATGGAGGGTCTGTGAAGCCTGCAGCGACGCTTTGACTCCCTCCACCAGAGGCAACGCCTGTGACCCCAAGGACGCTTGGACTTCCTCCACCTTCAACAACACGACGGCGTCCAGTCGAAGGGACACCGCGAGTGGTGTTAGCAGCTGTACCGGGTACATCCTTCGGTCCACCACCGCGTCCACCGAGTTTGGATAGACCTCCTCGAACACGAACACCACTACCTCTGACGCTTTGTCTTCTGCGACCACCGACGGTTGATTTACCACCTCTTGTATTCGCCGCGACAGTAGCCTTCGCGGCGACACTAGGCTTGGTAGCGGCAGGAGCCTTACCACCTGCTTTAGGTTTCGATTTCGGAAGCATCTCTTCTGAGGACTTCGACTAAAGAACTGATTTATGAGAAAGGGATAATCGATCGAAAGACCGGACCAAGAGACAGAGAAGAAGGAGAGAATAGAAGAAACTGAATAAACGAAGAAGATCGAACGAGAGANACAGAGAAGAAGGAGAGAATCGAATGAACTGAAAGGTCGGAGAAGATCGAACAGAGAGACAGAAGAAGGAGAGAATCGAATGAACTGAAAGGTCGGAGAAGATCGAATCGATCGGAAGTGAACGGCGCAAATCGCCTTTTCGCTGAGAGATAATGAAAAAAATTAGGTCACGCGTGAAATGAATTAGGGTTACGCATTTTGGGTATTTGTTTCCATGGGCGTCACAAATTCGTGACAATTCCGTCACAAAACACATGGGCCAAGTTAAGCCCAATGATTCATCGCCTGTGGCCCAACCAGTTTTTAAACCTAAAACATGATATCTGTCACAAATTCGTGATAATTCCGTCACAAAACACATGGGCCAAGTTAAGCCCAATGATTCATCGCCTGTGGCCCAACCAGTTTTTTAACCCAAAACATGATATCCGTCACGAAAGCGTCACAATTCTGTAACGACTTTGTCACGAATATATGGGTCACAACATAAAACCCTATACCCTAAAACTTGTGAGGCAAATTGTATGCCAATATGATGTCCAATCTTACCTTCATATGCCATTCTATCAAAAAATCTATTTCAATTAGGCAGTTCAATTAATTTTCTTTAAAAATAACACTAATTCTTATATACACACTTTTACAATTTCATGGACTTTATGTCAATGTTTGGTGTTTAAATTGAAATTCAAAATTTTTGAACTTTTATAGATTAGACTGTTAATTACAATGTAATTCGTGATATAGAAAAGTGGAACTTCCAATATATACATTCTTCTACTTGAATAGGTTCTTAATTATGACAAAATCAAAATGGGAGTTGCAAAATCGTCACACATTTTGACGGCGCGTCACAAATTCGTTACAAAAAGTGACGCAAATTTGTGACTGCTTTGCGACGCTTTTTTTTGTCACCTCTCTATACCCTAAACCCTAAACTTTTTAATGCTAAATTGTATGACATACACCTTACTAAACTACACTCGATATATTTGTCTTGTATTGTTTAATAAAAAGAGTTATTTCAACTAAATATTTTGAATTTGGAAAAAAATATTTCATTTTCATAGTTTATAATGTGTAATCACATACATTTGTGGAATTTTTTTATGATTTGGGCCAAATAATAAGAAATTTGTAATTTTCAAATCTGTAAGTGCAAATTGCACTGTATATAGTCATTTATATTAGTTTCCCTTCGAAAAATACAGCCATTAACCTTAAATACTATGTTAATAACTTTGGAATACTAAATGAATTACAAATGCGTTACAATTCCGTCACAAAGTTAGGTAAGGCGTCACAATCCTGTCTTAAAAAAAGTGAAAAAATAATTCCACAGGAGGAGGTCGAACCCGGGTCTCATAAGTCAAATGTATTGTGAAATGCCACCACGCCAAAGTGATATATATGTTTCCTTCTCGTTTTAATTTAATTAAACTGTTATGGCAAATGTAATAAATGCAAAACTGTAAACCTTTATATGTAAGTGGTGAGGTTCGAACCCATGACCTCTCAAATATCATTGCCAATGCTTAGCCACTAGGATAATTCGTTTTATTCGTCAAGTGATCAGATCTATCACTATATATATATATTTGGAGCTGAATATTAATATGGACAATAGTAATTTTATTAAATGCAATTTTTTCTTTAAAAAACATTATAGATTAATGATAATATAAATTGCAATCAAATTATTCAAAATCATCATCATCTTGGTCACCATCACGATCTTCATCGTTATCTTCCTCTGAAGATGATAAATTACAGAGAAATTCATCTTCTTGTTCATTGTCTTCAATTTCAAAATCAATTGTTTGTATTGAGTTGTTTCCTTCCACCAAGGTAGGGACGTCAATTTCGTCCACCATTTCCGTCACAATATCATCGTTTGTTTGTTGCAAAATAACCAAGTCCTTGGTACGAAATTTGCCTTGTACACGATTCCTCGGATTAACTTGTAGTACTGTAAGCCATGGTTTCAGAAGACGTTTAGTAGCTGGATATGGAAGATAACAAACTTGATCGGCTCGAGACCCTGCCATTAGTATAGTATTTAGATAAGGACTTTCAAAATATTTTGAAACCATATATGTCTATAAATCTAGAATATTTAATAAATGAACAATTCATACATAAAATAAAAGGTTCATTAATATTGTTTTGATATCGGCCTTTAACCAACACATCCACAATACCTCCCTTGCTTCTGCAGGTGCCTTTTCCGATCGTAGGGTCGAACCATTTACAATAAAAAAGTGTTACTCTTAACTGAAAAATTCCAGGGATTGGAACTCCATGATCTTTTGCACTTTGCCATGAAAATCGTCTTCTTTAGTTGCATCAGAATATTGTTCGCCTCGGACAACTACCCCATAATTCATAGTTTTTTTCCTCTCTCCATGACTTTCCGTGTGAAACAAATACCCTCTCGTATAATACATGGGCCAAGTTCGAAATTGATTTTCAGGGCCTTCAACAATATTAAAAACCCAAGGAGGAAAATATTGTTCATTCTTAGTGCAATGTACCTAGAAATACAAAATATGTGTTAATTAAGAACTAACAAATTACAAATGACAAATTTACAGCTTAACAGTGTACATACATATTGGCGGATCCATGAACGGAAATCTGCATCTCTTTTTGCCATCACCTCCTCATATGTTAGGTCAGGGTCTTCATCTCGGATTTGCGTTTCCAAAAGTCTGTGATTAATTCAAAAAAACAAAAGGTTGAATAAATTGCTATAGTAATAAAATTAGAGTATATTACGTAATATGTAGTTTGACTAACTTCTCATAGGGCCGAAAGTATTCACAATTTCGTAGAATATATGAATGTGCACGATGATAATCGTCGGCGCCTAACCAGAATTCTTCACATTTCCCACTTGGCCGACCTACAGCCGTGAATATATCCGGTACGTCAATTGGATATTTTGGTGCTTCACCTTCGTCATACCGACTTGTCCAGGAAAATTTGTTATTTAACATTAAAAACAAACATAATACATATATATATATTAAATAACAAAGATATTTCTATATGATCACGTCAATTTACCTTCTTCTTATAGCTGTAGGAACATGTGATCCAAAGTAGTATTGTGAAAAGTAAGATATCTCATCATTCATATACGATTGAACAATTGATCCCGCTGGATATCTTTTGTTCTTCGCTTTTCCTTTTAAATGTTTAAAAAACCTTTCGAACGGATACATCCACCGATATTTCACAGGACCTCCAAGCTCTGCTTCGTAAGGCAAGTGGATTGGAAGATGCTCCATCACATCAAAGAAGGAAGGCGGAAAGATTTTTTCTAAATTACACAAAATCGTCACAATGTTCGACTTTAGAAGTTGGACGCGGCTTGTATCCAATGTGCGACTGCTAAGGTCCCGAAAGAATACTCCAATTCCTACGAATATTTGTTTTAATTAGTTATTTATATAAGGTTTAACAATATCAACATAAACATGAATTGTATAAAGATGTACCTGATATTGCTTGGTGCACGGTACGAGGGAGAAGTTCTGCAAATACGAACGGAAGTAATCTCTCCATAAAGATGTGACAGTCATGGCTTTTCATTCCTGAGAACTTTCCGTTATTCATGTCTGTTGTACTAGCTAAATCTGCAACATAGCCATCTGGGAATTTCACTTCATTCTTCACCCAATGTAGTAACGCATCTTTTGCTTTCGCAGTCAATCTCCAAATCGGAAATGGCGCGTTCACCCGAGCATCGACATGCAATTCTTTCGAGCGCAATATCTTGCAACATCTCTTCTTGACTTGATGTTATCTTTTGATTTGTCTTTAATATTCATAATAGTGTACATGATGTTATCGAAAAAAAATTTCTCAATATGCATCAAGTCAAGACAATGTCGTAGATTCAAATGAATCCAATACGGTAGCTCCCAAAAAATGCTTTCTTTATGCCAGTTATGCCAATCTCCATATCCGTCCGGTTTTGTTTTATGTCCATTTCCACCACAATCAGAAGTATTAGGTGCCTTGACATTTCGTACGTACCGCAAAACTTCTTCTCCACTCAACGATTCTGGTGGGTAGTCGTTTACTGCGGTTTTTCCTTTTATGAAATTAACTTTATTTTTTCGCAGAGGATGTTCGGTAGGCAAAAAACATCTGTGGCAGTCGAACCAACAAGGCTTCCTACCAGACGGCAACTGAAAAGCATTTGTATCACACATACAAATTGGACAAGATAATTATCCATGCGTAGTCCATCCAGACAACATACCATACGCTGGAAAATCGCTAATCGTCCATAGCAGAACAGCTTTAAGGTTGAAATTTTGATTTGAGGAAATATCATACGCCTCAACTCCGTTAATCCATAAATCTTTTTGCTCCTCGATCAGGGGTTGGAGAAACACATCTAGACTCGCACGTGGATGATTTGGACCAGAATTCAAAATTGTGATAAACAAATACTCACTCTTCATCGCCATATCAGGGGGTAAGTTGTAAGGTGTCATGATCACTGGCCACAACGAATGGTTTTTTGACATCCCAAATGGATTAAACCCATCTGTACACAATCCTAGGTAAACATTTCGCTTTTCCTCTACAAAACTCAGATACATTTCATTGAAATTTTTCCACTCCGCACCGTCAGATGGATGACACATAACTCCGTCTTCTGACTCGTGCTCAGCATGCCATCTCATCCATGATGCAGTCTTCTCAGATTGGTACATCCTCTTCAATCTGTCCCCGATTGGTACGTACCACATCTTGCTGAACGGTATTTTTGTTCGTCCATGACTCTCTTTATATCTCGGTTTTTTGTAAAATTTACAATGCTTCAACTCCTCATCTTCTTTCCAGAAGAGCATACAGTTATCTATACATACATCATATGTATGATACGGTAATCCTAGCTTTTGCATCAACGTTTTCGTCTCGTAATATGAACCAGTGGCCTGATTAGGCTATGGTAAATACTCAGAAAGCGTTTGCGCCCAATCATCCATGCAATTTTCAGACTGATTATGGTCTGTCTTGTGGCTCATGAACCGCGCGGGTAATGATAATTGTGAATGACCTTCCTGACATCCATCATACAGCGGGGTATTTGCAGCTTCTAGCACATCGTAGAATTGTTTCGCCTCATAGGTAGGTTCTTCATTAACATGGTCATTACCACTCTGACCATGTTCTTGATCATGATGATAAGCATTAAATGGTGTAGTACCATGAAATGCATCATTGACCGTACCAGCATAAACATCTCCCCCGGTACCATAATCAAATTGTTCATTACCCGTATTAAAATATTGTTCATTACTAAAATCTATATTTTCGTAATGGCTACTAGATCCTGCCCCACCAACATTATAATCCTCTCCATGTTCAGATGATACATAATATCCGGGCATAAATCCTTTACTAAGCAAATGGTCAGACACAAGTCGAGCGGGTCTTATCCTAGTTGCTTTTTTGCATTTAGAATAAGGGCATATAAACTTACCATTATTCCTCAAGGCGAAGTCCTGGTTACTCGCGAAATCGATGAATTGTTGCACTCCATCCAAATAGTCGGTTGATATATTGTTGGTGCGTGGATCGATCCGGTTATACATCCATTCTCGTGACGAATGCCACATTTTGTTTTCTTTCAAAAGTCTTTTCCTCCCCAATATTTTTTTTTCTCTTTTTCCTCTCAAAGATTTTTCCCTCCCAAATATTTTTTTTTTCTCTCCCCAATTTTTTTCTCTTTTTTTTTTCCCTTTACCGTTTCTTTGATTCTGATTTGTGAGAAATTTGAGAGAGGGAGTGCTTCTATTTATAGGCTGAATTTTTTGTCACAGATTTGCGACGCCTGAAAATTCGTCACAAATTTGTGACGAATTTGTGACGGATTTGCGATGCCAACTGAAAGTTAGGTGGAAGTTAGATGGGAGTTAGGCACGTGTTGGGTGAGAGTTAGGTGGATTATAAAACTCAAATTAAAAACGTTTCTACCCACTTTTTTCTGGCCGACAGTTTTTGCGACGCACCGAAAGAGTCACAAATCCGTTGCTAATTTGCAACACCCGAAATGTAGTTGCAAAAGTGTCACAAAATTGTGACGCATTAACGACAACTGTTTTTCGTCGCAAATTTGCAACGGTTTTACGACGGTGTTATTTTTCGTCACAAATTCGTTACAAAGGCGTTGCAAAAGCGTCACAAAAATAAGTGACGGAAAAAATCGTCACAACTCTATCGCAATCGCATATCCAAAAGCTTGGTTTCTTCAAGAGCTACGATGCCGGAATTGATTTTCCCGGCAAATCCGCTGAGACCTCCGCTGCCACTACCATCGTCTCCAACCCAATACGACCGGAAAACCATAGATCGACGAACAAATCCGAGAATATCATGGGAAACGATGGTGATTAGAGATTTTTTGAGAGAAGATTATTTTTGTCGAGATTCAACTTGCTTTTTCTAGGGGCAGTTTTGTCATTTTGTCTTCAAAACGTGGCATAATTGAAAACCAACATTCGCGTGTGGCATAATTGAATAAGTGACATTCGGATGTGGCATTCATGTAATTCTCCCAAATTTTAAACCTTTTTTACAAATTTCTTTAATAACGTTTATAAATCATACAAACAATTTTTAAACCATACAAAACAAATTATAAACCATACAAAAAGTTTTTAGTACCTTACAAGAAGTTTGTAAGGTTTATAAGATATTTTTTTTTTTAAGGTTTAACACAAAAAATGTTTTAAATTTTTGGGTTTGGATAGACTATTTTACATTTAGGGTATAGTTTTTGGGGTAAGGTTAGAGTTTTAGTGTTTTTGTTTACATTATAAAACTTTTAAAACTATCTTACAAATCTCTTTAAAAACGTTTATACTGTACAAGCAATTTTTAAACCATACAAAAAATTTATAAACCATACAAAAAAGTTTTAATACCTTACAAAAACGTTTATAAACTTTACAAATTTTTTATAATTTATAAGGAGTTTGTAAAGTTTATAAGATATTATTTTTTTGTAAGGTTTAATACAAATTTTTTTTAAAAATTTTGGGTTTGGGTTAACTTTTTTACATTTAGGGTAAAGTTTTTAGGGTAAAGTTAGGGTTTTAGCGTTTTTATTTACAATTTTTTTTTTTTAAATTGTCTTACAAAACTCTTTAAAAACTTTTATAAACCATACAAACAATTTATAAACCATACAAAAAGTTTCTAATACCTTAAAAACGTTTATAAACTTTACAAACTCTTTATAATTTATAAGGAGTTTGTAAGGTTTATAAGATATTAACTTTTTGTACGTTTTAACACACAAACGTTTTAAAATTTTTGGGTTTGGGTTAATTATTTTACATTTAGGGTTTGTGTTAACTTTTTTACATTCTTGAGGGTTATACTTGCTTTTATAAACAAACTTACAAACCTTTATATCAATTTATGCAACAATTACTATGTAATAGCTCTTGTTTTGTATCTTGTAAAATCATCTCTCGTTTTGTATCTTGTAAAATCATAACACAACAAGTCATATGTATCTTCCATCTCTAATTGCCATGCTTCAGTTGATTTCATTTTTTGGCAGAACAAACATTATATTAACATATCATCAAACAGTCTGATACATCTCATCATAAAACCAACACAAAGAAACTAGTTAAACAAGACGAAACTAGCAACAACATTGACTATTGGTTCGTAGTTTTCAACAAGAATGAGTAAAGAGCCCTTACTAAGGACACATATTCAGTCTAGGACTAAACAACAATAAGACTCTGCTTCTTCTACTCTTTCTTGGTATATTGACGGACAACAATAGCTGCTCTCTGAAGAGGTACGACTAGTGACGGATTTGAGAGATGGCCACACAATGATCTCGTCGCTGCAACCTCTGAGAAAAAATGTAAACCGAACAATCCACGATTAGTTTCTAGACACACAACCAAAGAACAGAGAAACCAAGTTAGTAATAATACTTACAGCTCCATCGTTAGTAGTCATTACAACAAGAGCACAACTTTTCTTCTTGGTACTCCTAATAACAACATCTTCCACTTCACCTAACTCTGAGCCAAACGCCATGTACGAAGCTTGCATATTGTTTGAACAGCCATAGATCTGCGTATTGTGTAATCTATGAACGCCATATCAAACGTACGAAGCTTCACTACCATTAGATCGGTGAACACAAATCTCTATTGATATTCATTAAACACACAAATCGGATAAATATTAATGATTGATACACATACACATACACAGACCTCTATTGATATTCATTTACACAAACCTATATTGATATTTCAAATTCAGATGTACCTTCTTTTCATGGCTAGAGGAGGAAACCCATTTGGAACCTCTTCTTCGAAGAAGAACAAATCTGGCAAAATTCATAAACCTCCGATTTTCGTTCATGGGTGTTTCGATTGCTACTGGTTTAGATGGGATTCGTCACCGAATCGTGAGCTAATACACGAAATTATCGAAGCTTTTGAAGAACATCAAATAGTCATTAATGGTGAAAACTCTGTTTCAAACAACAAATCAAAGTTTAATAAGTGCGTTGATTCATTTCATAAACATCAATCTATAAACGTTACTACACTCGCATATCGATTGATTTCGAAATCAAACTTAGTACAAAAAACACGAAACCTAAGTTTCTGCAATTGAATCGGACTTCAAAATTTTCTTCATAAACAACGAATTGAATCAAAACCAAGCCAAAAGTCGATGAGAGAGAAGCTTAACACTATTGCAATTGCAGATCCAAAAGTTTGGTTTCTTATGGAAACTGCTGTGAAGCTCCATAGCCATGGCGGTTCTATAAAAGAGAAAGAAAGTGAGTAGAACTTGGAGCTACGGTTTGTGTGTTTGTGAGTAGTGGTGGGGATTACGGCGGAGGTGGCGGTGGTGATTGGAGGCTGCGGCAACTGTCTAGGAAATTAGGTTTCACGAGAGAATGAGAGTGACTCTTTTTGCTTGTATCCCATATTTTTTTAGGGGTAATTTCGTCCAACCAGAAGAAATTTGTTGCACTCTTGTGAAACCACTTTTAAGTGTGGCATGTTTGAAAACCAAAAGTTACTCTTTTTTTTTTTCTTATTAGTTTTAATATTTTTGTGTTTTGCAAATTGATTATTTCTTGTATATTATGATTACTTATTGTTTTTATTCTTCTTTATACTTATTGTATGTGGATTTATTTCTTTCATTTACATTTCTTTTTTAATTGTATAGATCTATCATCTTTGATCTTTCATTTAAAAAAAAATTTCAACTTCCACTATTAGCATATCGATAAATATATATTTACATTATTTCAAAATACTACATCTTATATGAAATTAATTGTTAAATATTTGATATATTATAAAAAAATAAAAAAATTATGATGTGCATAATGATGTAGATACATGAGAAAAGAGGTTTTGTATTACAATTTTATTTTCTTTTGCAGTAAATTTGTGATATATTAAGTCGTTTAGTATGAAATGAAATTAATTTTTATTTTATTGATACTTAATAAAAATATACGAAGTGTTTGAATTTCAAAAATACAACACTTCAAAAATTATTTTCTAAAAATGTCACCATTAGTTGTTCATTTTTAAAATATCACAAATGAAAGATTTTTTAAAATCCTAAACTCTAAAATTCTATACTTTTAAAAGGATTTTCCTCCTAACAAACCTTAGACCCTTACATAACAAACTTAATTCAAACACAAATAATATTTTGAGTTAAAGTTTTTAAAACGTTTTTTAAAATGTGGCATATCTAAAAATTTATCATTATTTTGATAGTGAAAGTAATAATATGATGATAAAAATATTTGTTTAAATATTTGTTATTTAAATATGTTGTATTTAATAAATCATATTATCTAAATAACCGATTAACATTTTGAGAATAAAAATCTATTTATTTTTCAATCTCTTTCTATTATATAATTGTCTTGTATGTATCTATATTTTTCTTCTCTGAAAAAGTAATTTTTTCCGATGTATTTTTGTTTTACATTTAAGCGTTAACAATATATTTTAGACTGAAAAATATTGATAAAAATTGAATAAATATATATACATATATATCGGATGTGTATAATTAATCATATATTCATAATTTAATATTAATATAAAGAATGACTTTTCAGATTTTTCTTATAATTTAAAATAATTGAAAGAAAGTATAATTAATGTGTGTAACAAAAAATTTAATTGAAAATAAAAATGTTAAATAAAAATATAATGTGTTTTGCCATATGGATAATGAGGTGGCATAAGGAGAAGAGAGCAAAACTTTTTTTATATTTATAGATTACATCTTTAAAGACTTATTGTGTTTTCTGAAACTTGTTTTCGTTTTGGTGTTTTTGTTTTGAATATGGCATGGTACTTGGTTTTGTTTTGTTTTTATAACTTTTGCAAGTTAAAACTCTTATCACATTTCGGTTTACAAATGTGAGTGGCGGGTAACTTTGTTTAAATTCGGATGTTTTATACCCAGCCCAATTGACAACCGACATATTTCGGATAAGCAAATGGCTTACCAATCCGACCGGAAACCGACTCATCCGATCCGTTACCAAAACGAGTTAGTGACGATTACTATATGGATACAAAACCTCCATATCCGAGACATCCGTATCCGATCGGATACAATCCGAAACCGATCTGTTCATCCGAAATCGCAGCCCTAGACTTTATAATATAATATCATACAAAATTTGAAATATCAAACTGTACCAGTTATTTAAAGAAAAAAAGTAAGTTGTTTCAGACTGATTTAGGGCTTGTGAAGGCCTGATTAGGAATGTTAATAAGAAGAGGCGGTAAGTATTATTAATATTAAGGGTTTTCTGCAAATAAACCCTCGAAGTAGCTAGATTTTGCAATTTTACTCTCCAAGTCAAAAACTCACTTATCAACCCTTAAAGTATGAGTTATGGACTGCCAGACATTTGAAACGGATTGTTCCGACCTAGTAGATGTCGTCAATCATCCAGAGGAGTGGCCAGCGTTCTCGATCTTTTCAGTCAAGCTCAAGCGCTTACAAGATCGTCTACCCAACTTCTGCTTATCCTACATCCCTCGAACTATTAATCTGAAGGCGGACTGCCTAGCACGTTCAGCCCGAACACGAGATTTTAATTTTTCTTATGTAAGCAACATCCTTCCGGTCTGGATTCCAAGATTGGAGGGTGTTTTCTGATTAATAGTTAGGTTGCCAAAAAAAAAAAAAAAGTATGAGTTAACCCACAATATAACCCTCGGCCATATATAGATTTTTCTACCGTATATTACAAACATGTTTATTTAGAAACTTATTATAAAGAATGACTTTCTCTTAGAAGAAGATGCAATCGCTTATATACGGACTGAAAAAATTCATATATGGCCGAGGGTTATATTGCGGATTAACTCATACTTTAAGGGTTGTTCTGTGGGTTTTTGACTTAGAAGGTAAAGTCGCAAAATCTAGACACTTTGAGGGTTTATTTGCAGAAAACCCTAATATTAAATATTTGTTTTTTATCTTCATCTACATTTCAAATGATTAGTGGTCAAACAAGCCCGTTCCAAGACTGGCCTTTCTCTTCTTTATCTCCAAGAATCTTCAAGAGCAGATTATCAAGAGCTGGTTATAAATATTTTGATATAAATATTCAGATTATAAGTCACATTATAATGATTTTCTTCCTGAAATGGTTCTATTGAGTGATTGAGACTAGTGGATCAGAATTTCTGGCATATAAATAGAGCCGGTTAACTGTTAACCCATTTTGAACCGAAATCCAGATTACCAAATCCCAAACTAGAATTGTAACCGAACTAACTCTATGTGTCTTAATAATACACATGTCTCCATCCATCTAAACAATCTTTTGGATAGCAAAATATTCAGCTCCCAAAGAAAAACTAACCTACAATCCTAATCTTCTAATCCAAAGGAAGAATAAATAAACAAATGAGAAGCTAATAGAAAAGTTTACATCCCCGTTTGCTCCGGATGCTGCACTGGCAAGTCTGGCGTTGCGTCGTCCTCTGTATGGCTAACGAGCTTCGAGTGTTCATCAGCCGAGCTGATGGAAAATTCAGCAAGTGAGCTCACTGCAACTGACATTCCATGGCAGAGTACTTTAACTGCAACCTCAGCCAATTTCTCAGCATTCATCATCTTTTCTTCTTCCATCTTGTCAGCTTCAACAATCTCCATGCTCGAACTATCTCTTCCTTGATATGTATCTTCCTTAAGCTGATGAGCATAGATTGACCCCATCCCAGAAGCAAAGAAATCGAGTTTGTCTAGCACCGGCTTCTCATTTAACCCGTTGAGCAACCTTGACCATTGGATGCAGACTTCGTAGATCGGGTGAGGACAAGAAGATAATCTGACTTTCTCTGGATCAGGGTCACATCTGAAACATCTGAGTAACCAGCCGGTTAAAGACAACATGTAGGATCTTTGGGACATGATCCATGCTTGGAAACAGGCTCTCCAGTTTCGAAGCTGAGCCACGAGGTTCAAAGCTGATCGAGCTAATCTCTGATAGTTGATCTCCGGTAGTGAAGTCTGTTGTCTCTTCTTATGATTTTTAGAAGGCATGGTTGCTAGTAATAGCTTGGCTTCGTCTAATGTTCGTTTCTGTATTTGGTGACACTCTGCCATCACTTTCCACATCCGAGTTAATCTGTAAAATGCCACTATCAGTGTTCTACTAGTCAAAGAGAAACCTACGTTTTTGAAGAAATATGTTTGGGCATACCTTTTAAGAAGTTCAAGAAGCTGTGGAAGCAGTTCTTGGTCGCGGAGAGACTCAATCCTTTTGGAGATGGACTCGATTGAGTGTATCGAAACCGTGATCTGAGTGTGTAGATCTCTGATTGTAGCTCTTGTTTTATCAACCGCGCAAGAGTCAGCTCCTTTCACGTCATGATTACTCAACAACAAACATTTCTTCTCATATGCAATCCGTACCCGTTCTCCGGACTGTCATCACAGCATCCAAGTTGGTTAACAAAAAAAGAGAGTGAACTGAAATTTCTGTTAAGAGTCTCAGTTATTACCTTAACTTCATCATATAGTTTCTTCTCCCATGCGTATAGTCGGTCCAATGTTGATTGATGGCTACCTGAAAGCATACAAGAGTCTTCTGAAAAATCACTGTTGGTTTCAAATCCGCTCTCTTTGGAACCTCCAGAAGAGCTGATCAAGTATCTTGATGAGGAAGAAGACCTTGATGAACCGCCCGAGCGGAACAAAGCTACTGGATTCAGCATTTTCATAGCTGCAATAGATAAGATTCAGAACCGCATTCATCTTATATATAGTCAGAGATAATGAAGATTATTAGCTTACCGCTAAGTTCATTAGAGGCTGTGTATTGAGCTCGACTAGCTTCCAATAAACCGGAGACTTCTTTAGCAGCGGTACATATGACCCCAAACTGATCTTCAAGATCTTTAATAACTTCTCCCATACTCGTTGGCCTTCTATTCAAGTACACAGTGAAACCATGTGTCTCTCCTTTTGCATCAGCTGTTGTAACTACATGCCCTGAAGCTCCTCCTCTCGACACCTCAATGCTTTGCGGTTCTTGAGTTCCAATGCAGTTCATGTACCTATGATTCTCAGTCTCGTATCTACTTTCAGTGAAGTCCTCATTACCATCTTCTACTTTATCTTCTTGATCCATTTTACCTCCATTACAATCTTCTTTTGCTTTCATGTCATGATAATCCTCAAACTTAAGAGATTCATCTTCTTCAAGATCAGGAATCCCTTCTTCCTCGCGAACTCGCTTGAACCGTCTCATCTCATCATCTATACCACTCCCATTATCATAACTGTATCCATAATTATCCAATGTAGAGAATGGATTCCAAAAGAAATCCCAATGAGAGTTGTTCTGTGGCGAAGGAGGCGGTATATTGTGACTACCTTGTCCTTGACTGTTGTACTCAGGCGAGTTCAACGGGTTCATGTTCATCCCGAAGAAACTATCTTCTCCATAAGTCTCAACATGGAAAGTCTCAGGTGATCTAGGAGGCTTTTCTTCAACACGAACCGGTCTACTTCCACTAGCCATCAAGTAATTGACCTCTAATTTCAACTCTGACTTGCTCTCACTCATTCTCTTCACTGGAGTGACGAATGTATCTAACGAAAACTCGTGTGGCTCGTCTCCTTCGATGTATTCGCGTAGAGCATCTGAAACTTTACTTAGAGATTGGATATAAGCAATGTGACAAAAAGCAAACTGAGTCCTATGTTCCACTGCTTGTTTGATGAAACGTTTCCTATCTTTACAGATCTGAACAGCTTCATCATCATGTAATTTCGAATGAGCACATCCCATTTCTCTCAATTTCAAAGCTCAAGACTCATACAAAGTGTTGAAGAAACTGCAAGAACTAAGAACAAGAAACATAACATTGTAAAATTAAACGCTTGAAACAGGTGAAAATGCAACATAGCATTGATTAACAGACAGACAAAAGAAACGGTTCTCTATGTCTAACTCAGATTCTTTATTTAATTTGGTTATTTTTGTGTCATAAATTTGTAAGTTCTTGAGAGTCAAAACAAGATATAGAAATGCTATAAAGCTAACAAATTCTTGAATAGTCTTTGTAAAGTCAAGAGCTTTGAAAGTAAAATCAAAAACCCTTTACACATTTGTTTAGAAAAAAGGAAATCTAAGAACTGAGGGACCCAAATCAAAAAATTAAAAAAGTTTTGATTTTTAGAAGAGAGAGAGAGAGAGAGAGAGAGAGAGATAAGACAAAACCTTTCAGGTGTGGAGCGTGTGAACAAGATGTGAGAGAAAGAGAGACGTTGAAGAAGAAAACAACGGTCAAATATTGAAAGAGTGAGAGATGAGAGTGTGAAGAAGAAGAAGGCGAAGAAGAAGAAGACAGTAATAATAAATAATTGAATAAAAAGAGTGAAACACGGAAATATGGAATATTAGCCTCGGTTTTCACGCTTATTTTCGGTTTTGCCACTGTCCTTGCATTGGTTAAAACTTCGCTCTCAATGTTTTTTTTTATATATATATTTTGTACAGCAGTATCAATGAATGAATGGTGTTTCGTTTTGTCTTTATTATTGTAGGAGTATCAATATTTATTTTTCATGTCCCCTTTTATTTATTATTGTGGCGTTAGGACATGCAACTTTCTTTTGTTTTCATCTATTTTAGCTCCCCATTTTGCGTTACACAAACTTTTCTAGTTACTTTTATAAACATTGTTTTAGGCGTTATGACATGCAATGCAACCTTTGCTGTTTCAGTCATTTATAATCTTTTTCTTTTAATGGTTAACTGATTAGCAAATCTTGATTTCCTAGTAGTTTTAGTTTTTCAGATGCTTAGACTTGAATTGAAAATCAATAACATTATTCTTTATCGAAAAAATAGTTTATGAAAGCTTTAACATTTTTCGGAGTTTGATTTTAGGTACTTTAACGGATTCGAGGTTATTCAATTCTTTGTTTCTATTTTTCAAGATATAATCGAAGTATGGTATACGTTCTAAATAATTTTATCGAAGTGAGAAATTTATTGTTTGTTTTGGTTTCTTCTTGCCATATCAAAAACCTAAAAACACTTGGTTTTTGGGAGGTAAGCTAGGTAGGAGAGATCGTTGTTGATTAGCTTTGATCTTTCCGGTGTTACGGAACTTTGGATAATGAGACTTGATTGTTCTGATTTTGAGGCTCAGTCAATGTTATTTGTTTTACTTTTGAGTTTTGTTCCAGTTTGTTAATAAGTTTTTTTTTTTATAATTTCTCTTTTTTGGGTTTAGTCTATGGAAATTTAACGCTTTTTGTTTATGGAGTAATAATTCCTTTTCAAATGAGTTTGTAATTGTAATAAGAAGTAAGTTAATTAAAACACAGTCACTACTGTTAAGCTAAATATTTATTTGTTTACGAAAATCTAAAGATCGTTAGTTCAAATGATATTTGGGACGAAACCAATATTATATATTAAGATTTTGGATGCGAAGGTATTACATAATTTGAACCATAACTTTTTGGTAATTTAAAAAAAAAAGTGATTTAAGTTCTCTTGCATATTTAGAGAATAAATATTTTTTGTGTTTGAATGATGGACTATACCAACAAATCAAAAATATTTAATTTGTTTCATGTAGCATCTCTGATTATACTTAGAAAATGTGTGTTATGTAAAAAGGGACTATAAAGGTATTTGATTTGAAGTAAACAGAAAAAGATTTGATTTCATCTAATGAAAGTTTGATTAGTGTTGGATATGAATTCGTTACAACGAGTCCATCCCAGTTCGAGTCCGTTCGAAACAAGACCGTTCGGTCAAATGCAGAAAGTCAAGGAGTGAGTTAAGAGCTCAAACGAAGGCCAAGCCCATTAACGGGTCAATTAAGAAAGAAAAAATGGAGACAATAACAGATCAGGAATCCACTTAAGAGAAGATAAACTTCAGTTCTGGAGCTGAGAACGAGTTAACAGGAGATCGTGGACTCGTCTCAGCCCCGAGATTTTTTGGAAGATCATAACCACGCGTCCCGGGATACGCGGAACTGGACGGAGTATCCAGAGCTAACGAACAGAATTGAATGAGCTATAAATATAAGAAAAATATGCAGAATTTACCTAACTTTTGACACGTGTACTCGACTAAAGATCAACTAACTGACGCTCACTTAACACTTGTATTCTCGTTGTATCCCAGATTCGTTCATAAATATAATTCCATTTTCGTTTTTGTTCGTTTGTTCATTCGATCAGACCTACATATTTCTTAAAACCAAAGTTTATTTCCCAAATAATCAGTCCGGAATTAAGCTTCGACGATTAGTATACAAAATGCTATACCCAAATGTTGGTAGGTTTGTAATTTCGGTGCATCTCTAGGTGACTTATTTAGGTAACGAATTTTCTCATGTTACCCTTTATTATCTCATTTAATTACGAATCTACCATCTCAACTGTTTACTCATTTAGGGGTCTATTTGATTGACCATTGCACGTGACTCATTTTTAGCACAGTCAAGTCCATTTGAAATAAGGAATTATAAAATGGTAAACAATGTCCATTTAATATTTATATTTTCTAAAAATATGTTTGGAAACGAAAAACACTTTATAAAAATGTTTATTTAGAACCTTAAATATTAATTTCGTCAAATAGTTACAAATTATTTTGAATCTGTTAAATAAATTGAATAAAGAGAAATTGGTTAAAAAATGTCTACAATACCCTAAATATTATTTAGAAGGTGATTTGGAGACAGTTTGCTTATGTTTTTTTCATATTCACTTTCACAAAAAATATAACATGGCAAACAAAGAAATATACATGGCAAAATAGAATCTAATAAAATCTTTTACTAACTTTTTTTTTTGTGCAAAAATCTTTTACTAACTTTTTTTTTTGTGCAAAAATATTTTACTAAGTAAATTTATATTTTTTCCATAAATGAGCAAAAAGATTATTAACCATATTTCATAATTTTTGTTTTTTTTTAACGTCTGAGGTTTTATAAATGAATCAAAGTAGCAGAACAAATGTCTCAAGAACACAACAATTGCTCTCAAGATAGAGCCAAAGAAACAAATGTAAAAAATTGCAAGAAAACAAGCATCACAGTCCTAAAGAAGGACATATAGACGCTATCCTCGAATCTCATTTCGAATCCGATTATGGAGCCAAGCCGGGCCTCCTAATGCCAAATACGATTGGAATCTTCCATCTCTCAAAACACTTTTAGCAATGTCTCGTGCAATGCCATTGGAGTGTTGTAATTCTATCTCAAAGCCACAAAAACGAAACTTAGTTTGTAAACCCCGTATTTGTTCTAACAAGAATCTGTAGCGTGACCATTCATGTGGTTTCGAAACGGCCTCCATCAGTGGTTGACAATCTGAACTAAAAACCATCTCGTGTAGCCTAAGATCCAAGGCACTCTGCATACACCAAATCTAACAACGTAGTTCCGCAGTTATACGATTGTGAGACGGGGTAAACGCATCCCTTGCGTGATATAACACTTCACCATTTGCATCTCGACATATCCATGCACTACCACTCAAAAAGCTTGAACTTCTCCAATTTGAGGGTATGTTACACTTATTCAAACCGTGGGAGGGAGCTTGCCAACGAGACGGAAGACCGATCTCTCTATTCGAGTAATTCGTGCTAGTAATCCCTTCCTGTACCTGATGCCATAATGCAGCCTCGTCAATAGCCCTTTGAATGAGAACGTCCATGGCTTCTTGCTTTCCTTCATAAATAATGGAGTTCCTATTCTTCCAAATATCCCACAGAAACCATGGAATGGACCTCTTGGTAACTTGTGCCGCCGAGCAATTTTCCATTATATTAAAAACTGTTTAGAAAATATATTTTATTTTTCTTTGTCACGTGCATAAAATATATTTTTACTGAAATTTATAATAAAGAGTACGACATAATTAAACACTTGAACATACATAAAACATATAAAAACTCAAATTATAATTTTTTGTTCGATTAAGTTAAAAAGACATCTAACAAACAAATTATCATCTTTTTATTCTTGATTTTGGTTTTTACGAGTTAATGTCGTCATTTGAATTTTTTTTATTCATTCGGTTTTATTTATGCAATGTTCTTTAACTTAAAGAAGTATGCTTTAAACTCGACATATATACAAGAGACCAAATAAATATTGTTTCACAAATAATTTATTAGAATTATTTATCTTCTCTATATTAATTTTCTTATTTTAGTTATAAAAGTATACATAAAAGATCAAATATCGCAAAATCGCTGTAATTTCTTAAATATTTAGATACATATAGTTAGTTCCAAAAACTAAATTCGATATTAAACCTGTCGGAATTTTTTTGAAGTGTAGATAAACCCCAATTTATTTGAAATTAAAATATATATGATTTAATTTTGAATCAAATACTCTAAACCATACTCTATCGTCTATATCTATACTTTTAATTTAAAACATATTTTTATGAACCATAAAAACTACAAAACCAAAACAAAAAGAAATTTGTATAGAACACTATTTACAAGTTTTACTAATATATTATAAGTTTCTAATTTATTTGATTTTTTAAAATTATTTAATCCGCGTAGAACGCGGAGAGTTATCTAGTTTTTTAGTAATTAAGTGACTAACTATATTAAACTACCTCGTAGGATATGGATTGTGTAATTTACATAGTGGCTTAAAATACTTTTAATACCGATATATACTTAATCCAATAGAGTAAACCTAAACCCTAAATCATAAACCCAACCCAAAATAGTAAATCATAAACCTTAAACCAACATATTAAGCCCTAAACCCTAAATCCTAAACTCAAAATACTAAATTGTGTTTAGGGATTAGGATTTGGGTTTAGAGTTTAAGATTTAAGGTTTAGGGTTTAATATTTGTGGTTTAGGGTTTAGTATTTGGGATTTTGGGTTTCATATTTGGATTATATGATTTAATATTTGCGATTTAGGATTTAGGGTTTAGTATTTGGGGTTTAGGGTTTAGTAAAGTGAAAAACTATGAATAAACGAATATGGAAAGTAAATTGTGGGAGTTCCTGATTAGGATGTGATTTTTTTTTTGATAAACCGTGGGAGTTCCGAATTTTTTATTTATAATTTCCTCAGTGTCTAGAGGACCGAGATCAGCCGTTAATAATACCACATTTAAGATGTAAATCATCCCTTGCAATTGGTGTTGAACTTGTGATTTTCAGTACTCTTTTTCAAGTCTCAAGATCATTAGCCATGTTCATTTCAGGAAATGAAACGGGACATCGCGAGAAAGGGACGGGAACGGGTTATTTGGGAAACGGAAACACTACCCAAACTATTCCCAACATAAAACGGGAAGAAAAGTTAGGGTAATGAGAAGAGTTCGGAAAATTCCTTTAGTTAAATCCTCTTCTCCAACTTCCAATAAATTGAGAATTTTAGGAAAAATTTAGAATTTTTTTTAAAAAGTCAGAAAATTTATGGGATAATCGAAAATTTTAGGAAGCATTCGAAACATTTAAGAAAAATAATAAAGGATAATACGGGTACCCTATTTGATACATTTTCGCTTCATATACCCTTCCCTTATCTATTTGAATAAAATAACCAACCCAAACGGATAATTATTTAAACGGGAAAGGGACAGGAAATTTGAGATGGGTACGAATCAGGATATATATATTTTCAAAATGGAAAGAGGTAAAAATCACTAGACCACCAACCACCTAGTATTAGGATGTGATATTGGAGACAAGTAGAACCATTTACTTCCGATGTACAATTGGTAATAAATAACTAAAAAAAATACACATTGCATAAATTATAGGGAGACTTGCTAGAATAACCTTCTTAGATTTTGGTCTAACTCAAACAACCTTCTTAGATTTTAATTACTGGGGCTATTTTCGAGTCCGTTTTACCCTTTTTCCTTTGATAACAAAAAACGTATTTACGAAAATGCCATTAATGAAACGCGCCAAGTAGGCGCAAAAGTTTCCCGCCTAAAAAAATAAGTCTACCGCTATGTGATGGTTGACTTATTTGAGTTCTGGTAGACTTATTTTTTTGTCCGTAGACTTATTTGAGGAGCGGTAGACTTATTTTTGAGCGGTAGACTTATTTTGTCTCCTTTGGTGGTAGACTTATTTCCGAACAGTAGACTTATTTTCTCTGCGGTAGACTTATTATCCCGTAGCGGTAGACTTATTTTTTGCGGTAGACTTATTATTCGAGTGGTAGATTTATTTCCGTAGACTTATTTTCAGCGGTAGATTTATTTTTGTTCGATGGTAGATTTGTTTCCTTTGGTGGTAGATTTTTAGTCATAGTAGCGGTAGATTTATAGTGACGGTAGACTTATTTTAGTAGCGGTAGACTTATAATTTGCGGTAGACTTTTTTATCGTGGTGGTAGATTTCTTTTGTGTTTAGTAGTGGTAGACTTATTGTAGTAGTGGTAGACTTGTAGTTAGCGGTAGACTTATTTCGTATTTTCGGTCAACGAAACCAACCATTGACTGGTAGACTTATTTTTTTAGGATCAATGGTGGTAGACTTATGCGTTTTTAGCGATAGAAGCGGTAGATTTGTGTTTACCCAGGTTTAGTGATGGTAGACTTATTTTCAAACTTAGTGACGGTAGACTTTTTTTCACATTAGACATTTGGTAGACTTATTTGTGATAGCGGTAGACTTATTGTACTTGGTGGTAGACTTATTTCCTGTTTAGAAATTTATAGTGGTGGTAGACTTATTTTCGAACTTAGTGACGGTAGACTTATTTCCTGTTTAGGAATTTATAGTGGTGGTAGACTTATTTTCGAACTTACTGACGGTAGACTTATTTGTGATAGCGGTAGACTTATTGTACTTGGTGGTAGACTTATTTCCTGTTTAGGAATTTATGTGGTGGTAGACTTATTTTGGTAGGTGGTAGAGTTAGTTGCAGGGAACGGAAATGTCGATTTTACCCTTTCAAAATAGACAAATTTGCACGAAAAACCAGCAACAATGGTGATGAACTAGGGTTTACAACCGCATAGGTTTGATCTTTGCGAAGTGATTTTTTGAACTTTCCTTGTTTTCTAAAGTTCTTTTCGAACGAGTGAACCTGTTGGAGTGAACTTGAACGAGGTCGAATGGAACAAATTGTTCTTGTTTGTGGTAGATGGATTTTTTCGAAGAATGGATGGGTGTTCGAGGTTGACAACTCAAAAGGTGGTAGAGTTCTTGGGTTAGATCATGCAACCTCGTTCAACAATTTCCTTCGAATGGTGTATGAAGATTTCGGAATCGATGAACAAATTTTCGAGGTAAAATTGAGTTACCTTTTACCAAGCTTAGCTCTAGATACACCACCGATTTTCGTTGCAAATTCAAGACAGTTCAAGAGTTTTGTACAACAATATAAGAAGGAAATGATTCGTCTATGCGTGGAGATTAGTGAAAAAGAAAAAAAACAGTTTAAAAGAGAGAGAAGTGGATGCAAGAAGGGAGAACCTATAGATGAAGATGATGAAGATGATGAGGATGATGAAGATGATGATTGTAGATTTGACTATTGCGACGATTCAGATGGTGCAAGCTCGGACGATGATGAATACGGGAGGCGTGGTAGACTTTCAGATGATGACGACGCCGCCGCCATGGAAACTCTACCACCGAAGAAAAGGGGTCTACCATCGATTCCAGATGGCGTGAAGTTAGAAATGAGGTCGGTAGACTTAGCGGTTGGGCAACGTTATGCCACAAAGGAGGACTTGGAGAGGAGATTGGAGATTATTTCTGTTGCACGTAAGTTTGACTTTAACGTCGGACACTCAACTCCAACGTTGTTGACGGTTAGTTGTTGGGTGGAAGGATGTACGTGGAGGGTTCGAGCTTCAACTATTGGAGACAGTCCCAGTTTCCATATCAAGACTTATAATGGAAACCACTCTTGTTCTGTGACTGATCGTTCAACCCGTGCTCGTAAAGCAACGTATCAGGTGTTAGGTCGTCTCTACAAAGATTTCATTGGTGGTGTTGGACCAACAGTCTTGCCAAGTCATGTTGCCGATGCTATAAGGAAACGTTTCAGAATAAAGGTACTTTAAACGATGGTAGACTTATTTTCTGTTTGATGGTAGACTTATTGTTGTTCGATGGTAGACTTATTGTTGTTCGATGGTAGACTTATTTTCTGTTTGATGGTAGGCTTATTGTTGTTCGATGGTAGACTTATTGTTGTTCGATGGTAGACTTATTTTCTGTTTGATGGTAGACTTATTTTCTGTTCGATGGTAGACTTATTGTTGTTCGATGGTAAACTTATTTTGTGTTTGATGGTAGACTTATTTTCTGTTTGATGGTAGACTTATTTTCTGTTTGATGGTAGACTTATTTTTGTTTGATGGTAGACTTATTTGCCTTTGATGGTAGATTTATTTCCGTTTGATGGTAGACTTATTGTTGTTCGATGGTAGACTTATTTTCTGTTTGATGGTAGTTTTATTTTGTGTGTGATGGTAGACTTATTTCTGTTTGATGGTAGACTTATTTTCTGTTTGATGGTAGACTTATTTTCTCTTTGATGGTAGACTTATTTGCCTTCGATGGTAGACTTATATTTGTTTGACGGTAGACTTATTGTTGTTCGATGGTAGACTTATTGTTGTTCGATGGTAGACTTATTTCTGTTTGATGGTAGACTTATTTTCTCTTTGATGGTAGACTTATTTTGTGTTTGATGGTACACTTATTTTCGTTTGATGGTAGAGTTATTCTCGTTTGATGGTCACAGGTTGAGTATTGGAAAGCCCATCGAGCATTAAAGTATGCAAGGCAATTGGTTAGAGGAAGCGCTGAGAATGGGTACGAAGAACTTCCCACGTACTTATACATGATTAGGAGAGCTAATCCAGGGACACTTATAAAGCTGGAAGTCGATGGTGAAAATAGGTTCAAGTTTCTTTTCCTTGCATTTGGCGCAAGCATACATGGTTTGAAGTATATGAGGAAGGTAGTTGTGGTGGATGGGACATATTTGAAAGGTAAGTACAAAGGTACTTTACTGATTGCCACGACACAAGATGGAAATTTTAACATATTTCCTATTGCTTTCGGTGTTGTTGATACTAAGAATGATGAGTCTTGGGAGTGGTTCTTTAGACAGTTAAGCCGAGTAATCGCAGATGATGAAGGTCTTGCGATTATCTCAGATAGGCATAGATCAATATCGAAGGCGATTGGGAAGGTATACCCGCGTGCTTCTCGTGGTATTTGCACATATCATCTGCATAAAAATATTTTGCTGAAATTCAAAGGTGGAGAATCATTCGGACTAGTGAAGAAGGCAGCGAAGGCGTATACACTTCAAGAGTTTAATGAGTTATTTGGGCAGATTGAGGCGTTGTATCCTGCTCTTCATACTTATTTAGAGGGAGCCGATGTTCGTTTATGGACTCGTGTGCATTTTCCCGGTCATAGATACAACTTCCTGACAAGCAACATAGCGGAATCTATTAATAATGTCCTATCTCCTGCGCGCGGGTATCCAATAGTGGAACTTCTGGATACTATTAGGTCGATGTTGACAAGGTGGTTTGCTACAAGAAGGAAAAAAGCAAGTTTAATGACCATAACCTTGACCACTGCGGTGGAAAAACAGCTTCAGGTAAAATATTTGTTATGGTAGATTTAATAAGCATGTTGTGGTAGATTTAATTTGCATGTGGTAAAGTAGATTTAATAGGCATGTTATGGTTGATTTATAAACAACTGAGGGTAGATTAATACTTGTTTGCCTTTTTCGTAAACAGGATAGGGTTGAGAACGCTAAGCTTTGGACTGTGCAAGAGATTAATGACAACGACATAGAAGTAACGTTGGGGTCATCATTGCCTGTGGTGAATCTGACATCAAATAGTTGTACTTGCAAAAGGTTTGACAAGGATAGAATTCCTTGTGTTCATGCCATTGCAGCAGCGGAAACAGTGAAGAAGTCACGGATCGCCCTTGCACATCCCTACTTCCATACAAAGAACTTGTTTAAGGGTTACTCAAAAAGTATTATGCCACGAGATATTGCGCTTCCAGCGCCGGAAATTGTGGCAACAAAAGTCTGTAAACCTCCGGTTGTGCGGGAACCACCAGGTAGGCCAAGAATTTCCCGGATTAAAAGTGCTTTAGAAATAGCCATGGCTCGGAAACGAAGTAGGAAAGAACCCAAGTGCTCAAACTGTCTTCATCATGGCCACAATCGTGCGAATTGCAAAGCTTAATCATGTATGTTATGTTTTGTAATTTGATTAACATAATGGTTACGAAACACATAGGAAACAGAAAATAAGTCTACCATCGAACAACAATAAGTCTACCATCAAACAGAGAATACGTCTACCATCATACGAAAATAAGTGTAACATCGAACAGAAAATAAGTCTACCATCAAAGGAAAATAAGTCTACCATCAAACAGAAAATAAGTCTACCGTCAAACAAATATAAGTCTACCACCGAACAACAATAAGTATACCGTCAAACAAATATAAGTCTACCATCGAAGGCAAATAAGTCTACCATCAAAGAGAAAATAAGTCTACCATCGAACATCTATAAGTCTACTATCAAACAGAAATAAGTCTACCATCGAACAACAATAAGTCTACCATCAAACAGAGAATACGTCTACCATCATACGAAAATAAGTCTAACATAGAACAGAAAATAAGTCTACCATCAAAGGAAAATAAGTCTACCATCAAACAGAAAATAAGTCTACCGTCAAACAAATATAAGTCTACCATCGAAGGCAAATAAGTCTACCATCAAAGAGAAAATAAGTCTACCATCAAACAGAAATAAGTCTACCATCGCACACAAAAATATGTCTAACATCGAACAGAAAATAAGTCTACCATCAAAGGAAAATAAGTCTACCATCGAAGAGCTAAAAAGTCTACCATCGAAGGCAAATAAGTCTACCATCAAACAGAAAATAAGTCTACCATCAAACAGAAATAAGTCTACCATCGAACAACAATAAGTCTAACATCGAACAACAATAAGTCTACCGTCAAACAAATATAAGTCTACCATCGAAGGCAAATAAGTCTACCATCAAAGAGAAAATAAGTCTACCATCGAACAACTATAAGTCTACCATCAAACAGAAATAAGTCTACCATCGAACAACAATAAGTCTACCATCAAACAGAGAATACGTCTACCATCATACGAAAATAAGTCTACCATCGAACAGAAAATAAGTCTACCATCAAAGGAAAATAAGTCTACCGTCAAAGAGAAAATAAGTCTACCGTCAAACAGAAATAAGTCTACCATCAAACAGAAATAAGTCTACCATCGAACAACAATAAGTATACCATCGAACAACAATAAGTCTACCGTCAAACAAATATAAGTCTACCATCGAAGGCAAATAAGTCTACCATCAAAGAGAAAATAAGTCTACCATCGAACAACTATAAGTCTACCATCAAACAGAAATAAGTCTACCATAGAACAACAATAAGTCTACCATCAAACAGAGAATACGTCTACCATCATACGAAAATAAGTCTACCATCGAACATAAAATAAGTCTACCATCAAAGGAAAATAAGTCTACCGTCAAAGAGAAAATAAGTCTACCGTCAAACAGAAATAAGTCTACCATCACACACAAAATAAGTCTACCATCAAAGAGAAAATAAGTCTACCATCAAACAGAAATAAGTCTACCATCAACAACAATAAGTCTACCATCGAACAACAATAAGTCTACCGTCAAACAAATATAAATCTACCATCGAAGGCAAATAAGTCTACCATCAAAGAGAAAATAAGTCTACCATCAAAGGAAAATAAGTCTACCATCAAAGAGCTAAAAAGTCTACCATCGAAGGCAAATAAGTCTACCATCAAACATAGATAAGTCTACCATCACACACAAAATAAGTCTAACATCGAACAGAAAATAAGTCTAACATCGAACAGAAAATAAGTCTACCATCAAAGGAAAATAAGTCTACCATCGAAGAGCTAAAAATTCTACCATCGAAGGCAAATAAGTCTACCATCAAAGAGAAAATAAGTCTACCATCAAACAAAAATAAGTCTACCATTACACACAAAATAAGTCTAACATCGAACAGAAAATAAGTCTACCATCAAAGGAAAATAAGTCTACCATCGAACAAATATAAGTCTACCATCGAAGGCAAATAAGTCTACCATCGAACAAATATAAGTCTACCATCAAAGGATAATAAGTCTACCATCAAACAGAAAATACGTCTAACATCAAACAGAAGATGGTCTGATTGAAGGTTTACCATACCATCAAATGAAATTAAGTCTGAAAATGTTGTCAATACGTTTTCGCTACAGAAGTCTACCAAACTTTCGAAGGACCACTAAATCTACTCCAATGGTGATACTAAACATGGTCCTTCGAAAGTATGCAAAATATCCAATAAGTGTACTACCAAATGAAAATAAATCTACCACTGCATACACAAAAGTCTATGACTACATACACAAAAGTCTACCATGACGTTAAATCCGACTATCCTGAATTTGTCTGTAACGGGACTTTGTCGTCTGGATTAGTGCGTGGGTTTGGGTCGGAGACCTGTATGGCCAGGTCAATAAATGGTGCCTCCTCCAGGATATCAGCCGCAAGTTTTAGACGAATAGCAGGCACAGTTGCATCGCAAATCCCATCCATTGTATGTCCTAGAGCTAGACACTCTAAGAATTTCACAGTGTAGACACCACAGTCGCCTGATTGGATGTTTTGGGGTACGTTTGATTTTTTCCTGTAGAATTGAAACGCAGCCTCACTCATCCCCTTCCTTTTTTCAGGTGGTGCAGCAGCTTTAAGCAACATAGGAATCATCTTCGTGTATGGTCTGCATGACTCGGCCACAACGTCGTCCTTGTAACCCGAGATGATGCTATCGTAACATTTGACATTCCTGTTAACTAAGTCTACCACAACACCCACCCAATGCACGTCGTTTATATTATGAGCTATGTACAATGTATCAACATCCGTTACCCATTTCTTGTGGGTTGGACAAAACGTGGGAGTTAGGCCATTGTACATGTTGAAATACCCCTCGCCGAATAAAAAGGTTTTCTCTTTACCTTTGCAGTTCCATTTGTACTCATGACACCAAAGATTCCCAAATATCGGATCCAGAAAGGCTATCCTTTCACTGGTAAAAGGGGTAGGACGTTGCATAGCCCTTTTTCGCAACATGTCCATTGCAGCCTCCATTTGCTGCAAAATAATTTAACCAAAAGTAAATAAACCTGGCACAAAAATTATAGATAAGTCTACCATCAAACAAAAATAAGTCTACCATCGAACAACAATAAGTCTACAATCAAACAGAAAATAAGTCTACCATCAAAGGAAAATAAGTCTACCATCAAAGGAAAATAAGTCTACCATCAAACGAAAATAAGTCTACTATCAAACGAAAAAAAGTCTACTATCAAACGAAAAAAAGTCTACTATCAAACGAAAATAAGTCTACCATCAAACGAAAAGAAGTCTACCATCAAATGAAAATAAATATACAATCAAAATTAAGGCAATAATAGATTTATTTACCTCACTATTTAGCCATCCATATCGAGTGTGTGGCCACATTTCTTTAGCTGTCATAATTCCCAAATACAACTCCACTAGTGGCAGAGTGTTTTCTAATGGGTTGTCTCTGACATAGAACCATATGTCAAATGGTTAGAAGGATGAAATTTTTGGTGCATTGAATAAGACGTCTATTAAAATGATTATTAAAAGGACAAATGACTTACAAATCTTGATTCACGTACTCGATCAACTTTTCCTCCCTATGCTGGTCCACCGGCTCAAAAGGATTTTAGACAGCGGAAGAAGGAACTGTACGAGCCATGATTCGTACGGTCCCGGAGTGTCCTATAAATGGGGACTTCTGAGACGGAGCAAGATTTTTATTGCGAGCTACGGGGGGAACCTCCAAATCATCTTTGTCTGACAACTTTGTAAGAGCATCGAAAGCAATGGTCAGTGCATCATTGACCTGCTTCGCCTTTATATCATCAGCATCATCAGATGATGTTGTTGAGTACGCGTAATGCATCATTTTGCGCCGACTAGGAGGTGTAAGAAAATCAGAATCAGATCTTTCCTTCTCTTTCCCAGCATCAACAATAGCATCTTTTGTCTACAAGTTAAGGATTGAGTCAAATAAGTCCCAATTAGTCTACCACTAAGTACAAATAAGTCTACCATCAAACAAAAATAAGTCTACCATGAAACAGAAAATAAGTCTACCACTAAGTACAAATAAGTCTACCGTCAAATAAAAATAAGTCTACCGTCAAACAAAAATAAGTCTACCATATACGTACCAGATCGTGGATTTCGACACAGTCACATCCTGTCTTCCTTTTAACCGGTGTAGATTCCGTCTCCTTCTCTTTAAACGTTAATCTTTTACTCTACAGCTCCAAACAATGTATAAGGAATGAGTCAAATGGAAGTAAGAAAATTTGTTGAAAATCAAACTACAAAGGAGAATTACTTCCCACCTTCAAACCAAAAAAAGTCTACCATCAAACGGAAATAAGTCTACCATCAAAGGAAAATAAGTCTACCATCAAACAGAAAATAAGTCTACCATCAAACGAGAATAACTCTACCATCAAACAAAAATAAGTCTACCATCAAAGGAAAATAAGTCTACCAGCAAACGAAAATAAGTCTACCATCAAACACAAAATAAGTCTACCAACAAACACAAAATAAGTCTACCAACAAACACAAAATAAGTCTACCAACAAACAGAAAATAAGTCTACCATCAAACACAAAATCAGTCTACCATCAAACGAAAATAAGTCTACCATCAAACACAAAATAAGTCTACCATCAAACACAAAATAAGTCTACCATCAAACACAAAATAAATCATCTATATACGTACCAGATCGTGGATTTCGACACACTCAGCTCCTTTACTCCTTTTATCCGCTGTAGATTCCGTCTCCTTCTCTTTAAGAGTTATTCTTTTTCTCTACAGCTCCGAACAATTATAAGTAATGAATCGAATGGAAGTAAGAAAATTTGTTGAAAATCAAACTACAATGGAGAATAACTTCTCACCTTCTTTTTAGCTTCAACCTTCTCCAAGGCTGTTAAAGGTTTGCTTTTCTGTTTGCTTTTCTGCACAGGTGCCACAGATTTTCTTTTCCCTTTCCGCTGGTCAGTTCGTGTAGCCTTTTCATCCGGCTTTCTAACTACACGGCTAACTGCCAAATTTGTTTTTGTTGTTGGTTGTTGTTCCATCCAAGACTGTTAAGAAAAGAATTTGGAAAAATGTTCAAACATCTCTATAAGTTCATATAAGTCTACCATAACACACAAATAAATCTACCACGCCTTAACATAGAAGTTCAGGAAAACATGTAAATAAGTCTAAAACATGGTTCCCATATATCTACCATCGGCTTAGAAAATACTCTTACGTACCAGATCATCGTCCTCTACAAATGCATCTCCGCCATCTCCCGTGTATGACTGTTCATCTACCCCAGTCAAGACATTCCCTTTTCCCTCCAGAGCTGTAAGCCTAGTATCAAAGTTGATAATTGTGCTCGCCATTCCCTGAAGGAGCTTAAGCACTTCAGCAATATCTCCACCTTCGGTCTCCTTCTTTTTCTTTAGTTTTGGAATGTTTTTTATTTGGATAGCCAAATCGCATTCCTCTTCCCTATCCTCTTCAGATCGCATCTTCCTCTTCCCATGCTTCACCTTCTCCTTCTCCTTCTTTTTCTCTTTCTTTTCAGCTGGAGAGTCATCCTCATCCTCACTTTCTTCAACAACAACCTTAGCCTTCATCTTCTTGCTCTTCTTTATGTTCTTTTTCTTTTCAACAGGAGAGTCATCCTCATCCTCATCATCATCCTCACTTTCCTCAACCACCTTAGCCTTGTTCTTCTTTTTCTTAGAACCCGGAGAGTCAGCTTTAGTCTTACTCTTCTTTTTCTTAGAAACCGGAGCATCTAACTCCCAAAAATCTTCATCCATGCATCCACCAAGAATGTCGCGGATCATGTTATTAAGTTTGAAATCTTCTGCATCAATCCATGTAGGGTAAATGAATTCGAGAGGCTTAACCACTAACTGTCTGATACGAACCTATAAAGAACATTATTGCAAAAACAAAGAAAGAGATTATTAATAAAAGTCTACCATCAAAGAACTAAAAAGTCTACCAGCAAATGAAAATAAGTCTACCATCAAAGGAAAATAAGTCTACCATCAAACAGACAAATAAGTCTACCATCAAAGTGCTAAAAAGTCTACCATCAAAGAGCTAAAAAGTCTACCATCAAAGACCTAAAAAGTCTACCATCAAAGAGCTAATAAGTCTACCATCAAACAAAAATAAGTCTACCATCAAATGAAAATAACTCTACCATCAAACAGACAGTAAGTCTACCATCAAACAAAAATAAGTCTACCATCAAACTGAAATTACCTTGTTGTTGTTGGAGGATTTCTTATCCTCCTCCATCACCTGTTCCAGGTTGTACCTTCCTCGGCTTCCACCCCAACGTAGCATAGGAACACCTCCTTCTCTTCTCCTCCCAAATCTTTCCCCTAAAATGGGATCTGCCTCGTAAATCCAAACAAGCAACGCATGAACACACCCATGGAGTGTGATCTTTTTCATGTCCGTCACTTGCATGGACGAAATCAGAGATTCAAAGGACACTCGTCCCCATGGATACCTTTCGAAAGCCTCGGGATCCATCACCTTTTTTGCAGCTTTCAAAGGGATTCTACTATCACGAGCGTAACCATACACTCCAACATGCAAAATAAACAACAGAGCTATCATTCTCTTCTTCTCCTCACTCCACGTCCTGGTTTTTTCAAACAGGACCAACAACTCAGACCACTTTGGTCCCTCCCCAACTGGGACACCAATTTCTTCCCAAAACTGTGTGTGGTCAATGTCCCAACCATCATTTGCATCAGCCTCACCACAGTTCATCTGGGTTACCTCTTCAAACTCATTCAACGAAAATCTAACTGGCCGACCACCAAACAAGGACCACATCTCATAGAACCTTGCAGTTTTCAATTGGTTTGAGAGGAAATGAGTCACCGTCGCACCTGAGAAATAGAATTTCCGTGCAGCAAGCTTCAGAATTATTCCAACTGAGGAATTATTCATTATATCATTGTACACGTCTTCACCAACCGCTTCCCCCATTTTCTCAAAGTCGTGCAACATGCAATTGTGATGCATGCTTCTTTGCCCCGATGGTGACAATCCAGCCGGAAACCTTCTCGATGGATATATCTTTCGCACAATCGAGGAAGTCATATCTGCACAAATCAGTAATTATAAGTCTCCATCACAACAAAATAAATCTACCATCAAATGAAAAGTAAAATAATTCTTCAACATAAAATAAATCTACCATTACATATAATAAATCTACCATGTCATAAAATAAGTCTACCATCAAACGAAAATAAGTCTACCATCAAACAAAAATAAGTCTACCATCAAATGAAAATAAGTCTACCATCAAACAGAAAATAAATCTACCATCAAACGAAAATTAAGTCTACCATCAAACAGAAAATAAGTCTACCATCAAACAAACATAAGTCTACCATCAAATGAAAATAAGTCTACCATCAAACAGAAAATAAGTCTACCATTAAACAAAAAATAAGTCCCATTAAACAAAAAATAAGTCTACCATCACATAAAATATAAGTCTACCATCACATAAAATAAATCTACCGCTACTTAAAATAAATCTACCACCACAGAGATTAACAAATCTACGATACCAATCTTTTCTCTTACTTTATCTGCAAATATCGACGCCGGAATCTGGGTTTTCACAACCGAAACTGAAATAAATATACAGATTTCAGATTAGGGGTTTCGTCATTCATACAAGACTTCCACAAACCAAACCAAAAACGGTTAGAATAAACTGAATACCTCTTTTCAATGTACGAAATCGATAACCCACCGCTTGACGGAACTTTGCTTCGCCGGAATTTCGAAAACCTAAAACCGACGGACGCAAAATTTACTTCAAATTCCGTAAAAACTCCTTACCGAATACTCGTCATGGATAGAGAAGGCAAAAACTCATTAAAGAAATCGAAACTTACCGTCAAATCAACGTCGCTTGAACAATCGTCAAAATGGCCGGTTACGCAGAAGGTGAAGAAGAAGAACGTTTTTTGCGTTTACGTTTTTTTTTTCCTCTTTTTTTATATGTTCAGTTTTTTTTTTTAGTGGCAAAACCGTTAATAAACATATAAAGGTCTTTGTAACTTTTTTTAGAAAAAAAATTAGAGCTCAAACATATAAAGGTCTTTTGAGTAAACCATATATCTAAGAAGGTCTTTTGAGTAATTATCTCTAAAAATAAATAAAAGTTAAGTAAAACCAAATAAAATGAGGAAAAGGAGAAGGAACAAAAGAAAAAAAAAATGTGGAGGATGATGAGACTCGTAGTTGCAATTCCTACCAAATACAAGAAATCTTTACTGCGTTTTCCTTGTCCTCTTCTTAATTTTTTATTACATTATTATTTGTACTGCCAAATAGTTTTATATATAAAGATTCTAGTTGAAAACCCTTTAACAAAAAAAAAAAATATTCACGTCAAAAAAAATATACATATATACAATGTCAAATGCTGCAAAATATATTTTCTTGTTTCAGTTAGATATTTTATCTTGTTTTATCATTCAGTGATTAGTTTCACACATTGAAAACTAGCTAATCGAAAACCACTAAAGGTAGCTAAAAAACATCCATTTTCTTTGAATCATAAAATATATTTTTACTGAAATTTATAATAAAGAGTACGACATAATTAAACACTTGAACATTCATAAAACATATAAAAACTCAAATTATAATTTTTTGTTCGATTAAGTTAAAAAGACATCTAACAAACAAATTATCATCTTTTTATTCTTGATTTTGGTTTTTACGAGTTAATGTCGTCATTTGAATTTTTTTTATTCATTCGGTTTTATTTATGCAATGTTCTTTAACTTAAAGAAGTATGCTTTAAACTCGACATATATACAAGAGACCAAATAAATATTGTTTCACAAATAATTTATTAGAATTATTTATCTTCTCTATATTAATTTTCTTATTTTAGTTATAAAAGTATACATAAAAGATCAAATATCGCAAAATCGCTGTAATTTCTTAAATATTTAGATACATATAGTTAGTTCCAAAAACTAAATTCGATATTAAACCTGTCGGAATTTTTTTGAAGTGTAGATAAACCCCAATTTACTTGAAATTAAAATATATATGATTTAATTTTGAATCAAATACTCTAAACCATACTCTATCGTCTATATCTATACTTTTAATTTAAAACATATTTTTATGAACCATAAAAACTACAAAACCAAAACAAAAAGAAATTTGTATAGAACACTATTTACAAGTTTTACTAATATATTATAAGTTTCTAGTTTATTTGATTTTTTAAAATTATTTAATCCGCGTAGAACGCGGAGAGTTATCTAGTTTTTTAGTAATTAAGTGACTAACTATATTAAACTACCTCGTAGGATATGGATTGTGTAATTTACATAGTGGCTTAAAATACTTTTAATACCGATATATACTTAATCCAATAGAGTAAACCTAAACCCTAAATCATAAACCCAACCCAAAATAGTAAATCATAAACCTTAAACCAACATATTAAGCCCTAAACCCTAAATCCTAAACTCAAAATACTAAATTGTGTTTAGGGATTAGGATTTGGGTTTAGAGTTTAAGATTTAAGGTTTAGGGTTTAATATTTGTGGTTTAGGGTTTAGTATTTGGGATTTTGGGTTTCATATTTGGATTATATGATTTAATATTTGCGATTTAGGATTTAGGGTTTAGTATTTGGAATTTAGGGTTTAGTATTTGGGGTTTAGGGTTTAGTAAAGTGAAAAACTATGAATAAACGAATATGGGAAGTAGATTGTGGGAGTTCCGGATTAGGATGTGATTTTTTTTTTGATAAACCGTGGGAGTTCCGGATTTTTTATTTATAATTTCCTCAGTGTCTATAGGACCGAGATCAGCCGTTAATAATACCACATTTAAGATGTAAATCATCCCTTGCAATTGGTGTTGAACTTGTGATTTTCAGTACTCTTTTTCAAGTCTCAAGATCATTAGCCATGTTCATTTCAGGAAATGAAACGCGACATCGCGAGAAAGGGACGGGAACGGGTTATTTGGGAAACGGAAACACTACCCAAACTATTTCCAACATAAAACGGGAAGAAAAGTTAGGGTAATGAGAAGAGTTCGGGAAATTCCTTTAGTTAAATCCTCTTCTCCAACTTCCAATAAATTGAGAATTTTAGGAAAAATTTAGAATTTTTTTTAAAAAGTCAGAAAATTTATGGGATAATCGAAAATTTTAGGGAGCATTCGAAACATTTAAGAAAAATAATAAAGGATAATACGGGTACCCTATTTGATACATTTTCCCTTCATATACCCTTCCCTTATCTATTTGAATAAAATAACCAACCCAAACGGATAATTATTTAAACGGAAAGGGACAGGAAATTTGAGATGGGTACGAATCAGGATATATATATTTTCAAAATGGAAAGAGGTAAAAATCACTAGAACATCAACCACCTAGTATTAGGATGTGATATTGGAGACGAGAAGAACCATTTACTTCCGATGTACAATTGGTAATAAATAACTAAAAAAAATACAGATTGCATAAATTATATTTAGAAAATTTGGCTAAACTTTGTGTTGAAAATATTATTTTCTTTTCGTACTCAATCAAATTAAAATATATTTTTATTTTACATGCTTTAACAAAAACAGAAAAAAACTTAAATTTACATATTCTCTAAAAAAAGAGAATATAGTAATATATTTTACTATATTTAAAGAAAAACTAAAAGGACATACAAACGGCAAGATACAGGCATTTATACAGTGGTCATACGCAAAACACATTATCTTGTATTGTTGATGAAAAAATATTTTAATTGCATATGCAAATCCCAGCGTTGACATTTGGAGAAAAAACAAAATCGGTGACCAACAAGGTAACAAATACCCATTTGCATGCCACATCAAAATAAAATAATTTAATTTGAGACAAAATAACAATAATAAAGTTAGTATATCTGCCCTTATAGAGAAAATTTCAAATGCTAATAAATCATAATTAATAATAATAAAAAGTAGGTAATAAATTTCCCTCCGATAAACATCCCTTGAAAAGTTGAAAAATCTCTGTATCTTCGCGCAACGATGACGGACGTTGAAGAGACGAAGAAGATGAATTTACAGACAAGCTACTTCGACGTTGTCGGAATCTGCTGTTCTTCGGAGGTTTCTATTGTCGGAGACGTTCTCCGTCCACTTAACGGCGTCAACGATTTCTCCGTCATCGTCCCTTCTAGAACCGTCATCGTTGTCCACGACAACCTCTTGATTTCTCCTCTTCAAATCGGTAAATCAAACAAAACCCTAAATGAATAAAGTTTGGATTTTTAGATTCAAATTAAACCATTTTTGTTGTGTGGATCATAGAATCTTAATGGGTTTCTTAAAAATTGGAACTTTTCGATTTCTTAATAGCGAAGGCTTTGAATCAAGCAAGATTAGAGGCAAGTGTGAGACCATACGGAGAAACAAGCTTGAAGAGTCAATGGCCAAGTCCTTTTGCTTTGGTTTCTGGTGTATTTCTTGCTTTGTCTTTCCTCAAATACTTGTATAGTCTGTTTGAGTTTCTGGCTATTGTTGCTGTGGTGGCTGGAGTTTTCCCTATACTTGCTAAAGCTGTTGCTTCAATCACGAGGTTTAGGCTTGACATCAACGCTCTTACTCTAATTGCTGGTAAAAAAAATCAATCTTTTAAGCTTTTGTTTGATGATGGAATGATCTCAAGAATGCATCTAATTTGGTTTGATTTGTGTTTTTTACAGTGATTGCAACGGTGTGTATGCAGGATTATACAGAATCTGCTACTATTGTGTTTCTATTCTCAGTTGCAGATTGGTTAGAGACAAGTGCTGCTCACAAGGTTAGTTTGTCTACAGTTTCTGAAGTAAACATTTTTCTGAAGTAACAACGGTTTATAGGCAAGCACGGTGATGTCATCGCTGATGAGCTTAGCGCCGCGAAAGGCAGTGATAGCGGAAACTGGGCTAGAAGTTGATGTAGATGAGGTCGGGATAAACACAGTTGTTTCGGTTAAAGCTGGAGAGAGTATACCAATCGATGGAGTTGTGGTGGATGGAAGCTGTGATGTGGATGAGAAAACATTGACAGGAGAGTCATTTCCTGTTTCCAAACAAAGAGACTCAAATGTTTTGGCTGCAACCATAAATCTTAATGGTATCAACAAAAAATTCTTAGCTTGGTCTTCTTCATATGAGCCTAAATTTTCAGCTCATTGCCACAATTTTTGTATCTTAAGGTTATATAAAGGTGAAAACTACAGCTCTAGCTCGAGATTGCGTGGTTGCGAAAATGACTAAGCTCGTAGAAGAAGCGCAGAAAAGCCAAACCAAAACTCAAAGGTTTATAGACAAATGTTCTCGCTACTACACTCCAGGTCAGAAACCATATACAATCTGACGTGATTAGGAGAGGAGAAAGAAATCTGATAACTTTTTTGCTTGTTGTTTGTTCAGCTGTTGTCGTGTTAGCGGCATGTTTTGCTGTCATCCCGGTTTTGTTAAAGGTTCACAACCTCAGCCATTGGTTTCACTTAGCACTAGTTGTGTTAGTAAGCGGTTGTCCATGTGGTCTTATCCTATCCACACCTGTTGCTACCTTTTGTGCTCTCACTAAAGCAGCTACGTCGGGGTTTTTGATCAAAACCGGTGATTGTCTAGAAACCCTGGCAAAGATCAAGATTGCTGCTTTTGACAAAACAGGAACTATTACAAAGGCTGAGTTCATGGTCTCTGA
This sequence comes from Arabis alpina, assembly GCA_900128785.1. Classification (NCBI taxonomy): domain Eukaryota; kingdom Viridiplantae; phylum Streptophyta; class Magnoliopsida; order Brassicales; family Brassicaceae; genus Arabis; species Arabis alpina. The sequence goes on from LT669794.1 coordinate 13,631,362, forward strand.
TTTTAAGTCTCTTTCTCACAATATCAGTCTACACAATTTGCTTTACTGGTAAGTATGTATGTAGTTTTCTCAGTGGAATTAATCTTGTTTTGACGTATGTGATGAAATGGATTCTTACAGACTTTTGAGATGTTCTCATAGGGTCTCGAGCATCGAGAGCATGTCAAGCCATCCGATGGCAGCAGCGCTTATTGACTATGCGAGATCAAGCTCTGTTGAGCCGAAGTCTGATATGGTTGAAAACTTTCAGAACTTTCCAGGAGAAGGAGTTTATGGGAGAATAGACGGTCAAGATATCTACATTGGAAACAAGAGAATAGCTCGAAGAGCTGGATGCTTAACAGGTCTCAGAGCTTTGCAATTGAAGTTACATTTGTTTGTTTATCTGTCTCGTGTCTTGTTTTGTGCTTCATCTATCTAACCTTTGCAAGATCTCTTCTCTGTGTATGCTACATAAAGTTCCGGATATTGAAGCTAACATGAAGCGGGGTAAGACCATTGGTTACATATACATTGGAGAAGAACTGACCGGAAGTTTCAGCCTTTTGGATGGTTGTCGATATGGAGTTGTTCAAGCTCTCAAGGAGCTCAAGTCCTTAGGCATTCAAACTGCAATGCTCACTGGAGATAACCGAGACGCAGCCATGTTTACTCAAGAACAGGTGAGGCAGAGTCATTCTCCTATCATTCCGTTGTTTAGTTTTTTCGAGCCATGGAAATCAAAAACGTTATAACTTTCACAGCTAGGGAATGCTTTGGATATTGTTCACACTGAACTTCTTCCACAAGACAAAGCAACAATCATCGATGAGTTCAAGAGTCAAGGGCCTACAATGATGGTAGGAGACGGGCTTAACGATGCACCGGCCTTAGCTAAAGCAGACATTGGCATTTCAATGGGGATCTCAGGGTCAGCACTTGCAACAGAGACAGGAGACATCATTCTTATGTCAAACGACATAAGGAAGATCCCGAAAGGGATGAGACTAGCGAGGAGAAGTCATAGGAAAGTGATTGAGAACGTGGTTTTGTCAGTGAGCATAAAAGGAGCAATCATGGTGCTTGGTTTTGCAGGTTACCCTCTGGTTTGGGCAGCTGTTCTTGCAGATGCAGGAACATGTTTGCTTGTGATACTCAATAGTATGATGCTTCTACGCGACGAGCATGAAGCCCCATCTACCTGTTACCGTGCTTCTCCTTCTTCTCCTTCTTTGCCGGTGAAACTTGAAGAGGGCGAAGAAGAGGATCTAGAAGTGGGATTGTTGCAGAAGAGTGAGGAGACAAGTAAAAAAAGTTGTTGCTCTGGCTGTTGTAGTGGCCCTAAGGATAATCAACAAAAGTCAAAACCTTCTTCTGATTTAGAAGGTTCTTTGTAGTCGAACCGGAGGTAACCGGTCTCATAATCCTCGTCTTATTGGCCAATCAGTCTATAGGTTCGAGTTATTTCGAGGTGAATTGTAGAAAAAGCAAAAGGAAAATGTATATGTCAATATAATTCAAATTATTTTGCAACTAAATATGTTTCTCAAACCATATTACCCAATACATGCCCAAGAACATGTGAGAGTAATGGAGATGTATGCTCTTAACTTTATGCATTCGCATAATTAATAATTCCAAGAATTCAGTGATGATAACTTGAAAGAGCTAGTGAATATGAAACATAGAGAGCAAGCTAAACCATCCAATGGCAACAACAATTGGTTAGAGTTTTCAGTCTTTGATACGTTTCTGGAAGAACCGAAGTCTCTCGACAATGAGATGGTTATTCTTCATATGTTAAAAATCGATAAAAGTGAAAACTCTTGAATGGTATGTTTCTTCTTCAAATTTTGTAGAGAGGTAGAATTCAAATGCAATTAAATGGCTTAAAATTTCTCCTAATTGATAGAAATTTGATACGATTAAGTAGGCATGACCACGGTTACAGTTATTGCGGTTATAGTTATTTAACCACCGGTTACGGTTACAAATTTTTATAACCTTAACCTTAACCTTAACCATTTGATATACGGTTAAAACGGTTACGGTTAAATACGGTTACGGTTACGGTTATATACGGTTATAAGTATTTGATAATTAGATTACGGTTAATAATACGGTTATAATTATGTTTCTCATAACCGAATAAAAAAATAAGTGAAATTTTTAAAAAATGTTGTTTAACTTCGTTTATATATTGAAAATTGGATGGTATTGAAATCAAACATACTATGTTTGATTCTTTGAAGATGAAATTATAAAAAACCTATAGCTAATAAATGATCTTATAATTTTTTTATACAACCGATGAAAAAATTTAAAACATTTTTGACTTCACTTGTATTAGTTTTTTGAAATATATTTGAACTTAGAACTTCAAATTTTTGTTTGCCTCCAAATATTTTGATTGCCGTAACAATTTAGCATATATTTATAATTAGGCAACGGTTATTTTAATTTTAAAATCTTGAATTTAACTAAAAACTTAGCATTAGTTTACTACTTTTCTCTTAAAATTAGTTAGACTCCATGATAATAGGCATGCTATCCATCCACTTTGACTTGGTTTGCATCCACATTCCACGATCTTATTATTTTCTTTTACTTCTTTTAATCATTTTATTTATATTAGAAATTTATTATGCTTTAATATTACCTATTTTTGTTGTAAAATGATCAATTATATAATTATATTTAACACATTCCTTTTTAAATTTTAGTAAATATTTTTTCGAATATTTTATGATTGGACTCGTAAGTTTAGTTTTAATTTTAAAACGGTTACGGTTAAAATTTTACGGTTGAAACGTACGGTTAACCGATAGTTTTATATGGTTACGGTTAATTAACGGTTACGGTTAACACATTTTTTTAACCATAACTAATATGCCTTTACGGTTACGGTTATGGTTTTTTAACCATTTTTATACGGTTACGGTTTGGTTACGGTTTAAAAGGTACGGTTACGGTCCGAAATACGGTTACGGTTTGATTTTGGTCATGCCTACGATTAAGTATCCTAAACCTTTGTAAACAGAAAATCAATGAAAGATAATACCCTTTATTTTCCAAAGATCAAAGATACAAAAGCTCAAAGAGAACATTCATGGAGTTCTCTCTCCCCTAACAACTTTGACCAAAAACATTTGATAACGTTTACTAAAGATAGAGAAGAATCTATATAGCCGTTGTTGTAACTAAGATCGAATCGAGTATGTATTTGAAGGGAAGGTCGAATTATCTCGTTTATATAATGAAAGCGGATTACAAAAGAGGGTTCGAGTCGAACAAAATTACAAAGAGGATCGAACCGAAATCGAATGATCTCAGGTCGAGCTCGAGTTAAGCATAATATAATTAAATTAATTAGCTAGTATGTAAACTTTTTGCCCAATGGTCCAAGATACTCTTCTAATGACTTTTGGTCTCCTTTTATAGTGTTCCAAAATAAAAGTTTTGGAAACTAATCATGGTCACTTCTTAACCATACTTTCCCTCCTTTTTGGGTCTTGTTTGGGTTTTTTCTTCTTAGGCCTTAGCTCTTTTCAGAATATTTGGGCCTGACCAAATATAAATCCAACAGTAAGCCTCCCCAAATCGGCGAAGTAGATTGAATCGAATTCGTCGTCGCTTCTTCAGCTCGAGTCGAACACAAGAGTCACACTTGGGAGCTTAGGCCTGAGGTCGGTCGGTGTCGATCGCGGGTTGAGATCGAGTTGGAGGATAGGTACGAATCGTTCATGGAAGGTCGGGATCGAGTTGAAGATTTGGTCTTAACGGCAAAACGCGAGCTGAGTCGGAGTGTTGTACCTATTGCGCTTCGCTTAATGGGCTCAATCCTTCTAGGCTTGAGGCCTCAAGGCTTGGGCTTTTGGATGGGCTTTGGGCTGATTTGGCAGCCCGCAGTTTCTGATTGGTGGAGAAGGGAGGTGCGAGGGTGTCGGTTTATCTCCCGATCCTGGCCTATATAAGTCGGTGTCTCCTCTTTCTTTCCAGCACTTCTGCTTCTCGAAACTCATCAGAAAGAAAAAGGTATTTTCTTTCAACATTTCTCGAATTTATTTTTGATTTTGTTCGTACTCGATCTGCGTCCCCTCCAGTTCGTTCTCGTCAGAATCTTCAGTATGTCTTCCGAATCAAGCGTCTCTGGTCCCCACCTGCACAGGAAACGGGTTCGCGGTGACCCCTCTGTTACTCTCGCATTTGCGTCGAACACGTTGTTCGGCCCGAATATTCCGACAGCGATCCCAGTCGTGAGATCTTCAGGCAGCCATTCCTCTGATGCCTCCACTCCGGATGTAACGCCCCCGTTCATTATCTAAACCGGAGCGCCACTGATGAACGCTCGGGCATCCGTTCAGAGGTTCCCGGAACACATCCAAAATCCCTAGACTAGACTCCCAAGTGTTCACCCCCGTCGGATACACCTCAAGGCTTGCCAACCCGAGACATACCCGATGGTTTGTTCGTCCGGACAAGGACTAATATCTTATGAAACCCGAGATATTTTAAAAACTTACCTTTATATATCTTTTACATAAGATTTCCAACGGTTTACAAAGTATAAACGTTACGAGTCTAATACTCCAAAATGATCATGTACATAATAAATACTAATCATTTACTAAAAGGAGAAACAATCTACCACTGATTATCCTAACGTTCCTTCGTGTGCTCCCCAAAGGTCTACCCGCTAAAGGTTACCTGCAAAACAAGTTGAGTCGTGAGCACTAATTGCTCAGTGAGTCTAGGGTTTCCCTAAACAATTTCATTTCCCATCCAAACCCAAAATAAAAATCAACACACAAGCAAGCAAAACAATCAACGATCGGTTATTAACGTTTTAATTCATAAGGCCTACGTGTAGACTATTCCCATCACATGTAACCAAAGGCATCCCTTGGTCCATAACCACAAAGGCTAAAGACCTAGAATCCTTAATCATTCCTGTGGCCTTAAACATAAGGAAACCACATCTGGAATATGCATCGTCATGCATGACACGGCCCAAGGCTACAATCCCGTCTCTCCGTGTCCTCGTGTACTTAACCGAAATCTTTATCGGTCAAAACACGGCCAAAGGGAATATCTCACCACGTTCAATAGTTTTTATAAGTTTTACTAACACTTCGGTTAAGAGTAAACTTATACGATTCATACCTAGCATTCATTAAGTATTTTCTTCACTTAGGAAAATACTTAACAACGCACTATTCATACTTAGCATTCATTAAGTATTTTATTCACTTAGGAAAATACTTAACAACGCAACATGAACCTCAATCAAATAATATTCAACAATACTTAGCAAAATTCTAGATTTCGTGCTTGAACCTCTACGATTATAAATTCAAATGATCAAGCAAGCAAACACGAAACTCACTCAATTGTTTGCAGTAAAACAACAAACATAACCAAAGAACTCACCGATTACTTGGTGAAAGTATGCGATTCGATTCACTCAATGAATCCTACTCTCGGATGCCTTACGATCAAACTGATGATCTTTCGGAGTGATAATCTGTTCCATTAGATCACACGAACATTACTAAGGCAACACTTAGAGTTTTCTTAAGGAACTTATGGAAATTATTCGGACATTACCTAGATCGGAACAGAATGGTTTCAAGGGTCTTCGGTGATTGTCTGGAATCAAACCGAAACTGATCCTACGAGTTTGAGATTGATCCGGCCATCGGATCAAGAAACTAAGGTCAGATTCAAGATCAACACGAAAAATCAAGTCGAACAAGACAAGATTTGGATCAAGAAACTTACCCTAAGTTTTTCCCGAAATTGCTCTAAAACGGTTCGCGGTGGCTAAATATTTAGGACTGATCGGACAGAGTATCGCTTGGATAAACTGAACTGATTAAGGTGATCGGACAAGATTTTGATTCGGACAAAGTATCCGCGGTGGTTTAGAAATGTTCGGACAAAGGTTCGCGGTGGTTAAAGATTACGGACTGATTTGTTCAGCATAAGGCTGCGAGTTTCTATGGATAAAACAAGGTCCAAGGCCTTGTTAATATAGGCTCGGCCAAGCTGGTGAAGCAGCTGGACACTAGGCGGAAACGGATCCACCGAGGAAACTTCCTGCCGCAACATGTGGCAATGGACAAGCTTGCAGCTGCTTGTCATTGCTTCGGCCAAGGGTTTAGTAGGCACCTCCTACTTGAGCCTGCTTCACCCGTGGGTTTTCTTGGTGAGTCACCAAGCACCCAGGCAGGCAGATTACTCACCAAGCACCCTAGCACACAGCTTAGTCACCGAGTAACCAAGCAAGTAGCTTAGTCATCGAGGTGCTTGGCTAGGTTTCGGCCAAAATCCAAGGGACTAATGAACTGATCCGTACCTTGCATCGAGTCTTTCCTCGAGTGCGGTTTACCCTTACGAGAGGGTCATTACACCGGAGGTAGAGCTCCCCCAATATCAACCGGAAGTCGATCCTTCTCGAGAGATCGAGCATCCTCAGGATGTCGATCCACCTCATCATCAGCCTGAGGTCGGCCGATCTCGAGACGTCGAGTCGTCTAATGACCATCCGGAGGGTAGCTCTTCCGAAGGGATCGAATCTGACCACAGCACTCCAGGTGGCGAAAAGGGGGATTAAGTCAATATCCGCTCCGCCGAGCCAAAATCCCCGGGCCCTGGCATCGGTCATGGAACTATCATGAGCGACTGTAATGACGTCAGGTCGACCATGACGACATCTCTCGTCGATGCGCTCACTCCCGCTGGTCGATGGAAGGGCATCATCGTCATTTATCCTAACGCCAATGCTCGACTTTGGACTCCTTCGGCGGGTTACATGTGCATTTACGAGTGTTTTATCAAGAACGGCGGTCTTGGCTTCTTGATCCCAAGGCTCCTGCTACAATACTACTATCGTCGTCAGTTATCTCGCAGTTGACCCACGGGTCGATTCGCAGTGTGATGGCGGTGGTTACTCTGGCGGCGGAGAGCGGAGGGGTAGAGACCCTCAACGAGTTCGAGGAGATCTCCTCGTTCAGTGTTATGAAGAAACAATGGGCGTTTTTACATCTCCTTGAGAAGAGGTTATCAACTCGTGTCGGCCATAGTAGTCAGGTCAGTCGATACAGGTGGTCGAGGTACTTTTTCGTGGAGGTTAGTCCGAGAACGATCGGAGGGTACAGTAAACAGCTTCGAGTCGGATGGACATTCGCCTTAGTAAAAACATAAAAACCTGATATTCCACTTCTGAACTGATTTTAATCTTTTATCCTTCGTGCAGTCGAACCGAAGAAACAGAGCACCCCAAAGAACTCGATCATCTCACTCTTGAAAAAGGATAAGTAGTACGTTTGACATTGGCCCGACTTCCTTTCTTGGCGAATCGAAAGGAGTTACCCTCGATTCTCCTCAGGTTAGCGGTTCGCTTTCGAATCTCTCTTTGCGGTTTGATTTAATATTTTCTTGACACTGTTGACTCGTTCCAGGTGATTTCTATCTTCCCCTAGAAGACGTAACTCCGGAACCAAGCCCGGCTTCAAAGTGAATAAAGGTTCTACTCGAGCGAATGAAAAGAAAAATCAATCCGAGTCTACCCAATTTCCGATGGCCATACTTAATTACTCCGTGGTTGACTCCAACGACGAGGTCGATGTGCCTGAGGTTACTCCGCCTGTGGAGAGAGAGGGACTTCGACTCAATAAAGCTCTGGTTGCTCCTATAAGGGCCATGGGATGATGGGTGGCCTGCTCGCTGATAGTCACCGAGCCGAGGCCGCTCGTTTAGCGAAGGAGAAGTAGAAGGAGGAGGAGAAGAAAAAGAAAAAGAAAGAGATCGAGAAGAAAAAGAGAGAAGAGGAGGAAAAAAAGATAGAAGAGAAAAGAAAGAAGAAAACTAGGTCGGCCCTGGAAGTCCTGGGGTCAGGAGGTCGACCTGAAAAGACGGTCCGTTCCAACATAGCCGGTCTTCCGGTCGACCTGGATCATATGTACTCGGGAGTTATTGTCCCTGCGGAGAATGCTGCGAGCTCGAGCTCATTTCCTAATGACTTCGTCTTCGAGTTTAAAGGGGAAGGGAACACATCTCTCAGGTTCCGCTCGCCTGCCTTCAGTTCGTCCGATGCGTGAGAGGCGGGGCTGACTACTTGTCCCCCCCTCGGGACGAGTCCTTCGCTAGCGATCCGGATGTGAAATTTACGGTGGAATCTATTTGCGTAAGTTTCCTACTCGACCTGATCTGATTTTGGTTTTATTGAGTTTTCTTCGAACTAACTTTCCTTCTTTTACAGATCCTCGCCGAGTATAACTTCCTTTCTGACGCTTGGTACGCCACCGATCAGAAGAACCAAAAGCTGAACATCCAAAATGGCGAACTTGTCGATAGGTCGAACCAGCTGCTCGAATCGAGAGATAGGGCCGAGAAGGAGCTCAAGAAGCTGCTTGAGCATTCCCAGGATATGAACTTTGACCTGGCGTCTGAGCAAGACACCTTGAATTTGAGGGTCGCAGATCTAACTTCGGCATCGGCCAAAGCTGAGGAGGACAAGAGAGTGGAAGTCTCTCGAGCTGAGAATCAGGTCGCTCAGCTGAGGAGTTCTTCCGAGGGTGCCGTCGCTCGAGCTGTGGAAGAGGCGAAGAAGAAGGCAAAGGGCAAGCTCAGGATCATCCTCGAGGTCATGGAGGCGAGGAGCAAAGCTCAAACGGAAGTCGACCGGCTTTCCTCTCCAGCGAGCCAGGTCTTTGGTGCATTGGGGAGGATAGAAAAAGACAAGGAACAAGGTGTCCCGATCGATGCAGAGAAGAAAAAGAGGCTCGAGGTTCGTCTTGCTGGGTATAACGCCGATGCTGCGCAGATTGTCCTCTCTTCCCTGCCTGAGGACTCTTCCGATGACGAGGAGAATGAAGAGGGTCGAGAGATTTCCCAAGACATATCCACCGCTGAGAGCTCTGACGACGACCTTGAGAAAACCGAGGTGGATGGTCGGATGACCGTAGCTAGGAAGACTCCGGCTCTCACTTGCGATGAGGTCGACCAGGCGAGGAACGATGTTGACGAGGACGAAGCATATGAGACTGAGCCTCAAGATGGTCAGACTGAGGTCGATCCTCTCGCTCCTGTCGAGCAAGTTGAAGACGCTAGAGTTGTTGACCAAACTGAGGTTGCCGAGCAAACCAAAGTCGATGCCTTTGATGCTTCCACCTGGGAACCGATTGCTCCTCTTTTCTTGTACCCTGAACCGAGTCTTTAAGACAAGGAGAAAGTCCCCTAGATTGCTTGTGATCTGATAGGGTTGATAAGTCCTATATTTTACCTATAATACTACGGTTTTCTATACATATTTAGTGCATTTATGCATGGTTATACACCTTTAGAGGTAGTTTTCTCGTATTTGTTGTTCGAGAGTCTTTATTAGGAAAATCAATCAAAAAGGACCAAAAGGAGAAATTTGGAGTATACACCAATCTACTGCAACTCATGCGAGCCAAAGGACCCATTGGAGCCAAAGGACCCATTGGAGCCAAGGAATTCCCAAGTTTACACATTTCACCAAGATGGACAGATTACATACGCCGGAAGTTAAGCAGTAAACGGAGGATCAAATGGATTTGGAATTAGATGAAACTTAGTGTGCAGATAGCCCTTTGAGTCAGCTTTCGAATGGAGGTAGAATCGAAGCATTTGGACTTGTGTGGAGAGAGTTATACCCTGAATACCGAAGACATGTCAAACTACCTAGAAGATGAAGAAGGAGGAGCATCGGCCTCTCACACCGACCCGATCACGTGGTCGGTACCCAGACCATCAGGATTCATCAGGACGTGGCAAACTGAACCCCCATATCGACCTAAAATCCTGATCGGTGCCACGGCCCTGTGCGGAGCTGTTTCAAATGTTTTGACGTTTTCGCCCTTTTCAAAGCCCTAGAAGACTCGAGACCCTACATATATTTGCTTTTAGCCTCTTGTTAGGTGTGTGCCAAAAATTAGACCTAGGAAACATCACAAAAACGCAGCCCCATTGTTCTTTCATAGATTTGTGTTTCAAAGGCTCTAAGGAGGAGATCTCGCTTTGTACTTCGCTATAGAGAAGAATCTTCTAACCCTTTCTCTTTTAATCAAGTTTATTCATCATGAATTTATCATCTCTTTGCTGTTTTTCGTGCACCATGCTTGAGTAGTACACTAGTTAGGATTTAGGGTTTTCAATGAGTCTTATGTTTCAATAAAATCGATGATTGTTTAGAGATAAAATCTAGTCTTCATCTTTGTTTATTCTTAATGCTTGTTGCTTTACCGCGCATCTAGAAATTTGATCATAAGTATGTGTATCCACGAGAGTGTTCTTAATACCTTCGGATCTAGTATTCGATGAGCTAAGCGTCTTAACAATCAGACCAATTAGTTAAGGAGTTTAGTGAACTCTATCAGAACTTGTTTATACCGCGTGTTCTCGCATTTTAATAACCATGCGATAGCTGAGTCTATTAGGGTGTAGAGCATATAAGGTTGGAGCCACGATAGTGGAAAAACCTTACAATCCTGTTCGGAGTTCTAGACATCCCAATCATTATCCTTATCCCTAGGCTTTCATTCGATCTTTGTTGTTGCATAATTCTCTGCGAATTTCTCGAGTCCTACCGCTTTTCTCCCATTGACTTACAACTTACAATTCACGTTTCACTTGCTCACAATTGATTTAATCACAAACGACACCATATTTTGTTCTAGCTTAGTTTTATTCATTACATTTGGAAGTGTGGTTAAGAAGTCCATGTGGATTCGATCCATTTACTATACTAACCGTGATTGTTGTGCACTTGCAGGAAGTTGGGTAAGAGGTTAAAACTCGACTAAGGAAAACCACAGCTATCAAGTTTTTGGCGATGTTGCCGGGGACTTTGAAGAACATCACTTTCGAATTTTTGCTTAAAACCTCGTCTAGAACTTTTCAATTTCAGTTTTTCAGATTTTTACTCTTTCTTTTCACCACTTTGATTTCGTTTTCTTTTGTTTTTCTCCATGTGTTTCAGGTGTTTTATGCCTATCACTAGGAACTCTCCAAGAGGGAATCTAGTTTTACCTGAAGAAGAGATTGACAGACTTGAACGAGCTCTTAGAAGAGAGATAACGCTTAAGATGGCCGGAGAAGATGACCATCGAGATATGACCAAGGAGGAGAGAGCCCTCGCCGCTGCTGCTGACCGTGGAGAGGAACGCCAAGAGGCCGAACAATCTCTTGATGGACGTCCTAACCCACGGGCTCGTGACAATGTCATTGACAATGTCGACGACCCACCATAAGATCCTATGCGAAATCATCACCATGTGGAAGACCAACACCTTATTCCACCGGTGAACCAAAGGAACCAACCAGTTGCTCGTCAACTTCGACACCAAGGGAATGCTAATTTCCAGCAACCCCAACACCAAAGACAAGCACCATTCGCCCAGCCTCAACACCAAACCATTGATGTCGATTCCTCCAACGCTTTCTTCTTAGATAGAAACCCAATTCGTCCACCACCGCCAAACCGGCAAGATTTTGAGATCAAGACCCAAATTATAGCATTCGTGAAGCAAAACCAATTCCATGTTTGCCATCCGAGCACCCGCTTGACCATATCGATACCTTCGAAGAAATTTGCAGTACAACTCGTGCTAATGGAGTTCCGGTTGATTACTTTAAGTGCAAGCTCTTCTCGTTCTTTTTGAATGACAAGGCACTTAGATGAATGAAGTCGCTGCCGCCTCAATCCATTACCACTTGGGACGAATACAAAGGAGCCTTCCTGAACCAATTCCACACGAAGCAAAGATCGAGTTCCATGAGGAACAAAATCTCAAGTTTCAAGCAAGGAACTACATAGTCATTCTTTGAAGCATTGGAACGTTTCAAAGAGTACACTAGGGACTGCCCTAACCATGGTTTTAGTGACGGAAACCTATGGAATGTCTTCTACAATGGAGTCGACTACACGGATCAAACATCTTTGAATGCTGCGAGTAATGGAAACTTCGTGACCAAGCTTGTACCTGAAGCTAAGCAATTGATTGAGAATCTTGCTGCAAGTGATTCTCATTGTTCCCAAGACTACAATAGGAGCATCAACCCCACACGCTCTTCATCCGAATCAACTCAAATCGCGGAGCTTAAGACGATGGTTTCACAACTCCTTAAAGCTCACCGTGGAGTTCATGTTATTGAGGAAGTTGTTGGTCCGAATTTTAAGCCTAACTTGGAGAACTTTGAAGGCGCCATAAAGGATAATCAAGAAGAAGTTAACTACATCGAAGGTAACTATGGAAATCGATGTTTCAACAATAACTACCGATCGCACCCAAATTTGTCCTACCGGAGCAACAATGTGGAAAACCCTCAAGATCAGTTCTATCCTAAGCAAAACACCAGTGAAGGAGCCCAATACCATCTTAGCCAACAACCCTACTCGTCGAGTATGTACCCAGTGGAGAACGTTTCAAAGAGTACACTAGGGACTGCCCTAACCATGGTTTTAGTGACGGAAACCTATGGAATGTCTTCTACAATGGAGTCGACTACACGGATCAAACATCTTTGAATGCTGCGAGTAATGAAAACTTCATGACCAAGCTTGTACCTGAAGCTAAGCAATTGATTGAGAATCTTGCTGCAAGTGATTCTCATTGTTCCCAAGACTACAATAGGAGCATCAACCCCACATGCTCTTCATCTGAATCAACTCAAATCGCGGAGCTTAAGACGATGGTTTCACAACTCCTTAAAGCTCACCGTGGAGATCATGTTATTGAGGAAGTTGTTGGTCCGAATTTTAAGCCTAACTTGGAGAACTTTGAAGGCACCATAGAGGATAATCAAGAGGAAGTCAACTACATTGGAGGTAACTATGGAAATCGAGGTTTCAACAATAACTACCGATCGCACCCAAATTTGTCCTACTGGAGCAACAATGTGGAGAACCCTCAAGATCAGTTCTATCCTAAGCAAAACGCCAGTCAAGGAGCCCAATACCTGCTTAGATAACAGCCCTACTCATCGAGTATGTACCCAGTGAAGCAACCATTCTCTGCCGCCAAGCCTAATGCACCATTCACTCTAGATGCTAAGCTTGAAGAGATGAAGAATCAACTACTAGAAGCTCTTGGTCAAACCAACAAGAAGATTAGTCAAAAGGTTGATAACGTCTATGCTGAGCTAAACACGAAGGTTGAATCTATTTAGACTCATGTTTCCAAGATGGATGTCCAACTCGCCCAAACAAGGGAAGCCGTCAAAAAACAAGAAGAGGAAAAGTCAAGGAAGTTTTGCAACGTTGCTTCCGCCATTAAGGATACACTCATGGTTGCTCCTAAACCACTTGAGGAGGAGCCTAATTTGGTCTCAAAGACAGTAGAAGCACGCCGACCACGAGAGTCAAGGAGAGCTTACAAGAGAAGGCTTCACGGAAGCCACTAGAGAAGATTGAAAATCCGGGCAAGTTTGTTGTCCCATGTTCTATCAATGGAATTGAAGTCTTTGATTGCTTTTGTGATACTGGAGCTAATGTCAACGTCATGTTTCTTGTCATGGCAAGAGAACTTCGATGCTCAGAGTTCAAGTCATCGAAAGTCTACATAGAGTATGCGGATTTGTCATCCTCTACACCCTATGGGATGCTTGAAAACGTCATGGTGAAAGTATGAGATGGTGTTGTCCCTACTGACTTTCAAGTATTGGAGATGAAGACCATAATGCTCAACCCATTGATACTCGGTTTGCAATTCACAACTAGGTCTAAACGTAAAATCACAAGGAAGAATCAAGGAAAAACATGTGTATAGAATTCTCTATTGAAGGCGATGTCCTTGTTTTGGAGGAATACATCAAGTATTTATACAAGTACATAGTCGGTCGAAATAACCCTAAAAGATAAATGGAAAATCTTCTAAAAGATAAAAGGACGTTATACTAATTCCAAGTATTTCCTTTTATCCGAGCTAAATCTTCCAATTTGCTTGTATTTGCCCAGGTCGACTAACGCTCCTTAACGGGCCGACACGCCTAAATGGATCCTCGTTGGCCCATTTCTCCGAGGTGCTTCCCGAAGCTCCATGTCGGGTCGGATGTGAGTCGGATATGGTAATGGATGCTAAACCCGGTACCACCAACTAGTCTCCCCGCCCCGAGTTCGGCGAGTATTACATTAGTAGGCTCGGCCAAAATGTACTGAGGAAGATTTTTCTAATTCAGATCTTGATTCGACACGCCGCTTCGCCTTTACACGCGGAACGCTCAAGACCGCTTGTTCTTGAAAGGACACTGAAGAGACGCCTCAGTTCGCTCGCGTCTTCCGACAAAGTTTAATGATTATCCTAGACTTTCGCGCCTTAGAGTATAAATACCGGATCTTTCGACCCTTGGGTTTTCTTTATTTATTCGTCATCCGAACAAGGTAAAACCTTCTTTTTCCCTTCTCTCTCCTCCCTTTTCCTTACTCATCTGCATTTCTTTAGGGATTATCTTTTGCTCCGTACGACTCCGATCTGCATCATGACAAAGATTTCCAAATCTTTATCTCCTTCCTTCTCTTCGGAAAGAACCACCAATCTCGATGTCAACAACGAAACTCCTCCGGTCAATATTGATCCAATTTCCATATCTATTTCTTTGAAGCGTTGTCGTCAAGATTCACGTTGAATTGTGCTAATACTTCGGAACAAACCGGTGGAATCTTGAGGCTTCAACTCCGGTTGTCGGTACGAGTAATGATACAGGAGATTGATCTGGTGAACGGTATCCATATGAACAGATCGGCCAAGAACAGATCGCTCAAGAACAGGTCGTTTGGGAGATCATTGCTACTCAGTTCCATATTTATAATATCTCTTCTTCGTTATCACATGAGAGGTCGTTGGACTCGATGAGGAGGGTTTGTCGAATGTCGGAGGAATTAGAATTTCTGGCCCCCGGACTCGATGAACATCCATGGGATTGTCCTGCGGGTGACATCTGTCTTCACGTGCAGATGTTCGTTGATTGTTTCTTGTGGTTTCCGATGCCTTATGTCTTCGTAAGGTATTACGAGAATAGGAACTTCTGTTTCTCACATATGACGATGGCCGGGACATGTAATCTCGTGGCACTTGTAGTGCTTGGTGCCGAGCTAGGCATTAACTTTTCTGTCAAAAAGTATGAGCATATTTCTGTGATGAAGGAGGGTCAACTCTCTGGCCCTTTTTATAACAGCATGAAGGCTGGATGTAAATTCATCGAGCTGAAATGCAAGATCGGCAAATGGTTTGACCGATACTTCTTTGTGAAGATTAATGACGCTTCGGTCTTGGATACCACTAGGACTTATCATAGTCGGTGGAATCATTCGATGGGTAGATTTTCGTAAATCTTACATACATGAAACGCTTCGGTTATCACAATACTTTTTTAACACATTTGTGTTGTATTCTGTTTTATAGTTTCTCATCCTCCAGCTCCTCCTTTTGCGGATTTGCTTTTCAAAGAAGATTTCAACAGACTAAGGGCAGGAAATCATCGATGGAACGATCTGTCCTACGACCGCATCTGTCACGCTCGTGACAGACTTGGTAATGACTCTCCGCGGGTTACTTTAATTTCATAAAGTTTTCTAATTTTATGACTTTCAAAGTCTGACATCACTCCGGATGTTACTGCTTTCAGCTATTTGGAATAGCGAGTACTGGACTGCAAAGATGAGAGGAGCTACCCCTGGTATCATGGCTTTCAATGTTCCTTCTATCTCGATCTATTCTAGGAAGTATAGGAGACTCTCCGAGGTGTCTAACAGGTCGGATACCGAGGTCACGGCCAATCCGTCTGCCATAGTGATTATCCAAGACTCTCAGATAACACTGAAGGCATCTCTCTTCCAAACCAGAAAGAGAACCTAGTTGTACGAGATGGCTCTCAGAAGAGTCCTTTTGTGACCGATGCGGTCAATATGAAAAGGGTTGAGGATGCGCTAGCTCGAGGCTCCGTCCCTGGCGAGTCTAACTAACTAAAGGGTCCTAGCGATGCTTCCCGTTCAAAGGGAAAAAGGAAAGTCGATCCCATAGATAAGAAGGCGGAGAAGAAAAGGATAGCGGCTAAAGCTAAAGCCAACCTCGGAACAGGGAGGATTCCAGCCTTCCGGATCGGTGGTACCTGTGAAGTTCTTCCGTCTGAAGCACATGTTGCTCAAAATTTGGGTGTTACACCTCCTCCTCGTTTTCCTGTCAACTTTGACAGTGGTGGGGGGTTATTTGTTTGATTCAAGTTTTAAATTTATAACCGTAGATAAAGACTGTAAGTACACAGCAAACGCAGTAGTACTTAGGGGTCGAACCCAAAGGAATTGATGATGCACAAAGAACCTATATGATGCAAAATGCTAAACATACTTTTGTGGGGTTTAGTTTTTATGGAAACAAAAGTGCAAGGGATAGATAATCAATGGTTAACTAGGTGCAATTAATGAACCTATGCAACAATTACAACGACAACTAAAGATTTAGATGCAAGTTTGTTATAGAACTCAAACCACATAATTAGAATCTCTCCACTGTCATGGTTATTCCCTAATAACTCAGTTGTCGCATGGTTATTAAAAGGTTAAAACACGCAGTATAATTAAGGTTCAAATGTTCACTAAACTCTTTAACTAATTGGTATGATTGTTAAGACGCCTCGCTCGTCAAATACTAGGTTAGGAGATGTTAAGAACACTTCTGTGGATACATCAACCTAGGATCGATCACTGGTTAGCTACTCCAGATCAAGCATTGAGCGTAAATAAAGATGAAGAACAACTAACAACAAACCCTAAGATGCAATCATAAAAGCATATGCATAGACTTTAAAGGCAACAAATCTAGTTAAGCCTTACTCCAAACGAGTCAGTTTGATCTCGCTAGCAGCATAAGTAAAGCATAAAACATGATGAATTCGTGATACACAAAAGCAAATAGAGCTCTCTTCCTTCAACCAAGAAGGCCTCATTGATCTAGTCTTAAAGAACTCTTAAAAAGTAGATGTATTATTAAGAACAAAGGGGAAACGAAAATACATGTTTTAGGTATTTATTTTGTGGCTCCTTTCTCTTCCAAGAGAGGCTAAAAGCAAGTATATATCAGGGTAGAAGGGGTCCTAAGTCGGTTAGGGTTTTAATTCTAAGAAAAAGGAAATTGCCAAAACTGCTCCACGCCAACCGCCCATACCGATCGGATTATTAGGTCGGTATGGAGGCTAGGTCGGCATGTCTTCATGGGCCTTGAGTCCTGGCACTGGTCGTGTTGTCTGGTCGGCGTGGCCGGTCGGTGCTGGGCACTCTTCATCTTCTCGGCAGCTTGACATGTCTTCAGTCTTTAGCTCATATCTCCTTGTGTATAGTTCCAACTGATGTGATTCCAACTCCATTGGAAAGCTAACTCAAATAAATATCTTCATACCAAGTGTCATCCAATTCCAAACTCATTTGGTCCTCCGTCAGTTGCTAAACTTCCAGCATATGTAATCTGTCCAGTTTGGGAATGTGCTTTATCTTCAAGGTATGATGACTTGGGTTGGCGCATTTGGCTTCTTAGATGGCTTTAACATGATGAATACTCCTTTTTATCCTTTTTGTATTTTTTTATTTATGATTTAAGCCTACGTATACGAGAAAACTACCTCTTTTGATTGATTAGAGAAATAAAAATCCACAAAATAAGTATGAAAATCGATAGTAAAATGGGTAAAATATAGGGTATATCAACTCCCCCAGACTTAGCATTTGCTTTTCCTCAAGCAAACAAAACGTCAAGAATAGAAAAGAGGTTTGAAAACACGGGAACTCACATATCCTTTGGATCCATTGCCTCGAAGTCTAAACATGTAATCCACATGAAACAAGATTAGTTCGCAAACGCTCTCCTCATATCCCATCATGACTTCGCAAGCCCATCTTTAATCTTTTCCCTGCACGCATCTCAACTTCAACTCAACAGACTTTTTATACTCTACCAGGTTATTGATAACTCTCATCAAGGCTATCATTCAAGGAATACAGGCTAGGTTTATAGGGAAGACTGATTTTAGTGGTGAGGTTAAAAGTGTTTAAGGTTACCATAATCTCCGGATGTGAGACATTATGCAAAATCGCAAGAGAGAATGGACCTATTGATGTCCGCAATTCCCCAATCACTTTAATGGTGCTCTTCTTCCCCTAGACTTAGATTGTTCTCCGGGAATCATTGTGAATCTCCTCTAGTCTCCTCTTCTTGTTGATCACGTCCTTCCTTGGGGTATTCTTTGGGCATATGATCCATTTGAGCAATCGTTTTCTTTTCCCTTAGCTTTTCTCTTTTTTTGTTTTTTCTGATTTTCTTTTCTTTTTTGTTTTTTTTTTTCCTTTAAGGGAGAAAACGATTCTCTTTAAAACAATAGATCATAGGCACGAAATTGATACCTTGTTTTAAATGCCTAAGGAGCGACCAAGCTCTTTGAATTTTGCTCTTTGTACTCCCCCTCTCTTTAACATAATGACGCATCTCTTAGTGACTGGAAAATTGCATCGACCCTATTCTCTCCGACGTTTTTACACATATATGCAAATATGAAACGAAAGGAAAAAATGCATGGGGTCCGAAAGAAGGTTAAAGGGTTTAAGGTGGGGAACCAACTAAAGATGAGTTGGCCATTCATGACAACAAGAGGGTGGTAAAAAGGGAATAAGATGTCATGAATGTGATTTGTTTCCTTGATCTAATATCCTTGACTTGAGATAATTAAAACCTATGTTAGTAGTCAAAATATAGAGTCAAAATTGTATCCATTAAAACCTGGCAAGTAAAATTTCTAGGCGGGGAATCCATTATGAGGTGTTTGAATCGATTGTCTTTGAACTCTCCTTGCAACAGTGGTCACTTGGTCTTTGAAATCAAAATGCTGGTTCCTAGGAAAGTGTCATTATTCCCTACCGATTTTGACTCACTAAAACGTCTTCATGTTTTTGACAAATACTTTTCGAAAATATTTTTGAAACCCAAAAAATCAAACATGAACAAACGCGTTATTAAACAGCAATCCCCCCAGATTTAACTTACACCGTCCCCGGTGTAAATCAAATTAAGGGAGTCATGTCAAAAATAAACGAATTTGAACAAGTTGTAAAAGATAGAGAAAGAACGATATTACTTCATTATAGACAAAAGTCATGGAATTTGGTAAGAGTTGTCAAAGTTGTTGGTGGTTTGGATCGGTGTTGATGGGCTCGAAACGAAGTGGTTGTGTATTTCCCAATTGTTTCCTAAGATGCTTAGAAGAAATGCTTCTCAAGTTGCCAACAACTCATTTTCTATGGATCGATGAAGAAATCCATGATGGTGATGATATGTCACTCTTACAACGTGAACTCTCTCTCTAACCAAGGTGAAAGATCGCTGAATTATAGGCAATGTCGAAGCTCCTGGTGAAATTCCAAACCTTATGATCGAACGGTTAAGCTCATGATCGTCTAAGGTGCTCGGCCTGCTCGTTTGCGAGCTAGAGTTTGAAATTCAGAATTTGACTCAAGCAAAATAGATATTTCATCAAGCGTAGTGCTGAAAACGTCCTATGAGTATAGAAAATGGTGGCCACGGTCCATGTTGTTGTCCTTCTTCTCACATCTTATTGAATGGTGGACTATTCACAAGATGAATGAATTGTGCATCCACACCAAACATGTGCTGGAAATCATGTATGAGTACGAAATATCCTTGCAAAAACACTTGAAATCACTTGTTAAATGTCATTTGGAACAAAGTTCTCAACACATGTGTGTTGAGTTCAAAGTCCATCGAAGGAAAACAATGGCTTAAAATAAAATAATTCATGAATGAATTCAAAATCTATTAATTTGCCAACCTTAGTGAAATTAGTGGTGGATAATCATCTAGATGTGTTATTCAAAACTAATTCAAAATAACCAAATTCAAAGAATTTCCAATTGCAAAATTCTAAGTGTATGGTTAAGTGATGTTTAATGATGTATGGAATTGGTTTGTGAATTGAGAAAAAGTGTGAAAACTTAGCAATTGGATCGATGGTTTGGTGGTGGTGTTGCGACGATGGTCGTTTACTTTGGATGGATGAAGTTGGTTCTCCAATATGGTCGTGGTATGCGACTGCTAACTGGAGATGGTGGTTGGTAGTGATGACCGTCGTGGTGGGATGGAATTTGAACCGTTCATGATATAATATGCGACTATGTCCGGGTGGGTGGCAGTAGATCTGTGATAGTCATTGGTAGAGATGGTGAATGGGGCGTATGATCAGCGGTGCGGGATGGGTGGGAACGTTGGGTGATGATGGTGATCGATGCTTAGTACCGGGTGGATGGTGGAAGATGGTCGAACCAATCCATGTCGTGGTATGCGACTATGTATTGGGTGGATGGTGGAGGTGGTGCGGTAGCGATCGTGGTATGCGACTCATTACCATGTGGATGGTAGGGAAGGTTGGTACTTTGCGTCGATTGGTGTGGTCGGATGATAGAAGGTTGTGATTTGCTGGTCGTCGGTACTGGGTATGATCGGTATGGTGTGATGGTTCTCGGTACCTATAGGTAGTCGGGTGTGGTTGCGATCGGGACATTCCCGGTACTGACCCGCCGTACCGATCCCGTGGCCGATTGGTATGGGATGGCTGGTCGCGGTTCGGACGGTACGGACGGTGAGGTTCTTTGGGTGGTCGATACGTGTCGGTACCGATCGTGTGGTCTCGGTACCGACCCGCAGTACCGGCCTGCGGTACCGACCCGCGAAGTTCATCGGTACAGGGTGTGTTGGGCTCGGCCGGTCGAGGCTCACCGGTACCAACCCGTGCTACCAACCATCATGGCCGATTGGTACTGGGACTGCCCGAGGGTTGTGGGTTGTCGGTGCTTGTTACTGATTGTGTTATACAGATGGTACGAGCGGTCGGTACGGGTCACATTCGGATGCACCGGTACCGACCCGTGGTACTGACCGGTGGTCCCGATCGGTACCGGGGCTCTCCGGACCGTTTTCTTCGTCTTTTCTCCTTAGCTCGAAATCTTCGTCTTAAAACACTCCTTAGTTTAATTTTGAACAAAAATTTGACCAACACCTTCACCAATACTTTGGGGCTTCTTGTTCTTCTCCAAAGACACAAAAATTCTTGAAAAACTATGGATTAAATAGGTGGATAATAGTGCTTACAACAAGAAAACCAAAATATGGGTTGTCTCCCATAAAGCGCTTTGTTTAAAGTCTCGTAACTTGACTCTTTGGGATCTTTAGAAGGTTGAAGGATCCTCTAATGGCTTGAGGTTGTCTTTACCTTGTTGGTGTAGTCTTTGATCAGTCTCATCATCTTCATCATTGAAGTGTCCGGGATGTTCAACTGGCACTTCTTTCTTCTCTATTGGAAGGTATCGAGTTTGCCTATCTAAAACCCGGCGGTGCTCCATAGTAACAGAAATGTTTGCCTATGTTGGCGAACAAAATCCTTTGCAATGGATAGTCCATGATAGCTCCAGCAGGCGCCAAGAATGGTCTTCCAAGGATGAAGGGCGTGATATTGACGTGAATGGATGCTACTTCGAAATGGACGGGGATAATGCAATCGCCAATTCTCATGGGGAAATTTAGAAGTTCTCCCAAAGATTGTGTTGATGATCCATTAGCAAGTGCAATCCTAACGTTTGATGGTCCAAGCCTGGTGATTTAAAGCATCTTGATGACAAATTCCGATAGAACGTTGACTCCGGCTCTTAAGTCCCATAGGGCGTCATCGAAAACGAATTCCTTGAATGAACAAATGATGTTTAAAGCTCATGGGTCGTGAACAAACGAATACAAACCAGACAACCAAATTTCCAACCACATCCCAACATTTATGATAGAAAACAAGTTGAAATCCATCTGGCCCTAGCGCTTTGTACTTACCCATGCTTCGTATTGCACCCTCGATCTCCATAGCCGAGGACGGCTTATTCAAGTCTCTTAACTCCTCTCCATTCAAAGCTACAAAACCACCCTCTTGCGGTAATTTATCAACCACTAGCTCCACATCATCCAAAGAATAAAGCCGTTTATAATAGGTGATAGCCAACTCCTCAAGTTCATTAACCTCTGAAATTCATCTTCCCTCGTCATTTTTCAACATCTCAATCATATTCCTCCTGCGACGGACAATAGTAATTGTGTGGAAGTACTATTACAATGCACACTAACCATTGTTGTTTTAGGTTCCCAAACTTCCCATGATTAATTTTCATAATGTTTTTGTAACAAGTTTGTCTTATTGGTTGACGACATTAATTAATTTTATATTCTAGCAGGTTATTAATTTTTTGGGCATTAACAAAGTAATATTTCCTCCGTTTTATTTTAGTTGTCGTTTTATATGATTTAACATCAATTAAAAAATATTTAAATTTTTTGTTTTACTCTTAATTAATGTGTATCATTTGATTTTTGTAATTAATAAGCTAATAGAATATTGATAAAATGAAAAATTAATCATACATGTGCATTGAAAATATAAAACGATAACTAATTTGAAATAAAATAAAAAATGTAAAATGACAACTAATTTGAAACAAAAGGAGTATATATGATAACATGGTTTGTCCGAAAAAATAAATAAATAATATATATGCTCCAGAAAAGGGGTCGAGAATTTTTTTTTTTAAAACAAACAAACTTCTATTCGATTCACAAACCGAATATTCCTCGTATATTCTTTGTCTATAATATTAAATAAACATTTATTTGTAATCATTCAAAATCACATATTTTACTTTAGCAATTAGCAATCCTGTTTGTCAATTCTATACTTCACCACTCCTGCTTTTGTTCACTTTTCTTCAACGGATCAATACTCACTCCATTTCTTAATGTATGACATTTTTAAAAGTTTATTTTTGTTTTATATTTTCATATTTTTTATATAATTTTACCTTTACTAGATATTATATGACTAAATGTATTATACAATATTTTTATCACTGATTAAGTTATCTTAATTTATATCTTAAATTTAATTTTGTAAAAGAAAAAAATCTTAGTTTTTGTGTTTCAACAGAACGGAGAAAATATCAATATTATCATAACTATTAGGTTTTAGCTTTGAGACATAGGGTTCACTGGAGTGTCAATGACAAAAAGTATACAAAGTGTTGTGTATATAGGTTCATCTGGCACTTTACGAAATCAGGCAAATATACGGTTAAATCGGATATTGGTTGGCGAAAAATCTGGAGAAAAATCATGATATCAAATTGGTTCAAGAACCCAGCTTTACGGTTCTAAAGGCTTATGTCTTGAAAGTAAAGTGTCCTCTTCTTTGGCATGTATTATTAGGATCTATGGCAGTATTAGAGAGGATTAATCATCGTGGCGTTAAGTATTCTACATTGTGTTTGAGATGTGGCCTAGAGGAAGAAACAATTAATCATGCTTTGTTTGAGTGTCCAATAGCCAAATATATTTAGGCAAGATTTTTCTCACCGAATGGAAGAGCAATTTTATCATATTCCTCGGTTTATACAAATATGGACTATCTTTTCTGGAGAATTACGAGTGTAAAATGTACATGTAGTTATTGGGCTATATTTGGAAATAAAATAAAAATATTTTTTAAAGGGATGGAAGCCGAAACACAAGATGTCTTTAATTCGGCGTAGAGTGAATTCCAAGAATGGATGAATGTACATACAAGGAAGTGCGAAGCAGAGACTAATATACGTCAGGAGCCACAAACGGTGGCAATGGATCTTCATCGCATAAGACGTCAGGTGGATGGGTCGTGCAATGATACAGAACTCACCTCGGATTTGGATAGGTCTGTCTCCATGGAGAGAATATTCTCCTTCTCGGTGTGCAATGTGTAAGTAATCGACAGACTCCATTACCGGAGTTGGAAGCATTGATATGGGCAATGACCTGTATTTTGGAAAGAAATTTGGCGTGTCAAGTGTTTAAAACAGATTGATCAGACCTAGTGGATATCATCCAACATTCAGAGGAGTGGTCGGCGTTTTCGATTCTCTCAGTCAAGCTCAGGAGCTTACAAGATCGTCTACCCAACTTTTCTGTGAGGATAATCGTACGCCTTAGCTCCGATTAGAGCTCCGATCAACTCGTCGTCGAATCAAACTGCAAGAACCTAAGACTAAACGCGCACAATTATATCTCGAATCGCTTGAGCAATGAAAGTAAAGAAGACAAGCACTCAAGCGTGGGGCTTAGCGCCGACCCCAAACTCGCCGGCGATCTCGTCGCCGGAACCCACTAACAAC
Source organism: Arabis alpina (assembly GCA_900128785.1). Taxonomy (NCBI): domain Eukaryota; kingdom Viridiplantae; phylum Streptophyta; class Magnoliopsida; order Brassicales; family Brassicaceae; genus Arabis; species Arabis alpina. The sequence goes on from LT669794.1 coordinate 13,655,594, forward strand.
GGCGTTAACTCACCGGAAACAATACAACCACCGTCTCTCTCTCTCTCTTTCTTCTCTCTGTTACTTCTCTTTACTCAACAACAAGAATAACAACTTTAACAAACTAAGATAAGATATTAAAGCTAAGAGAAGAAGAGATCTTGAGCATTCATCATATCAATGGCTCAACTTAAATCACGTGGCACTAATGGGTGAGAGACTCTGTTTCCACTCGTGGGTCTTCTCCTTAGAAACCCTCTTGGTGTGAAAGAGTATCTAGAACACTTAGCTTCTACTAGCTTAGCAAATGACTTCCTTGAAGCTTACCTATGACTTGAGCTTCTCCTTGATCTTTGGCTATATCCTTCAAATCTCCACCTTAGACAAAGATCATATGTTCTGACTTGGTGAATCTACTTGTACCCTTTACCGGATACGCGCATCCTTTACCGGATACACCCTCATTCCTTTCTGCTTATTCTTTAGCAACTCAAAGCATCTTCAATGCTTCGCTCATCTTATATACCGGAAGAGACTTTGTGAATATGTCAGCTGGATTATACTCTGTAGAAATCTTTATGACTTGTACCACTCCTTCTCTGATCAAGTCTCTGATGAAGTGATACTTCACTGCTACATGTTTAGTTCTTTCATGAAATACAACATTCTTAGCCAATGCAATGGCGCTTTGCGAGTTGCTGTAGATTTCAACAGGCCCTTGAGGAAAACATAACTCCTTAGCCAAACCTTTAAACTAGACTCCTTCTTTGACTGCTTCTCCTAAAGCTATATATTCAGCCTCGGTGGTGGATAACGCAACCACTTTTTGCAGATTTGACCTCCAGCTAATGACATTTCCACCAGCAGTATAAACCATACCATTTATTGACTTTTTGTTGTCAAAATCCGACGCATAATCAGAGTCACTGTAACCTCTGATAACAAAATCACCTTTCCTTTTGTAGCACAGCCTCAAATCTGAAGTTCCTTGTATATATCCGAGTACCCATTTTACTGCGAGCCAATGTTCCTTTATTGGCGTTCTCATGAATCTACTGATTAGACCTAGAGCATAAGTAAGATCAGGTCTTGTACCTACCATGGCGTACATGATACTTCCAACTGCACTTTCATATGGAATCCTTTCTATTTCCTCTGCCTGATCTTCAAGTTCCTGAGTTGTAGTTGACCTTAACTTGAAATGAGCTCCCATTGGAGTTAGAACTGACTTGGATTGATCCATTCCAAACTTACCTAGAATCTTCAGCAGGTAACTCTCTTGTGATACCCATAGTCCTCCATTAACTCCTCTGTCTCTAACAACTTCCATACCCAAAATCTTCTTGACATCTCCTAAGTCTTTCATCTCAAATTCTGAATTTAGAAGTACCTTAAGCTTTGTGACTGAATCCTTGTCGATGTAAGCTATTAAGATATCATCTACATTAAGTAGAAGATACACATAAACTCCCTTCTCATTCCTTTTGAAGTACAATGATCATACTCACTTCTTGAATAACCTACTAGCTTCATGAAATCATCAAACCTCTTGTTCCATTGTCTAGGTGATTGTTTCAAACCGTATAGAGACCTTTTTAGAAGACAAACCTTATATGGATTCTCCCTGTCAATAAAACCTTCTGGTTGCTCCATCAGTATGTGTTCATCAAGATGACCATGGAGAAATACTGTCTTGACGTCCATCTGTTGAAGCTCCATGTCATAGTGAACTACTGCAGACAATAAGTATCTAATAGATACATGTTTCACTACTGGGGCAAAGATTTCTTCGTAGTTTATCCCCTCCTTTTGTGAGTAACCTTTAGCTACAAGCCTAGCTTTGAATATAGGATCTTCCACTCCTTGTATACCTGACTTTCTTCTAAATATCCATCTGCAGCCTATGGCCTTTTGATTCTTGTCTCTGTTCACCAAGATCCAAGTTTGATTCTTCTTCAATGAATCCATTTCTTCATAGGCCGCTTCATTCCACCTTTCACTGTCTGTGTCTCCCATGGCTTCTGCATAAGTGGAAGGTTCTTGATCTCCATCTTCAGCCATAACACACACAAAATCTACAAATTCATCTTCAGGTTCATACTCCACATACTTGACTAGGTTGGCGTATCTCTTTGGCTTAGGCACTTCTTCTCTTCTGACTCTGTCTCTGGCAAGATTGTAGTTAGTCAGACCTGGAGTGTGAGCCTCCGTGATCTCTTCAAGGTTTGATCCTGAAGCTGCAGGCGTATTAACTTGTTCTGAGTCATCTTCACTGTCATCAATGTGAATGACCTCTGGAGCTGCTCCACCTTGAGAAGTATCCTCTTGACTCTCAACCTCAATCACTTCACTATCCATATCTAAATCTGATAGATCAAATGTGACCTTCTTCCCAGTATTACTTGAACTGCTTGACCCCTTTAACTCTGACTGCACATCCTTAAAGACCTTATCCTCTCTGAACACCACGTTTCTACTAATGATATACTTCTGAGTTTCTAGCATCCATATCTTGAAACCTTTGGTACCCTCTGGATATCCTGTAAAGATGCCCTTCTTGGCTCTAGGATTCAGCTTCCCATCATCGATGTGGGCATAAGCAAGGCAGCCAAACTTTCTTAGACTTAAGAGGCTTGGCATGGCTGAAGTCCACTCCTCCTCAGGGATATTGAAATCGTTGGCTGAAGAGGGAGACCTATTTATTAGGTAGACTGCAGTAGCAGATGCCTCTGCCCAAAATTTCTTCCCTAATCCACTCTCACTTAACATGCTTCTGACCTTGTTCATAATGATCCGGTTAAGTCTTTCTGCCACACCATTTTGCTAGGGTGTATAGGTGCAAGTACGGTGTCTCACAATGTCTTCTTCTCTGCATAGACCATCAAACTGACGATTTCAGAATTCAAGACCGTTGTCTGTTTTGAGTTTCTTAACCTTTCTTTCTGTTTGATTCTCCACCATTGTTTTCCATTCAACAAAACTTGGGAATGCTTCATCTTTGAACTGTAAAAAATATATCCAGACCTTCCTTGTGAAGTCATCAGTGAAGGAGATGAAATCGTGACATTTACCAAGGCTCATGGGGACATTTGGAGAGCCCCACAAGTCCGAGTGAATGTAATCCAACTTGTCTCTGGTTACATGTTGAGCTGGTCCAAAGCTGACTCTGTGAGTTTTGCCAATCACACAATCCTCACAGAACTTCAATGTTGTTATTTTGTCCTTCTCAAAACACCCCTTCTTTGCTAGAATATTCATGCCTTTCTGACTTAGATGCCCCAGTCTACTGTACCACAACTGAGTATAATCTTCAACTGGTTTTTCTTGAACTGTCACATATGTCTCTACTGCATTCACCTCAGATGCCTTAGCCTTTCCCTGCAGGATATATAGCTCATCCCTCTTTAGTCCTTTCATAAACATAGTGCAACCTCTAATAACCTTCATTACTCCATTACCACCTCTAAACTCACAGCCTTTGGAGTATAAAGTACCAACTGATATCAGATTCTTTGAAATGTCAGGCATGTATCTGACATCATGAAGTACAAAGGTTGTGTCATCATTATTCAGGAACCTCACAGAACCTATGCCTTTGACCTCTGACCTGCTGCTATTTGCCATTCTTACCTTACCAGAAGTTTCCTTTAGGTTCATGAAACAATCCCTTATGGATGTCCTATGAAAAGAACACGCAGTATCTAACACCCATTCCTCTGGATCACTTTCTCTTGTAGTCATATTCACCTCTGCAACTAGTAGTCCCACTAGGTCCTTTGCATCATCTTTGACCAGAGACGACTCACCTTTGTCACTAGAATGCTTGTGACCTTTATTTCTTTCTAGCCACTTGTAACATTGCTTCTTGAAGTGATCCTCCTTGCCACAGATCTAACATACCCTCTTACCATCTTTAGATCTTGATCTTGACATGTTCTTACCTTTCCCAAATCCGAAGTTCCTGTTATCAGGCCTACCTCTAACATAGTGCCCTTCTCCATCTGACCTTGACCTTGGATTATCCTTGAATTTCAACTCCTTAGAACCAGCAGAACTAACCACATCCTCCAACTTGCTACATTTACGCGTTTCTTTCAAAGAATCATACCTTAATGGAAGGGAATTGAGCAGTAGAATGACATGGACTTACTCTGGAACTTCTATGCTCAGATTGTTTAGTTCTGCAATCAGCTTCAAGAAATCATCCACGTTCTGGTCCAGACTCTTTGATTCCTGCATCTTAAACGAATAAACCTTTAGTTGAGAATGTACTCAGTTAGGAAGTGACCTGGTCATGTATATCCTATCCAAGGTCTCAAGTGTATCCGTTGCAGTTCTGCACTTGTCCAGCCTCCTCAGGACGTGATCTCCCACATTTAGAAAGATCAAGTTCATAGCTCTCTCGCATCTATTAGCTCTAGATGTCTCTGCTGCTATTCTCCTCTTCTTGATGTTTGGATCTTTGGTTTCTGCATCCTCATCAATCACTGTAGGCTCGGCTTTGACCAGCACGTCCTTCAAACCTTGAACACTTAGGTTCGCAAGCATCATTTTCTTCCAGAGGCCGTAATCTCCAGATCCATCGAACTTATCGACATCGATTCTTGTTGCTGACATCTTCACCTCCACGATTCTTCAATAGCCCGAAGAACCTGGCTGTGATACCAATTTGTGAGGATAATCGTACGCCTTAGCTCTGATTAGAGCTTCGATCAACTCGTCGTCGATTCTAATTGCAAGAACCTAAGACTAAACGCGCACAATTATATCTCGAATCGCTTGAGCAATGAAAGTAAAGGAGACAAGCACTCGAGCGTGGGGCTTAGTGCCGACCCCAAACTCGTTGGCGATCTCGTCGCTGGAACCCCTAACAACGGCGTTAACTCGCCGGAAACAATACAACCATCGTCTCTCTCTCTTTCTTCTCTTTGTTACTTCTCTTTACTCAATAACAAGAATAACACCTTTAACAAACTAAGATAAGATATTAAAGCTAAGAGAAGAAGAGATCATGAACATTCATCATATCAACGGCTCAACTTAAATCACGTGGCACTAATGGTTGAGAGACTCTGCTTCCACCCGTGGGTATTCTCCTTAGAAACCCTCTCGGTGTGAAAGAGTATCTAGAACACTTAGCTTCTACTAGCTTAGCAAATGACTTCCTTGAAGCTTACACATGACTTGAGCTTCTCCTTGATCTTTGGCTATATCCTTCATTCTCAATGTCTTTAATCCCTCGTTTTATTAATCTTAAGGCGGACTGTCTGCCCCGTTCAGCAAGATCAAGAGTTTTTAATGTTTCATATGTAAGAAACAATCTACCGACTTGGTTTTCCAATTCCAGTGACATTTTTTTATTAATAGTTAGAACGGAAAAAAAATAAAAAACTATGCAATGTGGTACATATTAATCGATATGCGGTCCTAATGAAAAATTATATATTGTCAAATTTGTAATGATTATACTATTTTATCCAATTCATTTTACAGAAGGAAAAAAAATAAAAACTTAGTATGCATATATATTTAAAAAGCTTGAAATCGATGGCCAACGGTCCATCTACCACTGCTATATAGAAAAAAAGCTTATGTATATTTTTTTTCGGTAACCTTTTGCCAATAGCTTATGTATATTTGCTTACGAAAATTTGAATGAATACTTACTATGCTTAAATGATCTAAATGTCTTTTTGATCTAAATGTTTGACATTTCTGTTTAACATTTTAACGTTTTCTAGAACTTTTAAAGATTTTAACATTCTAACGTTTATGACCATATACATACTATTTCAACAGACTCGATAATTTGGAGGCTTAAATACACGTTCAATTGTGTTATGAATATGTTTTAGCATATTTTCAAAGCTCACCTAATTTTTAATTTTGATTATCATTAACTATATATAATATGAAACTAGATTAGTAATTGTGCTGTGCACGGATTTAAATGTATATGTTAATGTGAATTTTAATTTTAATTTTTGTTTTATTATATTTAAATAAGATATGAAGAATATTGTGGATAAATATTCGTATAATACAAAATTATTATGGAAGAAATCGTTTGTAATTGTATAATAATTTATAATCCTAAAGGAAATTAAAAGAAATTATGTTTAGGTATAGAGACTAAATTTTTTTTGTAGTGTTTGGAAATGAGAATAGTAAGAGTAAGTAATAATTATATTTAATTTAATTAAATAAAAAAAAGTGAAAAAATGAAAGTTTGACATATAAGCCTAAAATGCTTCTCCAGGAAGTTATTTTAGAATTTAAATTTTGTTTGGGTATAGAGATTTAAGTTTTTTTGTAGTGTTTGGAAATGAGGATAGTATGAGTAAGTAATATAATTAATTAAAAACGGTGAAAAATGAGAGCTTGACACATAAGCGTACAATGTTTCTTATTTAATTTATAGAGGATATGAAAATTAAATGAAAATATTTTAGAGTTTAAATTTTGTTTGGGTATAGAGATTAAGTTTTTTTGTAGTGATTGTGAATGAGGATAGTATGAGTTAGTAATAGTTATATTTATTTAAATAAAAAACGGTGAAAAATGAAAATTTGATTAATAAGTTTAAAATGTTTTTCCTTTACTAATATATGGAGGATTTTAAATTTATGGAGTAATTATTAATGTAGTTGCCATATTTGTAAAAAAAGACAAAAGATTGCATGGGACAAGGACCTATGGTTATAGAGTGATGGCTAACTTACTTACAAGTTGGTCTTTGCTAATGTGGGGTGCTGACGTATGCCCACTAACATCATTGTGTTCCATCATTATGACTTGTGCTGATTATACACTTGTATTTTGCTTTTATCATTTTTTTATTATGGGTTATTTAATATAGTTTTTATAATGATATGAATGTTCTTATGGTCTTATGAGAAGATAATCATAGGAAAAAAGGATGATTAATGTCTATTCGAAGACAACTGAACAAGCAATGGATCATGAGAGTCTATTGAACATCCCCAAATGTCTCTAGTCTCCTCGACTTTGAACACACAAAAAATATTTCCTTATAGAAAAAAGTATATTTTAATTTTGCATAATTTGCACCAATTATATGCCTTTTTAAAATTTCTCTTTTTTTATGGGAATTGGAAAAGTTAATATGATATTATTGGAGAAAAACATTCGATGAATAGTTAGGTGAGAGATTTATGGGAGAAAAACATTCAAAGAATAGTTAGGTGAGAGATTTATTGCAAAATAGAGCTGGGTTTTTGGGATAAACGTAGTAATTCCCTCCCAATAGTTTCATATCTTTCCGGATAGACTCCGAAAATTTTGCTCGTAGTATATCCCCACAATATCAAAGTCAAACGTTTATTTCACCCCAAAATGAAAGTTAAATGCTCAATTAGCCCCAAAAATGAAAATTAAACTTATATTCCCACCCGTATCGGTTTTATATCGGTTTAGTGTAAACCAAATTTATATTAATCAAAATAATAAAAAACAAAACCGTATGTTAACCGTGCAATGACCCAATTTGAAACAGTAAACCGAAATTGACCCGAGTTCAAACTCAAACCCGATTTTGACCCGCATATGACCCATAATTTAAACCAGTTTTTTACTCCTCTCCGATGTCAAAATTCCAAAATCAGAAAACGAAGAACCCTAAACTCAAAATCTCAAATGTAACTCTAATTCGACATCCAAAATTAGGGTAATTAAGCATTTAACTTTGACATTGTGGAAAAATACTACGAGTAAAAAATTTCGGGTCTATCTATGAGTATATGAAACTATTAAAGGGGGTATACTACGTTTTCCCGGTTTTTTGGGGATCGTTTTTAGGAAATTCAGGAATATATGTTTACAAAAAAATTGGTTATTTTTAAAACAAGGTCATTGGTTAAAAAACAAAAAGATTGGAGAAAATGTGAGGATTTTAGAATAAACTCTTACGTTAAAGCTTGAGCATCTTCATTTTTGGACTTTTTCATCTCCACTTTATCAGTTTTTCTCAAAAACCTATACCAATGATTCATAATAGGTATCCATCCATCAACATCATATAACCCATATAGATCTCCATATTAGTGCATCACTAATCCATATCCACCACTATAACAATTACATTCGCAGACTAAACTTTCTAAAATACTAAAAAAAAGTTCGTATTGAGGTAACTTTGTAAAACATGGTTCTACTTCAATCTGAAATTGAGTTATACTTCTCTTCGAGGAAGACAAAAAAAGAGATATGTAGTTCCATTCTTGTCAAACGAAAAAATTTCGGGATGATGATTAGGGGGATTTGGCAAATTGCCCTACATTGAAAATGTGTTTGTCCCAATGCCCATTTCACTTTTTGACCATTTTTGGTATAAAGTGTCCTTAACCCAAAAATAAATAAATAGAAATAAAATGTTTTAATTTTTTTTTAAAATCTTAAAATTATAAACATCTAAGTAATAGTCATTTCTATATTTTTAAATATTTTTATAGGTTAAAGATTATGTTCAAAAGTAATGTTATAATCTGCTTCTACGGCTCCAGAATCCACGTTCTACATCTACGGAACTGTTGACTTTTGGTTATGCTAACTACTATTGGGGTCAGATCTCACTCCGGTAGAGATCGTCAAGAAAATGACTAAGTACCAGAGGTAGGCGCGCAGTTATCTGGACCAGCTCTGTTTCCGGGACCAGCTCTCCTGTCTTTTGGGACGAGCTCTCCAAAGTGACTGGGACCAGGACTAGCTCTCCTGCGTTCTGGGACGCGCTCTCTAAAATGACTGAGTACTAGAGGTAGGCGCACAGTTATCTGGACCAGCTCTGTCTCAAGGACCAGCTCTGTCTCTGGGACCGGCTCTCCAGAGTAACTGGGACTAGGACCGGCACCTTTCCAGGACGACGTCTATAATGGTCATTTAGACTCCAAGAGACCGTTGCGATCATCATTTCAAGACAAAGAATGGACCGATCTTAGAAGGCCCACACTGGAAAGAACGAGTCGGGAGCCCACGAGTAACAAGTCACGTCGACCTCTACTATAAGACTGGGCCCAAAAGACAAGCTCTCGGATTTGGGCCCATGTCGAGGACAAGGTCAAGACCTAAAGGCGGCCGCCGACTACGCTGAGAGAGAATCCCGAAGATTTAGGGATTCAACCTTATCTCTTTAGGCGTAGACCTAGGCCGACTTAGATTTGTATAAATAGACCTAGGACATCTCTGAAAAGGGGATCCGCATTTTTTACACAGAAATCACTTGTAATATTTGCAAACACATTAATAACAAACTCTCTTGAGAGTTTCGCTAAGTGTTTCTCATCACAGAACTTTCAGACCTAGACCCAATTGACTATTTCAACTGTGCAGGTTTCCACCACCACAGTTTGGCGCTAGAAGGAGGGTACTTGAAAGCTTCTGACTCCGAAGAAGCACCGCGAAGAGATCCAGAACACGATGACTGACGAACGACGTATCGCTGATCCGAAAGACATCGCGCCGAGAGATCTGGAAGAGGGCGAGATCCAGGCTGAAGGAGATACCAACAAGGACCAAACCGCTCGTGACGATCCGCCACCAGCAGGTACAGCTCGCGCAGATCTCCCTGGCGAGAAGTCAAAGGAAACCCCGAGAGCGAGCTTGCTTCTCCCTGAGTTGTTGCAGAAGATGAGCACGACGCTGGACGCATTGCTGGAGAGCGCCGAGCGGCAAAACAGAGCCAACGGGATGATAACCGACGAGCTCAGATCCATAGGAGCATACGTCCGCGCACGACCCCTCGAGCCAGGTCTGTTCAGAAAACCAGCGGCACGAATCGATCCAGTGGCGCTCAACTTCACCACCTCGGCAACAAAATCCATCGACCGCTGCAAACGATGGACGATCCGCTCTTTTAGTGTAGGCACGACGAGAGAAAGCAAAAGTCGGCGACGAGCCAATAAACCTCGACAACGACGACGAGGACCTGACTAGAAGAGTCGTTCCTGATACAGAACTCACTGAGGTAGAAAGAACTCGGCACGCAACAGCTAAAGTGAGGAACGATGGTCATTGACACGTAGCTTCACAGCAGTTCTCCACCTTCGGACACGAATGCACCGCGGGGAGAGTCGCACGCAACGCCGACCTCCCAGAGGAAGAAGTGCGACGGCGAACGACTACGAGGATAAAGCATGCCGACCCACAGAGGATGACCCAACAACGTTTCTCCGCTTTTGACGACAAGGACCTGGTTAGAAGAGTCGTTCCTGATACCATCTTCACTGAGACAGCGAAAGATAGGCAGGGAACAACCAAAGCAAGGAACAACGATCCTCGATACATAGCTTCACAGCAGTTCTCCACCTTCGGAGACGATGGCTCCGCGAGGAGAGTTGCACGCAACGCCGATCTCCCAGAGGAAGAAGTGGCGCGGCAAACCGCTACGAGGACAAAGCATGCCGACCCACAGAGGATGACCCAACAACGTTTCTCCGCTTTCGACGACAAAGACCTGGCTAGAAAAGTGGTTCCTGATACCATCTTCACTGAGACAGCAAAAGATCGGCAGGGAACAACCAAAGCAAGGAACGATGATCCTCGATACATAGCTTCACAGCAATTCTCCAGCTTCGGAGACGATGGCTCCGCGAGGAGAGTTGCACGCAACGCCGATCTCCCAGAGGAAGAAGTGGCGCGGCAAACCGCTACGAGGACAAAGCATGCCGACCCACAGAGGATGACCCAACAACGTTTCCCCGCTTTCAACGACGAGATCGATCCTGGATATGCTAGACACATCTCTGAAGAAGAGGAAAACATTGAATGGGTGAAACATGCAGAGGTCGTTGAAGCTAAACAAGCTGCGATTCGAGCCCAGCACGACGAGATGGCCAAGTTCCGAGCCTCGCTAAACAAGACTACTGCTGAGTTGAAAACTATCCGCTCGCAGATGCATCGTGCCACTAGCAAGGCGCCAGAGCTCGATCTAATCCTTAAACAGGCTCAGCACACTCCGTTCTCGGCGCGCATCACCAAAGCTCGAGTGTCAGACCCATGCAAGATTAGGGTGCCGACCTACGACGGAACCAAAACTATGACCAGAGCAAATTTCAAAGAGCAAGAGATGAACGTCGGACAGTGCTTGCTCTTCGTCGAAAACCTCAAAGGACCAGCTCTCAAATGGTTTAAAGGGCTCGAAAGTTATTCCATCGATACTTTCAAACAGTTGACAGCGGCCTTCATCAAGCACTACTCCATCGTCATTGAGACTCAAACGTCTGGCGCTGATTTATGGTCCATGAACCAAGGAGCAACCGAATCTCTCAAGACTTTCTTCGAACGCTTCAAGTTGGTACTATCGCAAGTGAAAGGGATAGATGACTCGGACGCACTCCGAGCGCTGAAAAGAGCCATATGGCACGAATCTGACTTCTGGAAGGAGATGTCTCTCAACGAGCCTTCGACTATCTAGGATGTTCTGCATCGAGCGACAAACTTCGCCAAAAGCGAAGAAGAAGCAAAGAAACTCACAAAAAAAGTATGGGAAGTCAAAACAGAAAAATGACAGCGACCACTAGCCAAGCCAGGCGCGAAAAACCCATAGTGGAAATTTCGTCCAACACGAAGGAGCCCACAACTATCAGGTGGATTCTCCTAGCGATGGGCACGGCCAAGGAGAATGTTTTCCTAACGCGTGGACCGGTAATTCAACTTACAACGAGTCGTTATATTGTGACATTCATCACAATCACGGGCACTCGATAGTAAACTGCCAGTTTCTCGGCTTGGCGCTCGCCCAAAAGCTATTAGACAGTGAACTCGGTGATAACTTCAACCTCAAAGACTTTGAATTAGAGGAAAACGATGTTGAAGTATCGCCGATCAATGAAGAACCGCCTAAACGCGGAAGACAAAATGACGATTCGGCATAAGGTAGACCAAGAAAGAAGTACTACCATTAAACACCCATCCCATCATTCAAATACCACTTACTATGAACTACGGGTGACTTGATCCCTATAAAGGGTACGTAGGCAGCCTATTTTCGGATGGGTTCAGTTGCCCCCCCCCTCCCAATAAAGGGAGGCGAGTGGAGTACGTATACTCGTATACTCCCACCTATGTTTGTAGCAAACCTTTATGAAAATAAACACCTGCTACAAAAATTTATCAAAACGACTATCTCTATCACATCCTTTACGGATAAGTCAAGGTCTCACTTAAACGACCATCTCACCTTCGACCGCCGCTGCTGGCCACAGCGACGACTTTTCAACAAAAATTCTGTAAAATAAATACAATAACATCCACCATCGGATAAAGCGCGCTATAGAAATAAAAGTGGTTCATTATAGGAGCAGGTGCGTTTAGAGAGAAGCGAACATGTAACCAAAATGACCACTCCAAAACCCAACAACATCGTTGGTAAAAACCCATGGTTCATTATAGGAGCAGGTGTGTTTAGGAAGAAGCACACTTGTAACCCAAATGACCATTCAAAAAACCCAACAACATCATTAGTCGAAACCAATGGTTCATTATAGGAGCAGGTGTGTTTAGGAAGAAGCACACTTGTAACCCAAATGACCATTTAAAAAACCCAACAACATCGTTGGTTGAAACCAATGGTTCATTATAGGAGCATGTGTGTTTAGGAAGAAGCACACTTGTAACCCAAATGACCATTCAAAAAACCAACAACATTGTTGGTCGAAACCAATGGTTCATTATAGGAGCATGTATGTTTAGGAAAAAGCACACTTGTAACCCAAATGACCATTCAAAAAAACCAACAATATCGTTGGTCGAAACCAATGGTTCATTGTAGGAGCAGGTGTGTTTAGAGAGAAGCACACTTGTAAACCAAATGACCATTCAAAAAACCCAACAACATTGTTGGTCAACAACTAATGATCATTATAGGAGCGGTCGTGCTCAAAGAGTGACCCGGTCGTAAACCAAAACGATCATTTGAAAAACCCAGGAAATCTTAACGCTGGTTGCAACAACGTAACATGCTTACTTCTGAAGTTGGGTAGTCAACGATGACCTAACTCCTATAACAAGGAAAAGCACCAAAGTACGGCAACGACGCCTTCAATCATGATGATTGTTCATATGGATTTTTAAACAAAGTCATTTGAACCAGACTAACTATGGATCCTAGAAATAGATTCAACAAGGATACAATTCATCACTATTAGTTTTCTTTCTAAAGTCTAAGTCAAGAAAGCTGGACTTAACATAAAACAGAAACAAAATAAAAGTTTCATTCATTATCACTTTTTATAAACACAAGCCATATGCGCGCGAAATCAAGGTCAAGTCTAAAACGTAAGCACTAATAGGTGCGCAAAGCAACTAAGGGACAATTCCCTCATCATCAACAACTCCCGCAGGAGCAGTCATGGTAGTCGGCCTTGCTGCCTCCTTGGTCCCGGTCTTCCCAAAGGCTCGTCGGTCCTAGTCTCCTCAATTACCTCGTCAGTCCTGGTCTCCTCAAAGACCTCGTTAGTCTTGGTCTTCTCAAAGACTCGTCGATCCTAGTCTCCTTAATGATGTCCTCGATCCTAGTCATGGTCACCTCGGCCCCATCTTCGCCAGTACGTACAACTTCCCAACTTCACTCACCAGCAACAAGTTTCGTCTTGGCAGCAGAAATAGTGGTCGGCGCATGTGGAGTAGTGGTCGTCGCGGTAGAAGGTGCAGTAGTGGGCGTAGCTAGAGCAGGTGCAGGAGTGGACGCAGCTAGAGCAGGCGTAGTAGTGGGCGCAGCTAGAGCAGGCGTAGTAGTGGGCGTAGCTAAAGCAGATGCAGTAGTGGTCGGCGCAGTAGAAAGTGCAGTAGTACGCGCAACTGAAGCATATGCAGCAGTCAGCGTTTTCTCTGAGAAATACGAGTATCGACGACTTGCTCATCAACGAGAGACGAACTATGTGCAGTCACTGCATCATTCGCATCTGAGACCATGGCTCGAGTCACTTCTCTATCCTTACAGGGATGAAGCCAGGAGCTAGACTCCGTGTCAGAACAGTTTATTTCGAAGCTCGGTCCTAGGCTCTCCAAACTGGTGGTCCTCAGCTTCGAAATGAACTCCAAGAATATCTCAAACGATGACGTGGGACTTAACATCGAATAGATGTTCAGGAATGCTTAAGTATCGAAGCCACGCCTTAAAACCCGAGAGTCCATGCCACTACTCAAGGTGCACAACGAGTTATCGAGTCATCATGGTCAAGGTAAATCGTTGGCATCAACGTCCCCAACAAAGACAAGCTAGTCGTCAAATTAGGATTTTTACGACGCGGTTAAACTCGAATTAAACCTAAAACATCAAACACACTTTCATTTTCTATTACTCAAGTTCAAGTCCTCAACATCACGGTAGAACCAAAATCGTCAACGAAAAGCCGATTTCTCCAACCAAGCACCACCTTATGAACCGAGAGCTCTACTAATCCACGCGACCCCCCTCTTATACGAGTCGTACCCACAACTACCTCAAAAGAGCTATGAGTCGACATCCACGGAAAAAGTCTGGGAAGTAACCGCGATCCAGGTATTGAAATCGATTTCTCTCACAAGAATTCACCGGCGATGACTATTCCGGTGTAGTTCCTTCAAGAACGAAGAACTCGACCCTTAGCATTTAGCAATCAAACGAAGACGCAGCTCACCGGATCTCGAGTTCTTCTTCATCTCGTGCTCTCGTCACAACGATGAGATCCCCAATCGCAGCTGAAGTTGAAGACGAGGCGTCGGCTCACCGGAGTCTCACTCGTAACGAAGCTGCGACGGTGACGAGATGAAGATGAGGCTCTCGAAGTCGTCTGGTTGAGCACACAAAACGCCGAGGTCTCGTCACTGGAAACAGCAACAACGGCGAAGCTTCCCTAGGACGACGGGCAGAGACGAAGTTTCAGCTTTGACACAATCACGATGAGAGCAGAGCAGAGACCGAGCCCTCAGGGACAAGCTTTTCTCGGTCACGACGGAGATCTCGGTTCGACGTGTATCCTGCCTCTTCTCGACGACGAGTTCTCGTCGGAAAACGGAGATAAGAAACGAAGCCGACAAAGAACAGAGCCTCCTCCTCGGCAATAACAGAGCTTCATTCTCCTCCGGTAAGAAACGAAGTCGGCAAGAACATAGCCTCCTTCTCCTCCGGTAGGGAACGAGGTCGATAAGGAGAAGTGGTGTGAAGTAACCCTCCGGATTTGGGTCTCGCGTCGATGAACGAAGCAAAGCCTAGCTGTCCTGGATCGAACTTGCGAAGGAACGGAGAAGAACCAACGGAGAAGAACGAGTCTCGCCGAAAAAAATGGCAAGCTCACGACGGTGACGGAAGAAATAGATAGTCGACAACCAAGCCTGAACGGTGACGAGCAGAGTAAGCTCAGCCTTCAACTAACGACGGAGAGGAAGAGACGTCGGCCTGAGCGACGACCGGATCTCACCGAAAAATGTAGACGGTTCGATGACGGTGATGCGAAGGAGAGAAGAGGAATCAGAGTTCGTCAAAGTAAGATCGGCCGCGTAAACAAGGACTCGTTCGTAGACGAGCAAAGACAATGTCGGAAAACACGGCGAAGAAACCGTCGGAGAAGATGGTGTTTGATGACGGAGGAAGTAAAAAAAAAATCTTTTTTCCTAAAAACCCTAGATCTAAAACAGAAAATAAAGAGAGAAGAGAGGCTACCTTTCTTTTGGTGGAGTGAAGTTATGGAGAAAAGAAAAGAGGAATGAGTATTTATAGTGTTACTGACAAAAACCTGGAGTGACAAGCCTCAGTAGTCGGTGGAAATTAACAATCCCGATTTCTGAAAGAAATCAAATTTTTAATTTCCAGCGGGAATTAACGATACTTATTTCTAAAAGAAATTTAAATTTCCAAATTTCAGCGGGAATTAAATTTTCAGCTTCCGGGAAAAACGGTATCTTTACTAAGTCCGAAAAGCAACGAAACAGAAACCTGACGCCCAACTCATTATTAACATAAACATGTGAGAGTTGGGCAAGACAAACAAGTTTTACGAGCTTTACCGAGAACAAGCTCTACAAACTTCACAGGACCAGTTCCTCCAAACTTTATAACACAAGTCTATTGAAAATCCTTACTGGACAATGCGTTAAACATGAACACGAAAGCTCAGTAACGTCGGCAGGACCTCAGAACAAAATTTCACAATCTCGTCTCGTCAGACGCAGGCCAAGCAATACATTTTCTTGAAAGCTCACTACGACTCTTTTAGCTCGGCATCATCAGAACTGATACTACCGAGCTGGGGGGCTAACTGTTGGGGTCAGATCTCACTCCGGTAGAGATCGTCAAAAAAATGACTAAGTACCAGAGGTAGGCGCGCAGTTATCTGGACCAGCTCTGTTTCCGGGACCAGCTCTCCTGTCTTCTAGGACGATCTCTCCAAAGTGACTGGGACCAGGACTAGCTCTCCTGCTTTCTGGGATGAGCTCTCTAAAATGACTGAGTACCAGAGGTAGGCGCGCCGTTATCTGGACCAGCTTTGTCTCAGGGACCAGCTCTGTCTCTGGGACCGGCTCTCTATAGTAACTGGGACTAGGACCGGCACCTTTCCAGGACGACGCCTATAGTGGTCATTTAGACTCCAAGAGACCGTTGCGATCATCACTTCAAGACAAAGAATGGGCCGAGCTTAGAAGGCCCACACTGGAAAGAACGAGTCGGGAGCCTACGAGTAACAAGTCACGCCGACCTCTACTGTAAGACTGGGCCCAGAAGACAAGCTCTCGGATTTGGGCCCATGATGAGGACAAGGTCAAGACCTAAAGGGGGCCGCCGACTACGCTGAGAGAGAATCCCGAAGATTTAGGGATTCAACATTATCTCTTTAGACGTAGACCTAGGCCGACTTAGATTTGTATAAATAGACCTAGGACATCTCTAAAAAGGGGATCCGCATTTTTTACATAGAAATCACTTGTAATATTTTCAAACACATTAATAACAAACTCTCTTGAGAGCTTCTCTAAGTGTTTCTCATCTCAGAACTTTCAGACCTAGACCCAATTGACTATTTCAACTGTGCATGTTCCACCACCACAACTACACTGTTATCCACCAAGCGTAGATTCTGTGTTTTGCGAGGTGTTATATGTTGTTCGGTTTGTAGAATGTGTGTTCCACGATGTGTACTATTTTCTACAACGGTAGATTACGCATTCTACCGTTTTTATTATAATCTACCAGCGTTAGAATATAAATTTTACCACATCATCAAACATCTACCGAGGATTGTAGAATGTGTTTTCTACGGATTAGTTATTAAATCCTTATTAAATTTCCTAAATCTAAGATCTAAATATTTTCTTTCCTTATTTAGAAAAAATACAATAATTACGTTTCCTTATTTAATATTTTTTTTAAAAACAATTGTCTAATAATTTTTTAAAAATATATGTTACGTTTTTTAATTATAGAATTATATGACTAATTTGGTTTCTAATTATTATATATAATCTGCCAAAAAAAATATAAAATACATATTGGAGTGCTTACTATACTTTTATTGAAACAATGAACAATGAATTATCTATAGCCGAATTGGTCTTGCAACGTCATTGTTTCACTCGTAGATCACAAGTTCGAGGGTCATCTAGTGTGGTTTTTTTTCTTTTCAGCTTTTGAATTACTCCACGTTTTTTTCCAGT
Source organism: Arabis alpina (assembly GCA_900128785.1). Lineage (NCBI taxonomy): Eukaryota > Viridiplantae > Streptophyta > Magnoliopsida > Brassicales > Brassicaceae > Arabis > Arabis alpina. Next base: position 13,673,216 of record LT669794.1, read on the forward strand.
TTTTAACTTCCCTAATTGTAGGAGCTAAAAATTCAGTTTCCTAAAACAAGAAGGTTGGAAAATATCTCTAACAAATCTTACCTATTGGCTCTTTCTTCGTATTCTTCTTCGTTCTTTACCTTCTTCTCTTTGTCATCTCCATTCTTTGTTGTATTCTATTTATTAATATGTTGCATATCTATACAACATGCGGGGAATGGATATTCTTCACCAAAAATGGATGGAACTTTGTTGTAGACGAATTAAAAGGAGGTCGATTAATGGCTCTAGAGTCTACAAGTACTGTTGAGGAGTTGAAGGCTATGGTTTCAGAAGATTACGGAATCGAGCAACGCGATATTAAGATCGAATGCAGTTTTCTACCTGAGGAGTTGATAAACAAGTTAGGATCTCCTCCGGTTATCATCTTCAATGATCGGCAACTTAAAAACTTTGTTGGATACTTAAAGAAGAAACCATCTACACAGTTGTGTGTGACATTGAAACCTCTTGTTGATTTAAATTTGAATAAAGAGCCCGAGAATTTAGAAGAAGTATGTGTCACTAGGGCTGCAAAAAACGAACCAATCCCCGGGTTAAAGTTGAAGAAATCTGAAGAGGAAGGTGGTGTCGATGCAAACCTTAAAAACTGTGATGTTGTTGACGAAAGCGATGATGGTGAAGCGAGTGAGAACATAGTTCCATTTTCTGTGGAGAATGCTCTAAGGAAGTCTCAGCGTTTTGAAAGCAAAAAGTTTTGAAGTCAACAATGGAAATGGTTGCAGTGAAGTACAACTTTGACTATAAGGTTCATAAATCAGACACTACAAGGTGGATTATACGTTGTCCAAAAAACAGATGCAATTGGAGACTTCGTGCCGCATCTGTCCCAGGGACAAAGTCTTTCATTATCAATAAGTATGTGGGTAAACATACATGTGCTCCTTTGAGCAAAACCAACATTGGAAAGACTCCTTCGGCAAAAACAATAGGAAGGTTGATTATGCATAGATATATGGGGGCCAAAGAAGGACCTAAACCGATTGAGATCATTCAGATGATGCTTACCGAGCATGGAGTGGAGCTGACTTATTCTTTAGCTTGGGATGCACGTGAATATGCAATTAGTATGGTTAGATGGATACCGGAGAAAAATTATGGTAAGATACCAAAATACTTGTACATGCTAAAAGCAGCAAATCCGGGTTCACATTACCATTATGAAACAAATTGCGAGAATAGATTTAAATATCTATTTTTTGCTTTTGGTCAGTCTGTGAGAGGGTTTAAGAACGCTATGCGGAAAGTTGTTGTTGTTGATGGTACGTTTTTGAAGAAGAAATTCAAAGGGACTTTGCTTGTTGCTACAGCTTTGGATGGTAACTCTAACTTGTATCCAATTGCATTTGGGGTCGTTGATTCGGAGAACGATCGTTCATGGGAGTGGTTTATGAGGCAACTACATGTTGTTATTCCGGACGATCATGGTATGGGTTTTGTGTCTGATAGACATGCTTCGATTGTTAATGCACTTGAAAAAGTATACCCGCAAGCTAAACATGGAATTTGTATTCATCATTTACTGAGTAATGTGGCAAAGAATTATATTGGGAAGGATATTTTTGCTATGGTTGCAGATTGTTCAACAACGTATAGGGTTCCTGATTTTGAGAAGAAGTTCACTCATCTTTGCAATGCCAGTCCAACCGTTGGGAAATATCTACTTGAAGCTGACATAAGAAAATGGGCGCGTTGTCAATTTCCGGGTTTCAGGTACGACGTTAGAACCGCAAACCCTGCTGAATCGATAAACTCTGCATTGTGAGTACCTAGAGAATATCCGGTAATTCCTTTGTTGGGCAGCATCAGAGAAATGTTGACTCGATGGTTTCATAAGCGTAGATTAAAGAGTACCAAGCATGAACAACCTTTGACCATAAATGGGGAGACAATGATTGCAAGAAGGATTGATAAGGGTAAAACATTTAGTGTTCAACCGATTAACGATGATAAGTTTCACGTCATTGGCGACAGAATCGACTGCCTTGTGGATTTGGTCGAGAGAACGTGTTCATGTGGAAAGTACGACTTGTAAAAAATTCTTTGTAGACACGCCATTAAAGCAGCACTATCCGTAGGAAGGGCGATACATTCACTCTCTGACGACAACTACACGACTGCCACATGGAGAATTGTTTATGAAGAACCCATTAATCCAATACCTGTTCCTGAGGATGCATGGCGTGTCCCATCTGACATTGGAAGTGTCAAAGTTATACAACCAGAAACACGAAGAGCTGCGGGAAGGCGAAGAAAAAGAAGATTCGAATCAATTGAAGATAAGATATGTAATGGGTCAAACGGATCAAGCAATTCGAAGAAGAGGCACAAGTGTAGTCGGTGTCAGAATACAGGCCACAACAGATCGACATGTGATATGCCGATATAAAGATGCTTCCCACCGTTTTCTTCTTGGTTTTTTTCTAATTCTGGATTTTGAACGTGTTTAAGTACTTATTCATTTTGACGTTTTTAACGTTTCAAGAAGAGTTTATTGTTTGATTTGGAAACTTCATATAGAACATACTACGCAAACAAGATAATGTTTCTTTTGATTTATAATGAGATAATGTTAACATGAAAACCAAAACAAATGTTGTCTCGTGTTCAACATTGAAAACCCACAGCTATCAATTACAACATACTACGCAAACAATAAAAACCCACAGCTAACGCAAAACAGACACCAATGTTGTTAATTGTCTTCTTCAGTGTCTTAACTTCACACTCAAGCTTGTTTGTCTTCTCTAGTAGGTTCTCTACTGTATCCATCATATGTTTCTCAGAATCTACTATCTTCCCAATGTCCTCAACAATGGTTGTTTGTTTTTCCGATAGAATATCATACTCTTCCAACTGAGATCCTTCGCCCACTTGAAAACATGTCCGAATGCTCTATCATTCGCGGCTGTGCAATGGTAAAACTTGCGACCCAGATTCTTCGCCGTCGTTGATTTCAGAATTATAGTGGGTTCTCCACAATTACATCGTCTAGGAATACCCCTAACGTAACTGGTACGACTTGAACCAGATGACAGATTACTCATTACTATACAACAATGAGAAAATACCAAATCAGGTTAATTATGAATTCATCCTAATAGGCCATGAAGCCAATCATAACGAAACAACAACACATATCTCGGTTTATACCATGAATATCGGAATGAAAATTCGCCAATCGAAGTACATACCTTAACGGATCGAGTGAGTGAATCACAAAATCGTAAAGAATGGACGATTCCGTACGGAATAGACCCAAAAACCTCTAGATTCCATCAACAATTGAGAAATCTAGGTCAGAATGTCTAAAGAAATTGAAAACAAGGTTTTGATACGAACAAGGAGAACTCAGAAAAACAAGGTTTTGATACTCAAAACAAGGTTTCGACGTTCTTGGTTTGATTTGAATGAAATTCACTTACATTATACCGCACTTGAACCGAACCAGGATCACATATGAGAAACATGAATAAGTTAATTAACTTTCGTTATCGTTCGATTAAAACCTCCAGCTCAATTGATTAACCAACGCACATTAACATTCTTAAAGGTCATGAGTTCGACCCTAGTCAGTGACACTTTTTGACGTTTTTCATAACCTATACCCTAAACTAATCTTGAAAATGGTAAAACTCCAATTCTTTTATAATCTCTACCCTAAACTAATCTTACGTATAATGTTTTTTTTTAAAGTGTGTTATTTCAAAAAATGGTAAAACCCCAAAGTATTTCATAACCTATGCCCTAAACTAATCTTAAAAATGGTAAAATTCCAATTCTTTTATAATCTATACCCTAAACTAATCTTACGTATAATGTTTTTTTAAGTGTATGTTCTTTCAAAAAATGGTAAAACCCCAAAGTATTTCATAACCTATACCCTAAACTAATCTTAAAAATGGTAAAACTCCAATTCTTTTATAATCTATACCCTAAACTAATCTTACGTATAATGTTTGTTTGTTTTTAAAGTGTATGTTCTTTCAAAAAATGGTAAAACCCCTAAGTATTTCATAACCTATACCCTAAACTAATCTTAAAAATGGTAAAACTCCAATTCTTTTATAATCTATACCCTAAAGTAATCTTACGTATAATGTTTTTTTTTTTTTAAGTGTATGTTCTTTCAAAAAATTGTAAAACCCCAAAGTATTTCATAACATTTGTAATAAATGAAGGCATTTCTTACCAAAAAATGGGTTATGTGAGAAACACAACTTTTTTTGTCACTAGGTGAAATATAGTAGTAATTGAAGTTAAAAACGCCATGGTTGCAACAAAAGTTAATAATGTCAAAGTGAAATATTTCCAAAAAAACATAGCCGAAATACGAAATTGAGTAGAAACGTAAGTCCAGTGCAGTCTTAAATCTCATTCGATCTCCACGACGATGCCATCGTTAAACGCAGGAGGTGGTGGGTAATGTTTCATCATTTCAACTAAAATAGGATCATTTGCCGCTCGAAAAATATCAACTGCAATCTTGAATCGTGCCGCTCTAATGTTGTCTTCATGTAGCAGAATAAAGTCCATTAGAAGCGCGTGACACTCGATGAACTTCAAAGCATACACTCCGCAGTGAAATGAATTCTGATTCAATCCAGCTTGCATGGGCGCATACTTATAAAAAAAGTGTACACGTTAGTTAGTAAAAATCAGAGTAGCTTATTTGCTAAAAATGTGAAACCAAATTAAACTTAGATAGTAACAACTAACCGGTCTCTCAAGCCATTTTGTAGGTACAATGAGTCGGTTTGCCATTTCGTAATTGAACACGCTTGGACCAATTTGTAGTTTCCTGCGACTGTAACAAAAAACATGTTGCTACTAATTAGAGAAGCAAATCAATTCCAACTGATTTAAAGACAATCGAGTTTATGTAAAACTTACTCTCACGGATTGGACCATTCCAACAATTTTTCCCAATCTTTTTCTTCACTAAAACACAATTCCGCATCAGGATCGTTGTGCCCTGTATGGCACCATTCCATTTCCGTGAAGTTTATCTCATTAGATTTCTTCGTCTCGCGTTTCGTTGATTTCTTGACGGGTCGGAAAGAAGACGATGAAGTCAACTAGTCATCTGACTCCTTGACTTTCGAAGATGGTGTTAGATCAAAACCAGAAACAAATGACGGTTGTGAAAGTCTTTCCGCGGTTTTTCGGATAAATTCTTGAGTGTCTAATTCTTGGTTAATGTTAGACGTCTGAGATAAAGATACATCATGAAGATTATCCAAAGACACATTGAACTCTAGTTTGCTCAGTCTTTCGTCATGGTAAACCGAAAACAAATGACAAAGAAAGTGAGTGTACAAAGAAAAGAAAACAAAGCATGTTATACAAGTTATAGTTCACATAGTCGAACAACAAGTCTAATTATACAAGTTAATTATACAATTTATATGTTACAAAGCGTTACAAACACCCTAAAATGACATATATTACACAATCATTTTCCAACAAAGCATGTTCATAAATGGAAAAAGTTCACAACACAAGATCACAAGGGAACAAGGATTAGAGTTATTTTTTCTTCTTTACCTTTTTCTTCTCTGGCTGCGATTGCTTCTTTGGGCTAGTGTTGTCGGGTTTAGTGATGGTAGACGGTTCTCCACTGGTTCTTGGTACTGCCACTGGTGTTACCACATCTTTGAGACCCTTAATCTCAGTTTCCATCTTTGATATTCGATCACCAAATAGTGTCACAAATTTCTGCTGAAACTCATGTTGGAACTCTTTCTAAAAGGAAGTGAATTAAGCTTCAAACATATTCTGAATAAAAGACTTCATGTCTTCATTCATAGATACTTCAGAGCGTCGACACAACACTTTACGCTTCCGTTCCTCAACACCAACGTCAGAGACCTTGCTCTTACCCTTCCTTGATGTTGATGTGGGGCTGTTCGATGCGTTTGGAGTATCAATATCAGTAACCGCATCAACAAACTCAGCGTCTCTCTCTGCCTCCTCTTCCACAACCTGAGTCAGAGGAACCGTAGCAGGTTGCATAACTTCCCAAATCAGATCACGCCAGTCTTGTCCATCTTTAATGAACTACATCAGAAGATCAACTCTTTCATCTATCGTATCGCTCTTTTTGTAGATACAAGCCTCGATTACATCACCATTCCCAGTAGAATATATGAAGTGATGCAAAATTGTCTAAAAGAACAATGGTATGGTAGTGATATTAGTATCCTACTTATAAATGAACTATGAAAGAATGAGAAAACAATACTAAAAGTACTCACATCTGGTCTGAATGATAGCTTTATGTGGATGCCAGAAATCGCACAATTAGTTTTGTAAGGATTTCGAGAGGAAGTCGAGATTTATGCGTTAAGCTACGAAATAAAAAACGATGAGCCAAGAAAAACTAGGGTTCGTAATTGCTTTGTATTGCTTTTGTGAATAAAGTTGCGGATCCCTTTCTCAAATGATGTACATCGATATATATACTTGACTAGGTCGGTTTAAGGTTATAACGAGATAAAAAAAACTATCCTAATTCTTCGAGACTTTTTCCTTATTGAGTTGATCTTCTCGAAAAATCCGGAAGTTTTCATATTTCGCCGATGATCTCTTCTTCTGAAGGCGGTTACCTTTTTGGGCTTCTCCTGATGGGCAAGATTTGTTCTGGACTTGTCATCTTGATGGATTTGCCACGCTTAGCAACTAACATGTTCTTCAGAAAAGACTCTCCTCGGCGAAATGTAGTTGATCCCGTTTAACCCAAAATCTGCAAAGCATTTTGGGTAGCTGATTTCGCCTAGGTCGTTAACAGATTTCGCCTAGGCGGTTTGGCTGGCAGATTTTGCCTAGGCCGTTTAACAGATTTCGCCTAGGCAGTTCAGCCTGCTCGGCCAAACTGGTCTGAGCAGCTCGGCCAAACTGGTCTGAGCAGCTCGGCCAAACTGGTCTGAGCAGCTCGGCCAAACTGGTCTGAGCAGCTCGGCCAAACTGGTCTGAGCAGCTCGGCCAAACTGGTCTCGAGTTGCTCGGCCAAACTGGTCTCGAGTTGCTCGGCCAAACTGGTCTCGAGTTGCTCGGCCAAACTGGTCCTGCTCGGTCAAACTGGTCCTGCTAGGCCAAACTGGCCTGGGCAGCTCGGCCAAACTGGATTGGTCAGCTTTGGCCAAACTGAACTGGACAGCTCGACCAATTTCCATGGTTTGGCTATACTCTTTCTGGCTAGGACAAATTTGGCGTAGCTCTCAAATTGGCTGCTCGACGAATTTGGCAGTGATAACATATTTGGCTGCTCGACGAATCAAGCCACATTACCGACTATTGTTCTCGGGGGAGGGACTTCCAATCCCAACAGTTAGCCCCCCAGCCCGTTAGTATGATAATAGTAGCGGGGCGGTAACTTGTCCAAGTAAAGAGAACAATAGTCAGAAATTTTTACCAGAGTAAATACTTTGAAGAGATTGATGTGACGTTTTGAATCGGGTCCCATTCCGTCTGATGAATATTTCCAGTGTTTCCAAAGATAAAAGACACTGAGGTTCCTGAAATGTACTGGACGTCACGCTACCCGAGGCAAAATATCTTTCTCTTATAAAACCAGTCTTCTCTTAATTTTCGTTAGCTTTAAGATATAGGTAGAGATTATTTTATTTTTTTGAGATGCGGGGGTTTTGGCTGAGGACTTGAGTTCGCCGAGGGGATCTCGGACAAAAAATTCGCCGAAGGTTGTCCCGGACGCGTGTCCGGCTCGGCGAAATTTTGGACCGGTTTTTGACAAATCTGCCGAGGACCACGTTTGGCCGAAGGGAGTGAACTGGTTCGGCAAAAAAAGGACCGGTTTGGCCGAGACGAAGCTTCCCGGTGCAGCTCTCGGCTACAAACGTTGCTCGGCCAATTTTGATCAAACCGGTTCTTATTTGTCGACGGTTTTGAAGTGGTTTTCGCCGAAGGGAATTTTGAACCGGTTTTCGCCGAAGGGGTTTTGAACCGGTTTTTGCCAAACCGGGTTTTGAAGCGACTTTCGCCGAAGAGGGTTCTGAGGAGATTTTCGCCAAGGAGCTCTCACAGCCAGTCCCGCTGAGACCAATCATTCCTATTTTTTTTCTTTTTGCCAAAGTGGAAACGGGATAGAACCCTACCCAGTTTTGCCAGAGTTCGACGAAATTCTTTTCGTAATCAAGTCTGAAGGATATGGGTGGCATGCGGAAGCGATCTTGACTCAAGAAAAGGAGAAAGAATTCCTCCATGTCCTCTTCAAAGAGAAAAAAGCGCGTCGAGAACGACAAGGAATGAAATATAAAAAGCGAGAGAATCCCGATCCCCCGGGTTCCACGCTATGCTCAGCGGAGTCGTTGGACAAACTAAGGAGTGAGTTCGAAATTCCCGATGAGGTCGAGTTTGTTATCCCAGGATCCTCCGATCGGGCTGACGATCCTCCCCCTGGTCATTTCACCATGTACGAAAACTCTATCGAGGAATGCTTCCTCACTTTTCCTATCCCATCGGTGATCCTTGATTATTTCTAGAGACACAGGATAGCTCTCGCTCAAGCGACGCCTCGAGGTATTCGACACTTGGTAGGAATACTGGTTCGTGGCAGAGAATGTCGTCAAGAAGTCACCGTCTATCACTACCTAAATCTATTGAGATTGGTAGCAGTGGCATGGTTGGAAATGATATGATCGTCGCGATCGGAGCTCAGACTGGTTGTCTGGTCATTGACGACCATCCTACCAAGGACAGGCATTGGATCAACTACTTCTTCTATGTCAAGATTTCCGAAGCGTCTGTGGGTGATCAATGGCTTTAGAAAGTAGTTACGCGATGGAGATAACGCGGTAGCTAGTCGTTTTTCGGCTTAGTTCAAGACTTTTCTTCTGCTTGGTGTCTTTGCTTTTAGTAAATGCTTAAATCCTAACCTTGATCTTTGTTTCTGTTTTTTGCAGGCCCGTCCGGGTTCCCATCCTGCCCAGACGGTTTGTTCACTGATTTCCTTTATGCGGTTAGATTTGAGCGGCATCTTTGTTTTTGGGAGAGGACTTTTCACTTTCAAAGAGTCAAACGAGCGATGGGATACTTGTCTTTTCGTGAGGAGATGGCAGCTCAGGAGCGCGCCCAGGCTGAGAACTTGGTGGCTGATGCTGAAGTGAACCCTGCTGGAGGGCAAGGAGGTGGAATCCAAGACCAGCCGATCGTTAGCGATGAGGTCTCCGAGGTTTCCAGGAGAAACTTAAGAAAAGCAGGCGCTCAAAGAAACCTCCGAGGGTCCCTACTTCTGACGGAATCATCCCTTCCTCTGGTGCAGGGGCCTCCGCTTGAGGCGCTGCTCTCGAGCAAGACGAGGAGTCTCTCAGCGCGAAGCGGAAGAAAAAGAGATCTCGTCTGAGTTCAAGCGTTGGCCGGGTTCAGAGTCCAGTTCGTGCGGTCCTTACCGATGGGATTTCGGAGAGTGTGATTGATAACTCGAAGACGGCCGCGTGGTTTGCGAACATCCAATATCATGGTCATGAAGGGCCTCTTCCCGTGGTGCTAGTCGCAGATCCCGACTTTGGGTTGATGTCTCGCCATGGATCCAGGGTACGCCCGTAACACTCTTTCTCCTTATTGTTTTAAAAATCTTTTAAGGAAATTTTGCTAAGTGCTTGAAGTTTTTCTCTTTGGTTCCTCAACATTTCACCGCTGCGGACATGTTAGCTCAGACGTGCTCACCGTGGAGAGGTTTCCAGGAAATCGTGCTCAGATGCTCAGACTCGACTAGGAATCGAAATGGATCATAGGAAGAGTGTGGAGTCCGAGTTGCAGGTGTATCAGTGGAGGTGCGTTGAAGCGGAAGAACGTGCCATTGAGGAAAGTGCTAAGGCATTGATACTCCAGTGGCAATTAGCCGATGAGAAGACCGGCATAACTTCCAGGATCAAGCGTGCGACTAAGGCTGCGATGCACACTTTTGCCACCAAGTTTCAAGGCAAGATTGACCGTGCCAAAGAAAAGATCAAGGCCCTTGGCGGGAATCCGAAGAAGAAGCTAGTGCAGCTTGCTCTAGTCGAGGCGAACATTGAATTTGCTAGAATCCTACGCGAGGCCCCCAACTCTTTTGACGCCGAGGCAGCCAAAGTTGAGGCTTGGCCGCCAAATGTTGCTGGCGGTGATGTGGAGTTTGACAGTCTCTTTGCTGGATTAGATTCTGACTTGGTTATATCGCCTATCACTTCTCACTCATCGGGTACCGCTCGGGACAATGTGTCACTTGAGACTTTGGCCGCGGACGTGGGTATCCGGACTTTTGATGGATCGATGACGGATGAGCTCGGGGTGAATCATGATGATGATGAGAATGTCAACATTGACGACTAGGGCTTCGCAGGACGAGTTGCCTCTTGTTTCGTTGTTGTTTCCTTTAGTTTTCAGCTTTACTTTCCTTTCCCTAAAATTGCCTTGGTGGCAACGACTTTGCTTCTGTTTTAGTTTATGTGTGGTTTGCCTTGTGTTGTGTCGCGATGTAAGATGATTTAGGTATGAGATTTGCTTCGTTGACCAAGCCTTTGGTATGGGTTGAGGGTTGTTTACACTTGAAACGCATTTGGCTGGTTGTACCAACGTTGTTGATGGGTTTATGATTATGGGGTAGCAAAAATCGCAAATGCGTACCTGCACCCTTTCCACCAACGTTGTTGTTGGGTTTTCTGGAATGGCGGCGTTTTCCGAACACGTCTGTTCTGAACCGGTCACGCCTTTTGACTTGACCAATGTGTTGTTGGGTTTTCTGAATGATTATTGGTGTATAAACCTAAGTAATCATTGGCAGCTGCTTTTTACCAACGGTGCTGTTAGGTTCTTGAATGAACGTTTATAGTCACAAAGGCCAGGAACTGAACATTAGAATCAGCCGGAGTCAAAAGCCCAGAAACTGATCGTGGTAACTTATATATTGCGCTTAGGATCCGAAGATGGATGTCAATGTGTTCAAGTTCGTACATTGTTGTTGTGGCCAGTAGCAATGACAGTGGATTGAACTTGCTCAAAAGAGGCTTTGAATAATCCATAAAGGATGTAACAGCTAAAGTCGACAAGACTTGTGTTAAGTACACATCGAATTGAAGCAAAGAGCTTGATTAAACATGGGAGTATACGAATATACATACCCCACTCCCCCCCCCCTTTTACGGAGGAGGGCAACTGAACTCGTCCGGAGACAAGCTGCCTACGTACCCTTTGCAGGGATCAAGTCACCTCGCAGTTTGTTAAAGCACTTACTCCCTCCCTTTGAGACGGAGGAGAGCAAATGAACTCATCCGGAGACAAGTTACCTACGTACCCTTTGCAGTGATCAAGTCGCCTCGTAGTTCAAGACAAGAGCCTTAGAAGAGGACTAATGATAGTACCTCTTCAAGTGCTTTGCATTTCACGAATGGAGTATTGGCGTGCCGGCCATGGTGGCGAGCTCATAGACGCCGGGATGGACCACGGTGCTGACTCTGTAAGGTCCTTCCCAGTTAGCTTCAAGTTTTCCCGCGTTCCGCTCTGCTGTGTTTTGGAAAACTTCGCGCAAGACCAAGTCGCCTTCGCGGAAACGTCTTATTCAAACTCTGGAGTTGTAGTACCGTGCGGCCATATTTTGATAGTTGGTTATCCTGATGAGTGCTTGACCACGCCTCTCGTTAAGGAAGTCCAATTCATTGAACAGGAGCGAATAGTTGAGATCTTCATGTTCCGGTAAGAGACGACGTCGTGGTCCTGGAGAAGTGACCTCTGAGGGTATGACACATTTGGTGCCATAGACAAGTGAAAAAGCAGTTTCGCCTGTTGCACGTCGAGGAGTGGTGTGGTGGGACCATAAAACGCCATCTAGCTCGTCTGCCCAACGTCCCTTCTTCGCATCTAAGTGTTTCTTAAGGCCATCGAGAATCGTTTTGTTGATTGCGTCTGCCTGACCGTTACCTTGAGGATGACGAGGAGTAGACTTGCTAAGTCGAATCATCCACTTTGCACAGAAGGTCTCAAACCAGTTGGAGATGAACTGGGAACAGTTGTCAGTAACAATTTTGAATGGAAGTCCGTGACGGCATATGATGTTTCTCCAGACGAAACTTTCAACTTGGGCGTCCTTGATACTTGTGTAGGCCTCCGCTTCTACCCACTTCGAAAAATAGTCTGTTAGAACAAGTAAGAAGCGCTTCTGTTTTGATGTGTGCAGGGGTCCAACGATGTCCATGGCCCATCTCATGAATGGGTAAGCAGAGGAGACTGAGGAAAGCATCTCCGTTGGTTGATGAATCTTTGGAGCATGTCTTGACACCTCTCGCATTTGGCTGAAAACTTCACGCAATCGTTTACAATAGTAGGCCAGAAAAGGCCGTGTCACATGATCTTGATTGCTAAGGCATTGCCCCCTGAGTGATTGCCGCAAGATCCGCTGTGTACTTCTTCCATAACTTATCTGGCCTCTTGCCCTTCTACGCAGGTGAGTAGAGGACCAGAGAATCCCCATCTATAAATGTTCCCGTCTAACAGAACGTACCGAGCAGCTTGCTTCTGTACCTTTCGGGCTGCCCACTTGTTGCTAGGCAGTTCTCCATTAACGATGTAAGCACGAATTGGGTCCATCCAGGGCTTATCGCATCCGTACTCCGGCTCTCCATCGGTCTCCTTCGGGACAGTCGTGTTTTGGTCGTGATTTTCTAGTGAGAGGTTGTCTGTGTCCGGGGCTTTCTCGGTGCCAGCCATAGGCGTTGTGATCGGCAAATGCGTGGGCTCTGCTTCCTCCGCTGCTTATGCCATCTCAATGTCTTTGGAATTTATCTTGAGCGATTCAGCAATGGCTTTTGCTTGCTTTGCAATCTGAGATCGTGTTGAAATAGCGAGGGTCGTCTCTTGTTGGATGTTAGGAAATTCGATGAGCTCTACGGGGATAATCCGTTTCAAAGCTGGATCCTTTGGCGGAGCTGAAGCGGAGGCTAGATTCTCTAATGCGTCGGCGTCAACGTTTTCCCCTCGAGGAATTCGTGTAAGCGTAAACTCTTTGAATGTCAAGGCAAGGTCCTACACTATCTTTACGTAGGCTTCCATCCGATCGTCCTTCGTCGCATACTCGCCGCTGAACTGGCTAGTAACTAGTTGTGAATCGCAGAAAGCACGAACGTGCTCGATGTTAAGCCCTTGAGCGAGTCTCATACCAGCGATAAGGGCTTCGTACTCTGCTTCGTTGTTGGAGGCTTTGAAGCCTAGACGGAAATATTGTTCGAGGATCTCGCCTGTTGGTGATGCTAGGCGTATTCCTACTCCGGACCAATTTTTGGAAGACGGGCCATCAACGTGTAACTCCCATATACCTGGTCGGACCTCCTTTGGAGTTTGATCCTCAGGGAGTTCGATGAGGAAGTCTGCCAACACTTGTGACTTGTTGCACGTCCGCCCTTTGTATTCGATGTCATACTCGCTGAGTTATATTGCCCACTTAGCCAACCTGTCAGATTGACTTGGACTATGCAAAACTGAGCGCAAAGGGAAGGTGCTAAGAATTACGATGGTATGAGATTGGAAGTAGGGCCTTAGCTTTCGTGATGCCATGACGACGGAAAGTGTTAACTTTTCCAGATGAGGATATCTTGTTTCAACATCGGTTAGAGTCTTGCTAACATAGAAGATAGGCTTTTGCTCGCCTTGCTCTTCTCGTACTAACACAGCACTGACTGCTGTTTCAGAAACGGCGATGTAGAGGAAGAGAGGTTCCCCAGTTACTGGTTTAGCAAGGATAGACGGTGTTGCCAAATATTCTTTGACCTGCCTGAAAGCATCTTCACACTTATCTGACCATTCGAACTGTTTGGTACCTCGCAGCGTGTCATAGAAAGGTAGGCATTTGTCAGTTGATCGCGAGATGAAGCGGTTGAGCGCAGCGTCTCGTCCAGTTAGTCTCTGCACCTCACGCTTATTTCTTGGAGACGCCATTTGGATGAGCGCGTCGATCTGCTTCGGATTTGCTTCGATGCCACAATGAGTGACTAAGTACCCCAAGAATTCTCCGGAGGTTACCGCAAATCTGCACTTCGTGGGGTTTAGTTTCATGTTGTGAAGGTTCAGCTGTTCGACGCACGCTTCCAGGTGGGGGATGTGGTCTTCTTCCTTAAGGGATTTCACGAGCATGTCGTCTATATACACTTCCATTGTTTTGCCTAACTGATCCTGAAACATTTTGTTCACGACTCTTTGATATGTTGCTCCAGCGTTTTTCAGGCCGAAGGGCATAACCTTGTAACAGTAGATTCCACGGTCGGTGATGAAGGCTGTCTTCTCTCTATCTTCATGGTGCATTAAAATCTGATTATAGCCCGAGAAGGCGTCCATGAATGTCAAGAGTTTATTCCCTCTTGTTGCTTCCACTAAGCGATCGATGTGAGGCAGAGGGAAGCTGTCTTTCGGACATGCTTTGTTCAGGTCCGTGAAATCCACGCTGACACGCCACTTCCCGTTCTTCTTTTTTACCACGACTGGGTTGGCGAGCCAATCGGGGTATTTGACTTCGGTGATCGATCCGATGCGTAGGAGCCTTTTGACTTCGTCGTTTACTGCTTTTGCCCGGTCGGGACCGAGCTTCCTCCTCTTTTGTTTTATTGGCTTGAACGTCGGATCGACGTTGAGCTCGTGGCTGGCGACGCTGATGTCTATCCCAGGCATGTCTTCTGCTGCCCAGGCAAAAGTGTTGACGTTTTTCTGGAGGAAAACTACGAGCTTTTTTTCCAGGTCTTCATCAAGCGTGGCTCCAATCTCCACACATCTTTTGGGATGTTGCTCGTCAATGCATACAGATATTACTGGTTCGCAGGTGGGTCACTCTTCTTCTACGCGACCTTCTGCAATCTGTAATTGCTATAACAGGTTGGTCAGGTTCTCGACCTGCTCGGGGTTGGTTCCCGCTCTTTTTTGTGACCCTTGAGGCTCAGAGTCGTCCTTCTTTTTCTCGGTGTTTCGCATCTTATGCTCGGCTAGAAAACACGTACAGGAATCCCTCTGATTTCCCCATATTTTTTTTATATCGATGGGTGTTGGGAATTTGAGGCACAAGTGGTATGTTGAAGGCACAGCTCTCATTAGGTTTAGCCAAGGAGTTCCCATGATCATGTTGTAGATCGTTGGATGATCGGAGACGGTGAAGTCGACCATCTTCTTAATGTTTCCAGCTTGGACGGGAAGGCAAATTGTTCCCATCGTCATGGTTGTTTCGCCAGAGAAACTTGTTATGGGTTTAGGCCTCCCTTTGATCGTGGACAGATCAATCTTCATTCGCTCAAGTGTTTTCTTGAAGATGACATCTACCGAGCTTCCTATATCAATAAGAACGCGAGCAACGTTGAAGTCGTAGACAGTCAAGTTGATTACCAGGGGATCGTTGTGTGGTTGATCGAGGCCCTCAGTGTCTTTCTCGTCGAAGGTGATAGAGTCGCTGGAGAGCCTTGGTTTTGCGGGTGCTGATATGTTTGCGCAGACGTCAGCGCGGCGTTGATAAGCTTCTATCGCTGTCTCGTCGTCTGCACAGTACTACGAGCCTCCCATTATCATGTTTATGATTTCCTGTTGCTCTCCGTTTTCCATGCCATCATCGCGATGGTGGCGTCTAGGAGTATCCACTTGTTGTTCGGTGTCGGCAGGAGCTTTCTCCTCCGACTTAAAGTCTGATAAACTATTGTTGTTCTTCAAGGTGCCCTCTGTGAGTTTGGCTATGAGCTGTCGACCTAACTCGCGACATCTCGCGGTAGAGTGTCCACTTGTTTTGTGAAAATCGCAATACAATTTCTCATCATAGTCCTTTGACTCTCTGGTCCAAGTGTTGTTCCAGGTTCCTCTACCGCGACCACGCCCACGGCCTCTTCCACGTCCGCGACCCAATGACTCTACTTAATAGTTGTGAGCCCCTCCGGATCCTCCTTCGTATTGGACGTAGGTGGGATTGTTTTTCTTAGGTACAACGACTTTGGCTGGTTCGCTTACTTGTTTGGTCTTTCCGCCCTTCCTGGCTTGGACCTCCTCCTCCGTTCGAGCGAAGTCAACAGCACGGTGGAGGGCGTCTTGGATTGTTGTTGGCGTGTTGAGGCTCATCTCTTGCCAGAATGGAGATGGACACCGAAGTGCCCCTCGCAAGGCTTCTAAGGCTGATTTGTTGCTGATACCTTCGACCTTTGAAAGCGTATTCTTGAACCTTGTCATGAAAGACCGAAGACTCTCGGTCTCGTCTTGTTTGTTATTCCATAGTTCCGAGTCGTAGATCTTTCGTTCCATGAAGATGTTGTAATGCTGCACGAACAACTCGGAGAGCTGGAGAAAAGTGTGAACTGAGTTCTTCTCCAACTTGTAGAACCATTGAAAGGCAGGCCCCTTGAGACTTTCAACGAACAACTTGCAGTAGACGACGTCTTTTTCCGCTTCTTTGAAGTTTTCTCTTCCCAAGGCCACTTCGAATTCCATTAGATGATCCGAAGGGTCTGTGGTTCCTTCGTAGACTGGTAATTTGATCCTTCCGGGATCGGAGATTTTTGTCCTTGCGATTCGTTCGTCGAAGGTGTGTTCCTTGCCTTTTCTAGTACCTGAGCGATGGCAGAAGCCTTCCCTGTTCCGTGGTGTATCTGCGATTGGGTACGCTTTAGGTCTGAGGTTACCCGATCCATCTGAGCCTTTACTGCAGCGAGCTCTGCAGCGTAGGATCGTTTGAACGCTCTACGCTCTTGCTCCTTCTTGTATCGCTCTTCACTGGAGTAGTTGGTGTACTCCGATATGTCTTTCACAATCTCTGTCTTGGAAGAGCCTGACGCGCTTTGGGTGTCAGAGGCGCGTGGTTCTTGTTGGCTTCCTTCTGCACCTTCTGCTCGTGTACGCTTCGTGGGAGCTGGTGCTTCTTTGTCAGAGATGTCCACGACGCGTTCAGGAGACTTGTCCGTCTCGACGCGGCGGTGGTGGTGGTAGATCTTATGGGTTTCCCCGAGTAGTGCGAGGCGCTGAGAAGTCAAGGCGTTGAGGGTCGACGCGCGCCCTAAGTCTTGCTGTGTCGGGTCTTCCGCGCTTTCTTCTTGAAAGAGCTTTCAGTTCCTTCGAAGTTGCCTCGATGATCTTGGCTTTCTTCTTCTGTTCGGTGAGGAAGGTATCTAGCATCTTCTTCACCTCGATTATGTCACCTTGAGCAGGAGCTTTGGCCGCAGTAGCCTCGACCGAAAGTTCTTTCTCCTGGTTGTTTCTGCGAGACGTGTTTTCTTTGCCGCTCACCATCTTTGATTATAGCTTTTTAGTGTAAGAAATTCTCTAGTTCCCCTTAGTCGGCGCCAAATTGTGGATGCCGGAAATCGCACAATTAGATTTGTAAGGGTTTCGAGAGGAAGTCGAGATTTCTACGTTAAGCTACGAAATAGAAAACGATGAGCCAAGAAAAACTAGGGTTTGTAATTGCATTGTATTGCTTTTGTGAATAAAGTTGCGGATCCCTTTCTCAAAGGATGTACATCGATATATATACTTGACTAGGTCGGTTTAAGGTTGCAACGAGATAAAGGAAACTATCATAATTCTTCGGGACTTTTTCCTTATTGAGTTGATCTTCTCGAAGAATCCGGAAGTTTTCCTATTTCGCCGATAATCTCTTCTTCTGAAGGCGGTTACCTTTGTGGGCTTCTCCTGATGGGCTACATTTGTTCTGGACTTGTCATCCTGATGGATTTGCCACGCTTAGCAACTAACATGTTCTTCAGAAAAGACTCTCCTCGGCGAAATATAGTTGATCCCGTTTAACCCAAAATCTGCAAGGCATTTTGGTTAGCAGATTTCGCCTAGGCCGTTAACAAATTTTGCCTAGGCGGTTTGGCTGGCAGATTTTGCCTAGGCCGTTTAACAGATTTCGCCTAGGCAGTTCAGCCTGCTCGGCCAAACTGGTCTGAGCAGCTCGGCCAAATTGGTCTGAGCAGCTCGGCCAAACTGGTCTGAGCAGCTCGGCCAAACTGGTCCTGCTCGGCCAAACTGGTCCTGAGTAGCTCGGCCAAACTGGTCCTGAGTAGCTCGGCCAAACTGGTCCTTCTCGGCCAAACTGGCCTGGGCAGCTCGGCCAAACTGGATTGGTCAGCTTCAGCCAAACTGGACTGGACAGCTCGACCAATTTCCATGGTTTGGCTATACTCTTTCTAGCTAGGCCAAATTTGGCGTAGCTCTCAAATTTGGCAGTGATAACGTATTTGGCTGCTCGGCTAATTCGTCTGCTCGACGAATCAAACCACATTACCGACTATTGTTCTCGGGGGAGGGACTTCCGACCCCAACACTCTAGTTGTCTGATTTCTCCATAAGAGATGTTTGCAGCTCCTGGCCAGTTTGAACACCTAGGGAATACAAACTCATCCTCAACATATTGTATACCCACCATAGCCCCAATGTCTAGTATAGCTTCCATGATCCAAATCTGAAATGCATAACTAAAACCATGCAAATTGTACCCATTCCTCTGCGTCAATTTGTCCCTAGCATTCGTGATACAAACCACTAGATGATCAAATGCGTCAATACGCCAATGATAAGCGCGCAGCTTACGAACATCCATAGCCACTTTGATGTAATCGTGTGAGATAGGGACCTTCTCATCTAATGCTAACAATAATCCACCAATGACACACACATACACCAATCGCAATTTATTCAGCAGCGACCACGTTTGGACCGTCTTAAAGAAGTTTGTGTCCCTAATGTCTTTCATGCATATGTTAGTGCCATCTCTTAACAAATTACCCCAAAAACCATCATCATATACCCACTGCTTGAAGTTGTATTTGGTGCATTTTGTGACACTAAGCCCAGTCACCGCGTAGAACTCTTGCAAAGAGAACCGAAGAGGCCTATTAGCAAACACAACCCACAACTCATTCTTCTTGGAGACATCAATCTGCCTACACATGAAGCTGTGTATGAGTCTCGCAGAGTACTTCAACCAGTTTTCATGGATTGCTATGATGTTAGCAAACACCGAATATGTCTTGACTTCATTGTACTCTTTTGGGATCCATTTCTTCAACAATTCAAGAATGGACATCCTGCAACTGTTGTTGATTTTCAGAACTTCCGGTTCATCTCCTGATCTGAAAAGTCTCTTTGGCAACTCCACATCCATACCTACAATGAGTTAAACAACGGAAAATAACAAAAGTTAAAAATGTTACCAAACAATGAATCTTGCAAAAGAAGACAAAAGAATCCAAGCTTTCACACATTTACTTATTTGATAAAACAACACAAACATTCTATCTTGGATGCTAAACATATGCGAAACAAGCTTGCACACATTCTTGTTATTTGATAATAGCTCACACAAAACACATTTCACAAAAAAATTATTTCAAATTCGACTAGAAATTCACAAAGAGATACAGTAGTGAAATCAACAACATCAATAAGTCTCCGAATCACGATTAATTGATAACTAACAAATGAAAATAAAAAACAAAGAAAAAGGAACACAACCTGTCAAAGAGAAGAGAGGAAACATAACTCAATAGGAGACCAAAAACAGATAGAGGAAAGACATTCTATTCGGAGACATACCTCGAAAGACCAATCTTCAAACGAACACGCTAAGGCAATCTTCTATGTCTAAGAACAATGAGAAACAATGGCAAATCGAGTGAGAAATCAGTCAAAGATTAGGGCTTTTTGTCAGAGATAAGAGATTTAGCGATGTAAACATAAGTACTAACCAAATCGAAACACAATTGAGACGAGAGAAATGGTGAGGCTCGTCGAAGATTAGGGCTATGTTCTTAACAAAAGTATCTCGCGAAGTGAAATTGAGAGAATAAGTGAGTCGATGAAGCCCGAGTCAACGGAGCCGGAGTCGGTGAAGTTTACGGATTCCGAAGGCCGGAATTGTTGAATTTTCTTCATTAGAGGAAGAAAAAACTGACGGAGACCACGAGGAATTTAGGTCTCGTTAGTATTGTTTCTGAGGTTTTTTTATGTTTTAGTTAGGTTTTAATTATAAAACCATTTCTATATTATTATTTTATTCCCTTTAATTATTTGTTTCAAAAAAAAAATTATAGTCAACTATAACGAGAGGGTAAATTAGAGTTTCAACTAAATTGGAGGTTAATGAGACTTAAAATATGGTAGAATGGGCATTGGGACAAAATGATTTTCAAATCATGGCAATTTGGCAAATATTTCCTGAAGATTACAAGTTATTCAAGAAACAATTTCACTGAATTATTTTAGAAATTTAATATGTGTGTACAATTTTTCTTTTCTTTTATAATTCATAATTTTGATATGTATCATTTGTCTTTTCTTTCATAATTCATAATTTCTATTTCATACCAACAAAACATTGATAATCTTGATTTTTGAGCAACAATATATACTAGTTTAAATTTTAATAAGGTATAAGTTACTATTCTGAGAAAAAGTTCCGAAGTTTCGGGAACTAATATTTTAATGTATCAGGTGGTAGAACAAATATAAGCACAATGACTTATCGAAACACAAAAGAGGCATATCTATCATTGCAAGTTCATATTTTCAATTATATTCCTTTTCCCACTAGACATTTTTGATATGTTTGTTTATAATATCTATTTAGTGTTTGGCTCATTTACATTGCTTTTTTACTTTGATATATATATCTTTTTGATAAAAGGAAAGTAAGTTGTTTTGTTTTGAAACATTGGGAGATTCCTCCACTACTCGAAAACCTTTTAAAAAGATAGTGGAGGTGTGCTGCTTAAATTATTTGTAGTGTCTCTTTACGCAAATTATATTTAGTCTTTATCATCTCAAAGAGTCGTATTTTCAAAATTCTCATATATATATATATATATAAATGTTATAGTTACGCTTGTGTGGCCACGAGGAAGGGTAAAAATCCTTTGCCAATCTTCAGTTTTTCAATTAGAATGATTTGACCGTTTTTATATGTCGGGCTCTATAAATTTTATGTGAATTCTCTCGTCTCTAACATATATTTTCATTTTGACGCAAACATATAAAAATTATTTGTGAATCTATGTGCTAATACTCTCGTCTCTTTCTATGGGCATGAGTCTATGTAATAATACTCCATATTACGAATATAAAAGTATAAAATTTAAAATATAGAATAGTTTTAAAATTTATAATATTTAATGTGTAGTACATAGAATGATTAGAATGATTCGACCGTTTTTATATGTTTGATTCTATAAATTTCCTGTGAATTATCTCGTCTATAGAATATATTTTCATTTTGACGCAAACATATAAAGATTATTTGTGAATATATGTGATACTCTCTCTTTCTATGGGCACGAGTCTATGTAATAATACTCCATATTACGAAAATAAAAGTATTGGCTAAATCACCAGATATATATTAGTTCACCAAAAAACATTACTTTCTAGTGTTCAAAATTTGTTCTTATGAAAGCATTATATAAGTGAAGGCAAAACACTGAAAAAACTTTGTATTAATTTGTAGGATTTTCAACAATGACGACATAATATGGCTAGGGAGTTAGGGTGTTACAAATTGAACATACACCTATTTACAATCGTTATAATTAATAAACCACTCACCGTTTAAAATCCAATTTCGATTCAGAAGTTTAAAACTCTTTCATTTCTTACGATTATAAATGAGTAAGCAAACGGACAAATAATCATAACAATTGTTAATTATTTACGTGATTATGATTTAAGAATATGTTCTTTTTCCTTTTGGTTAAAATACTAAAAGTGAAAATTACAAACAAAAGTCCATTTTAATAGGCAAAACACACACACACACAAACAGATTTTCTCTAGAACTTTCAAAAAATCGATAGCAAATTTTTAAATGACAAAATACTCGCTTTTTTTTTAGATTCCTAAAATAATTAGAGATTTAGGGGGGGGATTTCAAAATCTCTCGAAATCGTAGAAAAGGTGAATATCACTTGGGAATTTTTTTTGGATTAATTGCCTAATTGCCATGGTTTAAAAATCACTTTGTCCTAATACCACATTTACCATATTTTAAGTCCCATTAACCTCCATTTTAATATAAACTCGAATTTACCCTTTGACTTTAATTAAAAATAGTTTTCCAACTTGTTTTTCAAATTTATTAAATAAAAGAAAATAACTTATTTACAAAAAATAAAAATAGATATGGGTTATAATATATTGAATATCTTTTTGTAGAATATAGTAAATAAGGAAATATAATATATATTTTTTTGGTTGAAAAAAAATGTAATATAAATATTTTAATTTATATATATATATCTATTTACCCTTTAAATTTAATTAAAAATAATTTTTCAATTTGTTTTCCGAATTCATTAAATAATAAAAAATAATTTCTTTACAAAAAATAAAAATAGATATGGGTTATAGAATATATTGAATATTTATTTGTAAATTATAGTAAATAAAGAAATGTAATATATATATATATATTTTGGTTGAAAAAAAACGTAATATATATATTTTTATTTTTAATTAATAATTAAAATTTGTTAAAATATTCATTTTTTTAATAAGGAAACGTTATAATTATATTTTGTCTAAATAAAGAAAGAAAATATTAAGATCCTAGATTTAGAGAATTTAATAACTAATCCAGTAGAAATCACATTCTACCCTACTCGGTAGATGATTGATGATGTGGTAGAATTTAAATTCTAACGTGGGTAGATTATAATGAAAACAGTAGAATGCGTAATCTACCATCGTAGAAAATAGTACACATCGTGGAATACACATTCCACCACGCCGTAGAACATATAACAACTCGCAGAACACATAATCTACGCTTGGTATATATAAGTGTAGTTAGTAGAACCAAAAGTTAGGCATGACCAAAATCTAACCGTAACCGTATTTCGGACCGTAACCGTATCGTTTTAAACCGTAACCGTATTAAACGGTTGAAAAACCGTAACCGTAACCGTAAAAGTTGATTAGTTATGGTTAAACCGTAATCGTTAACCGTAACCGTTATTTAACCGTAACCATATTAAAACCGTCGGTTAACCGTAAGGTTAAAATTTTAACCGTAACCATTTTAAAATAAAAATAAATTATGTATAATCAATATTTATCGAGTCTAATTTTATAATATTTAATTAGAAAAAATTAAATGAATAATAACTAAATATTAAAACTGAATGTGCTAAATTGATTATTTTCTAACTAATATAAATAATATTAAAATACATCAAATTTACAATAAAAATAAATAAGATTAGAGAAACTATTAATTGTAACAAAAAAAGATCGTGGTAATAAAGTTATGCCTATAAACATGGCATCTAACTAATTTGATGAGAAAATTGTGAATTATGTTATATTTTAGTTAAACTCAATCCTATAAACATGTCATCTAACTAATTTGATGATAAATTTGTGAATTATGTTATATTTTAGTTAAACTCAAAGATTTACTTAAGTTTGAAATAAAATATGGTCGTTTACATTACACAATATAAATGATTTTGAATAATTGACTTTGTTAAGATAAATTAGTTGTCGTTTGTTTTAGAATTTTAGTACCATTTCCCACGATTGCACGACCATGACTTTTAAAAATATATTTTCCATAATATTATTGTTTAAATATTTCTTTTTAAAAAGTTACATAGTTATATCATTATAACATAAATATTAACCGTATCTAACCGTAACCGTACCGTATATAACCGTAACCGTTTCAACCGTAACCGTTTTAACCGTATATTAAATGGTTAAGGTTAAGGTTAAAAGAAATTACTAACCGTAATCGGTGGTTAATAAACCGTAACCGCAATAACTGTAACCATGGTCATGCCTACCAAAAGTCAACAGTTCTGTAGAGGTAGAACGTGGATTTTGGAGCCGTAGAAGCAGATTATAACATTACTTTTGAATAGAATTTTTAACTTATAAAAATATTTAAATATATAGAAATGATTATTGGTTAGGTGTTTGTAATTTTAAGATTTTTAAAAAAATATAAAACCTTTGATTTTTTTTATTTTTTTTTTGTTAAGATTACTTTAAACCAAAATTGGTCAAGAAAAGAAATGGGACAAACACATTTTCAACGTGGGGCAATTAGCCAATAACAGCCAACAAGGGAAAATTTGGTGCGAAATGCCGCATTTTAGCTCTCGCGAGATTTGTTTTCTAGAATATATATTGAAGATTACCTCGATCCACATAAAATATTATGATAACTATTAATTATCATGATGACCATCTTCGTAATCATATTGACGACGACAACGATGATTGAACAGTTATGTTGTTACTGTAACCACTATGCAATTGTGGCCTCTATCTAATCTGTCAACAATCACATGTTTATCTTGACTATTTCTTCAGGGGTTTTTCACACAAAAATATCATAATTTTTTTTTATCCTTAACCTATCGAATCCGATTAGTGCACATACAAAGATGTAAAACTACTTTGAGCTGAAAAATGAACAAAATAATTAGAAAATATACGTGATATATGATGGTAGAAAATAAATACTAATATCGTTTTTGTGTATCCATTAAAATAATTGCGTTTGAGTGTTTATCTTGGATAGAATTACTTACTTAGTGTGCTAAGATATAGGGTTCCATGGTTAGAAACCAAAAAAATATAAGGGGGTGATAATGTATCACATCCATAATTAGTTGAAATGACAAATATACAAGTTAGAGTTTGTAAACATCATCTAGTTCTGTGTGTATACATAATAAAATTGTAAAAAAAATCTCTTTCCTTATGCATCTACTACTAGGCTTGGGCAAGGGACGGGTATCCTGATATTTTGGGATACCTTGACCCGACCCGACCATAACGAGTAATTTAAAAAAAAAATAACCCGTACCCGACTCGCAAAATTCGGGTACCCTGTTAAACGGGTACCCGGTAAAAAACCGCCGACCCACCGAGTACTCGGTCTTATATTCTTACCCGGTCACACGCTTCATGTAAGTTTATCAATATAGTTAAGTTATAAGTTTATATATCCAAAAAATAATAAGTTATTACAAAAGGAAAAATTCTTCTTAGTAGGCAACATTTAGTTCAAAAGATAGAAAATTACAAACATTTTTTTTGTCAACAAGATAATAAACTAACTTACCACTTCCCGGTAATTCAAGCGGGTCGTGAAAGGCTTAAAAGAAAAGTTCTGAACTAGCTAGTCGAGCACCATTCGCAAGTTTATCAGTTTTTGAATTAAGAGTTCGCGAAATATGATATAAGGAAGAAAAAAAGAGAACGTCATATTCAATCTCAGCGAAAATTACAAACTTCAACACTTAAAACTTGTAATCTATTATTTCTAAATCATCAATGATAATATTTCTAAATCATCAATGATAATCTATAATTTTGGGTTTTGAAATAACAATATTTGATATTTTATTAAGACTTGCAATTACTTTATGTTCATATTTTATTAAATACAATCACATTATAAAAAACTAATCTCATATATATCGAATGTATCAAATATAAGCGAGTATTTACGGGACGGGTAACAAATCAAGTAGTAGAACGGGTAATGATACGGGTAATCAAAAAATTTCAATACCCGATACCCGACCCTTACCTACGGATAATTGGATTATCATACCTTTTACCCGACTCGGAAGTCACGAGTACTTTTTTTTAAAGACGGCTACGAGCCGGATAACGGATAAAGAACGGGTAACAGATATCTGTACCCAGACCTATCTACTACCATCAACAACAAAAGTTGAGCTAAGTGTTTGGGTTTGACTTTGGTCAATGGTCCCATTTCATTTTTTGTGCTGACCCACGCTTTTTTACTCAACATAGCTACATATTCTTTCTTTTTTTTTGCTAAACAACATTTAGCTACATATTCCTTTGATGCTACTTATTCTACGTGTTCGAGTTTTTACAAGTGTTGAGTCTTGCAGTTACATGCATTGTGAGATCCCTTAAAATTAGAGTGACGCTCAAAGGCGATCAAGTATATAAATTTTTAATCAAAAAGTATTACATTTTTGTTAACATCTTACAACTTAAAATTTACATTTGGATCTACTATTTCGATAAATAAGAAAATTCTCAAATTATTTCCATAAGGTTACACACACTAACCAATTAATTTTTGTTTGTTTGTTTAATATATGAGTCTTTTTCCCCTCATGACTTTACATATAATAATAGATAGGAGGTTTTTTCTTAGAGAGTATATCTATTCTAAAGTTTAAAAAAAAAAGAGTACATCTATTCAATCTAATATTCATACCCAACTAAAAGGCATATGTGCGTTAAAAGATTTGTAATAATTAGAATGAAACATTGAAATGAGGAATCACACATGGATTTCCATTCTCTGACATTTGTACTTTGGATTCTCACTCTCCACTATATTTTTGTACTACACCCTTTGCCTTCGTGTCTCTGACCTACCAGATTAACACCCTATAAGGTTTATAACCCCATTTTCTTCAATTTTATTTTTACAAAATAGATTGGCAAAATAATAGGTATATCATAAAATGTATGCCTAAATTCGTGACGTATCGAATTAGCTCTCTTCTCTTCTTGTTTTCCAACTCAAAATACCTTCAATTTTTTGGGTATAAAATGATGTAATATTTAAAAGTTTGGTATTGTGAATCTATCAGTAAGTACCATTCACGTGGTCAGATGAATAGATTAACACAGGATTACTATTAACACACGATGTAATTCAATTTAGGTATGCGAATCCTTTACTACTAAATCACAAGTCACTTGAGCAATCAAAAATTGACATGTGACATTTTCTTCAAAAATTAAAAAGAAAGTGGTCGTAAATATTTTAAAATAATTAAAAAAAAACAATAACATTAGTACTAACCGTGCGTAGCACGGGGGTTAATACTAGTCTATTGATAAATTACCATTCATGTGGTCAACGAGTTGCAATAATATGTTAATTACTTCTGCCAAAACACTATTCAAACACTTATTGGGGATTGAATTTGTATGGATTTTTAGAATTTTAGAAATCTAAAGATTTGTTAAAATTTGTAAAGAGTTTTGTGTATTTAGAAAGTTTAGTTATAAGGATTCTAAGAATCTAATAGTTTTATAAGGTATTCTCAAAATCTTGTTTAATGAATATAATTATGGAAAATCCATCTACCAATAATAATAGATTATAATAGATTTACAAAATCATTAAAAACCAAACTTTTCTAATAACCAGGGATTTCAGATGGAATTTAAAAATCCTCAAACCAATAATAATAGATTTTAGTTAGAATTCAAGAATCCATAAACGAATAATGATGGATTTCTAAAATTCTAAAAATCCATACAAATCCAATCTCCAATAACACCCTCTTAATACATTTCTTTCCTAAGAATAATACTACTATTTAACGACATTCGATAATGCCAAAATTTCACATTTTTAATCCCCAAACAAAAAACTTTGGCATTACAAAATAGAATAACGTTTTACCAAAATGAGCCATACAAATCTCTAACAATATTTTATTCGAGAACAAAAACCGAATTCCACGTTTCTAGAATACATTAAAAAAATGGTATATTCAAGGATTCTTTATCAAATACAAAAATTAATTATGAAAAGAAAATGAATTATGATAATGATATCAACTAAACCAACCAATGATCTTTAATCACACTTTCTCACACAATTGCCTATAAAAACCAACATTCCTCTCTTTCACTCTCATCATACTCAACTCATCAACTCTACATCACAAAACCAATCTCTTCTCTCTTTACCTAATTAGCATAAGTATCTAAACCGAACTAAACCGAACCAGTCATTGTTCTCTGTCTCTATCTCTGGTATTCTTCTTCATCTTCTTCTGTCTTCTTCACATACATTTCATGTCAATTTTTCGAAACGCTCTTCTTCTCTCTCTCTCTGGCATTGTTTTCGTGACTCTTTCGCATTAACCAAAAACTGAATCTTTTTACATTAAAGAAACTTATCCTTCTGTGATGAATCTTTTTGGTACTAAAGATGAAGATTTTGTTACCTTGCAATGAATGATATCTCATTTTTTCAACTTTTATTACAGATGTTAAAAGCTTTAATGAGAGAAAACTCAAAACCCATGCCCAAAATCTGTTTTCCCTTGTTTTTTTTCGCCAAGTGTAAGAGTGAACTTCACGACAACGTTATCATCCAAATCTTCTTTTAGACATTTCGTCGAAGAACACGTTACGTGCATTCCCTAAATCTTCACTATCTTTTACCCTTAAAATCTGTTTCATCGAATAAACATAAACCCATTAGTTAGATTGTCACAATAATCTCTGTTTCCGACATAAACCGTGGTTTTTTTTCTTCAGAATCAGTAAAAATGGCGTCGAAGAAGATGACCAAGAGTTACTTTGATGTTCTTGGAATCTGTTGTACATCGGAAGTTCCGCTGATTGAGAATATACTCAAATCTCTTGACGGTGTTAAAGAATATTCCGTCATCGTTCCGTCAAGGACCGTTATCGTCGTCCATGACACTCTCATCATTTCTCAATTCCAAATTGGTAAAGCTTTTTTGACAACAAAATACAATTATTTTTCCTTTTTTTTTTTTTTTTTTTTTTTTTTTCAACAATTATTTTTCCTTTTATGTTATTATTTTATGATTTTCTCTCTGTGGGTACTTTAATAAAGGTCCCATTTGTGACCATTTTTATTGTTGCAAAACGCAGACGTCGTTTTCAAACGTTTAATTACGCCATCTACTATAAGGAGTTCACTTTTAATTCAACACTTGCGTTTAAATGTACCACTAAACAGTTATACATGCATTTATAAATAGTTTAATTAGTTACATCTACTAGTATTTTACAAAAAAAAATACCAAGTTAAAAAATATTAATTCAATAATTGGTAAGATTTTCATAAATAAATAGTGATATATATTAGTAAAAGAATTAGTCTAGTCTTACCATGAATTTTAAACTAAATTCGCGTTAATCGGATTGTTAGGTGAGGCAGTTTACGTAACACTTTAAAGTATTTATTTATTTGAATAATGCAAGTAACAACAACATTCTTAGCTTTTTTTAAGTAACGCATCATTCACATGATTAACGTTCATAAGAAAATTTGCTCTTAATGACCACAATTTTCACCAAAAACAAAAATATTTGATGCTCAGTAAAACTTGTTTATCAGTAATATATAATTTTGATTGCAGTTAAGGCACTAAACCAAGCAAGATTAGAAGCAAATGTGAGGGTAACCGGAGAAACCAATTTCAAGAATAAATGGCCAAGTCCCTTTGCGGTGGTTTCCGGTCTACTTCTCCTCCTTTCATTCCTCAAATATGTTTATTCTCCGTTCCGTTGGCTCGCCGTGGCAGCTGTTGCGGCCGGGATTTATCCGATACTCGCGAAATCTATAGCATCCATTGCAAGGTTTACAATCGACATCAACATTCTTGTTGTAATAACCGGTAATGTTTTCGTTTTTGTTCCAAATTAATATGATTTTGATCACATTACTTTAAAGTATTAATCAAGAGTATATAGTAGTTATAAGTATGTGTCTTTATACTTTAACAAAAGAAATATGTGTCTTTGTAATATTGTGATGGGTCAATTTAGAAATAGTAATGGTCAACACAAAGCAACTGTTGCCCTTTTTGTGATAGACCAAAAGTGAAATGACAATTTCAGAGCTGCTTTCTTGTGAACCTAGCACTCTAGCTCGAAACCATTTTACAACATTTATTTTTGAAATATAATTTTAGAAATACTAGTTTCCATGTTTTTTTGAATCGAATACATGACTTTTAAAAACATAATCATTTTCTTCTTCTTTTTTACCAAAGAAAGATAAACATTTTTATATTTGTTTTGACGATTCATAAATGTGTTTGTTAGTAAAACATTTTTGAATAAGGAATTTTTCAAAGAAAATTAATTGATAAAACCGTAATTGACAAGTTTTACAAGAGTTATTGATTATGTTGCAGCCAATAATAATGCTAAGGCAATCAAGATTTATCTTGAATGATTCTTGTGAACTCCTTGAGGTTACATATAAGGCTAATGCTGTTCAATGTTTCAAATCAGTGGGAGCAACACTAGCTATGCAAGATTTTACAGAAGCTGCAGTAGTTGTTTTCTTATTCACAATCGCTGAATGGCTCCAATCAAGAGCTAGCTATAAGGTTTTTTTGCTTCCACCTTTTTACATTCTCTTTTGACTCAAGTTTTATATTGGTTTTACTGTAAAAACATTTCAGGCAAGCGCGGTGATGCAGTCGCTCATGAGCTTAGCTCCACAAAAGGCAGTGATTGCAGAGACTGGAGAAGAAGTTGAAGTAGATGAGCTCAAGATCAACACAATTATAGCAGTCAAAGCTGGTGAAACCATACCAATTGATGGAGTTGTTGTGGATGGAAACTGTGAAGTTGATGAGAAAACTTTGACGGGCGAAGCATTCCCCGTGCCTAAACTTAAGGATTCGACGGTTTGGGCTGGAACCATCAATCTAAATGGTATAAGAAGGCTTAACCTTTTCCACTTTTTTGTTCTTATGTGATACTTTCAAGGTTTGATCTTTCTAGCTCTCATGTGTTTTTCAAGGTTACATAACTGTGAAAACTACTGCTCTAGCCGAGGATTGTGTGGTTGCGAAGATGGCAAAGCTTGTGGAAGAAGCTCAGAACAGCAAAACAGAAACTCAGAGATTTATTGACAAATGTTCAAAGTACTATACTCCAGGTTAGTAATCCGAATCAATCATTTTCTGTTCTTGACTCGCGTACTAGTGATTAAGACTTCAAATTATATTTGCTTGTGTGCAGCGATCATCCTAATATCGCTTTGTTTTGCGGCTATCCCACTCGCATTGAAGGTTCACAACCCGAAACATTGGCTTCACTTAGCACTAGTTGTGTTAGTAAGTGCTTGTCCTTGTGGCCTTATCCTCTCTACGCCAGTAGCCACTTTCTGTGCACTCACTAAAGCAGCCACATCAGGACTTCTGATCAAAGGAGCTGATTATCTTGAAACCTTAGCCAAGATCAAGATTGTTGCTTTTGACAAAACCGGGACCATCACTAGAGGCGAGTTCATTGTCATGGATTTTCAGTCACTTTCCAAAGATATAAGCCTCCACAGCTTACTATACTGGTGAAACATCTGTTTTAACCACTTTACTAACGACACTTGGTTTTATGGATTTGTCTGAGAATTGTGGAATATGACTTCTTTTCAGGGTATCAAGTGCCGAGAGTAAGTCAAGTCATCCAATGGCTGCTGCACTTGTGGACTATGCAAAATCTGTATCTGTCGAACCTAAGCCTGAAGCGGTCGAGGACTACCAAAACTTTCCAGGAGAAGGTATTTACGGGAAGATTGATGGCAACAAAGTCTATATCGGTAACAAAAGAATCTCTTCCAGAGCTGGTTGTTCATCAGGTTGATATCAAACTAATGCAATGTCTTTGAGAAGTGAGATTTTTGGTTTTCTCTACTCTCTGACGGCTCTTTGCTTTGTTTTGTATGTACACAGTTCCAGATATTAATGTCGATACTAAAGGAGGAAAGACTGTTGGATATGTATATGTTGGAGAAGAACTAGCTGGAATGTTCAATCTCTCAGATGCTTGTAGATCTGGTGTAGCTCAAGCTATGAAAGAACTGAAATCTTTGGGAATTAAGACTGCAATGCTTACCGGAGATAATCAAGCCGCGGCAATGTATGCTCAAGAACAGGTGAGAATCAATTTTTTTTCTAGTTTTATGCTTCTCTTGAAGCTTAGTAATCCCAGGAGTTTGTTTCACTGATGAAAACTTGTAATGTTACCTTGAACAACAGCTAGGAAATGCTATGGATATTGTTCGTGCGGAACTTCTTCCGGAAGGTAAATCCGAAATCATCCAAGAGTTTAAGAAAGAAGGGCCAACGAGTATGGTAGGGGATGGTTTGAATGATGCACCAGCTTTAGCTACAGCGGATATTGGTATCTCGATGGGTATATCCGGCTCTGCGCTTGCAACAGAAACCGGTCATATAATTCTGATGTCGAATGACATCAGAAGAATACCGCAAGCTATAAAGCTAGCACGCAGAGCGAAAAGGAAAGTGGTGGAGAATGTGGTCTTGTCCATCACTATGAAAGGAGCCATTCTTGCTTTGGCCTTTGCTGGTCATCCATTGATTTGGGCAGCTGTGCTTGCAGATGTGGGAACTTGTCTGCTTGTGATCCTCAATAGCATGTTGTTGCTTCGGGACAAACAAAAAACTGGAAACAAATGTTATAGGAATCCTTCTTCCTCTCTCTTGAGTGCAGAGAAACTTGAAGATGATGTTGTTGTGGATATGGAAGCAGGCTTATTACCAAAGAACAGTGGTAAGCATTGCAAGTCAGGCTGTTGTGGAGAGAAGAATCAAGAGAAAGTGATAAAACCAGCTAAAACTAGTTCCCACCATGGTCACTCTCACTCAGGTTGTTGTGAGAAGAAACAGAAAGACAATGTAAAGGTTGCGAGAAAGAGCTGTTGTGCAGAACCTGGTGATTCGAGACAAGTCCGTGACTCCAGTTGTTGTGGTGAAAAGATTGAGCAACCACACCAAGACGAGGTGAAACAAAGCTGTCATAGCAAGCATGGTAACTCGGAGGAGATATGCCTGGACATTGGTGATGGTGACTGCAACTCGGTTTGTTGTGGAACTAGCTCTATACAAGAAGGTCCTTCAACCTTAGCCAATCTGAATGGAGATGAGCAAGAGAAGGTGAAAGTCTCAGTCAAAGGTTGTTGTGAAAGTCCTGCTCATCCCGTGGTCGCCTTGAAAGTTAAGAGTGATGGGCATTGCGGGTCTAGCTGCTGCGAAAGTTCTAAGAGCGCTAAAGAAGAGACCTGTTCGCCAGTGAAAACGATGGAGTCTTGCAAGTCTAGCTGCTGTGAAAGCTCTAAGAGTGCTAGAGAGGAGACCTGTTCGCAAGTGAAAACGAAGGAGGCTGGCAAGTCTAACTGTAGCAGCAGAGAGAGGAGCCACAGCGGTGGAAGCTGATTCAGGAGCTATACTAAGTAGTCATGCAGTCACCATCAACACCATATGATGGCTGCTGGTTTTGGAGGCTTGACAGAGATTGTGATTGAATAGCTTTTAGCTTCTTTCTCATATTTGTACTCATAACTTTTCATCTTGCAATCATCAGCAAGGGTGATGTACTGATAGAGAGAACCCGTATGATTAATCAAAGGAAATGTGAATGATCCTTTTGACTTATCTTTCAATCTTCTCCTCTTATCCTTGGCCATAGAGAAGTTAACAAATAATGATAAAGAACAAAGAGTAAAACACATTTAAATTCGTATTGTGTTGTGTTACCAAACACGTCTTTTTCTTTTGTTCCCCCAAGTAAGACGATCCTGATAAATCTGTTAAAGATAAGGAGTAACTGACAGTTAAAAAATATATGATTCTTCATTGATTAGATATGAAAAAGAAGAACAAAATGTAACAAATAGAATGAAAGAAAGAAAAAGAGTTTCATAATTTTTAGATATGGTGGGATTATGTACAAAAAGCTACACAGTGGACTGGCCAGTCTGGTATAGTGATATTCTCAAGATCTTTTGCAGACTGAACAAATCATCCCCCACTCACTGTACACAACCTTCTAATGCCATTTCCTACGTTCTGCGAATCTGTCAGATCAATCATCCTTTGTTGTTTTGCATGTGACAGCATTTGACAATGCCTGCTTCAGTCAGATAGTTCCTGTAGACTGGCCTTGGGTTCCATTCAAGTGGATTCACCCTGCGGATTAGATTGGCATGGATTTTACCGTGTAGTTTCCGACTGGTCGGTTCCAGATTTTGAACCGGACATGCTTGCCTTTGAGAGCACTATGATCTAGAAGCGGAAGGCCGCAAGTTCTTTGAACGAATTTGCATGAATCATCTTTTGTCAACACTTCCTTTTATCAGGTGAGCATGTTACCCTTGGACATAGATGGTCTTCTCACACTTTTCCTTTTTTCAGCAGTTCATGACTTCGAGTCGCCACGAGAGGGCAATGACCCTGTGAGACCGTGAGCTAGGGCGGGTGCTCTGAAATCTCAAGTAACACGGTAGCTCCTCCAGTGAATGAAGTTCAGTCCAACTGGAACTACAAATTAGTCCCTTCTCCCTAAAGGCCGTCCAAAATTTTGCCTCCTTTGGATCCCATGTTGCCAAGCATCTCTATATCTATCTCCGGACGGATCAGAATCATCGACTGAATTCTCCCTTCGAAAATTTCCATTTCTTGGAAACATTGTTGTGTTCAGCTTCTCGTCGTCTTCTGATGGTGTCCCTGACCTGGTTTCAGTGTGCATATCGATCGATCTAGTTCTTGGTCCACCTGATCTGAAACCTCTAGCATTAGGTGCTTTTGGGATAAAGGTAGGTGCCTTTGGAACCGGGAAATCTTTGGGAAGAGACTCCATCTCCATAAAACAATTCCTTGCTCTGGCGTCGGTGATCAGTGCTGCCCAATCCTCACACTTCATCAGAGCAGATGCATTTCCCATCACCTATTCACGAAAAACGAGTCTCAGAAACTTTAACAAAAAACCAGAAATATCATATCAAACAAAAATGTGCATAGAGAGACATCATACCCATAGAGCCCTTTTGGCAC
Organism: Arabis alpina; assembly: GCA_900128785.1. Taxonomy (NCBI): domain Eukaryota; kingdom Viridiplantae; phylum Streptophyta; class Magnoliopsida; order Brassicales; family Brassicaceae; genus Arabis; species Arabis alpina. The sequence continues at coordinate 13,707,838 of LT669794.1, forward strand.
GAGTGAGAGCAACATTCATCCGCCGGATATCAGCAACAAAGCCAACACCGTGATTGGAAGCACGCACACATGACATAATTATGACATCACGTTCTTGACCCTGAAATGCGTCTACGGTATTGATATAAATCTCTTTCAGTTCATCTTGGCCCAAAGCATTCCCAAACTCCATTTTCAGGCATTTCAGCTGCAGTTTGTATGGGGTTATCACCCCAACGGAGACTTTTCCCCCACCCAATGACTTGAGAGTTCTCTGAAGATGCATGTACAGCCCAACACAGAAGCGAGCTTCATCAATGTTCTCATAAGACACCGATCCACCTCTATGGGATTCCCGTCCATGGCTGATATCAAAGAAAATGTAAGGCTTAAGGACAGAATCTTTGTAGTAAATTTCATCAGGAGCAGTGGTAACACTTTCACTATCTGTGAGGCGTCCTTGGTAGAAATATCTTGAAGGGAAATCGCGTATTTGAGGATGCATCCTATACTGAAGAGTTAACAACAAAGTTGGACAACCTGCCAACTGAAACCTTTCAAAAAGACTTCTACTGTATAAAAGGGTTCCAGCAGCTTTGCTAATAACTGTAGCAGGAAGCTGCTGAGGATCACCGACAAGTACACATCGCGCAGCCCCAAGAGCAAGGGGAGGCAGAACTCCAACCTCACTAGCTTGGGCAGCCTCGTCGATGACCACCATATCGAACCCATGCGTAAGACGAGAAAACAATTTACGACCACTGCTTGAGACAGTTGTAAAAACAATTTCAGCCTCATTCGCGAAACTTGCTTCAAGACTTGCACGAGCTTCTTCAAGATTAAAATTGTTACCAGCGCGAAACTTTCCCTCAACAATAAGAAGGCGAGACATTTCAACAAGATCTTTATCCCTGGCTTCCACCGCAGCAGAAAGGCGCTGTAACATTGAATCTCTGGTCTGATCTCTAACCATTAGAACATCAGGGTCAACACCAACGGATCCCTGTGAACGGTTAGCAAAGGCTGCAGCAGTAAGTTCCCTTTTAAGTGCAGCAATATCTTGAGATAGCTGAGCTTCTCGTATTCTGAGGTTGTGCATGTGTCCTAGAATTTCCTCACGGGACTTAGCTAATAGCTGATCACTTCTTCGCTCCACAGAAACTGCTTGAGCAGCTCTCGTTTGAGTATCAACACCTACTCGAGCCACATCAGGGCGATAAACCCTCATTTCCCCATCAATAAAACCGCGATCAAGGACACGTGAGAGAAGTTCATCGGTCGCAGCATTTGAAGGAGCACAAACAAGCATCCTTGGTTTAGCACACAGTTTTGGCAGCGTACGAAATAGATTATGGTCCATGTTTTGTAGGACTTCATCTATAGACCCCGACATAAAATTGTCTGAACTGCTCTCATTAACTTGCTTATAGCTTTCAGGAGCTAATTTCTTCAGCAAGGAAGTGTAATACTGCTGATACTGAACCAAATGGATAACATTCAACATCCCCCAAACTGTGTGCGTCTTGCCTGTCCCTGGAGGGCCCTGAACAAGAGTAAATGGCCAGGGATCTTGCTTCTTTGCCCCACTGCTAGTACCAGCTGCAGTATGCATTGCAGCCCAGTGGATTGCTGCCAACTGTGGAGCATTAAAGCTTCTATTTAAATGGTCAGCGAAGCTCGGAGTAAAACAATCAGGCACTGTAGGAGTCTGCTCCCCGTAATTTGGAAACTGCTCTGGGCTGGGCTTGAGAATTGCATTTTGCATCTGAAGGATGTATGAGTTTCACCAGCGTCAGCATAAATGAAAGCATCTATGAAAATATGAGAGAAAACAAAACCAACCTGAGGGTTAAGCTGAGAAAACGCATGCAAAGCAACATATTCCCTCTGTGTAGTTGCAAGCGAACCAAGCACTGTCAGGTGCCAGATCTCTTTCGGTTTAAGCTTCCGTAAAATATGGTTCTCATCAATTTTACTGGGAAAGAAAAGTACAAAGTAAAGAATGAGAGACGGGGAAAATGCTTCTCACGAGAATGTGTAGAAATTCAGATATGGTATCAGTAGCTAAAGAGTAAAACATATGAAAAAGTATCTACCTGCTAGAGTCATACGAGTCTCCTACATAGAAATGAAGAATTGCTCCATGAGGATCTCGAGTATCAATCGGTATATATCTCCTAACTGTACCAGCTACACGTCCAGCATCCTCATGCTCTACTTCTAACCATAAAAACGAAAAAATTACAGAATATACAGAGAAGCACCAGCAGTATAAAAACCAACCAGACAATCTACGAATTCCAATCACACCTGATTCAGGTACAGGATTTGAAATAACTGCAACATCACCCTCCTTGAAAGCCCATTTACAATCATTTACTGAGAGAAGTATCACATCATACCATCCTAAACCAGATATAAACAAAGGTTCACAGTCAGTTAACAAGAGAACAGTCAGCAGAAAGTTAACATAATGGCCCAGAGGCCTTTACAAATGAGAACTAGGTCATGGGGATTGTTACCTCTCTCTCTCCTTTCAATGAACTTTATTCTGACTTTCATGTATGAATTTGCCTCAGTCAGTTCTTCCAATGTACTATAAAGTTGTGCCCGGCACTCTTCGAAAAGTAAAGGTTCAAACACTCTAACGTACTCTTCCATGGATTCAAACCGCTCAGGCACACATTGGAGGTCGGTATCCTCTGAACACAAGAAAATTTTATGCAAAAGAGTCAATTACATAAAGGCAGAAAAGAGAACCATATTTGGAAGAACACCATCCATATAAAAAAAAGGTTAAGTGAATCATAATCATCCATGCAAATAAAAGATATCCAGTATGAAGTGTACAGAAAAGACCCAAAGGCATGTCAATCAAAAAGCCTACCAATATCCAGATATTAAGCTTTTAAATAAGCATCAAATCTACCAATTTATATATACTGGCCCAAAAAAGCCTCCGTAGCGAAGATGATTAAAGCCACCAAGAGTCCACCTGATTAATGTTTACATTGACTATGAACCCTTAAGTACATGTCTAAGACAATAGACTTTTATGTTGCTTGTGTTCAGTGCTTTAGCAGGTAAGAGACAGTACCAAGGATGAAACCAGTCCAAAATACTTAGATATCTATCACAATAATTCAGGAGAGGGCAACTTTTACTAATGAGAACTGGATGAAACAGGACAAGTACGTAAGAAGATTAACACAAACACGAAGAATTCTGCCATCTACTTTTACAAGTATGATTTAATCATATCACCTTCCAAATCCTGTGGCCATAATGATTCTCACTGAGCCATGATTGAGTACACAGAGAACTGGCACCAGAGCAGTAGATTTTAATTGGCATAAAAGTTCCTACCTTAAATCAAGATAACTTAATTGAAAAAATAGGAGCACTCAAACACGTGTTCCATAAGCAGAAAAACAATATAGGTCATACCTGGATGTTGCCAGAACTTTTCGTTGGTCACCTCTCGTATAAGACGCTCCACAGATGTATCTTGGTATTGGCTACTATTTGTGGCTGACTTCTTGAACGAAGTAAATTTCTTGTTTCCAAACTTTGAGTCTGCAGAATTTTGACTGCCCAAGGAGACTTGTCTATTTGAGGAAATCTTCGGCTGCCGTGAATTTATTGGCTGCTTCCATGAACCCTGCCTTGACACAGATGTCGATGTCCCCTCAGCAAATGGTCCTGCATCCCCGTTCACCCTCCTAGTTTTACCAACCAAGCCAGACTGTGAGTCACCATTAGATTCAAACCTCTGTTCAGACGTTTCTGGATGTATGCTACCATTAGGAATGTCAATTGGTTTCTGATCTCGATATACAACATGACCTGGAATCACACCTCCTTGGTCAGCTGGTGGAGGACCTGTACGGGACTCTCTAACTGTGCGCGTGACAACGGGTTGTGGGAAATTCTGTCTTCTAGGTGTTGTCGTCTTAATAGAACCAGCTTGCTTGACATCTTCCAAGTTAAGAAACATTGTCTGCCTGTTACGTTTCTTTCCCAACATCGTCTCTTTCTGTTGATCCATCTTTCTTTTCACAGGGGTATTTGCGCACTTGATTGCATAACTAGCTTCAATTCCTTTCGTTTCTCTCGGCTTCACAGTTAAACCCAGCTCTTGCGGAGCATCTATAGATGCACTATCTTTAGCACTGCCTTCTGAAATCTGGTTGGCATTCCTCTTTTGAAGATCAGAGTTTGAGTTGCTATCTAATCCTATTGTGCTACTATCTTTCTCTGTAACTTTAGAATAATTGGAAGAGACACCAGTTTCTGGCATCCCCAGTTCTCGTGATGACATACCCTTGTAATCGGAACTATTATGTACATTTTCATTGGCAGGAACCTCCGACTCCGTCCACTCCCCTTCTTCTCTCTCAGGTGCTCCAACATCATTTGGAACTACCGATGATCCAACCTTTGCTTCCTCGAATGTGTCTGACCTCGATGACGGCAATGATACATTAAGAGAATCCTGGTCCATCTTTTGTTCAACTGCTACATCCGTATGTTGAGGAGCTATAGGTCGGACAAAAGGCTGAAAGCCAGAAGCGGTTGATGCGTGCAAGAACACTCGGTTGTTTGCTCTATCTTGAGAGGACGATGGTGTTGCAAGCAAGGCAGAGGTACTGGGGTTAGCAGACGGGATAACCTGCTGTGGCTGATTGAAGTTAACAACATCAACCCCATCATCATCTTCTGTAGGAAGTTCATTAAGATCAAATAACAATTTTCCTTCTGAAGCCATCTCGTATGTATAGTCATAAACCGTGAATAATTCCAAGCTATTTCTTAAGATGCTAGATTAACACGAATCAAAAAGATGTATCCCCCTCTGAAGACACCAGTTTCTGCACTCAACAGAAAACAACAATCAACGATCATGCTAATATACAAAAAAAAAAGCTCAAGAGCCAAACGAAAGTAACATCAGAAATGTAATTGTTCGAATTTGTGCAACCCACGAACACATATATCAGCGTGACAGAGATGATCTCTTGTACTCTTTTCGTATTTCTGAATTTATAAGAAAGCAGTCTCTACACTTCAACTAACACAGGCAATGCAAATTCGATTGACACAAATAAGAAAGCTAATAAGAAATCTAATTCAACAACAACAAAAACCTAAAATACTAAAGATCTTTCAATCGCCACAACCTAAATTCGAAAGACAAAATTGCAGAGCTATGCATAGTGATCAAAAACCAACAATAACACATGAATCATCAATCAAAGATCGAGATCGAGCAAACGAACCACTGATTGTGTCGGTGAGGGTTTCTCGGATCGCCCAACGAATTTACAAAATGCCCTAAGAAAACCTCAATCCGGCGAGGAAAACGAAGAGTCAATCCCTGAAAGAGAACAAACTCCGGCGAGGGGAAGGCGGCTGAATCGAGGGATCGAAGATCTGGTCTCTCTCTCTCTCTCTCTCTCACAATCTCCGGCGATTTCGGGGAGGGGTTTGACGAAAGAATCTGGTGGTTGAGAGAAACTCTTGAATCGAATTGGATCGTGACCGTTGGATTAAGACTCAAAGGGAGATAATCCGACGGTCTATAAAGAGCGAACAGTGAAGAAGAAGTTCTTTGTGTTGTTTTGCAATTTGACGCTAAAGCTCTAATATCTTATTTATAGCCGAGAGAGAGAGGCCCAACTTTGGGTTTGCTTCTATTATTGCGTCACTCTGACCAAAAAACTAGGTTTTTATTTATTTATTAATTAATATTTTATATATTGTTCTGGTATTTATTTAAGTTTTTTGGATACTCTAGTTAAATTTGGATACTCTAATCTAGGTGTCAAGCTTGTAATGGTGTAAAGAATAAAAAGCTCTTTTTTCCTGATATATTTAAATTGAATTTTACTTATTTTGTATTTATGTTTAATTTTGTATTTTTTATGTCTTATATAATAAGATATTTAAGAGATTTTCTTTGTTTTATTTTATTTATAAGATGTTTTAATTCATATTTTAATATTTTGTAATTATTTATATGATTGTTTGAATTATCATTTTAATTTAAAACGAGAGATTAGCTAAACAAATTAATTAAGAGGGTGTTATTTAATGATTGATTTTAATATTTCGAAAATCATGTCTAAATGATTTTTAAATCTTCTGTTATTTTAATAGAAGATTTCAAATCTATAATTAAAATCCACTGTTATTCAACTTTTAAAGAATTTGAAAGACTTTGGTTTTTAATGGATTTGAAATCACTTAGGGATGAAGTTTAGTGAACAAATAAATAAAAATCAAATCTCAAGATACTATTTTAGAATCCACCAAAATAAATTCCATCAGAGTAAAATTTTATGGATATTAAAGCTTATAGAGTGATTTCAAATCATTGATCCAATAACACCCCTGAATGCGAGGACTGATTCTTATTAGAAAAAAATGAACATAGGTTGGAGACTCTGGCAATTTAAATGCATTATTTATTAGGTAGTGGTCGTATAGATTACTATTGTATTTTGTTTTGGCATGTAACTTATGTCACATAGATTTTCTACCAAATAATAAGAAGGACCGGTGCAATGGGGGTGATTGAAGTTGTATAATTAAAGTCGAAACAGAGGATATTGATAATACATATATGGAATGATAAAATTTAGCAAGATTATATCATTTATTATGATGGTGTTTACTTGGTTAAAATGATTGAAAATCGATATACTAACATCTTAAAAACTAATTGAATTAAGAATAGCGAAATTTTAAATTTTCATCTTAAAATTTAACCGAATTAAAGGCAATTCTAAAATTTGATCAGTAAAAATTGGGTGGGTTAGTTTGTGTTATATCAGTTATCAATTACTTTTTTTGTGTTATACTCCCTCTGTTGCAATTTAGTTGTCGTTTGAGGCTTAATTCTATGTTTTAAATTAGTTGTCGTTTCTAATTTTCAATGTAATTTTTAGCTTTGAGTACCAATTTTAACCTCATATTTTATGAAGAATACCAAGAGTTAACTTTGTTTTTAAGGGTGTAATAGAATTTTAGCAAAATTCCCTACTTAAAACTCAAGTGAAATGGCGCTTGTTCGCTGGTCCAAAAGATAATTAAAAACTCTTCCACGTTAGAATTGAGAGCATGTGAAACAATGTTGCCTGAGTTGCTTAAACGTATAACTTCACTCCTCGCTAGATCTAAATTCGACCGCTTGAAATTCTAAAAACAAAATGAGAAAGGTAAAATTAAACTGAAATTATTATCAAACTTAATGAATAAGGGAGAATTCTAACCTCCGCCACGACAATTTCATAAGATTCTTTCAATTGTTTAAATTCCAATTCCAGAATCTCGTTCTTCAGCTTCTTACGGCGGTTGTGGAACCAGACCGCGACTTGACTAGACTGAAGACCTAAGTCAGCCGCCAATTGATGTTTCCAGTCCGAGTAGAGGGTCTGATCAGAGGCAAATGTGGTTTCCAAGGCCGTAGTTTGAGAGTTTGTGAGCATATTCCTCGCTGTTTCACCTTTCAAAATTAACGAAAAACAATTTAAACAAAAAGTTATAAGAAAAAGTAAATTGGAGATGTTGTAAACTAAGCCTACTAACCTGACATCTATCTCATGTTCTCTCTCTCTTTTTCCGAGGGAGCTAATTAAAATTATAACTCTTTAAATTTATAGGTGTTTTTTTCGGAGGACCTAAAGACTATGGTTTCAGAGGACTACGATATTGAGCGACGTGATGTTAAGATTGAGTGTAATTTCCTACCAGATAAAATGATTAATAAGTAGCAGCTCCACCAGTATTCATCTCAAATGATCGTCAAGTAAGAAATTTTGTTGGGTACGTGAAGAAGAATCCGTCGATACAATTGTATGTTACATTTACACCTATTGTTGTTAGTCAAACGAATAGGGTGTGCAATGATTTGAATCACAAGGACGAAAATTCAGAAGAGGTTCATGGTGATATGTCCCAAAAAAGTAAAGAAGATGATGCAAATGTGGCTGAGAAAATCCGGAAAAAGAGTCTCGGGTTAAGATGAATGCTCATTTGGAAACCTATACCAAATCGGTTGATGTTGATAGTGACATTGATGATGATGGAAGACAAGGTACGACGAAAGGTGAACTCGTTTGTTTGGAGGATGCGGTAAGGAAGCATCAACGTTTCGAAAACAAATAAGTTTTGAAGGTAACATTGGAAATGTGTGCCACGAAGTACAACTTCGACTATAAGGTGCGTAAATCTACTCATCAATTGTGGAGTATAGGCTGCTTATATGTAGTTGGCGTCTTTGTGCGGTGTGAAACAACCCGACCCGTTTTTAAAAAAAAATAAATTAAATGAACTTGGACCCGAATTAACATTCCCATAAATGTTAATCCTCGACATCCAAGCAAAACGAGTACAAACACAATAAGCAGCGGAACACAACAAAATCTCAAATCAACTAATCCAGCAATTAAACCGATAATTCAGTCATCATTAACCAAACATAAATTCCAATTCCAGAAAACCAGTAACCTAACCAGGATTTCTAAACAACAAAGAAAAACACATTAAACCGAGACCCTAGGTCATCATCCTCCTCATAGCCACGATCCCACGGTCACACTTTGCCTTTATCTGCATCACATGGCAAAAAGAGATGCGTGAGTATTATCATAAATACTCAGTGAGACGGTCATCCCATCTACTTGGCTATACACACATGCACAATGAACCGCTCAGGCAACACAAAATTAACAACACAAAATAATCACATATATACGAGCTCAATCAACCTATGATAAACAAATCCATCAAACCTATCACCAGGAATTCCTAACGTTCTATTCACCCAAATAAGCCATGGTCAGGCACTCACCTTAACGAAAAATTCGCACACAAACGGATTTTTCCACAACGCACTCAAACACCAAATAATTCACCTAAAATAATTCGTTAATCACAAAAATATGATTAGCATACCATCTCAATTTTTTTGACAATACCAATCCGAAAATGAAAACGGTTTTCCCAAAACGGTATAAATCTTAGCGAACCGGTCCGAATTGTATCCGGTTCGAAATTAAAATATGTCCAAATCAAAAACGGATTTCGTGCGAACATTTCATATTTTCCCACAAGTCCAAAACCGGTTTAGAACTCTTAATAACCGGCTGAAAATAAAACCAATTGCATCAACTATCTCAAAAACTAGCAAACTTACCGATCAAAATTCGATCAACTCCGACCTCTATTCTTGAAACAGTAAGCAGCGTTGGATTAATGAGATTGACTAGTTTCCAGAAAGCTAGGTAATGCACTCCAACTCTTCCTGAAATTAAATCCACAATTAAAGAGCTTAAAGCTCACTTTCATGGAGAAAAAGAGAGAAGAGATGGATGAAACGTACCCAAAGCTTCAATGAACCTTGAAACTGGCTTAGAACTAGTAAGTTAGCAATAACAGAGACGGATTAACTCAACAACTCCAACAAAAATCCGACCTCACTCACCGGAAAGTTTCAACACGAAAATTCCGGCCAAATATCCTCAAAACTTACAAAACGCATATAAATATGACATAATAAGGTTAAGAGATCTGGATTTACAAGCCATAGATTGATTCCACGATTTTCTAAAAATGAATCGTGTCGAATGGGGTTTTTTGGAGGCACTGATGCGGAAAATGAGTTTCTCAGAGAGATGGATATTATGGATCATGACGTGTGTTAATTCAGTTTCCTACAGTATCTTACTGAATGGAGAACCTAAAGGATCCATAATACCCACCCGCGGATTACGGCAAGGCGATCCGCTTTCCCCGTACCTATTCATTTTATGTACAGAAGTGCTAATTGCCAATATCAAGGCAGCCGAGGCAGCTGGTAGAATTAGCGGTATCTGGGTGGCCCCAACATCCCCCCCGCTTTCCCACTTATTGTTTGCAGATGATAGCCTTTTCTTCTGTAAAGCAAAAGTCGACCAATGCGACAACCTGCTCCAGGTGTTGGAGGTGTATGGGAATGCGTTAGGACAACGCATCAATTTCGACAAATCAGCAATCACGTTTGGAAAGGATGTATATGTCGAGTGTCGAGCGGAGCTAAAGGCCCGACTGCACATCCATACGGAAGGAGGATCCGGAAAATATATAGGTATTCCGGAACAGCTACAAGGATCGAAAGCGGAAATTTTTACCTATGTCCAGGAATGTTTGAATCAACGAATAAACGGCTGGTCGGCTAAATTTCTCTCGAAAGGCGGAAAGGAGGTTATGATTAAATCAGTGGCGCAAGCTTTACCAAATTATGTGATGTCCACTTTTCTCCTTCCTAAGAGTCTACTTCGAAAACTGGCGAGTGCGGTTTCAAGTTTCTGGTGGAAAACTAAAGAGAATTCAAAGGGGATGCATTGGATTGCTTGGAAAAAGATGTGTCTTCCGAAGAGTGAAGGTGGGATGGGATTCAAGTCTTATGAAGAGTTTAACAAGGCTTTGTTAGCAAAACAGCTCTGGCGACTACACCATTACCCACACTCTTTAGTGGCGAGAGTTCTGAAAGGAAAATACTATCGGTACTCAAACCCTATGGAAGCTCGGACACATTACCGACCGTCCTATGGATGTCGAAGTCTACTCAGTGCCCAACCTATTCTGGAAAAAGGTATGCGACTGTCCATCGGCTCTGGGGCACAATCATGGTTTTGGACAGATAAGTGGATCCCTGATGAATACTCTCGAAGCGTACGAAGTCTGGTTCAGAATCCTAATAGATACGAGCGGGTCTCAGATTTCATAGACACTCTGACATGAAGATGGAAGCTGGCTAAGCTCCGGGAGTCCGTCAATGCTGAGGATATCCATTTAATCCAAAACATCAAACCATCCTTGCGAGGAGTTCAAGATGATTTTTGTTGGCATTTTACGAAATCTGATCTGTATACAGTGCGTTCAGGATACGAGGTTGCTCGACAACAGTTGGGGGCGGATTTGGTGTATGCCCAACAACGTCCGTCCCTCAATCCACTTAAAGAAAAAGTCTGGAAACAGAAGACATCCATAAAAATCCGCCATTTCCTTTGGCAAGCTCTCTCGGGGGCAGTGACGGTGAATGAGAGACTTGCGCATAGACATCTACAGACTGAGAAACAATGTCCCACATGTGGGGATGGAGAAGAGACAATTAACCATGTACTGTTTACTTGTCCACCGGCTCGACAAGTTTGGGCGTTGTCAAACATCCTCAACCCCCCGAATTTATTTCCCTCTGATAACTTATGGGGAGACATGGATTATTTACTCTCCCGGATCCCTTCTAGTGTGGTTTTGGAGGACCATGCCCAGTGTTTTCCATGGATTATCTGGTACCTTTGGAAGGCTCGTAATGCAAAAGTTTTTAACAATGTTCCCCAAGCACCACAAGCGTCCTGGAACTGGCCAGAAAGGAGGCTAGGGAGTGGTTTCTTGCAAAAAACTCTATGGAGAAGCCGTGCCACCCACAAGACCAGACTTGGGAAATGGAGAACCCACACCCGGAAGCGGTGTTCAGGTGTTTTGTTGACGGTTCGTGGAAAGAGGAGGACGATATGAGTGGAGCGGGATGGGTACTACAACTGCAGGATGGGACATCTGATCTACTGGGAATAAGAGGGATGCGGCGAGTAGAATCCCCTCTACATGCAGAGTTGTCCAGCCTTCTTTGGGCCCTGTCAAGTCTCCGCAAGTATAACCGATATTGTGCGGCGTTCTTCACGGATTCTCAAGAGTTAGTGAGCATGATAGATGATCCGGAGAGCTGGCCCCGCTTTCGGTCAGAACTTACTGAACTGCAGGAGTTACGATTGTCTTTCCCGGACTTTACCCTTTCGTATTGTCCCAGGGGAAAGAATGAAAAAGCAGACTTTCTCGCGAAGAATGCTCGTACCCGTAACTTAAGATTCACCTATGTTAGCACTTCTCTCCCGTATTGGTTTAATGATGCTTCTGTATTCATGTAATCAGTCGGACTAAGTGTGTTCATGATAAAAAAAAAAGATTGCCTTAATCTTTGTTTTTGCCATCTAGTCCTTCAGTTATTAGATACGTACAGATACGGCTGAAAACTTCCAAAATAATCAGAAAACCCCCTAAAAGTATCATGAACTTTCAAATTGATCAATTTAACCCAAAATCAGTATCTCTACTTCCCCGTTCACGGGCGTTACACGGTGTGTGTCGAATGGTCAAACTATTTCATCATCAACAAGTATGTCGGTCTCCTTCAAGCAAAAAAAATGTTGGGAAAACACCTTCATCAAAACTTTTGGCAGGTTGATTATGCATAGATATGTAGGTACCTAAGAAGAACCTAAAGCGAATGATGTGATCCAGCTTATGCGTATGGAACATGGAGTCGAACTGACTTATTCTTTAGCTTGGGATGCACGTGAGTATGCAATTAACGTGGTTAGAGGTATACGAGAGAAAAGCTATGGAAAAATATCAAAATATTTGTATATGCTAAAGGCGGTAAATCCGGGCTGTCATTATGATTACGAAACCGATCACGATGGTAGATTTAAGTATCTATTTTTCTCATTTGGTCAATCTATAAGAGGCTTCATAGAGGCATTGGGAAAGTGATAGTTTTTGATGGTACGTTTTTGAAGAATAAATGCAAAGAAGTTCTACTTGTTGCTACAGCTTTAGATGGTAACTTTAACTTGTATCCAATTGCATTTAGAGTTGTTGATTCAGAGAACGATCGTTCATGGGATTGGTTCATGACGCAGCTAAATGTTGTTCTTCCGGACAAACATGGATTGGCTTTTGTGTCAGATAGACATTCCTCAATTGTAAAGGCACTTGAGAACGTTTATCCGCAAGCTAACCATGGAATTTGTATTTGTAGGACCAAAATTTGGCACACTACGAGATTGAAGATGAATCGCGATAAGAAAGACGTTAAGGGAAGAGATCAGACAGAGAGTGGAGTCGAGATACGAAATCTCTTTTCTTAACTCTAAAAATCTCCCGCAGTGTGACGGGTTTATGAGATTCTGAGTCCCAGGATAAAACCACAAACAATCGTGTTCACAGACACTCGAACGAACGATTCTAACGAACTAATATCTACGATACTCTCGAGACTTACTGATAAACAAAAGAGATTGTTGTTTGATCTTTTGATAGGAGTTTGTATATGTTTCTGTGTTTCAGAGCGTGTAAAGAAACGAAGAAGATGACTTGTCTTTTAAAACTGACAGAGAGGAGCAGTTTTTTGAGAAACCGCTGAGAGATTATTTGGTCGGTTGTAACCGCACCAAAAAGCAGCGTTTTAGGCCAAATGGGCTTTTATCTGCTCATGCGTTTTGGGCCAACAAGATGGGCTTTTATCTGCTCATTTAGTTAGTCCAAAAAAATATTTAATTGGGCCGCCAAAGCCAAAGCCCAACCCCAACTCCAAGCCCAAGCCCGTGCCCGTGCCCATGCCCGGCCCGGTGCGGTTCGGTCGCGCGTGTGAGATTCCCTCCTCTTACTCATGGTATATAGCTTTTGTTATGTTTTGAACATAAGCATATGAGTAGCTCCTTATATACCACTTGAAAAATTCTCAAACTTTAGATGTGGGATTCTTTACATGTCACTTAACTTAACAAACCAAAAGGCTTTTCTCATTCACTCTCTACCAAATTTGGATAACACAAAGCCCAGTAGAAGGCTCATTTGTTTAACCCAAAAATTGGTTTCAACAATCCCCCACATGAATAGAAATGACTCTAAACAGATGAAGACTTGACTTAATTTAACTAGACTAGACGCGACTTGACTAGACTAGACAGACATTCGAGAGAATGCGAGAAAGCAACTATATCTAAAAGGTAGCGTTTTCCAGCTTTGAACCAATTATCTTTGATATCTGTCGGGTTTACTTGGCCAGTTGGTGATCATGGTACCTTGAACCAACTGGACTTTTATGTAAACCTAGACAACAGAAATCGCATAGCAACATTTTCTCGTAGAGCTTAGTTCTCTATTGTTTTCATTTTGGCCTTGAACATGTCCTGGTTATCATGAGTGAACTTGGAGAATATAGCCTGACCTTCATGCTCCTAGAAACGGCCCCATTTTACACTCACTAGGTAATCTGCCATTAACTTTGTTCTAAGATGTTTTCTATATCATTCCACAGATATCTCAAAGTTAATGAATCATTAAAAGCCACAGCTTAACCTTATCACAAACACACGTAACACTGTTCATTATCCTAGGAACTGGGTATAGACATAATATTTACAGTGTATGATATATCATGTTTTTCGACCATGATATAAGTCTTTTTATCGAGTCTTTTCATTGTTTTCGAGTCTTTTTAGTGTCTTAACAGGTTATTGTACGTGGGGAGCTCATTTGATGATTATGGTGCATTTTGGAGCATAAATGGGATAGAAGCCGAAGTTACAAGTTCAGAAGCAGAAATTTGGTTCTCTGTCGATCGACACTACCTACGACTTTCGATCGACACACTGGTTGAGCGCTTGTCGATCGACACACACCATGAGTGTCGATCGACACACATTCCAGAAGTAACGACGGTTTATTTTAAAGAACTGAAGAATTGCCTGTTTGGCCCAGAAGTTTCCAGAAGTTATCAGAAAAGCCCACCACAAATTTCAGAACATTATTTATACTTTGCTTTTTAGTTTTTAGCTCTTTATCTTAGTTTCTATTGAACAAATTGAGAGAGAGTTTTTGAGAGATTTTGGGAGACAAGTCTACTTTGTTCTTGCGATTCTTCGAACTGTTTCACTTTCTCTATCTCTTTATATGCAGTATTATTCAGTCATGATTTGTTTTGCATCCATGTCTGATTAGTTCTCTTGTTAGGTCTAGGGTTATTTGAAAGGATTGAACATGAATTGTTAGATTAATATCACTTGTTAGGATTATCAAATTGGTTCTTCATCTAGATTGCTTTAACTCTGATTTAGGATTCGCGACCCTAAATTAGATATCCTAGGTTGATAAATTGACACGAAAGTGTAATTGATTAACTTGAACTAGATCTTAGATGAGCAAAATTTCTTATTCGCAAAGGAATTTGGTTTAGGGATTTTGTTAGACTTAATGCTTGTTTAAATTGATTGAATTCGCAAAAGAATTTGGCTTTCTAGAGTTTATTCATAGTTAGTTTTCGCAACGAAAATTGGTTAATTATTCTTTAGTGTTTCAAGTTCGAGAACGGTTCTTAATTAAATCCTAGCATACTTGAATCAACAATTTTGATTCATCATGAGAATTCCCTGAAAACATAGCTTTTGTTTAATTGAATCTTAAGAAACCAAAAATCATTATCTGCTTTAAATTTGTTTTTTTTTGCATTTACTTTACATTATTCGCTTAGCTCAAATCGAAGTCATTCATCCTATCGTTTGATTTTACTCCCAGTGATTCGACCCCTACTGCGACGATCTCCTAATTTTAGAGAGTAGCTCAAGGTTAAATTTGAGCCTACCAGTGTACAATTCTGGATCAGCTTGATTTTGTTGTCCCTTTTGAACCTAGATCTTGGGATCTCCAGTCACATAGGTGAGGTATCCATCAAACGTCATCTTAAGTTATACGCTTTAAACCCATTCCTTTTGATAATTTAACAACTTGATTTCGTGGCAAACTTTTTGTGAACGGATCAACTAAGTTTTTTGCCGATTTGATATAGTCAATCGTGAGTACTCCAGTTGAGATCAGTTGCCGAATGGTTTAGTGTCGCCTTCTAATGTGACGAGATTTACCATTGTATAAGTTATTCAGTGCCCTTTGAAACGACCCGACCTGTTTTTTTTTTTAAACATTCAAGCCTTGGTCTCGGACCAAGCAAACCGACAAGCGACCAACGGATAACAACAACTAACCAACTGAAACTTTTATTTAAACCAAAAGAATCCAACATTCAGTTCAACCATAACCAATTCAAAAGCGTTCCAGAACTAACCAACAACCTAGGCAGTTCTACGCAAAACAGAAACAATAACAATCAACCGAGGCCCAAATCATCCTCCTCTTCGTAGCCGTGATTCCACAATCACACTTTGCCTTTACATGCAGCACATGGGAAAAATAAATGCGTGAGTATTATCATAAATACCCAGTGACGGTCATCCTATCTACGACTGCGCACTCAGGCACGATGGACCGCTCCGGCAAACACACAAATCGCACAGCACACAAAACAGCTCAACAGCCATAAATCAGACGTGTGTCGATCGACACTACCACTAGGTGTCAATCGACACACTAGTCTAATGTCGGTCGACACACCTTACTAGTCTTGATCGACACCCCACAGACCAGGTGCATGTGTCGATCGACACACCCTCTAGGTGTCGATCGACACACTCCCTCGGGCACCTCTGTCGATCGACACTCCCTCTAGGTGTCGATCGACACAGATCACAGACTCGCCAGATCACGCTGCGAGAAACTACACTTGCTCAACTTAGCAAATAACTTCTGTTCCCGCAACTTCTCCAAAATTCTCCCCAGATGCACCTCATGATCCTCAGGACTCTTCGAATACACCAAGATGTCAACAATGAAGATAATCACGAACTCATACAAATACTCCTAGAAAACTCCATTCATCAACCTCATAAATGTCGTTGGTGCATTCGCCAAACCGAGAGGTATAACCACAAACTCGAAACGCCCATACCGAGTCCTGAAAGCCATCTTCCTGACATCTGTCTCAGCAATAAGAATATGATGGTAACCGGACGCCAAGTCAATCTTGGAGAACCAAGTAGCCCCTCTCCACTGAACCAACAACTTATCAATTCTCGGAAGAGGATACGTGTTCTTTACAGTGACTCGGTTAAGCCCTCGATAATCGATGCACAATCGGAATCTACTTTCCTTTTTCTTCACAAGCAACACCGGTGCTCCCCACAGTGAAGTACTTGGTCGAATAAAACCCTTATCCAACAAATCCTCCAACTGTTTCTTCAGTTCTGCCAACTCTGCTGGAGCCATTCGATAAGGTGCCTTAGACAACGGCATTGTTCCATGCTCTAACTCAATCGTGAAATGATCATACTGAGACGGCGGTAATCTTTGCAACGACTGAAAAACATCTTCGAAGTCCCGAACAACCCGAATATCTCTCACAACATCCCCACCAACAGCCTCCGGCATCACAATCATATCCAAGTAAGCCTCGTATCCTCTCTCAATCATCGCCTCAGCCTGGATAAGTGAGATCATGAGACTACCTAAAGTCGGTCTCACTCCTTGATAAACCAACCTGCCACCATCACGCTCGAACACTACTCGACCCCGGTGACAATCCAGATGAACTCTGTACCGATTCAACCAATCCATACCCAGGATAACATCATACAGCTCCACTAGACTGATCACCAAGTCCGCTGGCATCAACTCACCAGCCACCAGAATATCCACGTCTCTTGCCCAGCCATGAGTAGCTAAAACCTACCCTCCAGCAACCATAACCGGTCTAGTCCGCTCACCAGTGTCACTCCAGATACCACTCCTCTCAGCATGATCCGGAGTAATGAAGCAATTTGATGCTCCAGAATCAAACAACACGTGGGAGTCACAACCGCCCACAAACAAGGTCCCTACACAAATCTCATGTGATAAGAAACCTAACTTTTCCATCACAAAATAAACAATCCAAACAAACAGACAAAAATTCAACACCACAAAATTTACCAAGTCTGAATTAGAAAGTTTACCTGTGATCGGCCTCGTGCTCGGCTCACCGGTCGCAGTAATAGCCGGTAGACGCTGCATCGCTGCAATCTGATCCCCGGCTGCACTGCCCCATACTGAGCTACTGGCTGGACCACTGCCACTGCCTGAACCACTGCCACTGCCATCGGCTACAACTTAGGACAGCTGGGCCTGATATGCCCCGACTTAACGCATTGGTAACACACTTGAGCCACTCGAGTCTCACTATGCTTAGGGCAACTCGCCCTCTTATGGTCCAAACTCCCACAACTATAGCAACCTCTGCAACTCTGGCCCCACCTCGAAGTGTCCTCCCACTTCCTCTTATGTCCCTGTGCAGGCTTGCCGCCCTTGCTAGGACCCACCTGCTGTACCTGCTGCTGAGGCGTCCTAGGCTTTACAGCTGGGCTAACCACCACATCCTGCTCCCTCAGGTCATCCTCGATATGTGCAGCAGTCTCTACCAACACAGCTCTAGACACAAACCTTATGCCTCTGCACCGAGTCCTCAAGTCTATCTGAAGTCCCCGCAAGAAACTCCTAATCTGAGCCTGCTCATCCTCCAAGCTCCTACCAGCGTAACCCAAGAGTTGGTTAAACTCCACGTCATACTCACGAACCGACATTGTTGCCTGAGCCAGATCCAAAAACCTCACCTCAAGACGATCCAACGCCTCTTGAGGAAAGAACTTGGCATTAACTCTGCCACAAAGTCAGCCCAAGACATCACAGTCCGAGCCCGTCTCGCCGCAACACCCCTCCACTAGAGATGTGCATCACCGTCCAAATAATGGACTGCCAAATCAACCATGTATTACTTGGGACACCTAATCGAGCAAAAGTTACCCTCCAATCTCATCCTCCACTCATCATCATCCTCAGGCTTAACACCTCCTGCAAAAGAACCCGTACCGATCCTCTGCATCTGCTCCATCATCCGAATATACGACGGAACTTCATCCATAACGGCAGCCCTTGACTGCACTTCTACCACACGTGGCAACACTGGAGCCTGCACTGGCACCGCACCCGGTAACCGCTCAAACAACTGCCTCAACATATCAGTCAAACGATCATCACCAGCCTGGGCTACACTTGCGGCCGCGACTGCGCCTGCACCACCAGCTGCGCCAACACCACCAGCACCACCAGCCGCAACAGGACCCACACCGGCCCCAACATGACTCAAACAAGCCTCAACAGGACCCAACCCGACCTCTACAATGGCAGTTACACTGGCGGTCTGACCATCATGCAACGTCTGCTGAACTGTCGCAGGCCCATGCGTGGAACTCTCAACCTTACTCACGACTGGCTCGTCCACTGGTCCACGACCTTTGCCTTGGCCTCCACGGCCTCCACGCCCACGCCCTCTAGTACCTGTAGCCATCTCACTGCACTCACAAGTACACAAGCTAAGCACTAGAAGACACAACAAAACACAAAACACACTTACCGTAAAATCTCATCGAATGCTCGAAGGAAGATGATCTGAAACCCCTTAACCCACATAATTGCTATTTAACCAAATTCACAGTCCTAGAAGTTTTTGCCCGTCCTAAAACCGTAAGGGCTCTGATACCAAACTGAAACGACCCGACCCGTTTTTTGTTTTTAAAACATTCAAGCCTTGGTCTCGGACTAGCATTTCCATAAATGTTATCCTCTACGACTGAGCAAACCAACAAGCAACCAGCGGATAACAACAACTAACCAACTTAAACTTTTATCAAACCAAAAGAAACCAACATTCAGTTCAACCATAACCAATTCAAAAGCGTTTCTAGAACTAACCAATAATCTAGGCAGTTCTACGCAAAACAGAAACAATAACAATCAACCGAGGCCCAAATCATCCTTCTCTTCGTAGTCGTGATTCCACAATCACACTTTACCTTTACATGCATCACATGGGAAAAAGAGATGCGTGAGTATTATCATAAATACCCAGTGAGACAGTCATCCTATCTACAACTGCGCACTCATGCATGATGGACCGCTTCGGCAAACACACAAATCGCACAGCACACAAAACAGCTCAACAGCCATAAATCAGACGTGTGTCGATCGACACTACCACTAGGTGTCAATCGACGCACTAGTCCAATGTCGGTCGACACACCTTACTAGTCTTGATCGACACCCCACAGACCAGGTGCATGTGTCGATCGACACACCCTCTAAGTGTCAATCGACACACTCCCTCGGGCACCTCTGTCGATCGACACTCCCTCTAGGTGTCGATCGACACAGATCATAGACTCGCAGGAATCGAACCTTCTCCTCTCTAGTCCGATTCCGAGCCTGCCTATGCCCATAAACTTGCAAATAAACCACAACAACAAGTGCGTACAATCACGAAATTAATCACCACATGATCAAACAATACGTTCCAACCTATCACCAAGTAACCCTAATGATCCATCGGCCCAGAAGCCATGGTCACCCACTCACCTTAGGTTTCGAAAGAAAAAAGGATGGAATCGAGACTAGGCACGAGATCAGCCTTGATCACCATTTAGAATACCGAATTCCTACTCCTTTTACACTCTAAACGCACCACAAACAACTTCTAATACAAGCCAATCGAATCCACACACAGAACTCACTGGAAACGATCAAAAGTTCTCTGGGAAGCAATATAACTCTGATTCTCAGTTGTTTTCCTCTCAAAACACGGCCAATCAGATTATATAAACGCCTAGGGTTTTCCCCAAACCAACGCGTAAACCGATCGACTTAATCGAATCAGAAAACAGTTCATTTAAAACTGTGTCGATCGACACACACCACTTGTGTCGATCGACACCCTCACTAATCGCCCCGGCCTCAAGCCCAAAACAAGTGTGTCGATTGACACAACTCACTAGTGTCGATCGACACCCCTTCCAATTTCTCAAAATTGGTTCACGGGTGTTACACCCTTGATATCGTTGATTGACTATCACAGTGTACACGCAATGCTGGCACTGGTTTTTCCTACATTGGGATATCTTCCAAGAAGTTGCGAAGCCACTCTGCGTCTTCTCCAGCTTTGTCTAAATCTATGAACTCGGACTCCATGGTTGATATAGCCATTAGAGTTTGTTTGGAAGATTTCCCGGATACGGCTCCACCGCCAAGCGTAAAGATATATTCGCTTGTTGATTTCGAGTTTCTAGAATCCAAAATCCAATTTGCATCACGATAGCCTTCTAGAACTGCTGGTTCTTTACCATAGTGTATTTTGTAACTTTTGGTGTATCGAAGGTAATTCAATACCCTCGTTATAGCCTTCCAATGATTATGGCTTGGATTACTCATATAACGACTGAGGACGTTTATAGAGTGTGCTAAATCGGGTCTAGTACAGTCTGTCAAGTACATTAGACTTCCAATTATTCTTGCATACTCCACTTGGGACACTGGTTCACCTGAATTCTTTGTCAGATGAATTTGAGAGTCCATTGGAGTTTTTGCGGTTCTATTTGAATAAGTTTTGAACCTTTTTAGAATCTTTTCAGCATAATGATCTTGGGATAATGTAATTCATTCAGAAGTTCTTATGATTCGTATTCCTAGAATTACCTCTGCTAATCCCATATCGTTCATGTCAAATTTTCCTTTGAGCATGTTTTAAGTTCTATTGATGAAATCTTGATTGCTTCCAACGATAAGCATATCATCTACATATAAGCACAACAAGATATACTCGGAGAACTTTTGTAATATATGCATTTATCACATTCATTTATGTTGAAGCCATCTGACATCATTACGTTATCAAACTTTTCATGCTATTGCTTAGGAGCTTGTTTAGGACCATATAGAGATTTCACAAGACGACACACTTTCTGTTCTTGTCCGGGGATAATGAACCCTTCTGGTTGTTTCCTATAAATTCATTTAGAAAAGCATCAATACTTATGATAATTCTGATAGAGATTATTCTCGTTACCGGAGAATAAGTGTCAAAGAAATCAAACCTTCTTTTTGCCTGAATCCTTGCACCACAAGTCTAGCTTTGTACTTGTCTATTGCTCCATCATATTTCATTTTTGTTCGTATAATCCATCTGTTTCCAAGGGATTTGCACCCTTGTGGCAGATCGGTTATTTCATAAGTATTATTTTGCATGATGGAATCCATCTCACTATTGACTGCTTCTTTCCAAGAAGGCCCGTCTGGAGTGGACATCGCTTCCATTATGTTTTTGTCTCGTTTTCTACTAGAAACACTACCAAGAATTCAGATCCAAAATCTTTCTCTTTACGAGCTCTTTTACTGCGTCTAGGTTCTTTGGCTTCTTTAGTTTCATCATTAAGAGCAGTGCTTGAGCTATTTGCTTGATTGCCATAAATACCCGCATCTCGTTGTTCACGAGTCCGTTTATTACTTTGCCTATCTTTACACGGAAACACATTTTCAAAGAATGAAGCATTTCGTGACTCCATTATAGTGTTTACCTTGATAGTTGATGTATCTGACTTATGAAGCAGAAACCGATAGGCATTACTATTATGCGCGTATCCGATGAAAATGCAATATACCATCTTTGGGCCTATTGTAACCTTCTTTGGAAGTGGTACTGCTACTTTTGCCAAGCACCCCCACACTTTCAGGTATTTGTACGAAGGTACATTACCTTTTCAAAGTTCATATGAAGTTTTTCTAGTTACTTTTTGAGGAATTTTGTTGCGAATGTAATTTGTGGTAAGCAAAGCTTCGCCCCACATATACTGGGCTAACCTAGATTCCTGCAACATTGCATTCATCATTTCTTTAAGAGTTCAGTTCTTTCGTTCCGCAACTCCATTAGATTCCGGTGAATAAAGAGCAGTTGTCTGGTGAATAATTTCGTGTTTTCGACAGAATGAATTGAACGGTTCACCATATTCTCCTCCTCTATCACTTCAGATCATTTTGATCGTTTGTCAAAGTTGATTTTTGACTTCTAACTTGTATTCTTTGAATTTCTCCAAAGCTTCATCTTTACTATGTAACAGATACACATAGCAGAATCTTGTACAATCATCAATGAAAGTTACAAAAATATTTCTTTCCGCCTCTAGTTTGAAATTTTTTTAAATCACACAAGTCTGTGTGAATCAATCCTAGAGGTTTGGTTGTTCTTACAACGCTTGGTGATGGAGTTTTTGTGAGTTTGGCTTGAACACAAATCTCACATTTATCTTTGCTTATTTTTTGTTTTGGAATCAAGTTCATGTTCATTAATCTACTCATAGATTTAAAGTTAACATGTCCTAACGTTCATGCCATAAATTAAAAGACTCCGCAACATAAGCAAAATGATTCTTATTAAACTTTTTCTTCGAGGTTGAAGCCTTGGTTATAACACTGACACCAATGTCAAAAGAGCGAATTACATTTTCAACATACATTTTGAACAAACCATCACAAACAAATCCCTTACCTAGAAACATTCCATCCTTGGACAGCACGAGCCTATCGGCATCCAGATGGACAGTGAATCCGTGCTTGCTGAGGAGAGATCCTGAAATCAGATTTTTACGCATGTCCAGCACGTGGACCACGTTGGTCAAGCTCAGCTCACGTTCCGAGGTAAGTTTCAGAAGAACCTTTCCATATCCAGCAATCTTCGAAGTAGCAGAGTTACCCATGCAGAGCTTCTCATTCCCTTTGTTCTTCTTGTTGGTGGAGAACATTTCCCTATCCATGCATATGTGCCTGGTTGCACCGGTATCAAACCACTAAGTCTTTGGGTGGCTTTAAGCAACGTTTGCCACAGTGACAACCGCACACATGTCAGCATTAGTGATGGTAGAAGTGAGATTTGGTTCAAACTTCGCATTGTTTTGGTCCGCCTTCTTACTGCGACACTTAGATGCCTTGTGTCCCACCTTGTGACAGTAGTTACAGGTTCCATAAAACCTCGGCTTTAAAGGTTCACCACCAGCCTTCTTCTTAAACTTTTGAGTGTTCTGAGGAGCAACCTTTCCCTTGCCTTTGTCTTGGTGCCCTTTGTTCTGCAACTTTCCTTTCTTAGCATTCTGGTGCTCAACCAAATTCGCATTGTTCTCACGAATCTGAACACTTGCAGC
This sequence comes from Arabis alpina, assembly GCA_900128785.1. NCBI lineage: Eukaryota > Viridiplantae > Streptophyta > Magnoliopsida > Brassicales > Brassicaceae > Arabis > Arabis alpina. Next base: position 13,731,582 of record LT669794.1, read on the forward strand.
TTTGAGGTTAATGCGGTTTTTGGACTCAATCCAAAGTCGAATGATCAAGTTCTCCATGCTGATCCACTTCCTCTTTAGCTTGAGGTAGTTCTTGAAGTCCAACAATCTTGGCGGAAGCTTCTCGATCATACACGCAACCTGATAGGTTTCACACAGCCTCATGCCCTCGGCATGAATCTCATGGAGAAGGTTATGCACCTTGTTAACTTGTTCCATCAGGGGACGAGAATCTACCATCTTGTAGTTCTCGAATTTTGCCACAACATACTTCTGGGATCCAGCATCTTCTGAACGGTACTTCTTATCCAGAGAGTCCCATAGTTCCTTTGACGTGGCAGCGTTACTGAACACGTTGAACAACTGGTCAACCAGACGACTCTAGATGTAACCCTTGCACAGAAAGTCACCGTGTCTCCACGCATCAACACTTGCAAGTGCCCGGAAATCAGTATTATTCACTGGGAGGGAAGGGCAGTCCTCACGGATGTACTTTTCCAGATTGAGCGTGGTCAGATAGAAGTCCATCATCTTTTGCCACATCTTGAAGGATCTTCCGTCAAACTTATCCGGAAGCTAGCCAACAGATTCGCAGATGGAATTTGCACTGGTGGAAACTGAGCAGTGGTTGCGGTTGCAGTTTCAGATTGTGTGGCAACGGGGAACGCAACAGGTTCTGGCAGTTGATTCCTAAACTGCACTTGAGTAGTAGGCGTCTCAGAAAATTCAGCCCCAATAGTTACGTTAGCCGCAACATCAACTTTAACATTGGTGTTTTTGTTTTCGGTTTCCATTTCTAAAAAACCAAAAAAGACAAAGAAAACAAAGATTTGTTAAAAACGATTTAGAGTGTAACTTAGAATAACTTAGAATCGCAATTCAAAAAGTATTATCGAAAGTTATAGATGTTTAAACGTTCGCAAACGCTAAACGATTGTTTCTCGACATAAACCAATCAGCGAGAACGTTTCCAAATGATCGCGATCCAAGGTTTCTGTTAAAAACATTTCTATTATCGCAATCCAATCCGTGAGGATTGTCTTAGAGTTAAGATTGTAGGACCAGAATTTGGCACCCTACGAGATTGGAGATGGATCGCGATAAGAAAGACGTTAAGGGAAGAGACCAGACAGAAAGTGGAGTCGAGATACGAAATCTCTTTCCTTAACTCTAAGAATCTCCCGTAGTGTGACGGGTTTATGAGATTCCGAGTTCCAGGATAAAACCACTAAACAATCGTGTTTGCAGACACTCGAACAAACGATTCTAATGAACTAATATCTACGATACTCTCGAGACTTACTGATAAACGAAATGAAGAAGATGACTTGTCTTTTAAAACTAACAGAGAGGAGCAGTGTTTTGAGAAACCGCAGAGAGGTTATTTGGTCGGTTGTAACCGCACCAAAACACAGCGTTTTGGGCCAAATGGGCTTTTATCTGCTCATGCGTTTTGGGCCAACGAGATGAGGTTTTATCTGCTCATTTAGTTGGTCCAAAAAGATATTTAATTGGGCCAACAACGGCCCTTTAGCCAAAGCCCACGCCCGTGCCCGTGCTCGAGCCCGCGCCCAAGCCTGGCCCGGCCTGGCTCGGTTCGGTCGGTCGGTCTCGTGTGTGGGATTCTCCTCCTCTCACTCATGGTATATAGCCTTTGTTATGTTTGAACATAAGCATATGAGTAGCTCCTTATATACCACTTGGAAATTTTCCAAACTTTAGATGTGGGATTCTTTACATGTCACTTAACTTAACAAACCAAAATGCTTTTCTCATTCACTCTCTACCAAATTTGGATAATAGAAAGCCCAATAGAAGGCCCATTTTTTAACCCTAAAATTGGTTCCAACAGTATTCACCATTTGATCAGTAACGTGGTGCAACAACATCAAGGAAAGGGTTTTGCTGGTATGGTTGCCAAGGTTTCAAAAATGTATAGAGTTCATGATTTTTAGACGTAGTTCACTGCTCTGTGCAAAGCTAGTCCAACCTTTGGACTGTATCTCATTCAGGCTAACATAAGAAAATGGGCTCATTGTCAATTTCCAGGTTTGCGATACGATGTTAGGACCACAAACCCTGGTGAATCGATTAATGTTGCATTGCGATCGCCTAGAGAGTATCCGATAATTCCGCTGTTGGCATCAGAGAGATATTAACCCGATGGTTTCATAAACGTAGAACAAAGAGCGCAAACCATAACCACCCTTTAACCATTGCAGTGGAGAAAAAGATTAAAAGAAGGATTGAGAAGGGTAAAACATTCAGTGTTTATGCGATTAACGACGACCGATTTCACGTCACTGGCGATAAGATCATCTGCCTCGTCGATTTGCTTGGGAGAACATGTTCATGTGGAAAGTACAACTTGGCCAAAATTCCTTCTAGACATGCCATCAAAGCTTCACTATCTATAGGAAGGGAGATACACTCACTAACCGATGCAATGTACACAACTGAGGCATGGAGATCCTTCTATGAGGAAAGCATTAATCCAATACGTACTCCTGAGGATGCATGGCGTGTTCCACCAAACGTTGAAGCTGCCAACGTTTTACCACCTTTATCACGAACAGCTGCCGCTAAACGAAGGAAACGCATGTTTCGAATCAGTTGAAGATAAGATAAGATCCCAAGGACCTAAGCGACCCAAGTGTGGGCGGTGTAATCAAGAAGGCCACAACAGAGCGACATGTAATATGCCATTGTAGAGTTGGTTCAAGTGGACGCTTCAGCGGATCATGTATTTGTGTAACTCGTTTGATATACCTTGTTTCTCTGTCTTTGATTGTTACACCTTGTTTACATCTTCTTCTTTGTCTCTCAGATTCAACCATTGGCAAAATTCATACCAAGGAGAAGATGAACGATGCTGTTAGTACGATGAAGTTTAGTTAGCTTTATTTATCTTATAACCTTTCAAGAACATCTGTTTTGCATTTCTTTTATGGGTTACTACATTTTTGTTTCAATAAAAACCTGAGAATTTTCTTTGAAATTACCAAGCAAATAATGATCGTTTAAGCTTGTTTATCATCACAGCGGAAGAAAAGAAAAGATACGAGAAGGACATACGTTAAATCCTAGATTAAACGAAGGTAAAGACATACACATCCCTCTACCACAACACATATCCCAAATTTTTTCATTGTTGTCTTCAATGTATTAACTTCACATTCTAGCTGCGTTGTCTTCTCCAAAAGTTTCTCTAATGTGTCCATCATCTTCTTCTCGCGATTTACTAGCTTCTCGATTTCGGCAACAATTGTTTCTTGTCTGTCCATTAAAACATCATACTCTTCCAACGGAGACTCTTTAGCCCATTTCAAAACATGACCGACAGATCCGTCATTTGCGGTTGTGCAGCGGTAAAATTCACGACCAGGATTTTTCTCTGTGGTTGATTTCAGAATTGTAGTGTGTTCTCCACAAATACATCATCTTAGAATATCCCTAACATAGGGACGACGACTTGAGCCGGAAGATATGATGCTCATTCTTGCACAACAATGGAAAGTGTATACGAAAATCAAACCTAAAACAGTAACTAAATGTTGGAGAACAATCAAACACTTACCTGTTCAGATCGATTGCGTAAACTCTAATTACAAAGTTCGACTCTCACAAATCCAGGAATCCCCAAAGTCCGAAGAGAGTTAAGATAGCTAGGGTTTGTGACATAACAAGTCGAATGAGGAGGAGGACATAATCTGAAAAACAGAGTACATAAACATATAATATACTAAGTTTTCTATTAACGAACAAGTTCTCAACCGTAGATTAATTGGTTACACATAGCACATTGTACATACGAGGTCATGTGTTCGATGGTACATAGCTTCACTTTTTTAAAAATTAATCATACCCAACAATTATTAACATAGTACTTAAACAGATAATATATTAAGTTTTGTATTAACGAACAAGTTCCCACCCATAGATCAATTGGTTACACATAACACATTATATTCCCATGAGATCATGAGTTCGATGTGGCATGGTTACATAGTTTTTTATTTTGTTTGATTTCACATAGTTTTTAATTTTGTTTGATTTCACATAGTTTTTAATTTTGTTTGATTTGATCTCCGGAAAAACCAAAAGATTTTTTAAAAATATATATTTTGCCAAGTTTAGGGTATAGATGAGTGATTTTCTCATTTTCTTTGATTTTTAAGAAAAATACAAATTTTTGGAAAAAAAACATATTTTATGACTTTAGCACATCTTTTGCCAAGTTTAGGGTATAGATGAGTGGTTTTCTTATTTTCTTTGATTTTTAAGAAAAATACAATTTTTTTGTAAGAAAACATATTTTATGCCAAGTTTAAGGTATAGATGAGTGGGTTTCTCATTTTCTTTGATTTTAAAGAAAAGTAATTTTTTTTGGAAAAAACACATTTTATGACTTTGACACATCTTTTGCCAAGTTTGGGGTATAGATGAGTGGTTTTCTCATTTTCTTTGATTTTTAATAAAAATACCAATTTTTGTAAAAAACATATTTTATGACTTTAGCACATCTTTTTCCAAGTTTAGGGTATAGATGAGTGGTTTTCTCATTTTCTTTGATTTTTAATAAAAACACCAATATTTGTGAAAAAACATATTTTATGACTTTAGCACATCTTTTGCCAAGTTTAGGGTGTGGAGAAGTGATTTTATAATTTTCTTTGATTTTTAAGAAAAATACAAAACCTTTAAAAAGTTGTCATTTTGGATAAAAGATTTAGTTTCAAGTCTTAACATGAAAGAAAATAAATAATGCAACAAACGGATGAAAAACCATAGTCTTTCCTACATAATGTCTATAACTTCGAGGTCAACATGCGCTTTAGGAGGTTCATACTTAGACATACGCTCAATCAACTCCGGATCATGCGCCGCTTCGAAAATATCACAAGCCAACTTAAAACGAGCCGAGTAGATGTTGCTATCGTCCATGAGGGAGTAATCAAGTCCACGCAAGTGAAATTTGATATACTTCAGCGCATAAGATCCGCAATGACATTGGATGATATTGATTCCAATCGGCATTTGCACGTAGCTGACATCATATGGAGTAATGTCCATATCGGTCTGTTCCACAGGTGAGTGAATTGCCTTGCAATACGCAGGATGATGACAGAGAACGTTTCCACTTCCTGAATATGCCTATGGCTAGCACAATCAAATACCTCAATTGTTTTATGTTTGAAACTAACACACAACGCCCAGTGGCTATTCTTGATATTCAGTGGAATGTAGATATGGTCGACATCCACACCCCACTTACTTCATGTCCTTCCATGTGGTGGAAGATCACCGTTTCCGTAAGATAGTAAGATGCCCGCTCAATTTGAATGCTCCGACCTCTTTCCTCAATTGTTCTTGTGCAAGTTTAATGTGTCCAGCAAATAAGCAGCTCATGAAACCAACACGTTCGGGTTCCCATCGTCGCAAAGATGTCTTCTCTCTTAACAAGTACATCACTCCGTCCATATCCTGGAAAAAAATATTTCATTCTTTAGTACTATTTTTATACAAACAATCATGGAGTAATATCAGGTGTTTATAAGTTTGAATTGAGTGTAGCCAAACGCTTAAAATCTGCTTCCCTATTTTTAGAAACTAAGGGCGTTCTATGTAGCAAAAATGTTATACTTACCCCGGAGAGAAGTCAGCTATGTGGATCAATGAAATGGTCTGCACAAGCTTTATCAAACATTGTTGGGCCAAAACGTATTGATGGCGGCTTCCTTGAACAAGAAACAAAATTTACTTAGAATCGTCACAACTAAATTTACTTGAAAAAGTATGTATGGTACTTACGGTTGTATCATAGACCAATTATGAAGTTTCGTGAATGCTTTTTTCTCATAGAAAGTCAAAGCAACATCAAATAACTTTCTTCCTGCTTCCTCTAAATCTTTGTCTTCCAACTCATAATATTTTTTTGCCTTCTTACGATATGTCCTCTTCTTTAGTTGTGAAGAAGTTGTGGTTTTTTGGGTTTTGAGTGACTTTACAAATTTTGGAGTTGTTTTCTGATCAAAACCACGAACGACCAAGGATTGAGAAAGTTGTGCTACAGTTTTCCGTATGAACTCTTCTGTAATTAGTTCGAGTCCAATATCATAAGTCTCAACCAACTTTACGTCATGCAGATTCTGTAACGACTCCTTAGACGGACCATCCTCTACATATTGAGCCTGTTAAAAGAAAAAAAGCACAAGAGAAACATAAATAGTTACACAATATTTAATTTTAAGACAAGAGAAAATACAATATAACACAAAGTTTACATCGTTACATAGACATACGTAGCTGGTTTTTAAAGAGTTACAAATGCAATTACACACAAATTTTACATAGCCGGTTTTAAACATAAATAGTTGGGTTTTTACTTTGGTCTCAGGTTTACCTTTCGAACTGGCTGCACACGGCTACTCGCCTTCTCCTTGACTGATTTGGCATCATTAGATGGTTCTCCACTGCCTGATTTGGCAGCATTAAATGGCTCTGCACTGCCTGATTGACAAAAATCTTGTTTGAGAATTAATATCTCACTTTCCATCTTCCCAAGTCGATCACCAATTTCATTCTTAATCTGCTCATGAATCTTCTTCTCCAAAGACTTCTCAAAAGAACTGAAAGAAGAGTGAAAGAGACCTTCAAAAAAGACTTCATCTCTTCTGTGACACCAGCTGATTTTTCTGCCGCTCTTTGGCACAACAATTTTTTCTTCCTTCCCTCTGCACCATGATCAGAAACCTTCTTTCTAACACGGCTCGAACCAGAAGCAGGCGTGTCATGTACATTTGGAGTAGAAAATCACCAACATCATGGTTCTCATTATCCATCTCTGTCTCCTCTACTATAGGTGGATGCAAAGGCTGAGGAGGTTCTTGAACTTCCCAAATATGCTCACTCCAGTCTTTTCTCTCGGCAATACACCTCATAATGCAATCAACTTGTTCATCTCTCATTTCGTCGTTGCGTCGGTACTCAATAGCCTGAACTATATCAAAATTCCCAGTCCTAGAGATGTATGGATACCAAACACTCTACAAGAAAGTAAATTTACTTACTATTAGAATCAAAATGACAAAGACATTGAGAAACAAAAACATTAACAAAGAAATATTAGTAGAATTACTCACTTTATAATGAAAGGAGGATTCTAGTTGATTGATTTCATCATATGATATACTCGCAGCTCCTGACCAATTTGAACATCTTGGAAACACATTGTCAGCTGCACTGAATTTTTGGCCCAACATAAACCCAAGATCAGAAAAGGCTTCCATAATCCAAATTTGCAGAGCATATTGTGAAACCATGGAGAGCATAGCTCAACGGCTGCTATAATTTATCACTCGCTATCCTGATCGATGTCAGTAGATGATCAAATGACTCCAGACGCCAATGATAAGCTCGTACCTTACTAAGATCCATCACGAGCTTGATGTAAGAGTGTGGTATAACCGTCTTGGGATCAGTCACTTGTAACAAGCTCACAATAACACACAAGTACACCAACCACACTCTGTCACCATGACTCCAAGTGTGAATCTGCGCTAGATGTGTGCTATTTATCAACACTGGGGTAATGCGTTCCTTCTTCTTTAGCAACGTACTCCAGAAACCACCATCATCAATCCATCCCTCAATGTCCAAGTTGTCCGCCTTCACGCAATTGAGCCCAGTCACTGCATGAAATTCTAGAAGACAAACCGAAGAGAACGCCTAGCAAACACAAACCATAGCTCCTGTAGTTCCGTAGTGTCCAACTTCTTACAGAGGAAGCTGTGTATCAATTTGCCTGAGTAGTGCATACCGTTTTCATAGATTGCTAAAATATGCGCGAAGACCGGGTCTCACTTCACTTCCTCGTACTCACTTGGCATCTTCGCCTTCATTTTCTTCATGAGAGACGTTCTGCAACTATTGTTGAGCTGCTTCACTTATGGTTCGCCACCTTCCTTAAAAATCTTCTTTGGTAAATCCAAATCCATAGCTACATACAATAAATACACATGTTTGATAGAAACCAAATGAAATCAATTGTATCACAAAGATGAGATACAAATCAAATGTAGCATGTGAGAACAATCGAAACCAAATTTTGCAAAACACACAAAAACTAGATTAAGTTTACATTAATACGGGAACTCATCGAAACAGTCGAAAAACCAGATTGAACTTCTCTGTTTTTGATCTTTCAAAAACGACGAGTGAAGAAAATCCTTTAGATTAAGTTCAAAGAACATGCAAAAGATCAAATCATATGAGTTTTACACGAACCAACAAAACAAAACCAGATAATCCAATTTTTCACAAAAAACGAAAACAAAATCCGAGAATTGAAAAAAAAGAAAAAATGAAATGATACCTTCTTGTGAAACGAAATTGAAGATGATTTGTTGCTTGTAAAATACAGATTCGATGGACTAAGGTTTTGGTCTCGATTAGGGATTTGGGATTTGATCTCGATTTTACTACACGTTAGGGATTTGGTCTGGATTTTGCTATGGGTTTGGAATTTGGACTCAGTTTTGTTGGATAAGAATGGTGAAGCATAATTTGTTTGTCGATACAAACAAGGTTTATTTGGTTTTTATTTATTTATTTATTAATAAGGAAAGTGAATCTTTTTAAATAAGGAAATAACATATATGAATTCAAAATAATGAATTTTGGAAAATCAGAAAATAATGAAATTATTTTATTTATTAATTTTCAAGGGCTAAATTGAATTTCGAAAATTGCTTGGTTAAGAGGACAAAACACCTTCAGTAAAGGTTAGTGGGACAAAACACCTTTTAATTTGGGTCAATTTAGCAAAAATCCCTTTTAACTATGGGTCGGGAAAGATTCTTCTCGGAAGAATAACATAATTCATCTAAATTATCGATTCATTGTCTTTGCAACACAAAATATAAGATAAATTATCAAGGTTAATGTCAATTATTTATAATCAATAACCAAAAGCTAACGCAGCTTCAAGAACTGTATGTGTATATAGCTCTATGATTAAAACGAAAATTTATCGAAATTTTTTTGTTTTAATAAATCTCAGGGACTTGTCGAAAAACAACTTAAGTGGGGAAGTGCATGAATTTCTAGCCAAGATGAAATGATTGTTGGTCATGTAAGTTATTAAAAATACAATAAACTCGAGGATCTTCAACGAGTTGCGCGGATTTGAAATTAGTTAATATAAAAAAATATGCAAAAATAAATCAAAATATAAGTATATGTTTAGCAAAAATAAAGCAAAATACATGGTATACTAACTATTTTCTATTACATGTAGCACTAAATATTTTTGAAAGTAAGCATCTAAACGTGTATTATTTTTGTTAATAAATTTTAAATCGTTCTTCTAAGATATTGAAATAGGTAAAATTAGGTTTTTCGTTAGTAAAGTTTTTGGTTCTAATAAAGTGTTATCATCCGAGTTCATCAATGAATTTGTTTTATTATATTGTATTTTATTATGGGGGTGTATTCAATATGGAATTTTAAGAGATTAAACTAGCAAATCCTCTGTGATTCAAACATGAATTTTAAAAACTCTTAAAAAATCTCGTGTTATTCAATTTGTGATTTTAAAATTTACCATAAAATCAAGTGTTATTGGATTTTATGAGACTTGATGTGATTTTAGTGTGTTTTGGTTGATTTCTTTAGTTATAAATATGACAAAACAAATATCATGGTTTTAGGTGGGATTGTAGAGAATTTTATAATAAATTATATAGAATCACACAAACTCTTTAAAATTATACAAAAACTCAATTAACCTCAAATCACCTCCCTAATAATATTTGAGGGATACATCATTAAGCATACTTATAAACTTTCTATCTATTTACCCTCAAAAAAATAGTTATGATTTTGTAAAAAAAAAAAGAATTTTTATCCATGAAAGTTTGATTTGGCCAGCCGTTAATTACTTGTTTTATAGAGAAATTCTCTCAAATACCACAATTTTAAGTTTTTCTTTCCAAAATACCATATTTTTTCAAAAGTTCCAACAATACCACTTTTTTCAAAAGTCCCAAAATACCACAAAATTAAAAGTTGATTTTTAAGATTTATAATTTAAATTTTTTGGGTTTGGGTTAACTATTCCAAAAGTATGGTATAGTTTTAGGGGGTACAGTTTCAGTTTTTGGTTTAGGATTTTAGTTTTGAATGTTAACAGTGATTTTTAATTTTGTGGTATTTTTGAAACTTTGGATAAAAAGTGGTATTTTTAGAATTTTTGAAAAAGGTAGTATTTTGGGAAGGAAAACTTAAAAGTGTGGTATCTTTGGAAATTACCTTATTTTATATATGTTTTGAGTGGATAAAAAATTCACCATATAAATTATGACTAAAAATTGAGTTTTAAAATCTACGGAAATTGTTATGGCCTTTGTTTTATCATTATAGATGTCTTACTTAGTAAAAGATTCAAGTTTTCATGAACATAAAAATTTCATTCGATTTTCAGCCTCCCAAATTACATTTTTTATTCAAAACTCCTAATACAATTATCAGTTCTTCTAAACATAGTTGACGTTATTAAACAAAGTTCATTTCATTAAGGTTCTAAATAGTGATATTGTGGTACTGAGATGGGTAGACGCAAGACGGTTCAAATAATAACAAAAGTATATATATAATTTTATTACTGAATTTGTAAAAAATTCAAGATAAATTATCCCCATTCGAAGCCTTATTTGTAAACAAAATGATCCCAATTTTGATAAAACGAACTAGGTACAAAACTGAAAGACCAATCCTAAAAAACCAATCACTAGTTACAATCATAAGTGACTAGTATAGTAAGACCAACTACAAGTTCAAAGACAAAATCATTTTAAAAAACATATTTAGATAAAAAAGAGAATATATGCATTTTGATATCCCCTAAATATTGTTAGGGAGGTGATTTTCTCAAAAATGTCTATGTGTCCTTCTCACATTCAATCTCACAAAAGAAATGTGATATGGCATTATGTTATTATGACATGGCAAAAGCCTTTTCAAAATTACAAACACTAACTCAATAATACTTAACCTACTAACTTCAAAAAAGATTATGGCCCAACAATAAACTCGTTCCCCCATTTTCGTTAGGTACAATCTAATAACATTTACGATTGTTTTGGAATTAAAAAACAAAAACATTATGCAAATCTGAAATAAATCTCAAATAAGACGAACTTTCCTAATATATAGTGCAATTAGATGGCTAATATTAAATACATACACAAATTTAAAGAATTAAATTGTGTCTAACTAACCGGAATTTGAAATTTAAAACAAAAACAGTAGGCTTTTCTTAAATAAATCTCAAATAAAACGAACTTTCCAAATATATAGTCCAAATTAGATGGCTAATATTTTCATACTATTATTAAACAAAAATATACAATCAAATATAAAAGAAATATATAATGTCCTTTATATAAAAGGGGAAGATTTCTACCCCTTGAAGGCATGCCACCTAAGCAAAAAAATCTGAATTTCCTTAGCCTATCAAACCGCCATCGCCATGTCACTATATATTACTACAATTTTCGTTTTAAAGTCTGATTTATATAAGGAAGCCCAATAACTTTCTTCTTCTCTTGACCAAGATATAACTTTCGTTCACCAAATTTAATTTTTGTTCGTTACACAGTCGATTCTTCTACCTCCAGTCACTTAATTGCTTTAAATTCCTCTTAACCCCTAGAATTACTCCTCGACTCTTCTACCTCTCCATTGCTTTTTCGCTCAAAAATCAAAATCGTCGACAAGAAATCTTATTTGAACGGAATCATGGGAATCGCCGGAAGTTTAACTCCATATCAACTCCAGTTTTTCCACTCTCAAGGTTCGTATGAACTTATACTAACTAATTTCCCTCTTAAACTCTCCAATTTTGAGCGAACAAGTTAAATCAAATATTACCAATGATTTATGCTATTTGGTTATCGAATCTTGAGGATAAGATTAGAAGCTTGAGGAAGAGAACGGATGAGTTGCTTAATCAATTTGATTGCTCCGTTTCGTTTAATCACTTTTACCAATTTTTGATACAATTCATCATTTGATTACTTAATATGGGTGTTATGCTAACCATAAACCATAACTATAAAGGTAGATACACTATCCTTTGACTATTGCAATCGTTTTCTTCTATCAAGATTGAATTACATTACTTGCTGCTCAACTTTCACTGCATTTTCCATAAAGTGTTTGGTTCATTATTTTTCAACTGATTATTACTACCATACAAGGTTGTCTTAATTGATTGAATACTTTTTCAGTGTTTCTTTCTATGGATTTTGTGCCATGTTCGAGACAAGGTAATTGTTCGTGTGTGTAACATTTCCGTCTAACAACTCTCTACTTCTCCTCTTCTCAAGGTAAGTTACTTTTCTCTTTATGTAGTAAGCCTATATTAAAACTCTATAGTTTACGTATATATGCCATTACCTGCCCATGCTTCATACGATAATGGTTTAGCTTTGGATTCTATGTTTGGTCCTTATTTCATGGGCTAGAGTTGATGATGCTGGATTTTCTAATCTACTGATAGTGCTTTGGAGGCGATTGAGAAGGAAAACTGACAATCTTGATACTACCTTCTGCAAGTGTGGCGATGTTCTCGATTTCAAACACAGTAGGGATCATGAATGTGGAAGATCGGATTTGTCACTCCGAAAGCCAATAAAATCCATTGACAAGTGGACGACAGTGAACCCTGGTAATCAAGCTGATTAAGTCTATTATTCTTTGATTTAGAATGTAATCAAGTAGTTTAAGTTTATGATTGTTAATGATTTAGTGATACAGTTGGCTCTGTTTCTGGTTTTTGGTGTTGCAAACTGTGATAAGGTATCCCAAATTCTTAGTCGGCTCTCCTAGCTAGAAAACCTCTCTCTTTAGTATAATGTTTAATGAAAATATCTCATGAATTGTTTTAAAAAAAAGTATTGTGTAATGAATTATTGTTTATAGCGTATGGTTGATCTTGATGCTAATTCTACATATGACAGAGTTTGGAATTACAAAGCTAACCGACACATGTCTTCACTATTGTTTCTAATTCTTGAAACTCTCTTCATTTCTATCCACCACCAAACTTAATAATCTTTCCAATTTGCTGGTCTTTTAGGTTTCTAGGAAAGTTAAATTCAAAATCATTTTCTGCTCAAATGGTGTTCACTTCTTATTTGCAGGCATGTTCGAGCCAAGAGAATTGCTTTTATGTGAAACAACCCTCTTCTCTCATGGTAAGTTATTTTCCTTCTTATATCCAAATATAGTAGGTTTTATTTTGTTTCATACGTTTCGACCACCTTAGTATAAGCCCTTGAAATTACAAATATCAAATTAACATATATTATAATTAATGTTATTAACCCTCAAAAGCACAAATATAAAGATGTAATGAATAACATGAAACTACTTTTTTTTTAATTGCAACATTAAACTACTTTATTCTTTATGTGTAATTAACATATATTGATTTGTACTATTATATGTTCTTTATATGTAGCATATTTAGTTTTCGGAAACCTCATAGATTGGGGCGTAGTTAGCTTTCATGGTGGGTTAGAGTGCTGATATATCATGGTTTTTACCCATTTTTGACCATGGTTTTACCCGGTTTTATCGAGTCTTTTCGGTGTTTTTCGAGTGTTTTAGAGTCTTTGCAGGTTTTTGTACGTGTGGAGCTTAATTGATGATTATGGAACGTTTTGGAGCATTGTGGAAAGAGGAGCTGAAGTCGTTAGAACGGATTTTCAATTACCGTCAGATTGGTGTGTCGATCGACAGCCCCACGAAGACCTGTCGATCGACATAAATGTTAACACTTGTCGATCGACAAACACATAGGCGATCGATCGACAGGCCTTCGCAGAAACCGACCTAATACGTTTTAAAGAAGGAAATTTGCCCACTAATGGGCCAGAAGTTGCCAATAGACCGTCATAAAAGCCCACCACGAGTTTTACCTCTATAAATAGTTTATTTTAGGTTTTTAGATCATAACTTTAGATTTTACTTAACAAAGTTTAGAGAGAGATTTTTAGGGTTTTTAGGGAGACAAGTTTACTTTATACTTTGAGATTCTTCGAACCCTATTGTTTTTATTCTTTTTCTCTTTATATGCAGTATTATTCAGTTATGATTTGCTTTGCTGCCATGTCTGAGTAGTTTGCTTGTTAGGTTTAGGGTAGTTCGAATGGAATGATGATGAATTGTTAGGGTAAACTCACTTGTTAGGATTATCGGTTAGGTTCTTCACCTAGATTGCTTTAACTCTGGTTTAGGATTCGCGACCCTGAATTTGGATATCCTAGGTTGATAGATTGACACGAAAGTGTAATAGATTAGCCAGAACTAGATCTCAGGTGAGCAAAATTACTTATTCGCAAAGAAATTTGGTTTAGGGATTTTGTGAACAAATTGGACTTGAATTTAAAGCTTGTTTAAATTGATTGAATTCGCAAAGAAATTTGGTTTTCTAGGGTTTAGACATAGTTAGTTTTCGCAACGACAGTTGGTTAATTATATTTTAGTGTTCCAAGTTCTAGAACGGTTCTTAATTAAATCAGATGATAGTACAGGTTCCCCTCTTATCGCAATTTGCAGAACGAAGTAGATCAAACTCCAGACTAGCACACTTGATCTCCATTTCGCTATATTCTCTTTGATGATATCACGACAGTAAAACATTCAGGATTCCTTATTCTCTTTACCATTCTTTGTTGATCCTGAATGGCCAGCTCATTTTTAGTTGGTACCCAACCCCTAACCTTAACCTTTTGTTCAAACCTCATGCAGTCTCTTTTCCTTAGTTTTAATTGCAGGCATGTGTATAAACTCCGGAGAGAAAGAGATCCGACGCAGTTTTTCATTCACAAAAATTGCACAGAAAAAGGATTTGGTAGGAGTACTTAAACGAGAGCAGCAATGCTAAGCATTCCTTGGGATTTAATACTCAATATTGGTAAATTTTCGAGACTAACAATTTTTGTAAAATCATTTCCCCCCTTAGAGTTAGCTAAAAAAAAATTGGATTTAACTTTTATTTTGAAAAATAAGTAAGGGAAATGGAAATGATCATTTTAATAAGTCTCTACCTTCAAAAAGAAATCCCAAGGAATGAGAAGGTTGGATGTGAAAAGTGGAACATGTTATGGTATGGAGGTGTTTGGTTCCTGATAACGTTTTGGAGGAGGGAGTGCAATGTGAATGAGAAACTGTGGGCATCAACTGGATCCGACTCTCTCTTGTGATTATGCATAATGTCTGCATCCACCAAATAAAATCCGGTAACCCTAAACACTCTTTAGCTCCACTGAAACACAAAAGCCTTTAACATCACACCTAGCCCTTTTACTTGGTTGATATCATTGGAGAGAATTCCATCATCACTTCGACCAAGTGTGCGACAGTTAGGAGGATGTGAAACATATGGGTTTGCAGGTTAAGATTTGAGGCCCAACCTATGATGGTTGAGATTCGTGACCGCTAAAGGTATTTTGTTTATATGCAGCAAAAGAGTCAAGGAAGCGAAAGCAATGTTTCAAAGGATAAGTGAGTTCTCACCATTTTCAAACCTCGACTTCATTCTTAGTCTCTAGTTTGCTTGAGGGCAAGCAAAAGCTAAGTCTGGGGGAGTTGATATATCATGGTTTTTACCCATTTTTGACCATGATTTTACCCGGTTTTATCGAGTCTTTTCGGTGTTTTTCGAGTGTTTTAGAGTCTTTGCAGGTTTTTGTACGTGTGGAGCTTAATTGATGATTATGGAACGTTTTGGAGCATTGTGGAAAGAGGAGCTGAAGTCGTTAGAACGGATTTTCAATTGCCGTCAGATTGGCGTGTCGATCGACAGCCCCACGAAGACCTGTCGATCGACAGAAATGTTAACACCTGTCGATCGACAGACACATAGGCGATCGATCGACAGGCCTTCGCAGAAACCGACCTAATACGTTTTAAAGAAGGAAATTTGCCCACTAATGGGCCAGAAGTTGCCAATAGACCGTCATAAAAGCCCACCACGAGTTTTACCTCTATAAATAGTTTATTTTAGGTTTTTAGATCATAACTTTAGATTTTACTTAACAAAGTTTAGAAAGAGATTTTTAGGGTTTTTAGGGAGACAAGTTTACTTTATATTTTGAGATTCTTCGAACCCTATTGTTTTTATTCTTTTTCTCTTTATATGCAGTATTATTCAGTTATGATTTGCTTTGCTGCCATGTCTGAGTAGTTTGCTTGTTAGGTTTAGGGTAGTTCGAATGGAATGATGATGAATTGTTAGGGTAAACTCACTTGTTAGGATTATCGGTTAGGTTCTTCACCTAGATTGCTTTAACTCTGGTTTAGGATTCGCGACCCTGAATTTGGACATCCTAGGTTGATAGATTGACACGAAAGTGTAATAGATTAGCCAGAACTAGATCTTAGGTGAGCAAAATTACTTATTCGCAAAGAAATTTGGTTTAGGGATTTTGTGAACAAATTGGACTTGAATTTAAAGCTTGTTTAAATTGATTGAATTCGCAAAGAAATTTGGTTTTCTAGGGTTTAGACATAGTTAGTTTTCGCAACGACAGTTGGTTAATTATATTTTAGTGTTCCAAGTTCTAGAACGGTTCTTAATTAAATCTTGATTTTGTTTAACCTGCAATTTTGATTCATCCTGAGAATTACCCAAAAGCCTAGCACTTTGTTTAATTGAATTTTAAATCAACAATCTTTCCTATTACCAATTGCTTTTGTTATTTATTCTACATTATTTTACTTAGCTGAATTTGAAGTCAATATTCTTATCGTTTGATTTAACTCCCAGTGATTCGACCCCTACTACGACGACCTCTTAATTTGAGAGAGTAGCTCAGGGTAAATTTGAGCATATCAAGTGCCTTTAATTCATCTTCTGTCGTGGACTACAGTACTATCAGAGGCGCGAATTGTATACTTTTCTACAAATACTTTAGATTCAACTTCTCATGTTGTCGCTTTTTCATTTTATTATAGATAAAAACAACAAGGTATTACCAAGCGTTTTCAAGTGATTAAGTTTTTGGGTTTGTGTTAGTTGTGGTGAAGGAGTATAATCTCGAAGTTCGAATTTTGTAATCGCAGGAAAACTCCAGGATACACTTGGGGATTTGAAAGTGGCATCTTAAGCATCGAGAAAGTATAAGGTGTTTTGTATCACTAATGTGGCCTTTGAAGTCCGAGATCAGTCATTTATCAACTAATATAAGGTCTCTATTGTTTTCCCTTGCTGGTTTACATCCCTCTCTCAGATGCAACAACTTCTCTTTTACTTCAATAAGCTCCCCATCTCTCCCTCATGTATGCCTTTATACATTTAGGCAAGTAAATATATGTATATTTCTATATTCTACCGGCAATATTCATTCTCTCATGAAACCTTTTGACAAGAATGGTATTGCTGGGCTTAACCTATGTCGAGGACGAGTATGTCCGTGCAGCCAATGATGTAGCTCGAGGTGTCAAAAGCATCATAAATTATGCTCCGGTAAAGTACTGAAAGTTTGAAACCAACTTAGTTTCACAGATGAGAGGCAACAAGCTTTGATAAACCATGTGTTGGTTATGTAAGCACTGAGCAGAGCCAAGATTTAGGGGTTTTTAGACGTTCTTTATCTCGACTCTGTCAAGAAGTATCTAGATGAAGCTTCTTCTTGCAACGTCTATGCTGTAAAGGTATGTTTATATATTGGTGTGTTTCAAGTAGATTCTCTTTGTTGCATACTAATTATATCATTGTTTAGGGTCGGACAATCTTAACCCTTGCAACTAATGGAACGATTGATTGAAGACAACAAGGGATGGGTCGGAAAATCTTCAACCTTTTCACACAAGGACATTCTGCATTTTCATGTTGTGTATACTCAGCAATGAAGAACACTTTGTACAAAATATAGTAGAATTTCAATGATATTCTTATGTTAGAGCATGTTTATTCATGATTTAAGAGAGTATCATTAGAGCATTATTGGATTAAAATATAATAATTGGGTATCATTTGAGTTTAGTTTGTATTTTGCTACAATACTTGAGTCTCAATTAAACAATTAATATTAAATTAATACTAATGATATTCTACTAAAATCATGAGTAAACATGCTCTAAACCTTTGGTTTCACTAGAACATTTATATAATGTTATAATTTACCATAAAAAAATATAATGTCATGGTTCTAAATAGTGTTTAAAAATTTAAAACCAAATATGATAGTGAGTTTTTCCATCTTCAATACAAATGCTCCATAAATTATAATGTATGCCGTAAATGTTTTAAAAACATTTTAGGATTCAAGTAAAACTAAAAAATAAATATACAAACTATATTACAATTTGATAAAACAAGTGTGCTCACCGCAACCCCTTACCCAGCTTTGCGAGAAATCTGAAAAAGAAAAAAAGAACTTTGAATTTGCATTTTTCATTTCCAATTCTTTGTTTCCTTTAAGTCTGTTATGTTTAGTTTATTTCTCATCAAATTCTTAAACACTTTTAACCAATTACAAATAATGTTTTGTCAACCAAAATTTTCTACAATTTTACATGCATACACTACCTTGAAACAAAAAGTTAACACCATGAATGCATTATGCAATAGAACAACGTTAATTAAAGTTACCACTTCGTTTCATTCAAGCACAAGAAAAAATAATGGTTCTATAGTAAGTGCAACCATATTTAAAAATCAGTTCAAGTTTTCCCACCATTGGAATGATAGCAAAACTTCAAATTTAAATATAGCAAACAAATTACAAACAAAGAATAGAGAAATTAACAAACCACAGTCATCAAAAATACAAACAGTTAAAACTCATCATAAAAATTTCTTATCTTTGAATCTCGAACAATTGAATTATAACTTCAATTACAAGAACCCCAAAACAACCATAGAATAGAACTTACAATGAAAAAACATTGAAGGTTAATAATCTTAACGTTATTGAAGATGAAAAGAAATTGTGTATTATTTATTACCTGAAGCAAACCAAAAAACATCTATAAAATTATTATCAAACCGTAACAAAACTAAAAAATCCAATCAACAAATATACATAAATAAAAGATAAATTATTGAAATGTCAATATAAAAACAAAAAATAACACCAACCTTAAAGAGAAACAACTTAAAATAAAACAAATCCACATAAAATTTAAATAATTCACTACCAAAATCCGGGCGTACCCCGGGGAAGACCCTAGTCTAACGTATAAAAGATATCTAACAAACCGGCTAACAGAGCTTCCTGATCTGATTAATTTATTTACTCCGATAGGGAAATCTTACAAAATTCTGCAAGTAAAAGATCTTTGCAAATTATATTTAAAATTTAAGATCTTTATGCATTAATTATATAAGTTAATTTATTGAATTTTCTATTTATTATTTGGTGTTTTCTATTTATAATATATACTAGAATAGTACCCGCGATATACGTGGGATAAAATATTTATCAAATTAAACTAAAGGGGTGTTATTGGGGATTTGATTTATATGGATTTTTTGAATTTTAAAAATCCATCATTATTGGTTTATGGATTCTTAAATTCTAACTAAAATATATTTTTATTGGTTTGAGGATTTTCAAATTCCATTTGAAATCCCTTGTTATTGGAAAAGTTTGGGTTTTAATGATTTTGTAAATCTATTAGAATATATTGTTATTGGTAGATGAATTTGCTATAATTATACTCATTAAAAAAGATTTTGAGAATACTTTATAAAACCATTGGATTCTTAGAATCCTTATAACTATACTTTCTAAATACACAAAACTCTTTACAAATTTAACAAATCTTTGGAATTCCAAAATTCTAAAAATCCATACAAACCCAATCCCCAATAACACTCCCTAATATAATTTTAGTTACTGATGGATTTATTTTACGGAATCTAAGATTTTTTGTTCGCAAAGTATTTGGGAAGTTTGATAAGTATCGAAGAAAATATTTGGCAATTATTTTCTTTTGTTTATGGTTAGTTTGTAATTTGTTAGTTTGACATATGATTTTATTAATCGGATATGGAAATGTGAATATTATGTTTGATCTCATTTGGCTAAACATAAATTAGATTTGTGTTATTTTATTTAAATTGATTTTTATATATATAAATTTAATAATATAATGTTTGTGTATAATACCACTTAATTTGGTTTAATTTACAAAATAATTACAAACATATAACATATCCTCCAATTTTGTTATCCTATGGGTAAGGTTAAATTGATTTGTGTTATTTTATATGTAAATTTAATAATATTAATTACGTTAATTAGATGAGTAAACTTATCTAATTTTTTTTTTAATATATGTATTAAAGTATTTGTAGTGTTTGGATATGAATATAATAGTAGCTAGTTATAGTTACAGTTTGTTTGAGTATATGGATTAAGTTATTTTGAGGTGTTTGGATATGAGTACAGTAGGAGTTAGTAATTTTAATTAATTAAATCAAAAAAGTTAGAAACAATGAGAGCATGCCACATCATCAAAAATGCTTCTCGTTTAATATATAGAGGATTTCAATATATCAAATTATAATTTTTAGTTTCACTACACGTCTACTTATATAAATAATGAAATGGTAAAACTAAACTTTTAAATAATTATGTTATTAACAATAAAAATATCAACAATAATGTCTATAATAAAAATTAAAACTAATACTTATTTTTTTACATATCTAAAATTTTAATTTAAAAATATAATATAAATAATTTAACGCGTATTACGCGGGAAAGTCACCTAGTTTGATAGTAAAAAACATGTGAATATAATTTCCCTAAGTGAGTTAGGTTTATGAATCATGAGTTCATGACACTAGCATTTATTTTATAGCATAAAAGTTTTTCTCCCAGGCATGATTTTTGATACTGGTCTTTAACCGTTGAGTGTGTTAAAAGTCAACTTAACCTAGCGGTTTCTTTCTGTTTTTGGGTGTTTATTTTGAAAACCCTAATTTTCACCAACTTTCTTTTTCTTCTTTAAGAAATTACCACCGGAAACAAAGCTTTTTCTGAGATAGCATTGCACCGCCAGCTCCCCGGAGCTCCGGGCTTTTCGCAGCCTCAAAGATATATATCTCCTGATGTCAACTACTGACCTTTCCTACAACAATATTGAAGCCTATTAACTCTAGTTGGATACTTAGCTGCTTCTTCTGGTTTCCAAGTTCTAACAAAGAGCATACCAAGACCAACACACCTCTAGACATATTCAGGCACGAAATCTACATCATCTCTCGCAAATTAACTTACTAGGAAAAAGGTAAAGTTATCGTTTCACAGACGGCTGATCTAACAATCTCCAGAGTAAAGTTGAAAAACTCAGACAACTCGGCGCTCCTTTCCTCGATATCCTTTACCTTGGTGGGAAGAGTCACAATCAAGAAGTATCAGAAAGTTAGGTCACTCGTACCATTTTTCACATATCGCTGGAAGACATTTGTCAAACCAGTAGGGGCTAATCTGGGAAATGGACACTTTCAGTTCCAGCTTGCAAATGAAGAGGATGTTCAGCTAGTTCTTGCCGACAGACCTTACCATTATGGAAAATGGATGCTCATTCTTCAACGATGGAAACCCACCATCTCTAGGGATTTCCCCTCTCAGATCCCCTTATGGGTTAAGGTACAAGGTATACCGGTCCATCTCTGGACTCAAGATACTATCCAAAGTGTTGGAGAAAGTCTTGGGACCTATGAGAAATCAGATATTACTCGCACATCTACAAAAGTTAAAGTCCTTGTGAATGGCCTGATACCACTGATAACTACTTACATAGTTGAGTATCAGAATGATGATGAAGTAGTGGCCTCCCTCCTCTACGAAAAACTTGAGAGACACTGCTCTCGCTATATGATGTTGGACCACGAAGACAGAGAGTGCTTAAGCTTCCCACCTGGGCCTACTGAACCATCGAGGACATCACCTGATGTCCCTGTCTTTCCTAGACAGGAGAACTCCCACAGGAAAACCTTCAACTTCAGGAACGAGTGGGCCCCAAAGGAGTTGGGTGTGGATGAACACCAAAAGGACAGAGGTACAAGACACTACGGAAGAGATAGAAACATGAGTGGAAATAGAGGGACAGACAGAAACCACATAATGCACACCACCTCATGTTTTGAGGCAAGGCGACCACCAAGATCAAACAGAGGACCTGCCTCAGGAGATGAAGACATACGAAGCTTATAATCAAGAGTGAGACCTGGGCGAGCTGACAGAGCCAGGTACAGAGAAGAAGGTGAAACCCCTCTCAACAGAGCTAAAACGGGGGAAAACTCGTGTGCAAGTCAATCCAGGACTGATGCAGATATTAACCCATTACCACACCACCTCTAGACCCCCAAGAAGCTGTGTGTGAAGCAGCAGATGCAGTGAGAGAGGTTCTGGTACAATACGCCTCTTGCCCCAACCAAATCGAGAGTGCATCTAGAAAAGAGAGATTCAGACAAGCAGAGGCTTCTGGTGAAGTCATTGAAGCTGCAATCTAAATGTTACAAGCTTCTCTTACGCGCCAGTTCACTTTACCAACAGAAACTGAGCGAATTCCTGCTTCAGAACGGCTAGGACCAGTAAATCTAGAGACCCTAGTGTCTTTTGGTGTGGCCCTACCAAATGTCCTACAAACATAAGTACCAGGGAAGTGTAAACCAGGAAGACCACCAGGAAAAGGGAAAAAGCAAGCTAGCCCCAAAGCTCTAAAAGGAGTTAGCTCCAGGAAAAGTAAGATCCACCAAATGGCGAACTCACCAAGTAAAAGATCGATCCCAACATCATCATAAGAAAAGGATACGGTGTATGGAGCTTGTACTGATCTACCACCAACAACCACCATAATCCCAAGCATCAGAAAGAGAAGGATGGATTTTCACATACCATCCGATCTCATTCCTTAAAAATAGCAAGTTGGACCGTCAAGGTTTGGGGAACGCCTTGACAGTCCAACGCATCCAGACAATACACCGCGAGTTGTCACCGGAAATTTTCTTTCTATCGGAAACAAAGAACACCATAAAAACGGTCCTTCAAAAACTCAAAGGGCTGAACTATAGCCACCACTTCTTGGTTCCCCCACATGGCAGAGGAGGTGGAGGCTTGGCCCTGTATTGGAAGCAGGAGATTGACCAGGAGATTCTCGACTCCTACGACCACTTCATTGATACAAAGCTACTCTACGAGGGAAAAGAAATCCACATCACCCTGGTGTATGGCGACCCTGAGCGCTCAAAGAGAAAGGAGATGTGGGATGAACTCCTCCGCAAGAATGCAACCAGAGATAACCCATGGTTTCTCACTGGTGACTTTATGTCTAAAGGAGACTTGTATGATCTTCAATTCTCAGGTGAACCATTGTCGTGGAGGGGAAACCGATACGAACACTACACTTGGTTCGGTGTCGACTTGATCGAGGCCTTGCGAATAGTAGTTGGGCTGAAAGCTTTCCAGCCGCAAGAAGTGAATATCTTAAATTTGAAGGATCTGATCATCATCCGATCATCTCACATTTTGACCTAACAAGGAAGAAGAGGAAGAAGAGGAAGAAGATCTTCAGATACGACCGTCGCTTCCGCCACAACACGGAGGTCTCAAAGCTCATCCAAAATACATGGGCCAACAAGACTGGTGTGCACTGTGGCCCACAGAATCGCAAAATGCAGATGGCCTCTTATTGATTGGAATAAGGACCATCAAAATCATAGTCCAATCCAAATTGGGATTTTTAAGGAAAAGCCTGAGAAAGCTATAACATCGCTAGTGAGTGACAGTGAACTAATTTCTCAGGTGAACGAAGATCTAAGGATAGCGTATCTCGCAGAGGAGGAATTTTGGAGACAACGAAGCCGCACGATGTGGCTAAGCCTTGGTGACAGAAACACATGTTATTTTCACTCAATTACAAAAGGCAGGTCAGCTAGAAATAGTTTCTCAGTTATCGAAAACGAAGAAGGAGTTTGATGGGGGTTATTTTAGATCCAAGTTTTAAATTTATAACCCTAAATAAAGACTGCAAGTCTTCCTTCAACCAAGAAGGCCTCATTGATCTAGCCTTAAAGAACTCTTAAAAAGTAAATGTATTATTAAGAACAAAGAGAGAAACGAAATACATGTTTTAGGTATTGATTTTGTGGCTGCCTTCTCTCCTTAGAGAGGCTAAAAGCATGTATATATAGGGTTAGAATGAGTCATAAGTCGGTTAGGGTTTTAATTCTAAGAAAAAGGGAAATTGTCAAAAGTGCTCGGTAATGCTCCACACCGACCGGCCATACCGATCAGATTCCCAGGTCGGTATGGGGGGTAGAGTCGGCATGCCTTTGTGTGCTTGATGCCCCGGTACCGATCGTATTGCCCGACCGGTGTGCCGGATCGGTACCGGGTGTTCTTCATCCTCTCGGCAGCTTTGACATGTCTTCAGTCTTTGGCTCATATCTCCTTGTGTATAGTTCCAAATGGTGTAATTCCAACTCTATTGGAAGCTGACTCAAAGGGCTATCTTCACTCCAAGTTTCATCCAATTCAAAACTCATTTGGTCTTCCATGTGTTTTTAAACTTCCGGCATATGTAATTTGTCCAGTTTGGGAATGTGCTTTATCTTCAATGTATGATGACTTGGTTTGGCTCCTTTGGCTTCTTAGATGGCTTTGACATAATTAATAATC
The DNA here is from genome assembly GCA_900128785.1 of Arabis alpina. Taxonomy (NCBI): domain Eukaryota; kingdom Viridiplantae; phylum Streptophyta; class Magnoliopsida; order Brassicales; family Brassicaceae; genus Arabis; species Arabis alpina. The sequence continues at coordinate 13,756,286 of LT669794.1, forward strand.
CTCTTTCTCCTTTTTGCATCCTTTTTGATGATTTAACCTGTTGGAACCTTAAAGCATATGTATATGAGAAAACTACCTCTTTTGGTTGATTAGGTGAATAAAATCCACAAAATGGGTATGAAAACCGATAGAAAAATGGGTAAAATATAGGGTACATCAGAGTTGCTAAGTTTACATAGGAACAAATTGCGAAAGTAGTGACTGCTTACTTCACGGACATCTTCACTACAACCAACTCAAATAGCTCCCAAATTGTCGGGGAAACCTTAAACCCTAAGGTAACAACGGCTATGAACTCTGACTTGATATTAGAGCCAACGGCAGAGGAAATCAAGCTTGCGGGTTTCTCAATTCATGTTGAGTTTCTTTCATTCAAATTGGGACACCGTCGGACTTGAAATAGTTAAGGAAATCCAAGAATTCTTCTCAAATGGTGTATTACCTCAATGTAGCAACGAAACTTTCATCCGACTAATTCCCAAAACACAAGCGCCAAAGAAAATGAAGGAATATAGGCCCATTGCATTATGCAATGTCTATTTCAAGATCATCTCAAAGTTGCTCACAAGAAGACTCCAACCAATTCTTGGGGATTTGATTTCGGAAAATCAATCCGCATTTGTACGAAACCGGGTAATATCCGCTCATCACCCATGAGATTTTTTACTATCTCAAGAACTCAGGGCCCCATAACTTTTGCTTAATGGCGGTGAAAACCGACATGAGTAAAGCATATGATCGCTTAGAGTGGAGCTTCATCAAGTCACTTCTAACACGTCTTGGGTTTCACCAGCGTTGGATTACATGGATCATGTAGTGTGTATGTACGGTCTCTTACTCCTTTTTGATAAATGATAGACCTATGGGACTTGTTGTACCTGAGAGAGGAATCCGTCAAGGAGACCTAGTGTAACACCCGTAATCAAGACCTAGAAAGTCAACCAAACGTCAATGGTGCAACCTAGGGGATTGATCAATGGGAGATGATAGAGGAAGTAAAGACGAAGATAATGATCTAAAAATCGCTCAATTCCATCAAGTAGATTGAGAGTTATGGTCGTTAGAAGAATTGCGGTTTCTACGGTTAATCCGCGGTTCATCGGTTAAGTGAAAACTTCGGAGCTAAGTTTTGGTTTAGGAGTGACTTGCGGACCAAGGCAGATGTTCTAGAAGGTTTGCCAAGTGGCGACAGTGTGTGGATAAGTGGTGGTGGTCCGGCGACATATGGCGGCCATCCGGCGACACGTGGCGGCCATCCGGCTACATGTGCCGGCCAACGGTGACATGTGGCGGCGAGGCAGGGACAAGTGGCAGAGGATATTGGTCTAGTGGGGGACAAAGTGTCTTGGTGACCAAGGCTTCCTCCACTATAAATAAACCCTTACCCTTTTCATTTCTTTCATTCATTCTAAACACCACAGCTCTGCCGGAATTCTTTCTCCGAGAGCATTAGATCTAGGTTTTCGTGAGAGTTTGTTGTTTTAGATCTAAGTTCTTGTGAGGTTAGGGTTGTGTTAGAGATAGTGTTTTCGAAGGTGATCGAGGTGTTCTTCAAGATTCGGAGTCGACAGTTGAAGACGGAGGCGTTCGGCGTGTCGTGAGTTCCCAGCGTGTAGTGTAGTGTTGTGTGTTAATGTGTTTGTGTGCAGGGATCTAAGTGAGTATGAGCCTGTGGGTGTTCTACTTATCTTAGTGATCCAAACTGGTCAAATCTAGCGTTGTAGTGTGGATGATCCAGGTGGAACATCTTGCACACTATGATCGTTGATGGTGAGGTTTGAGGGACAGTTCCGCTGAATTTTCCTAAGTGTGAGGGAATTCATGAATGCGTCAGGTTTCACTCGGACATGCATGTGCGGTTGCTTTCATGGTCTGGTGTGTCTCCCTTGTGTGTGTGGGAAAGGCGTGGGTTGTGACCATGTTCAAGAGGAACTGGTGGCCCATCCTTTCGTTGTGGTGTTCGGTGAAAGATGTGGTTGCAACCATGTTCAAGAGAAATTGGTGGCCATCCTTTCTTTGTTGTGGTATTGTGTTTAGGTGCACGTGTGGTGTTCCCCGTTAGGAGTAGAGTTAGGTCCGGGGCCATGGCTTGCAACCATGCCGGACAGCCACATGACGATGTGACCTGATGTTGCGGGAGACGGCTGGCATCAGATCCTGATGTTGCGAACAGACGGCTGGCATCAGATCCCGATGTTGCAAGCAGACGGCTGGCATCAGAGCCCGATGTTGCGAGCAGACGGCTGGCATCGGAAGCGGTGGTAGTACGGCTAAGGTGTTTGTGTGACTACCTAATGTATGAGGCCAACGGGGTTAGTGTAGGGGGAACATCCACGGTGTATAGGGATCCCTAGTACCGAATTGTGTGGGACTGACGAGTTTGGTTATGTGTTGCATTTGCATTGTTGTATGTTGCATTTGCATATTTAAATTGCTTCGGCCATTGTTTTTTGTGGTGGTTGTTGTTGTTGTTATTTTAGTTTTCTGTTGTGTTTGCTTTGGTTGTTATTGTTGTTGTGTGCTGCTTGCTTGCTCATTGTGTGTTATTGCTTGTTTGTTTGTTGTGTGTTAGGATTTGCATGCTAGATTGCTTGTTAAAATTCTGCTGGGTTGGATTGGGGTTTGATTTTTGGTCTTAGTTGGGGCCCGGACTCATTGAGTAAGATTAACTTGCTCATGATTCTACTTGTCTTTCAGGTGATCGGTAGACGGGAACCAAGTTTGCGGACGGCAGATCGGAAGTAGTTTTCTTGGCTTATGTAAAATTCTGTATTTTACTATAGTATGTAGATTTTGTGGGCCCAATACTATATTATGTTTGTAATGACGTTTTAGAAGTTTATTATATTGTATATGTTAATTCGATTTATATTCGTACGATGAGTTGTGCTGGTAAAAGTCTAGTCCGGACTTGGCAACAACGCTCGGGCTTGGTACGGGTTGCAAAGCCTTAGGCCAATGTTCGGGTGGGTTTGGTATCGGGCAATGGCCGGATTGAGGTGCTTGATGTGTTCTGGCGCTAAGGTCTACCTGTTCTCGGTAACCAGCATAACATCTCTGGACTAATCTATTCTAAGGATCGGATCGGGGCTGTTACACCCACTGTCACCTTATCTATTTATATTGTGCAGAGAGGTTCTTTCCGGTTTGTGCCTAATGCTCAAGAATCAGGAGACCTACAAGGGATAAAGGTGGCTGCAGGCAGTTTTACCAATCACTTCTTATTTGCAGATGACACTATGTTTTTCTGCAATACAAGTGATGATAACATCAAAGCTCTAACTGCCATACTCCAAAAGTATGGGGACGCCTCTGGACAGCTCATAAACTTTGACAAGTCTTCGATTAGCTTCTCTAAAAAGACACCTCCAGATGTAAGGGAGAGGGTAAAACAAGCACTTCGGATACACAAGGAGGGAGGTGTGGGGAAATACTTAGGCCTCCTGGAGCACTTTGGAAGCCGGAAAAGAGATCTTTTCACTAGAATTATTGATAGAATACGCCAGAAAGCTATCAGTTGGTCCACAAAATTTATGTCAGGTGCAGGTAAACTAGTGCTCCTAAAAAGTGTTCTAGCTACTATGCCCACTTATGCAATGTCGTGCTTTAAATTGCCTGGGTCATTATGCAAGAGGATTCAATCAACGCTAACTCGGTTCTGGTAGGATACAAAGCTAGACAAGAAAAGTATGTGCTGGATTTCATGGGACAAGCTCACACAACACAAAATGGAAGGTGGACTTGGTTTTAGAGATATCCCAAGCTTTAATGATGCTTTGCTTGGTAAACTTAGTTGGCGGATGCTCAATAATCCAGAGGGTTTACTTAGCCGAGTCTTAACAGGCAAATATTGCACAAATGAACGTTTCCTTAATTGCTCTGCCCCCAACAACAGCTTCCCATGGATGGAGAAGTCTACTGGCAGGAAGGGATGTTCTAAACAAGCACATAAGATGGGCTATAGGGAATGGGCAATCAGTAAACATATGGGAGGACAATTGGTTATCTACTTTTGAACCACTCAGGCCTGTTGGACCTGTATACAAGGATGATGTTAATATCTTAGTCGCCGACCTTATGGTGGAATCAACCAAGGAATGGGACTTATAGAAGATACAGAGATATTTGCCTAAATGGGAAAAAGAAATTCACCAAATTAAGCCAAGCCTGAGTGCAGCTGTTGACACAAAAATTTGGTTAAAGGAGCACTCAGGCACTTACCCTACAAAGTCAGGATACTTTGCTGCCCTTGGGAGAGCTGACCCACAACCGAAGTTTTCTTCTTTTGACTGGGCAACTGATGTTTGGAACTTACAGGTGCCACCAAAGATAAAAACACTTCATCTGGAGGGTTGCACATGGAGCTATATCAGTTGGAGAACGATTGGCTGCAAGAATTCCTGAAGCTCACCCATTCTATGCTGCTTGTGAGGAGGTGGAAACTACAGAGCATATGCTTTTCCATTGTCCTTTTGCTACGCAAGTATGGGAACTTGCACCTTTGCCCACGCCCTCTCCTACTCAACTATCTAGTCCTTTTGATACTATTTGGAAGCTGATCCATACCAACTAGAGTCTACCACCAACTGGATTAGGAGTAGGAGTTTTAGTGCCTTGGATAGTTTGGAATATATGGAAAGCTAGGAATAGACTTTTGTTTGAGGAAAAAGAAACTCATGTGATATAAGTAATTACAAAATCTATCCTTGAAGCAAAGGAATGGAAGAAGAATCTGGAGCCTAAAACCAACAGTGCACGACCTGTAATGGTGACTTCCCCTGCCTCTACTCAAGAGTTTGAAATAGTTTGCCAAACGGATGCGGCTTGGAGAGAGGATCTCTCGCTTGCTGGTCTGGGATGGTCTTTTCTACAACGGAGTGATACACCTTTTAGCAACTACTCCAAGATAACATTAAACGTGTGCTCTCCTTTGGTAGTTGAAGGTTTGGCAGTAAGAGAAGCCTTACAACAAGCTTGTGAAGAACAAATAAGGACTTTGGCGGTTGAATCCGACTCCTTACAACTGGTTAGAGCCATCACTGATGGATCTAAAATCTCTAAACTTCATGGAATATTACTTGATATTTCAAACCTATCCAAAAATTTCAATGTTATTTCTTTTAAGTACATTGTAAGGAACGCAAACTCTGTAGTGGTCTCTTTAGCAAAATCAGTCTTGTATGACTATGTAACCGAACAAGTTTAATTCTTCTATAAAAATATTTGGTTGTCCAAAAAAAAAATAGTTCATGACACTAAAGCGAATAGAGAAGAAAACAAGGTCTCATTCATGATTATCTCTGAACGATCTATTTACATTTTATAAATAATACAATAATTTTGTATTCTAACTATAAAAACGACGGTAGTAAAAATAAAAATAAAACTAACAATTACAAAATCCTAAATAATTTTTTTTTTTCAAAATTTATTGATAAATGATAAATTAAATATTTTTACCAACTAATATTTCTAAATACATGATAAAATATATTTTTTCGATTAAGCGAATCGTTTGATGCCATGTATCCAACGGTTTAGGTGGATCCCTTAACTCTATTGAATAAGTATATCCTTTGAGAAATTCCTAGAGTTGATTGGGTATGAATCTACAATAACCCAAATAATTTGATGGGTAGGACCGTATAAACTAATCTCCTTCTCCGAGTATCGCATCCCGTTACCCAGAGTGATCTGGATATAGAGTTGAGTGGTTAGACGCGCATGTACCCTCTATCATCACCCGGGAACCGAGCACAAAGCTACATGTCCCGTATCAAGAATTCGGATAAGGTTCAAAATATATTTCTAAGGCGCTAAGTTCAAACTATGTTGAATATACAAGTTTAAATTCTAAGTGAAAGGGTAGCACTTTCAACTCATGCATGCTACGGTAATAGCACGTGGTCCATACACACAAAAAAATAATTCTTAGGTCCACCCCTAATGATGGATCAAGTTCATCCACCCTCTCTTTCTAAACCAATAAGAAATGAGACAAAAGACAAATTAATATAAATCAATAAAACTGAATTAATTGTGGGGACCACCATTCTCTCTTTTCTTTAATTTCTTTTCCCATTAATTAGTTTATTATAACGAAACTCCAAATTATAAATATTAAACCCTAAACAACAAATCATAAACCCTAAACTCCAAATATTAAACTCTAAACCCCAAATAATAAACCTGAAACCCCAAATAATAAACCCTAAATTCAAATACTAAACCCTAAGCCCAAAATAATAAACCTAAAACCTCAAATTCTAAACCCTAAATGCTAAACCCTAAACCGCAAATAACAAACCTAAACTCGAAAACTAAACTCTAAACCCCAAATACTAAACCCTTGGGGTTTAGGTTTTAGTATTTAGGGTTAATATATGGGGTTTAGGGTTTAGTATTTGGGGTTTAGGATTTAGTATTTTGGGGTTTAGGGTTTACTATTTTGAAGTTTAGGGTTTACTCTTTGGGGTTTAGGATTTAGTATTTGGTTTAGAGTTTACTATTGGGGGAGGGTTTAGGAAAAAATGAGATCATTTTAAAAAATGTATGAGAAGAGAAAGAATTGGTGGTCCCCACAATTAATGTTATTTTTGTTATTTAATTTCATTATTATTTTTATCTAAATTCTGATTGGATAAAGAGGAGGGGGTCGATGAAGTTGGTCCACCCCTAGGGGCGGATGAAGTTGGTCAACCCCTAGGGGCAGATGAAGTTGGTCCACCCCTAGGGGCGGACCTAAGAATTGTTCCACAAAAAATGATTAAAGAAAAAAGGTGATTCTAAGGGTACCCTCAACGCTAGACATGCGGTGTTAGACGTTGCCAACAATAAGAGATATCAGATGCAGCGTTGTAGAACCGTATAGTCGGCCAAGTTGGGGAAGAACAAAGAAAGTATGCAAAAAACACTCGACTGCTTCGTACCAGGTTAGACCCATAAGTTAGACCCAACCCAACCAAAAAAGCGGAACCCAATATCCTAACCCGCACAGGTAAAAGCCTATATATACAACCCTTCCTTCATAAATCTTATCAGATCTTTGGTTAAAAAATTTACTCTGCGCTCATTTATGTCGAGACCAGAGTCCATTTCCTTAAGGTCATTATGGTTGTTTAGGATGATTATCTTCGGATCTCTTCACAAATTTCTCTTCACTATGGTAGTTCTTTGACCCGATTAACATACTATCTCTTCACCACCAAATTTTTCTTTACCAAATGATCAGATACTTTGTATACCATATATTCTTTGCTCGGCCCGGAGTCACACATTCCTTCTCTTTCTCCAACTTTCTTCACTTATTTTCCATGTCTCCGTGTGGTTTCTTCTCTTTTCGCATTTTACTCTTTTATGGTTCAAGCATCAACAGACTGAATGAAACCACTATCCAATCATCTTTTATGCGGCTCTCACGTAATACTTACGACTTTTTTAAAAATAAGTTTAATTATATATTGATTAATTTTATTTAAAAAGTAGAATTTATGGAGTTTAATTCAATTGATTTAATAACATTTTGGAAGGAAAATATATCTTTAGTTTTCATAGTAAAATATATTTACTCTTATATCTAGTTTGTAATATTAACATATATTTTCAATACTTTTCATTTATACAAAAAATCTATGTATACTATAAAAGCCTAAAAGGATTAAGTTAGAGAGAAAAAATGTGGTAAAAAAAAAATCCTTTAATTCAAGATTTTATAGAAAATTAAAAAGAGAAAACATAACTAATAAAAGAAAAATATAATAATGGAACATTAAAACATATACTTTACATTTAAGTTGCATTTAAAGAGTCAGATTAGGGGCTAATTAGGACTTTTCAGATATGCTTAAAATGGCGTTTTACACAAGATATTTATCAAATCAATGACACCTTTTAATCAAATCAAATCTATGTACATTGTTTTATTTGCGCAATATTTAGGAATTCTCAAAAGTTAAGGGATAAATATGTAACTAAAGAAAAGTTAGTAAGACCCTTTTATTTGACTTGGGTACGTCTTGTTTCTCAAACTGTGCGAAGTTCTCTGTTGCAGACTCCAATAATGGCGTTTTCTAAGCATCTCTATCTCTTAGGTTTTCTCTATACGGTACCGTTTTCTCCATCTCTATCACCGTTTTCTCCATTTCTATGTCTTTGTATCGTTGTTCATCTTTGAGGAGTATGCGTAAGGTAACACACAAGTTATTTTTGGTCATATGTTCTTAGGAGAGGCGTTTCTTTACTGGAAAGGTGCAGAACCAAGATTATGTATTGCAGAAATTGAACTTGCTAAACAAGTCTTGTCGAACAAGTTAGGTTACGTTGTTAGACCCGAGTTGCGTAGTGATGTAAACTCGGGTCTAACTAGGGCTGGGACAAATCCGGATCCCACGGATCCTTGGTAAAGGTATCCGGATCCGGATTCGTGGTCCCGGATATCTGGATCCGGACCCGAATCCAAAAATAAAATGATTAAATAAACAAAAAATATTTTTTAAAATTTACTAATTAGAATTTTGTATAATATTTTGAAAAAGAAATATTATATACATTATAAAAAAAACCAAATTTTATATATTTTATATAAAATTAAATTAATATCTGTAAAATATATAAATTTTTAATATATTTAATGGGTCCAGATCCGGATCCAGATATTCGGACCTTAAAAATTCTATTATCCGAATCCTTTTTTCACGAATCTTAAATTTTACTATCTTATCCAGATCCGGCCTTTCGGGTATCCTAATTTTTGGAGCGGATCCGAACGGATCCCGGAGGATAATTCCACCCCTAGCGTAGTCAACTCGGTATCAAAGGACTTTTCCATGTCGAAGGTGCTGATTGGGTTAGCCATAGAAGAATCTTGAATCCTGCTTTCTCCATTGATAAGCTCAAGATAATTTAACCAGCCATAAGAAAAGAGAAATGTATAACCTATTGTTGTTGTGTGATTCTTCGTTTTATTGATCAGATCATGGCGAAAGAAATGGTGAATTGTACATTGAAGATGTTAGATGAGTGGAAAAGCAGAGGAGTGAGGAAGAAACAGAGAAATTGGCGAATAAAAAAAGTGATGGACAAAGAGTTTTTGAAATTAAACGTTGATATTTTAGCAACCACTACGTTTGGAAGAAATTAGGAATGGAAGTGTCTAGGGTTCAAGAAGAGCTTAAAAACTTTTGTACTGCTTCTCTTACTAACATCTTCATACATGGAATCGAGTATGGAAATCGCTATCACTTCTTGTTTTCTGTTCTTGGATGAGTCGTCTAAAGATTTTAAAGAATCTCGGTTTTATTGCTTGTATTGTAAGGTACGTTCCTACGCCTAGGAACTTACGGATATGAAAGCTGGAAAGGAAAATGAAGAAGTTAGTCAAGAAAATTGTTGATTCGCGATTACAATCAAAATCAGAGTATGGAGATGATTTTCTTGACCCCATGTTCAAATCTTATGAGTCTAAAAATAAAGAAAAATATCTGAGCATTGAAGAGATCATAGATGATTGTAGAACTATCTTCTTAGGAGGATATGAATCTACTACGAATCTATTGTCATGGATAACAATGTTGCTTAGCTTACACCAAGATTGGCAAGAGAAACTCAGAGAAGAGATTTACAAAGAATGTGGTAAAGACAAGATACCAATTTCAGACAATTTCTCCAAACTCAAACTGGTAACTAACTAATGTTCCGGTTTATTACTTGTGATTCAAGAAAAGTGTTTCTTGTGGTTAAAGAAATCTGTTTATTAATCTTGTAGATGAACATGGTGATATTGGAGACGCTTCGTTTATACGGACCAGTACCATTTATGTCACCAGAAACATTGCAAGACATGAAGTTAGGTGAGCTAGAAGTTCCCAAAGGCACAACCCTAATTTCCCTCTTTTCAAGATGCATAGCGACAAGGCCATTTGGGGAGAAGACGCTAACAAATTCAACCCAATGCGTTTCGAAAACGGTGTTTCTCAAGCAGCTAATCTCCCAAACGCCCTCCTCACGTTCTCCACTGGACCAAGAGCTTGCATTGGCCAAAATTTTACCATGATGGAAGTCAAGGCTGTGATTACCATGATTCTTCAACGGTTTAGGCTTAGCGTCTCCGGTGAGTATAAGCATGCGCGGATGGACCACATCACTTACATCCTCAGTATCCTCTCCGGTGAGTATAAGCCATACTGAGGATGTAAGTGATGTGATCCATCAGTATCCGATCAGAATTTTCTCTTGCCAATCTTGGGGTTAGCTAAGCAACATTGTTATCCATGACAATAGATTCGTAGTAGATTCATATCCTCCTAAGAAGATAGTTCTACAATCATCTATGATCTCTTCAATGCTCAGATATTTTTCTTTATTTTTAGACTCATAAGATTTCAACATGGTTCCAAGAAAATCATCTCCATAATCTGATTTTGATTGTAATCGCGAATCAACGATTTTCTTGACTAACTTCTTCATTTTCCTTTCCAGCTTCCATATCCGTAAGTTCCTAGGCGTATGAAGGTACCTTACAATACAAGCAACAAACCCGAGATTCTTTAAAATCTTTAGACGACTCATCCAAGAACAGAAAACAAGAAGTGGTAGCGATTTACTTACTCGGTTCCAGGTACGAAGATGTTAGTAAGAGAAGCAGTACAAAAGTTTTTAAGCTCTTGTTGAACCCTAAACACTTCCATTCCTTCTTCATAATTTCTTCCAAACGTAGTGGTTGCTATATTATCAACGCTTAATCTCAAAAACTCTTTGACAATCTCTTTTTTAATCGCCGATTTCTCTGTTTTTTCCTCATTCCTCTGCTTTTCCCACTCATCTAACATCTTCAATGTACAACTCACCATCTCTTTCGCCATGATCTGATCAATAAAACGAAGAGTCACACAACAACACTAGGTTATACGATTCTCTTCTCTTAGGGCTCTTAGGGTTGGATTACCTTGAGCTTATCAATGGAGAAAGCAGGATTCAAGATTCTACTATGGCGAACTCAATCAGCACCTTCGACATGGAAAAGTCCTTCGATACCAAGTTGACTACGCAACTCGGGTCTTGACTTTGCTTTAATAACGTAACCTTACTTTTTCGACAAGACTTGTTTAGCAAGTTCAATATCTGCAATGCGTAATCTTGGTTCTGCTCCCTTCCAATAAAGAAACGCCTCTCCTGAGAACATAAGACCATAGATAACTTGTGTGTTACGTTACGCATACTCCTCAAAAATGAACAAAGATACAAAGAAATAGAGATGGAGAAAATGATACCGTATTGAGAAAACCTAAGAGATAGAGATGCTTAGAAAACGCCATTATTGGAGTCTGCAACAGAGGACTTCGCACAGTTTGAAAGACAAGAGAGAAAACGTACCCAATTCAAATAAAGGGGTCTTACTAACTTTTCTTTAGTTACATATTTATCCCCTAACTTTTGAGAATTCCTAAATATTTGCCAAATAAAACAATGTACATAGATTTGATTTGATGAAAAGGTGTCATTGATTTCATTTTATAAATATCTTGTGTAAAACGCCATTTTGAACATATATGAAAAGTCGTAATTAGCCCCTAATCTGACTTTTTAAATGCAACTTAAATGTAAAGTATATATTGCACACATTCCGGCTCCACCAAACGGAGTTGGAAGTGAATATAGGTTATATATTTGATATCATGGAAACACAGAGTATGCCGGAAGATGCTCGTTTAGCCATCTCGTGGATCCTATGGGCTATATGAAAGAATAGGAACTCAATTCTCTATTCCGGGGTGCAAGAGGTTTTGGAAAAAGTCATTGAAAGGGCAATAGAAGAAGCCAAGCTTTGGAGATTTGTTAATCAAGAAAATAGCACACACGATCTTGTTAGCACAAAGATTCATGGATGCAATGGAAAATGGCAGCCGCCTTTACAAGGTACTGTTAAATGTAATATCCATTCACATTGGCGTAATGCTAGTTTACATTGTGGTGGGGCATGGATTGCTAGAGATTTTTCTGGTTCGGTTAGATGGCATGCCCGTGATGCTATAACGAGTTGTGCGAACTGAACTACGGCGGAATTGCGATGTATAATTTGGGCACTACAGAGTTTACTTGATCTTCGACAAGCGGACATCATTATGGCATTTGATTGCCATGCCGCTTTTGAGGTTGTGTCTAAGCCTCACGATTGGCCAAGTTATCGAGTGTTGTTACAACAGATTGAGGTGTTGCGTGCTTGGTTTAATAGTTGTGTTTTTGAACATGAGTCTACTACTTCTAACTTTGTGGCTTGTGCAATTGCCAAGAGTGTTACTAGAGATGGACGGTTTAACTCTTATTTAGCCATGGGTGGTCCGTCATGGTTGCACGAGTGTCTACGTCAAGAAGCTCTACGATAGCATCTTCAAATCCTTTATATTAGGATTATGGTGTTCTTATTGTTTCGTTTGGTTTTTTATGGGTGTTAAACTTTTCTGGTGTTTTTGATTCATGATCCCTAGCTATCAATATAATTTCAGACATTCAAAAAACAAAAAAAAATGTAAAGTATATATTTTAATGTTCCATTATTATATTTTTCTTTTATTAGTTTTTTTCTCTTCTTTACTCTCTATAAAATCTTGAAAGGATTTTTTTCTTATCACAATTTTTTTCTCTCTAGCTTAATCCTTTTAGGCTTTTACAATATACATAGATTTTCTGTATAAATGAAAAGTATTGAAAATATATGTTAATATTACAAACTATATATAAGAGTAAATATATTGAAAATATGTTTTACTATGAAAACTAAATATATTTTTTCCATCCAAAATAATTATTAAATCAGTTGAATTAAACTCCATAAATACCACTTTTTAAATAAAATTAATAAAAATATAATTAAACTTTTTTTTTTTTGGTCAAAACATAATTATATTAATCTAAAAGCCGATTACAATGGAAGAAGTCGAGAACTCGATGTCAAGGAGTCCGACCAATAAGCATAATTGAAAGACAATACATGAAAGAGATAAAGATAGATGGTTACAATCATAGATAGTAACCGAAAGCTCCTTTGAAAGGGCTAGTTCTTCAACCAATAAAGGTGAACAAAGAAGATTCTTAGCTCTTAGATCCATAAAGGTCGAGCGTTTAAAGACGTTCTCCACAAGGGAACAGATTGGTAGTCCGAGCTTGTTGACCGGCAGGAGCAGCTGTGAAGTGGCTCTAGATCCGTGGACAAGCTCAGAGGAAGGCCTTGGATGCCTATGTTTTGACTTTGATTGCGGATAATCTGAAGATGATAATGTATTTGCTGGCTTCGACATCGAAAGGTGGAGATAATTAGCTGCAATGTCCAAATACTCAGATCTAATCATATGAATGTGACTAGTCGAGCGGACGAAGAGCTCCTCGGGGAAGGGCAGAGACAGCTGAATCTGGCGCCGTTGGAATAAAGTCGTAACACATAGCTTTAAGGTCGTCAAGATAAGAGAACGAATATTGGCAGAGAGTGGTAAGAGTGGTGGGCCATGAAACATGAAGCTGGGTTGTAGTGATATGTTTATTAATGGGCCGAGCCCATGAAAAAAGATATCTTGATGGTGGGCCAAGCCCATGACAGTGGTTGGTCGGATTAGAGATGGAGACAGTTTTGATTTCGTCGGAGACAGAGATGGAACCGGAGATGATGGCGGGTCGCGGTGGCTGGTGGTGAGGATTGAAAGAATCGATCGGTGGTTGTTCGGAAGACCATCTGTTCGGGATCGACGCAGTTGTATGATGGTGCGATGTAGAAAAGTTTTAAGAGCGGTGGAGGAGTGGTGGAGAAGAAGCGGTGGGAGAAGCATCACCGGTAACAGACAGTATGGATCTCTGGATCTGGATCTTGTAAAGTTGGAGGATGAATAGTACGGTGGAGAGATATCTGGCGGATCCGGTGGATCCGGCGGCTCTGGTTGGAGAGTGGAGCTCGGCTGCACCAGAAAGGCCAAGACGGAGTGGGAGAGCAGATCTATGAAACTCGCCACGCCGAGAGATGAAGTCCAGATCATTGACAAGGTCTCGATCTCAGCCGTCATAGAGAAGACAGGTGAAATCGGAGAGGATCTCATCAGATTGGACATTACAGAATGAGAGATCTTGTTCTTCGGGGGAGGTTTGGATGGCCCGAGGAGACGAAGTCGCACTGATCAGAAGGAGACCAAGCCGGAAACGAATCACCGGAACCGGAGATTGGAACTCATCGTCAAAGTTGCGGCCGCCTCGAAGTTCGTGCTTGAGAGAGAACTAAACTAGGGTGAACTCGAATAAAAGATGATTGGATAGTGGTTTCCGTCAGTCCGTTGATGCTTAAACCATAAAAGAGTAAAATGCAAGAAGAGAAGAAATCACACGGAGTCGTGGAAAGTAAGTGAAGAAAGTTGGAGAAAGAGAAGAATTGTGTGACTCCGGGCCGAGCAAAGAATATATGCTATACAGAGTATCTGAACCTTTGGTAAAGAAAAATTTGGTGGTGAAGCATAAGAAAGAAATAATATGTTGAGTCGGGTCAAAGAACTACCATAATGAAGAGATATTTGTGAAGACATCCGGAGAAAATGCCTAATAACCATAATGACCTTAAGGGAATGGACTCTATTCTCGACAGAAATTAGCGCAAAGTAAAGTGTTTAACCAAAGATCTGATCTGATTTATGAAGGAAGGGTTGTATTTATAGGCTTTTACCTGTCCGGGTTAGGATATTGGGTTCCGCTTTTTTGGTTGGGTTGGATCAAGACTTATGGATCTAACCTGGTTCGAAGCAGTCTAGTGTTTTTCGCAAACTTTCTTTAGGGGATATAAAAATTTGTATATTCTCTTTTTATCGAAATATGTTTTTTGAAATGATTTTGTCTTTGAACTTGTAGTTGGTCTTACTATACTAGTCACTTATGATTGTAACTAGTGATTGGTTTTTTAGGGTTGGTCTTTTAGTTTTGTATCTAGTTCGTTTTATCAAAATTTGGATAATTTAGTTTACAAATTAGGCTTCGAATGGGGATAATTTATCTTGAATTTTTTACAAATTCATTAATAAAATTATATACTTTTGTTATTATTTGAACCGTCTTGCGTCTACCCCACAATATCACTATTTAGAACCTTAATGAAATGAACTTTGTTTAATAACGTCAACTATGTTTAGAAGAACTGATCATTGTATTAGGAATTTTGAATAAAAAATGTAATTTGGGAGGCTGAAAATCGAATGAAATTTTTATGTTCATGAAAACTTGAATATTTTACTAAGTAAGACATCTATAATGATAAAACAAAGGCCATAACAATTTTCGTAGATTTTAAAACTCAATTTTTAGTCATAATTTATGTGGTGAAATTTGTATCCACTCAAATTTGTTTTTTTACATATATAAATTCAGTAATTTACGGCTGACCAGTTCAAACTTTCATGGATAAAAATTCTTTTTTTTTACAAAATCACAACTATACTTTTTTGGGTAAATAGATAGAAAGTTTGTAAGTATGATTGATGATGTACTCGTAGTATAGTAGTAGTAACTTTTGTAGGTATGAAAACACCATTCATGTTAGAATAATTATGATCACAAAAATAAATGGTACTTTAGAAAAAGAACAATTACATGGATGGACACTTTTTGTGTCTTTTATTTCTATGGCGACACTTTGTGTTTGTAGACACACTTTCCTTGGATTCTAGTGAATAGAAAAGACATAAATACCCCCAATATAATAAGACTCTACTTGTGATTAGAGAGTGATCGCGTCTGTTAGATTTGATTTCTCTTTAATGAAAATCTACGACCCAGATTAAAACATGTGTTTTTTCTTTCCATTAAGGAAAATGTGCGGTTGAGAATAGACCAATTTTGAACGTGTCGTTTAGATTGTTTTATCTCTATGCTAATAAAATAATTAGATAAAAAAAAATTAATAAAAAGTCATCTTTCTTCTCTTTCCTCATGCTTTAATTCTCTTGAATTTTATTTTTTTTGCTAGGAACAAAAGAATATGGAAACTTGAATTAAAATTTTACATAGAAGAAAAAATTCATAAGTTTCTAGGAACATTCATCCTCTTTACTAACACCACCGCCGGAAACCGATGCATCTTTTATCATTTTTGTGGACATGTTAATATAGATAAAATCTTTTGTTTTGTAAATGTTTGCTTGTCCGTAAAAAAATAATAGAAAGAGTCATATTCTAGTATTTTACCTAATCTTTATGATATGTTTGTGGATAGGATATTATGTATATGTTATTTAGGTAAGTATGTAGCTAAATTGTTTATAACAATATTTGTGGATATAAGTTAACAATCTCATAAATTATTATCATGTACACAATAATATGTCTTAAATTCTTGTATAAAATTACTTAACCGCGATTATTAATATGTGTATAAGTTTTTATGGACATGTTATCTTAGACAACTATGTAGTTAAAATGAATTTTTGTTAATTTTGTAAATTTCTTGCAATTTTTGTTATCTAATCTTGATGATCCGTTTATGAATATGGTATTGTGCACATGTTATTATAGGTAAGTATGTAATTAAAATGTTTATAATAATATTTTTGGATAAATTAACAGTCTCTGAAATTATTATCACGTCCACAACAACATGTCCACGTGCGTGCTTGGAGGGGTAACAGCATGTCCATGCGTGTGCATGAATGGTATTTTTGTCACAGTTTATATAAATAACAAAGAAAGTATCCCTAAGAAAACAAAGTGTCCCTCTTGAAATAAAAAGAACAAAAGGTGTCTGTGAGTGTAATCAACCCTTTAAAAAACAATGAACAAATTTACCGTCAATTCAAACTCAACGTCATTTCGGTTTATCAATCCAACAAATATTAGGGTATTACTAACCATATTATAATATATTTTTGGTGACGATTGGTATCATATGGCACGGGTCATAATATGTAAAAATCTAAATTTTGGTAAAAAGAAATTTGTTCATAAATTTTAAAATTAAAAGTTTGTACATAATCTTTGAAGTTAAATGATGAATATTTTTGTATCATCTAAACACTTGCAAAGTAACTTGATAAATAAGCCTAAACTATCCATTGCTATGTCCATTCTTTAATCATATACAACTGATTCGCATACCCGGTAGATGATTGCTAGGAGAGACATCACTGGAAGAATACTCTACCTTAAGAGACAATTTAATTACCCGTATGAACCAATAGCAAAGAGATAATAACATCAAATCGAAGGGGAAACTTATCGTCCAAAACATCGATGCGACAGATCGGTAATGAACCACCGATGATTAGTATTATTTAGATAAACCTAATTGTAAAGAAAAAAATATGATCGATACCAAAATCGACGCGGACAAGTGAAACTGCATAGTCTAAACATTGGAATCTTCTTCACGAACAAAAATCAACGAATCACTCCTAGTCGAGAATCCTCCAGAGGACCCATGCCAAGACTTCATAAATCGCAGAAAGGAGAAGGCATATAACCATTGCAGACAAGCTCAACCACATCGAAAAGCTTAATCACAAACCAACCCATTTCCACTGAAACCCAACTTTACCGATCAACTATGGAATTATCTTTACTTTGGTTAATATTTTAAATAAAAAATTAAATCTTCGTTTATCGTTAATTCAATTAGTTTTAAAAATGTTAATACATCGATTTTGAATCATTTTAACCAACTAAGACAATCATAATAATAATTTATACAATCTGGCTAAATTTCATCATTCGACATTTGTACTATCAATACGGCTTCAACCACCCCCATTTCACCGGACCTTCTTATTATTTGGTAGAAAAACTACGTGACATATGTTACATGCCATAACAAAAATACAACACAAATCTATACGACCAAAACCAATTTAAAAACAACAAAAAACTAGGGTTTTGCTCCCAGGCACATTTATCGAGGTGGCCGCCGCAAGCTTCAACGTTCTGAAAATGGATCTGCGATGTCGCTCTTCCACCTTTCTCTGACCGGTGCCAACGCCTCATTCTCGAGATCTCAAGGTCTCGAAGTACTCTCCCATTGGGAAGAATTGTTACAGATCTCACCGGAGCTCAGCCCTATGGCTTGTTTCTCTCTCTCCTCTGTGATGGTTGAGCTGCGGCGAGTTTTTTCGCTTCACCCAGCCAAGACGTTGCCGGTGATGAACCTATCGGAGCTGCAAGATAACTTTCAACCGCATGTGCCTCCGGAACCACCAGATCCACCGGATCCGCCGAATTTGCCTCTCACGCCGTGTCTTGCCTCATATCCTTCTTATTCTCCGCTTTCTCCAATGGTTCTCAGCTTCCGATGGTGCCATAATAGAGCTACAATAAAAGAATCTTCCTTCGTTGGAGATACATCTCAAAAGCTCTTCCTGCAAGGTTCGAAAGCGATCTTCATCTCCGGCCAGATCTCTCTGATCGTCTCCGTTACCGACAAATTTCCCGGCCAGGTTTGTTGTCGTACTCATGTGGGCCTGGTCCATGTGTTTATGTTAATGGGCCTTGTGTTTATTAAAATGGGTCTCGTACCCTATCCTACCCCATCAAGAGTTAAGTCCTACATCTTCATCGAACCACTAGCCAAGGATAGTTTCACCGTTTCATGGGCCGTGAACGGTGTTGGTTTTCTCGGTTTATGGCCGGCCATAGTTTGGGTCTCATATCCTCCTTATTTTGGTGCTTTAATTTTGGTCAATTATGATCACCATTCTCTTGCAGTTGGCCATTCATTTTCCTCCTTATGGGAGAGAGCTCTACCACTATCTTTCTATGATGAGAGATATGTCCATTTCCCACCAAAGGAAGTAGAAATCGCTACAACATTCATCTTCTCAACCATCAGTGTCAGTCCTATTCCTCACCGGCGAAGGGACAACGGGACAATATGTTCCCGTGGATTTCATTCTCATCTTAGTCCGGAGTTGTACTTGCTTGGGTTTTTCCCACACTTTTCCCGTACCTAGTTTCAAGAAGCTCGGTCACGCCATTATACCTTTCTCCATCAAGGAGCAATGTATTACAACCACTTCTATGAAGTGTGTCTACAAAAGCTTAGCCTTTATGGCAGCTTATGATGTTCATCTGTCGTCAATGGTCGATGAATTGAAGATCGATTTGTTTACAATCGATTTTGAAGCCCTTGTTAAGAAGCTTCTGGTTTGTGTCTATGACTCAAACCGTTTAACCTATTGTTTGAAGATTAACTTGAAGATTATTTTGACGCATTCGGTGTTGGATTCGCAGTCTATTAGTCTTGTTGTTATTCGCTCATCTACTTTTATTGCTTTTAAATTCTGCATTTTGCAGTTATGTAAGATCTTAGCTTAAATTATTAATGAAGAAATTGTTGAACAAAAAAAAAAAAATCTATACGACCACCAACCAATAAATAATGCAACTAAATTGCCACAATCCCCAGCCTTTGTTCCTCCTAACAAGAATCAGTCCTAGCCGACATTTTATCTCAAAATTAAAAAAATAGTTGAGTCTCCAATTAATCAATTTGTTTAGCCACTCTCTACCTTCGTTATAAGATGTTTTGATTGAAGGAGCAAAGATTAAAAACATAAATTATAAACAACACAGCATTTAATTATAAATTTAAAAATTCAACCAATCATGTAAAAAACAATAAAATGGTCAAAAATATTAACAATTTATCTCGAACCAAAAGTACAATATTTAATTGATAAGTCCATCGAGTGTTATATACGTCTAAACAGGCTTTAACACCACATCTCATCCACAGATTAGATATTTTGTACTTGAGGTTAATACATTTCCATCTTTACTCTTTCATCTACTTCTCTTTGCAGCATTACTTTAAATTGTGTGTATAACATCCTTAGATAGTTAGTGCTACATGCAATAGAAAATAGATAGTATAACATATACTTTATTTTTGCCAGTCATATACTTATATTTTGCTTTAGTTGAATGTTTTTATATTAATTTTGAATCCGCACAACGCGTGGAGATGCTCTAGTTGCTAAAATGATCAAGTTCAAGGTTTAAAGTGATCGTGATAAACTTTGGAGGTTTAAAGTATCAGTACGACCTTGAAGATTTTTTATGCGATTTTCCCAATAAGAAATAAATGAAGAACATACACAAATATTATAATCCATATGGTATCAGTGCGTATGGTAACAATATTCTTCCACCACTCTTCCTCCCATCATCAATTTCTTCTCTCCTTCGTGTTTGATTCAGCGACTCCTTATTGATTTGTCATTGCGATCCTCTTATTCGGTATAATTCTGCCGATTCTTTTCTCGATTTTTGGAAAAATCCGTGTTCTTTCCGCATTTTTACTCTCTGATCTTCTTTTTTTCGAGTTCTCCTTCGTTTCCAGTTGATTATGCTCCGATTATCTGAAAGTTTTATTATATAGTCATCAACGAACACACTTGCAGACGCTTTCTTTTGGTCTACAACATCTCATTTCGTCAGCATCACTAATTACTTTTCTTTTTACTTGAGAAGGAGAAGCGGCGAAGCAAAGGAGGCTGACCGATGAACAAGCTAGCGTCTTGGAAACAAGCTTTGGGTTTGATCGGAGGCTTTGTACGGAGAGAAAACACCAACTTGCGACTGAGCTAGGGCTTAACCCTACTCAAGTTGTAGTCTGGTTCCAAAACCACCGCGCACGGTGGAAGAGCCAAAATTTGAATTAAATAGATTAAAAGACTCGCATGACAACAACCTGGTGGAGGTTTATTTTTTCTTCGTTCTTCTTCTACTTTATTACAGACAAAACTATTTTTCTTCATTTTATCCTCAGAATCTTTGGCTTAAGCAGGAGCTCCATAATGCACGGAGAGAAGTCTAGAGATTAATAGAAAATGAAGAAAAAAACGCATGTAACAATCCCGGATCAGGCACACTTCGGCTTCGGTTTTTATCATAGATAATGAGGCACTGAACTTCGAAGACTTTAATGTGGAAGACTTAATGTTTTATCCGGTGCTGCCGGAAACATGGATTAATTATTGAAACGTAAATTAGTAGAAGATGTAATTTGGCTATCTTCGTATAACGAAGAATTGCTCAAGGAGCCGGTTTGTAAGATTTAAATTTGAAGCAAATTAATCATCTATTTTAATAAGTAGTTAATTCTCGAACCTTATCAACCTTTGTGATAGGTTTGTCATATGCAATTGATATCATAATGAACCATCTGTTTTGATAACCATCTATTTACATAACCATCTATTTTCAAAAGAATCATTTGATATCATCAAAGATTTGCCATATGCAATTGTGGCATTTGGATTTGTGAGAACCAATTGGGTACAGTCACAAAATGTAACTTTAAATGTCACTGGGACTCAAGCTGCCTACCAGCTGTTTGATAAAATGTCTGTGCGTAGACACAAACTTTCACAAGAACTGAGGAGAACATTGAATTGTTCTAAGACCTGCAACTTCATATACAAGCTCCATGTTATAAAGGGAGACAAGACAGAGTAGAAGCAGAAGATAAGTCTCATAAGTCTTGGATGTTTAAATACAAAATTGTGGAAAAGAATAAGCGGTTACAGGACAGTTGGTACTTAGCAGATTTGTGTGATGTTGGTGTTGCTACGCTAAGCAAGAGATGTCTAAGCAAGCGACGGTCTTTAAGGTTCTCGATGTTTAAGTGCAAGAAGAGAAACAAAAAAAGTTGTAGGAGCAAACACATGGTTTTGTCGAGCTTAAACATCAGTGTTCTCCAGGTTCACCATATAAATGATTTTCACATTTCAAGTGAGGAAAGGACTTGAATTTTAGGGGATGAGGATAGGAAGTTTTGCACATCTTGGTGCTTCAAATACGAACACAGCTCTAGAAAATTACAACAGGTTGCAGAACATGTGCCATTGAGACATCTATATGAAGCATTAACACATTGGTTGTTGGAAGCTTTGTTTCCCCTGCATTATTTTCTGACTGTTTTATACAAGAAAGGCAGAAGTAGAGAAAATGTTACAAGAGTTTGATGTTCAAGTACAAGAGAAGACCAAAATAGAGGGTCTGGACCGAAATGCAGCTGCTTAATGTTTGGGGAAAAATTGACAGGTTAGAAGCGATAACGCATTGGCTATTTCATCATCGTCAGTCAAGTGGGGATTGTTTTCAACAGGGAAACGGATAGCTGTTACTCAAAAACAGAGTGTTCTCCATGCTTTGTTTCACAGAGATTGATGCTAAACAAGTTTTGTATGAGCAGTTTATACATTGTCACACATATCGAGAATGGTCGATAATGGTGCATGAGTGGCTAGTACAAACTTGTTTGATGACTCAACAATTGATGAGTAACAAAAAGATCAAGTTTTACACGTCTGGCAATATCTCTCTCTACACACTCCAACGATTTCGGTAAATCTTAACAAAAATATCCAATATTTCAAAAGATTTAAGAATACGCTTCATCATCCATCTCTCAACTATATAATCTCATCGAAGGAACACAGTTTTTTGTGATTCACAAGTTAGGCTTAGTTCTTTTATTATGTATTTTTATTTTAGATTTTGATTACTAAATTGTTTTTGTTTTTGTTCTCCACAGATGAAATTGCGTTGGAGATGTGTAGAGAGAGATCGTCTCATGAACAAGAAGGTGCCTCCTCCAATTTCAATTTTTTTACTAAACCTCTATTATGTTATTGTCATTGTAAACTTTTTTTTGTGTGTGTTTGTAACCAAAGAACAAAACTTTGTGGGTTTGATCCCCATGTACACTAAAAGAGTTGGATTAAATTTTTCAATCTTTCAAACATTGATATCACTATGTTGTTATTAGGTTTCTTCAAGTATCCATCACCAAAAGAAAGAAGGGGTGGGTAAATTAACCTAACCGAACCAAACTGAACCAACCAAGCTCGGACCAAACCAAAGTAATTATACAAACCATTGGTTGAGTTTATTTCCAACCCGAATGGTTCGGTTTGGTTTAAACCAATGTGCTTTTATATTAACTAGAGGATAGTACCCGTTCGGTCTCTAAACGGTGTTGAGAAAATTTGGTAAATACCGTATAGAATATCAAATCGACGAACGGTATAGGCAATGATATTATTTCTATATGTTAGAGTTGTGAGGAGTGTATGAATTTGTTCTGCAGTAACATAATAGCTAATCGTATGCGGTACCGCGAGACAGTTTTAGGAGTGTATGAATCGGTTCTATAACACAAACTAAGACATTATGGAGAATTGAATATGACATTAAGAAATAGAAAATAAGTAATCTAAAATCATGTTTTAGATGTAAATCAAACATAAATAAATTAGAGTAAATAACGTTTAAAACAATGTGGTAACATGAATAAACATAGTCTTACAAACACTTCACAAAAGAAAGTCTTAAAACAATGCAAAACAAAGTCTTACAATGCAGAATAGTTTAGAGGATACTTAAAAATATGCATAATGTTATGACGGATTTTAAGAGTTTTATAACATAATGTCTTACAAACCATTAGAGTTTTCAGAGATTCAAATACAAAATTTTAAACCAGTCGGGAAACCATTATGGATTAACGGCAACAATCTTGACTACGTTTGGTATTGGAGCGATCCTATCGAAGTTAAGTTCTTCCCATTCAGTATGAGGAGACTCCAATTCCTTGATGTAATCCACTGCCTCCTGCTCATAGTACTTAATATTTGTAAGCTCATCTTCCAGTCTACGCTTCTTGTCACGTATCCTCTTAAGATCTTTGCAAGCTTTCTGGTATTCTTTCTGAAGCTATACACAATGTTTATAATGACAACAAAAGTATCATCATACATAATTAACAGATTAGCAGATAATTTGAGTATAAATATATGGAAACCATGCAGAGACTCTGACATATCCATATTATCCTAAAACATGCATCAAGTGAAAAATAATGATCCAATCACAAATAAAAAACAGAGTAATGAATGTCAAATTCTTATTGATTTTCGAAAATTATTGTTGTCAATTACATTATGGTAATAGAAACCAATACTAAGAATTTAAAGATACACATGTACTATACCGAGAATTAGATGTTATAAATATGAAAATTACAGTATACAATAAACATGAATATCAGTTGGACCTAAAGAGATACACCAAACATACATGTCTAAATATGTTAGTAAATCGTACCTTGGTTACAAAATTGTTTGACTCCACGCACCTTGCCAATCGTATCTGATTCTTCAATACATTTGGTAGCCTCAAATCAGTAGGCTCGAAATCGGGGTCAAACGTGTATGAATCATCAGAACTATCATCCATAAGAGAAGAAGAATATCGTTTTTCTTTTCTTTAAACTCACTATAAAGAAAAGAATTAATGAAGATAGAATTAAGAGAGGATAAGTGAAGAAGAATGTGGAAGCCGGAATTCGCACAATTAGATTTGTAAGGGTTTCGAAAGGAAGCAGAGATTTCTGAAGATAAGCTATGAAGAACAATGATGAGCAGAGAGAAATTAGGGTTTGTAATTGCTTTGTATTGCTTGTGTGATAAAAATTGTGAATGAATCTTTACAAGTGTTTCTGCATTCCTATATATAACCCCCTAAGTCGGCTAAGCCTTTTTCCTAAACCCTTAGGGATTGCCTTTTTCGCCTATGTCGGTCGAGCCTACGTGGGCTTCGCTGCTGGGCTTTGACATGCTGAACCTTCTGGAACCCTTGCTGAAGTTCTGACGGGCGTTGAAGGACCTGAAGCCGATGGAAAGGCTCAGGCGCCGATGTCAACTGCCTGGATGCCGATGAGGCCAGGCACATCGGCGTCACTGGGCAGTGACGTCGGCACCACTGCCTGTCATCGGTGTCACTGCTCAGTGACATCGGTGCCAGGCAGTCTTCGTCTCTGCAGCGCCTTCTGCTGGCTCTGTGACCTCTCCGACGCTGCATCATGGCTCCTCCCGAGACGAAGACCACTTCGAAGGTTCCTTCAACAGGTAGAAGGTTCAAAGGATTTAAGGGTTTTCAGGAGGTCTTCACCTTCTTCTGTGGGTGAAATGACCTAGGGGTTATATTACCTCTTGCTTGCTTGAAACATGCGCGTTGTTCATCATAACTTTGGAGGTCGAGGCTCAGCGGGTGAAATCCGACCCCAACAGTTAGCCCCCCAGCTCGGTAGGGTTAATGATAACAGTGTCGAGTTTAAGGACCATTGGGTGTCGAGTTTAGCTGTTCAAAGTTATGATGTCGTAGGCTTGAGTCGTTAGTGTTGATAACACTGTAAACGTTGTTTTCCGTTTTTTAAAGATTTTAAGACTTCGTGCTCTGCTTGAGAGAGCTGATAGCGTCTACTGTCGTCAATGACATCCGTACTTAAGTTTTTTTTTTTTTTTTTTCTTTCTGGAGATTTTAAGACTCCGCGTTGCGTTTGCTGGCGTCAACGATGTTTTTCGCAACGGGACAGATGAATTCCGTCACATTCTCCAGAGCCTTAATTACAATTTCGCTTGGTGCTTGAGTTTTGATCAAACGAATTTTCGAGAAAATCAACACTACGCTTGGAAGACAGGGTGGAACTCACAATAGGTATTCAGTTCACATTTTCAACAGAAGCGGCGTTTCCAAACAATTCCTATCATGTAAGTATATATTGTTAGTTCAGATATAAGAATTCAGGACCGTTGACACGTATATTGTATACATACATGTTCTATGGACTGGTATTGATTATTATCATACAGAGATTCTGAAAAATTCTCTGAATTACTCATGGTGATCATTTCAGAACTGGACCAAACCTTTGTCACCTTCAATATATATTTTCCCCCGGAAAGATTATCATTCTCGATAGATACCAAGAGTAAAAAAGTATTTCCGACCAAAGATTTCAAAGCGTCTGGGATTATGGTTGGGTCTTTCATCTGTTAGATCATAAGTATATTTATTTATACTGTGATTTAATATAAATCGAAAACAACAATCACAAATAACTTTGATGTCAACAGAAAACATTACCTCATCATAGTTTCCTCCTAGTAATTCATTAGCACAAATATTGAGGATTTCTCTAGCAGGTCCATCAAACAACATCAATTTGGTACTGCCAGTATCATCCATCACTTGTACGTGAATCTTATACATGATAGGGCATAAGATAATTAATAAGGTTCTTAAGATTTGTAAATATACGGAAATGTCGTCACACATAAATATTTTTACCTAGGTACGACGTGGAAAGTGTCCTCATGGTAAGACTAACACCAGAAATTTTGGACTTTTCATTGCCTTCTTCTTTAGGAGCTTTAAGACACGGTTTCTTACATTTCTTGCATGTGAAGTAATACCAGCACCAGTCGAGGTCATTAGATCCAATAGTACATAGTATCTTGCATTTACCAACCTTAAAACATTTAACAAACGCGAAATAAAGTTACCATCTAAATTAGCAACAATTAATTGACAAAATAATAATAATCTTGTTCTTTTGAAGAGTTTGATACCTCTGTAAGTTCAAGGACCTCATTTATAGTCCTTTTTGGAAACTGGTTGAAGAATTCTTCTCTAGACGACGACGACGTCGAGGCAGACGACGACGACGTCGAGGCAGACGACGACGACGTCGAGACAGACGAAGACGACGTCGAGGCAGACGAAGATAGACGACGTCGAGGCAGACGAAGACGACGTCGAGGAAGACGAGGACGACGACGACGACGACGTCGAGGAAGACGACGACGACGACGACGTCGAGGCAGACGACGACGACGTCGAGGCAGACGACGACGACGTCGAGGCAGACGACGACGACGACGTCGAGGCATACGACGACGACGTCGAGGCAGACGACGACGTCGTCGAGACAGACGAAGATGTCGAGGCAGACGACGATGTCGAGGAAGACGACGATGTCGAGGAAGACGACGTAGAGGAAGACGACGACGACGTCGAGGAAGACGACGTAGAGGAAGACGACGACGACGTCGAGGAAGACGACGACGACGTCAAGGAAGATGACGTCGAGGAAGACGACGACGACGTCGTGGAAGACGATGATGACGTCGAGACAGACGAAGACGTCGAGGCAGGCGACGACGTCGAGGCAGACGACGACGTCGAGGCAGACGATGACAACATCGAGGCAGACGACGACGACGACGTCGAGGCAGACGACGACGACGTCGAGGAAGACGACGACGTCGTCGAGACAGACGTAGATGTCGAGACAGACGAAGATGTCGAGGCAGACGACGATGTCGAGGAAGACGACAACGAGGAAGACGACGATGACGTCGAGGAAGACGATGACGACGTCAAGGAAGATGACGTCGAGGAAGACGACGACGACGTCGTGGAAGACGATGATGACGTCGAGACAGACGAAGACGTCGAGGCAGGCGACGACATCGAGGCAGACGACGATAACATCGAGGCAGACGACGACGACGTTGAGGCAGACGACAGACGACGACGACGACGATGTCGAGGCGGACGACGACGAAGTCAAGGAAGACGACGACGACGTCAAGACAGACGAAGACGACGTCGAGGCAGACGACGACGTTGAGACAGACAAAGACAACGTCGAGGCAGACGACGATGAGGATGGTGACGAGGAAATCGATGACTGATTGACTTTCTCGTTTTATGCCTTTTTTGTTTTGTCTTTGATAGATCATAAGAGTAATGGTAATTGTTTTGCTGACCAAGCCTTTAGTATAAGTTGATGGTCGTTTACACTTGAAACGCCTTTGGCTGTTTGTACCAACGTCGTTGTTGGGTTTTTGATTGTAGAGTAGCAAAATCGCAAGTGCGCTTGTGGTCCTTTCCTACCAACGCTTGTTGTTGGGTTTCCATTTTTACCAACGTTGTTGTTGGGTTTTGTAGAATGGCGGTGCTTTCCGAACACGTCTGTTCAGAAGCGATCACACCTTTTGACTTGACCAACGTGTTGTTGGGTTTTCTGAATGATTATTCGGTGTATAAACCTAAGTAATCATTGGCAGCTGCTTTTTACCAACGCTGTTGTTGGGTTTTTGAATGAACGTCCAGGGTCAACAGCCCAGGATCTGAACATTAGAATCAGCCGGGGTCAAAAGCCCAGAAACTGATCGTTATAACTTATATAGCGCGCTTAGGATCCGATGATGGATGTCAATGTGTTCAGGTTCACACATTGTTGATGTGGCCAACAGCAACGACAGTGGATTGAACTTGCTTGAAAAAGGCTTTGAATAATCCATAGAGGATGTAGCTGATGAAATTGCTTGAAAAAGGCTTTGAATAATCCATAGAGGATGTAAGTGATGAAGTCTATGAGACTTGTGTCAAGTGAATCCTGAGAAGGACGTAGACGAAGTGCTCGAGACTTGTCTAATAAATCCAGAAAAGGATGTTTGATGTTTTCAGCATGGTGGAAGTAAAGGATGGGAGTATACGAGTATACGTACCCCATTCCCCCCCTCCTTTTAAGGAGGAGGGCAACTGAACTCGTCCGGAGACAAGCTGCCTACGTACCCTTTTGCAGGGATCAAGTCGCCTCGTAGTTCGTTCCAGAGGCCTCAAGAGGAACTAGTGGCAGTACCTTTCGAGTGCCTTGCAAACCACTAGGGAGTGGTGTGGGAGGTTTTTCGGTGACGTAGGCTCGCGGTGGTGACATGCTGCAGACCTTGCTACTTGCAGACGCGTTGGCTCTGCGTTTTCAGTAGCTTCTGCGAGCTGTAACTGCTATAGAAGGTCGGTCAAATCATTGACATGTTCGGAACTGGTCCTTCTCCTCTTTCGTGATTCTTGAGGTGAAGATTCCTCCTTCTTTTTCTCGGTGTTCCTCAGCTTGTGCTCTGCCATGAAACACATACGAGACTCCTTCTGGTTGCCCCATATCGTTTTTACGCCGATGGGTGTAGGAAACTTGAGGCATAAATGGTATGTTGAAGGCACCGCTCGCATCTGGTTGAGCCAGGGAGTTCCCATGATCATGTTGTAGATGGCTGGGTGATCCGAGACTGTAAAATCGACCATCTTTTTAACGTTGCCAGCTTGGACAGGTAGGCGAACCGTTCCCATCGTCACGATTATCTCTCCGGAGAAACCTATTATAAGCTTAGGCTGCCCTTTGATTGTGGACAAATCAATCTTCATTCGCTCCAGCGTCTTTTTGAAGATGACATCCATCGAGCTTCGTGTATCAATGAGAACGCGAGCGACGTTGAAGTCGTAAACAGTCAAGTTGATTACCATAGGATCGTTGTGTGGTTGATCGAGACCCTCAGTGTCTTGCTCGTCGAAGGTAATAGGGTCGCTGGAAAGCCTTGGCTTTGCAGGTGCTAATATGTTCGCGCAGACGTCAGTGCGGCGTTGGTAAGCTTCGATCGCAGTCTCATTGTCAGCACAGTACTGCGAGCCTCCCATTGTCATGTTGATAACTTCGTGCTGGTCCTCGTTTTCCATGCCATAATCGCGACGTTGGCCCCTGGGAGTATCCACTTGTTGTTCGGTGTTGGCAGGAGCTTTCTCCTCAGGTTTGAAGTCTGACAGGCTGACGTTGCCTTTCAAAGTGCCTTCAGTCAGTTTGGCTATGAGCTGCTGCCCCAACTCCCAACACTTTGCAGTTGAGTGTCCATTTGCCTTGTGGAAGTCGCAATATAACTCCTCGTCGTACTCCTTTGGTCCTTCGTAACCCAATGACTCCACTTGGTAGTTATGGACCCCTCCGGATCCTCCTTCGTATTGGATGTAGACGTGATTCGAAGCGTGAGCTGGCTCACTTGCCTGTTTTTTCTTTCCGCCCTTCCTGGCTTGGACTTCTTCCTCTGTTCGAGCGAAGTCAGCAGCACGGTTGAGGGCGTCTTGGATTGTTGTTGGCGTGTTGAGGCTCATCTCTTGCCAGAATGGAGATGGACACTGAAGTGCTCCTCGCAAAGCTTCCAATGCTGACTTGTTGCTGATACCTTCGACCTTTGACAGCGTGTTCTTGAACCTTGTCATGAAAGACCGAAGACTCTCGGTCTCGCCTTGTTTGTTATTCCATAGTTCCGAGTCGTAGATCTTCCGTTCCATGAAGATGTTGTAATGCTGCACGAATAACTCGGAAAGCTGAAGAAAGGTGTGAACTGAGTTCTTCTCCAGCTTGTAGAACCATTGTAGCGCAGGCCCCTTGAGACTTTCCACAAACAGCCTGCAGTAGACGATGTCTTTTTCCGTTTCCTTGAAGTTCGCTCTCCCCAAGGAAACTTCGAATTCCATCAGATGATCCGAAGGGTCAGTGGTTCCTTCGTAGATCGGTAACTTGATCCTCCCGGGATCGGAGATTTTTGTCTTCGCGATTCGTTCGTTGAAGGGTGTATTCCTCGCATTTTCTAGAACCTAGGCGATGGCAGGAGCCTTTCCCGTTCCCTGATGCATCTGCGATTGGGTGTACTTTAGGTCTGAGGTCACCCGATCCATCTGAGCTTTAACTGCAGCAAGCTCTGCAGCGTAAGAGCGTTTGAATGCTCTGCGCTCCTGCTCCTTCTTGTACCTCTCTTCGCTAGAGTAGTTGGAGTATTCCGCGGTATCCCCCACAATCTCTGTCTTGGAAGAACTTGACGTGCTTTTAGTGTCAGGGGCGCATGGTTCCTGTCGGTTTCCTTCTGGACCTTCCGCCCGTGTACGCTTTGCGGGAGCTGGTTCTTCTCCGTCGGAGACGTCTACGACGCGTTCGGGGGACTTGTCCATTTCTCGACGCGGAGGTGGTGGTGGTAAATCCTCTGGGTTCCCCCGAGTAGTGCGAGGCGCTGAGAAGTCGAGGCGTTGAGGGTCGACGCGCGCTCTGAGTCTCGTCGTGTTAGGTCTTTCGCGTTTTCTTCGCGAAAGAGCTTTCAGTTCCTTCGAGTTCTCTTCGATCATCTTGGCTTGCTTCTTCTGCTCAGTGAAGAAGTCTTCTAGCATCTTCTTCACCTCGGTTAGGTCATCACGAGCAGGGGTCTTTGCAGCGGTAGCCTCGATCGGAGGTTCTCTTTCCCGGTTGTCTCTGCGGGACGTGTTCTCTTCGCCACTCACCATCTTTGAGTTGTTACGTAGTTTTTTGGTGTAAGAAATTCTCTAAATCCCCTTAGTCGGCGCCAAATTGTGGAAGCCGGAATTCGCACAATTAGATTTGTAAGGGTTTCGAAAGGAAGCAGAGATTTCTGAAGATAAGCTATGAAGAACAATGATGAGCAGAGAGAAATTAGGGTTTGTAATTGCTTTGTATTGCTTGTGTGATAAAAATTGTGAATGAATCTTTACAAGTGTTTCTGCATTCCTATATATAACCCCCTAAGTCGGCTAAGCCTTTTTCCTAAACCCTTAGGGATTGCCTTTTTCGCCTATGTCGGTCGAGCCTACGTGGGCTTCGCTGCTGGGCTTTGACATGCTGAACCTTCTGGAACCCTTGCTAAAGTTCTGACGGGCGTTGAAGGACCTGAAGCCGATGGAAAGGCTCAGGCGCCGATGTCAACTGCCTGGATGCCGATGAGGCCAGGCACATCGGCGTCACTGGGCAGTGACGTCGGCACCACTGCCTGTCATCGGTGTCACTGCTCAGTGACATCGGTGCCAGGCAGTCTTCGTCTCTGCAGCGCCTTCTGCTGGCTCTGTGACCTCTCCGACGCTGCATCATGGCTCCTCCCGAGACGAAGACCACTTCGAAGGTTCCTTCAACAGGTAGAAGGTTCAAAGGATTTAAGGGTTTTCAGGAGGTCTTCACCTTCTTCTGTGGGTGAAATGACCTAGGGGTTATATTACCTCTTGCTTGCTTGAAACATGCGCGTTGTTCATCATAACTTTGGAGGTCGAGGCTCAGCGGGTGAAATCCGACCCCAACAAAGAATATAGACAAAATATATGTTATCAATACGTTTATTTTGAGAATACCAAAAGAAGACCAAGTTTAAATAAACTTTTCAGACTCACATGTCTATTTAAATAAACCAAGAAGTGTGTTTAGGGACAACCTCGAATTGTACAATCATATTGAATTATAACTTCTAACTTTTCAGACCATGAAATGTGTTTAGGAAAAACTTAAAATATCATGAATGAACATTCCTTTTAAGTAAGATTTGGTAACTATATATAGGAAATAAATATTTAGATTTCTAATCAAAGATACGGTCCGTAATTTGTTCATTTATAGTTACTCCAAAGATACGGTAAAATATTGAGAAATCTAGATTTGTCATAAACGATGAGTCTTTTATAATGATTTGCCATAAATCATGAGTCTGTCACTAAGATAAGGAATATGATATAGATTTAACCAAAATCATGTGATCACTTCCAAATGAGTATAAATGAGCATTACTCTCCATTGTATTTCCATATTTATTTTTCTACTGCCTATTTAGTTGCATTATTTGTGTAGTATTGGAGACGACATTTATATTACACGTATTGAAAATATAGGTTATTAAATATTGAACACTTTATCTTAGAAATACACGTATGCTAAGAAATACAGTAAAACCTCTATAAATTAATAATGTTGGGACCGAGATAATTTATTAATTTAGAGAGAATATTATTTTATCGATAAATTAATAATTATTAATTTATACAGAGAAATCCATTTTAGGTAAGATTCTTCTTAATTTGTTTTTTCGAATAATGTTATATTATGAAATTTAATGAATCTATTTGCAAATTGATGAAATTTTGATTAAAATTTTTGATTATCGCAATAGAGTGGATGATATTATCATAATAGACGATCAAACTAAAATGGTATACTATGTATAAAATTTAGAAAAAATCATAGTTATTATCCCTAATATCGATGAATACATTTATAAAGCGTTATTATAAAGAATCAATTATTTTGCCTATAATTTTTACAAGTTTATGGTAAAGATCGAAAAAACAATTATAAAAGTTTTTGATGTAACACTTAAATTAAAAGATAAGGTCTAATGAGATTTTCATTTTTAAGTTAAAAAAAAATCACTAAAACCATGTTTAGTACATTATCATATATATATATATACATAATTATATATGATTATTAATTTATACTATTATTGGGACCATATTTTACATAGGAGTTTCAAAAAAATTATTATCTTATCATTTTATCAAATTGAGTTGATTTTTACATTGGCCCGACTCGGGACCGGGATAATTAATTAATTTATGGTGTTTATTAATTTATCGAATATTAATTTATCCAGGTTCTACTGTATATAGAACACACTCATATTATTCATTCTTAAAGGAACAAAACTTAAAAAATTACGCATTCTCAATATCCATGGAAAATAATGATAAATATCCATCAATAAGTAAAAAAAAACTTAATAAGTGCAAAGTCTTACAAAGGGAAAAAAACCAACATGAAATGAGAACCCAATAACCAAACATTTGCCCTTCGACACCGAATTTGTCTTCCAGATTTTCCGTCACATTCTCCAGAGCCTTAATTACAATTTCGCTTGGTGCTTGAGTTTTGATCAAACGAATTTTCGAGAAAATCAACACTACGCTTGGAAGACAGGGTGGAACTCACAATAGGTATTCAGTTCACATTTTCAACAGAAGCGGCGTTTCCAAACAATTCCTATCATGTAAGTATATATTGTTAGTTCAGATATAAGAATTCAGGACCGTTGACACGTATATTGTATACATACATGTTCTATGGACTGGTATTGATTATTATCATACAGAGATTCTGAAAAATTCTCTGAATTACTCATGGTGATCATTTCAGAACTGGACCAAACCTTTGTCACCTTCAATATATATTTTCCCCCGGAAAGATTATCATTCTCGATAGATACCAAGAGTAAAAAAGTATTTCCGACCAAAGATTTCAAAGCGTCTGGGATTATGGTTGGGTCTTTCATCTGTTAGATCATAAGTATATTTATTTATACTGTGATTTAATATAAATCGAAAACAACAATCACAAATAACTTTGATGTCAACAGAAAACATTACCTCATCATAGTTTCCTCCTAGTAATTCATTAGCACAAATATTGAGGATTTCTCCAGCAGGTCCATCAAACAACATCAATTTGGTACTGCCAGTATCATCCATCACTTGTACGTGAATCTTATACATGATAGGGCATAAGATAATTAATAAGGTTCTTAAGATTTGTAAATATACGGAAATGTCGTCACACATAAATATTTTTACCTAGGTACGACGTGGAAAGTGTCCTCATGGCAAGACTAACACCAGAAATTTTGGACTTTTCATTGCCTTCTTCTTTAGGAGCTTTAAGACACGGTTTCTTACATTTCTTGCATGTGAAGTAATACCAGCACCAGTCGAGGTCATTAGATCCAATAGTACATAGTATCTTGCATTTACCAACCTTAAAACATTTAACAAACGCGAAATAAAGTTACCATCTAAATTAGCAACAATTAATGGACAAAATAATAATAATCTTGTTCTTTTGAAGAGTTTGATACCTCTGTAAGTTCAAGGACCTCATTTATAGTCCTTTTTGGAAACTGGTTGAAGAATTCTTCTCTAGCGACCATTGCATTTGCATCACCTCCATTGTCGTCCAGTGCTAGTGGGACACCGACATTTGATAACCTATTAAGAGGAAACTAATATTAATCCATAATATTGTGGTTAATAATCGAATTCTAAAAAATTAATAATCAGAATATTTTACTGTTTCATCAATTTTGTTGCTTCTTTGTTATCAGGATTAATAATCACTTGTGATATCAAACCGAAAGCATTAGTAACATTCTGCTTCACTATATTAAACCAATGTTAGAGTGGAGTAAAAATTTCACTGCGTCAAAAAACAATCACTATTGCTTGGATTGTATAAATAGCTTACCTCTAAACTCATTGATTTTTACAAAACGAATAAGCAAAATAAGCGGTTCACTGTTAACCATTTCCCATGCCTTGACAATATTATCAGTAAACATTCCCCACAGAGTACACGGAAACCGCTCACCACTAATACAATTTGTGTTAACAATATCTTAAGAAAAAAATAAGTAAATTACTCTTAAGCACGTATGATTCTATTTGGTAGCAGATTAGACATATCCAATAACTCGAAGTCCACTTTCTTCGTTGCTTTGCCTTGTGTGACACCCGTGAACCATTTTTCAGGAAAACGGAGGGTGTGTTGATCGACACTAGTGAGGTGTTTCGATCGACAGGCTGTGTTTTGGGCGTAAGGCCGGTTTGTGCGAATGGGTTGTCGATCG
Source organism: Arabis alpina (assembly GCA_900128785.1). Classification (NCBI taxonomy): domain Eukaryota; kingdom Viridiplantae; phylum Streptophyta; class Magnoliopsida; order Brassicales; family Brassicaceae; genus Arabis; species Arabis alpina. The sequence continues at coordinate 13,791,412 of LT669794.1, forward strand.
ACACATGTGGTATATGTCGATCGACAGGGTCCTTAAGGGCTGTCGTTCGACACTCATGGTGTGTGTCGATCGATAGGGCCTTAATTGGTCGGTTTTCTGGTTCGATTTTTAATCGTTCAGTTTGTCCGGGCCGGTTTGGGGGAAAACCTAGGGTTCGTATTTAAGCCTTTTTGGCCGCATTCTGAGCGAAACAACAGTCCAAAATCAGAGGAAAAAGAGTTGAGAGGAGTTTCTCTTGTTGCATGTGAGTTTGTGAGAAAAAGTTTCGTTCGTGGTTGTTTTGTGAGTAGATTTTCGTGGTGGTTGTAGCTGATCTCGTTTCTACCCTCAATTCCATCAGTTTTTATCTGAAAACCAAGGTGAGTGCGTGACCATGGCTTCAGGGGCGGTGGATCGGTAGGGTTGCTTGGTGGTAGGTTTGAACGAATTGATTGATCTTGTAGGGATTGCTTGGAGATTGTGATTGGTTGTTTGCTGTTTGTGATTGCTGTGTTTGCAGGTTTTCATACTGACGCAGAGGAGGAATCAATCCGAGAGGATTATGATTTATTTCCCAGGACTCTGCGCAGGGCCTGTCAAACTACATACACGAGGTGTGTCGAACGACAGACCAGTACGAAGGCTGTCGAACGACAGCCAGTTCACATGCTGTCGATCGACACCTAGTGGTTGTGTCGAACGACAGGCATGTACAGAAGGTGTCGATCGACACCTAGTGGTAGTGTCGATCGACAGCCTGTCTGTTTGGCTACGTTGGGCCATGTGTTGTTTGCTTGTGCTACTTTTTTGTTGTATGTTTGCCCGAGCGGTCCATCGCGCTTGAGTGCGCAGTCATAGATGGGATGACCGTCTCACTGGGTATTTGTGATAATACTCACGCATATCTTTTTCCCATGTGATGCTGGTAAAGGCAAATTGTGATCGTGGAATCACGGCTACGAAGAGGGAGATGATCTGGGGTCTCGTTTTCGTATTGTTTTCATTTATCATTTTAGAACGGCTGCTTAGGTTGCTGGATTATGGAATTGATATTGTGGAACTTGTTGATTTCGGTTATTGTTAAACTGGTTTGATAGGTAATGGAATTTATTTGGTTATCTGTTGTAATGTTTCTCGTGTGTGTGGCTTGGTTGTTAAGGATATCATTTATGGGAATGCTAATCCGAGACCAAGGTTGTTGTTCAAAAAAAAAAACGGGCGGGTCGTTTCAGTTTGGTATCAGAGCCCTTACGGTTTTAGGACGGGGTAGAACTGTTAGGATTGTTAATCTGGTTAAATTGGCAATTATGTGGGTTTGGGGGTTCTAGATCATCTTCCTTCGAGCCTTCAATGAGATTCCAAGGTAAGTGTGTTGTTTGTTTCGTTTTGGTCTTTCTAATGCTTAGCTGGGTACTTTGTTAAGTGCAGTGAGATGGCTAGGACTACTGGAGGGCGTGGGCGTGGAGGCTGAGGAGGCCGAGGCAGAGGTCGTGGACTTATGGATGAGCCAGTCTTGAGTGAGGCTCAGAGTTCCACGCGTTGGCCTGCGTCAGTTCAGCAGACTTTGCATGATGGTCAGACCGCGAGTGTGGGGGCTGGTTTGGGTCATGTTGGGGCTGGTTTGGGTCCTGTAAGGGCTGGTTTGGGTCTCGTCGAGGCTGGTGGTGCTGGTGGTGTTGGCGCAGCTGGGGGTGTAGTCGCGGCCGCAGGTGTACCCCAGGCTGGTGATGATCGTCTGGCTTATCTGTTGAGGCAGATGTTGGAGCGGTTACCGGGTGCGGTGCCAGTGCAGGCTCCAGTGTTGCCACGAGTGGCAGAGGTGCAGCCGAGGGCTGCGGTTGCTGAGGAGGTTCCGTCCTATATTCGGATGATGGAGGAGATGTAGAGGATCGGTACAGATTCTTTCGTAGGAGGTGTTAAGCCTGAGGAGGCTGATGAGTAGAGGATGAGGATGAAGTGTAATTTTTGCTCGATTAGGTGTCCAGAAGGATACATGGTTGATTTGGCAGTCCATTATTTGGACGGCGATGCTCATCTCTGGTGGAGGAGTGTGGCAGCGAGGCGGGCTGGGACAGTTGTGTCGTGGACAGACTTTGTGGCGGAGTTTAACGCCAAGTTCTTTCCTCAAGAGGCGTTGGATCGTCTGGAGGCGAGGTTCTTGGATTTGGCTCAGGGAGCGATATATGTTGGTGAGTATGACATGGAGTTTAACCGACTCTTGGGTTATGCTGGTAGGAGCTTGGAGGATGAGCAGGCTCAGATTCGGAGGTTCTTGCGGGGACTTCGGATAGACTTGAGGACTCGGTGGAGAGGCATCAGGTTTGTGTCTAGAGCAGAGTTGGTAGAGACTGCTGCACAGATAAAGGAAGACCTGAGGGAGCAGGCTGCGGTAGTGGTTCCAGCGGTTCAGCCTAGGAGGCCTCAGCAGCAGGTGCAGCAGGTGGATTCTAGCAAGGGCGGCAAGCCTGCGCAGGGACAGAAGAGGAAGTGGGAAAACACTTCGAGATCGGGTCAGAGTGGCCGAGGGTGTTATGGTTGTGGAAGCTTGGACCACAAGAGGGCGCGTTGCCCTAAGCAGAGCGAGGCTCGAGCGGCTCGGACTTGTTATCAGTGTAGAGAGTCGGGGTACATCAGGCCAAACTGTCCTAAGTTGCAGCCGTTGGCCGTGGCAGTGGTCCAGCCAGTAGCTCAGTATGGGGCGGTGCAGCCTTTGGATCAGATTTCCGCGATGCAGCGTCTATCGGCTATTGCCGCGCCGGGTGAGCCGAGCTCGAGGCCGATCACAAGTAAACTCTCTAATTCAGACTTTGTAAATAAAGTAGTGTAGAATTTTTGTGTTTGTTTGGATTATTTACCTTGTGATAGAAAATTAGGTTTCTTAGCACATGAGATTTGTGTAGGGATCTTGTTTGTAGGTGGGTGTGAGTCCCACGTATTGTTTGATTATGGAGCATCAAATTACTTCATTACTCCGGATCATGCTGAGAGAAGTGGTATTCGGAGCGACGCTGGTGAGCGGACTGGACCGGTTATGGATGCTGGAGGAGAGTTTCTAGCTACGCATGGTCGGGGGAAAGATGTGGATATTCTGGTAGCGGGCGAGTTGATGCCAGCAGACTTGGTGATCAGTCTGGTGGAGTTGCACGATGTTATTTGGTATCAGTACAGAGTTCATCTGGATTGTCACCTGGTCGAGTGGTATTTGAACTTGATGGTGGTAGGTTAGTTTATAAGGGAGTGAGACCGACTACATGTAGTCTTGTGATCTCACTTGTCCAGGCTGAGGCGATGATTGAGAGGGGTTGTGAGGCTTACTTAGCCATGATTGTGATGCCGGAGGCTGTTGGTGGGGTCGCTGTGAGAGATATTCGGGTTGCTCGGGATTTTGAGGATGTTTTTCAGTCGTTGCAAGGATTATTGCTTTCTCGGTCTGATCCTTTCATGATTGAGTTAGAGCCCGGAACGACGCCGTTGTCTAAGGCACCTTATCGGATGGCTCCAGCAGAGTTGGCATAACTGAAGAAGCAGTTGGAGGATTTGTTGGAGAAGGGTTTTATTCGACCGAGTACTTCACCGTGGGGAGAATCGGTGTTGTTTGTGAAGAAGAGAGATGGTAGTTTCCGGTTGTGCATCGATTATTGAGGGCTTAACCGAGTCACTGTGAAGAACAAGTATCCTCTTCCGAGAATTGATGAGTTGTTGGATCAGTTGAGAGGGGCTACTTGGTTCTCCAAGATTGACTTGGCATCCGGTTACCACCAGATTCCTATCGACGAGGCAGATGTCCGGAAGACGGCTTTCAAGACTCGGTATGGGCATTTTGAGTTTGTTGTTATGCCATTTGGATTGACGAATGCACCGGCGGCAGTTATGAGGTTGATGAACGGGGTTTTCCAGGAGTATCTGGATGAGTTCGTGATTATCTTCATCGATGACATTTTGGTGTATTCGAAGAGACTTGAGGAGCACGAGGTTCATCTGAGGAGAGTTCTTGAGAAGTTGCGGGAACAGAACCTGTTTGCGAAGTTGAGCAAGTGTAGTTTATGGCAGAGAGAGATGGGATTTCTGGGTCACATCGTTTCTGCAGAGGGAGTTTCTGTGGATCCGGCAAAGATTCAGTCTATCCGAGATTGGCCTAGACCGAGGAATGCTACTGAGATCAGGAGTTTTCTTGGGTTGGCAGGTTACTATAGGAGATTCGTCAAGGGTTTTGCGAGTATGGCTCAGTCTATGACGAACCTGACAGGGAAGGATGTTCCTTTCGTGTAGTCTGCTGATTGTGAGCTGAGTTTCGCGAAGCTGAAGACGATGTTGACTAGTACACCAGTATTGGCGTTGCCCGAGCCGGGAGAGCCTTATGTGGTGTATACAGATGCTTCGGGAGTTGGTTTGGGTTGTGTGTTGATGCAGCAGGGTAAGGTGATAGCTTATGCTTCGAGGCAGTTGAGGAAGCATGAGGGTAATTATCTTGTTCATGACTTGGAGTTGGTTGCGGTGATCTTTGCGTTGAAAATTTGGAGGTCTTATCTGTATGGTGGCAAAGTTCAGGTGTTCACTGATCATCATAATCTGAAGTACATTTTTACTCAGCAGAATTTGAATGTACGACAGAGGCGATGGTCAGAATTGTTGGTTCTCCTAACCTAGACATTGTTTACCATCCTGGTAAGGCTAACATTGTGGCTGATGCTCTTAGTCGGAGACGGTATGATTCATCTCAGGAGCGGGATGTGGAGACTCTTTTGAGTATGCTTGGTACTTTAAGGTTGTGCGTTACTTCAGAAGAGCCGTTGGGGTTAGCGGCAGCGGATCAGGCGGATCTTTTGAGCAGGATCCGAGTAGCTCAGGAGAAGGATCAGGTGTTGGTTGATCACTCTAAGGCTGCTGGTTCTGAGTATCAGGTTTCTGCTAACGGGACTATCTTAGTGCATGGACGAGTCTGTGTGCCTAAGGATGAGGACTTGAGGCAGGAGATTTTGAGAGAGGCTCATGCGAGTAAGTTTTCGATTCACCCGGGAGCGACTAAGATATATCGTGATCTGAAACGGTATTATCATTGGGTCGGGATGAAAAAAGATGTGGCGGATTGGGTTGCAGCTTGCAATGTTTGTCACCTACTGAAGGCTGAGTTTACCCATTCCAGAGTGGAAGTGGGACATGATTACCATGGATTTCGTGGTAGGGTTGCAGGTTTCTCGGACCTATGACGCGATTTGGGTGATTGTGTATCGACTGACTAAGTCAGCACATTTTCTGGCCATTAAGAAGACAGATGGAGCTGGGGTCTTGGCTAAGAAGTATGTGAAAGAGATTGTAAGGTTGCATGGTGCACTAGCTAGCATTGTGTCGGATAGAGATCCGAGGTATGCTTCAGTGTTCTAGAGAGCTTTTCGGGTTGAGATGGGTACTAAGGTGCACATGAGTACAACTAATCATCCTCAGACAGATGGGCAGTCCGAAAGGACGATTCAAACACTGGAGGATCTGTTGAGGATGTGTGTGCTAGATTGGGGTGGTCATTGGGCGGATCACTTAAGTTTGGTGGAGTTCGCATATAACAACAGTTTTCAGGCGAGTATTGGTATGACTCCTTTTGAGGCGTTGTATGGGAGGCCATGTCGTACACCTCTATGTTTTACCCAAGTGGGGGAGCGGAGCATTTATGGTGTTGATTTTGTTTAGGAGACGACGGAGAAGATCCGTGTTGTGAAGCTGAACATGAAAGAGGCTCAGGATCGGCAGAAGAGTTATGCTGATAGGAGGAGAAAAGAGTTAGAGTTTGCAGTCGGAGATCGAGTGTATCTCAAGATGGCTATGATGAACAAGTCCATATCCGAGGATAAGCTGAGTACGAGGTACATGGGTCCGTTCCGGGTTGTGGAACGTGTGGGACCAGTTGCTTATCGGTTGGAGCTGCCTCCGATCATGGAGAAGTTTCATGATGTGTTTCATGTTTCGAAGCTCAGGAGATGTTTGCATGCATCTGAGGAGGTAGTAGTGACGATTCCTGCAGATCTTCAGCCTAATCTGACTGTAGGGATGAGACCGGATAGGATCCTTGAGAGAAGTATCAAGGTTCTGCGCCGGAAGAGAGTGCCGTTGTTGAGAGTCTTGTGGGACTGTGACGGTGTTCAGGAGGAGGCTTGGGAACCAGAGGCAAATATGAAAACGAAGTTCAAGAAGTGGTTCGAGAAGCAAGCCGGAGAGTGATTTCGTTTTTCTTTGTGGTTTCAGTTTCGGTTTTTGTTTTGTAGTCACCGTGTGTGGTGAGGTTTGTGGTTGTAGATTATGTATTTTTATTTGAGTTGTAATGATTATGATATTTTTCAGTTTAATAAGATGTGTATTCTTATGTTTTTGACTTGATAGTAATGTGTGTGTGGTTAGAGAACCTCGAAATGCAAGTTTTATAGTGGGTAGAATTTGCCAGTTTCGGTGGAACGCTAACGGGCTTGTGTGTGTTTGTGTGAGAGAGTCTCGGAATAGAAGTTTTACGGTGGTTAAAACTGTCTAGTTCCGGGATGACTCTGCAGAGACATCCAGGGTGATGGATGGTCCATATGATCTGTGATGATCATGTTTGTGATGGTATTCCGGGTTGGGAGTATCATGGTGAGACCTTGGGAGGTAGTTCCGGTCAGAGGTGCATTATAGACGTTAGGAATTGATTGCATAGCTCAGAGATAGACATTGGTTTTTTCTTGGAGATGAGTCTCCGGCAGATCTTGAGAGATGCGTCTCTCCGGGGGATAGTTGATTCCCTGCATACCGAACATTCGTCAAGACTGCAAAGACTGAGAGCGTGAGGGTATGGAGATAGTTTGGGAGATTGCGATCTCTGGCAGATCTTTGAGAGATGCGTCTCTCCAGGGGATAGTGAGTTACCTGCATACCGAGAGCTTGATGGACTGTGTGTCTTGATGGTTTGAGGGTGTGGAGATGGTTGGTATCAAACACCGTCAGGACTGTGCAGACTGAGGTGGGTTGATACTAGGCACCGAGAACTTAGGGGTGACGATCCCGAGAGCTAGATGGTGGTTATGAGTTATGAGCTATAAGCAATCAATGTCTGAGACGGGACTATATGCATAGGACGGATGCGAGCCTCGAGAGGGTCTGGGAGATGTAGTCTCCGGTGTTACTGGCAGGTTGGCCAGGTGGTTAGCCTTGTGGGCTGTGTTTGAGGATTCGAGGACGAATCCAGTTTTAGTGGGGGAGAATTGTGACACCCGTGAACCATTTTGACCGCATTCTGAGCGAAACAACAGTCCAAAATCAGAGGAAAAAGAGTTGAGAAGAGTTTCTCTTGTTTCCTGTGAGTTTGTGAGAAAAGGTTTCGTTCGTGGTTGTTTTGTGAGTAGATTTTTGTGGCGGTTGTAGCTGATCTCGTTTCTAGCCTCAATTCCATCAGTCTCTATCCGAAAACCAAGGTGAGTGTGTGACCATGGCTTCTGGGCCAGTGGATCGTTAAGGTTACTTGGTGGTAGGTTTGAACGAGTTGATTGATCTTGTAGGGATTGCTTGGAGACTGTGATTGGTTGTTTGTTGTTTGTGATTATTGTGTTTGCAGATTTTTGTACTGACGCAGAGGAGGAATCGATCCGAGAGGATTATGATCGATTTTCTAAGAATCTGCGCAGGGCTTGTCGAATGACACACACGAGGTGTATCGAACGACAGACCAGTGCGAAGGCTGTCGAACGACACATTTAAGGTGTGTCGAACGACACATTTAAGGTGTGTCGAACGACACACTTAATGTGTGTCGAACGACATCCAATTCACATGTTGTCGATCGACAGCTAGTGGTTGTGTCGAAGACAGGCATGTAAAGAAGGTGTCGATCGACACCTAGTGGTAGTATCGATCGACAGCCTGTCTGTTTGGCTACGTTGGGCCATGTGTTGTTTGCTTGTGCTGTTTTTTTATTGTATGTTTGTCTGAGCGGTCCATCGCGCCTGAGTGCGCAGTCGTAGATGGGATGACCATCTCACTGGGTATTTATGATAATACTCACGCATCTCTTTTTTCCATGTGATGCAGGTAAAGGCAAATTGTGATCGTGGAATCACGGCTACGAAGAGGGAGATGATCTGGGGTCTCGTTTTCGTGTAGTTTTCATTTATCGTTTTAGAACGGCTGGTTAGGTTGCTGGATTATGGAATTGATATTGTGGAACTTGTTGATTTCGGTTATTGTTAAACTGGTTTGATAGTTAATGGAATTTGTTTGGGTATCCGCTATAATGTTTCTCGTGTGTGTGGCTTGGTTGTTGAGGATCACATTTATGGGAATGCTAATCCGAGACCAAGGTTGTTGTTAAAAAAAAAACGGGTCGGGTCGTTTCACCTTGCACGTCGAGTGCCTTAATGTCTCCGACATTGCAAACTTGACCAATGACGTCTACACTCATTAAGTGGATCAAGAAATTAATAAGGAGTTTAGAATAAACATATCGTACATTGTATAATCGTTTTCATTATAAGAAAACATTTAATTTACCTATTAAGATGTTAATGCCTATCTTCTCATCGAGAATATCACGAAAGCTCGATAGATCCAAATAAATGTCATTAGATATAGGCGGACAACGGATAATTTCGGTCTTCTCGTATATGGACAACTTATAGATAGGTTTTGTCAATCTAAACTTACCTATGGCTTTATTTACCTAAAAATGCTCAATTAACCGCCATTCACCGAGTTTGATGTAACGATCAGCTTTATGCATCTGCGCTTTCATGATGGTTGCTTGGATGAGAGTACCCTAATCAAGGTCCAGATAATTCAACACTATTAAAATGGAGGTGTATACGTACAAGTATGTATGTAAATATAGAAAAACATACCGACTCATCAGCTAATATCATATCCAAGGTTTCCCCTGTATATGTTTGGTATTGCTTCCAAATGTGCAAAATCTTGACCTTGATTTTCCATTCAGCTTTCCACGGCTTAATGTCTTTAAGCGGTGTGATTACATTTGGAGTGGTCATTGTGTTTGATATTTCTGGTGTATAACCGAATTAAGTTTACTGAGCGAAAATGATTTTCTTTTGATCTACTTAATATAGTGGAGGGGAGTCGTCTATAAAAATCTATTATTTTTGGGATATTTGAATATGAGCGTAAACCTACCATGAATATATGGAATGTTTAGATTTATGAATATTATGGTTTCCTATGTTTAGGGAAGAAATAATAGATAATGATTTTTGTGCATTAACAAACATTCCTTGGAACTAAGATTTGTTAGATTATGATTTTTTGGGATTAACAAACATTCCTTGGAAGTAAGATTTGTTATATATTTTGTAATTAAGTAATTGCGTGGTGGAAATCCATATTAAATTCAATTTATTAATCTTCGAATATACACTTTCTAAAAATTGTAGATTTGTTAGTTCTGAAATAAATTCCGGATTTGTAGTTGGTCCGATTTATTAGCTTCTCATATACTCTTTCTAAATTGGTAAGATTTGTTAGTCATTGAGATATTGTGATTTCAAATAATACCCCAATATTCAGGCTAACATGGTATGGAATTAAATTTGTTATAGTACAAAAATACAATCAATATTAAAAATATGAATCGAATTAAGTTGTATTCAACTAAGATGGATGTAAATATTTTAACCCACATGGAGAACATTAAAACTATTAGGTAAACCTAGAACATTCTTATCATATATGAGAATTTGATCAAACTGAAACATTATAAACAGATCGATTTATAATGTTTGAGGGTTTTGAAAAAAACCTAAAATATGTAAGATATCTCAAATCATGTTTGATACAACTATTAAACCGAGCTAAACGAATAACCGGATTATCATTGCACCAAACAAAACCAAACAATGTGGAATCCCATCTATTAGTCGGGATTCCGATTTGTACATTTGTGAATCATGGTGGAAACCTATTTATACTATGAATCTATGTCAAAAAAATCTCCAAGACACGATATGGGATACTATTTCTCACAAAATGCTAGAGTTTCGAATGGGCTTGTGAAGTTGTTGGGCTTTTTTATTATGTTGAGGCCCACCACGAAAATCAGAAGGAAAAACACTCGAATATTACGAATATGCCATTAATGAGTGCGGATCCCACCCAGGTCAGAGAGGATCCGCGCGTTTTTAACGGGTCAAAATTGGCTCTTTTGTGTGCTGACGATTTTGCCCCTCTCGATTTCAGAAATGTTTTTAGAAAAACGATTTTTGAGTGGCATTTGACGTAATATAAACTCAATTTCAGCCTTTTTATTAATATCTACTGCTGCTTTAATAGTATAGATTAATTAACTAATTATATATTAAATATATTATCAATATATTCTTTAAAATTAGATGTATTAGATCACGTTTGCTTATTTCTTTTCTTTTCTCAATTTCAATATAATTAGTTAAATTAATTTTTTCTATAAAATCTTTCATTTATTCCTAAATCATAAACATAAAATAAATTTTTCTTTTATTTGCCTTAATACTTACAACTATTGAATTTTATATATCTTTTCCTCTTTTTCTATTTAAATTTGTTTTTTTAATATATTATTTTTTTAGTTTTCACATGATTTTTCATTTAGATACCTAATTGAAACTTTATATATGTATTTATATGTTACAAAATTCGTTTCATACTATTGAAATGTTTTTTTTATTTTTAAAAAAATCAAAGTAAAACCAAACCGAATTAAAACCAAACCAAACTAAACCGAACTAACCTTAATCGAACTAGACCAAACTTACTTCGGTTTGAATTTGGATACTATTTTACTAAAATCGTATAAACCGAACCGAACCCGAATCAAACCCAAAAATAAACCGAAATGCCCACCTCCGCTTTTTTTGGTGGGTTTTCTAATGTATTCTCCCTCAAAGCTTTGTTTTATTTTTCTAACGTATATATACATGATTTTTTTCATTCTTTTTTCTATTAATGTTACAGCCAAAATCAAGTTGGTCTTCAGCTTATTTTAAAGTGAGTGGGACGGTGAGAAGATGAGAGGCAGAACATGAATGCAATAGTTGATGTTTGTTCAAGGAGATTGAGCTAGCATATGAGAAACTGCATCTGATGTATCTAACTCTTCCGTTTTATGGGGTCATTTCTTCTAAACATTGTTGAAAACAATTTGTTTTGCCTTTTATTTATTTCTCCTCCTCTTTAGTTTCAGATTTTGACCAAGAAGAAAGTAAAGCCAATTTCAGTCTCTCCAACTATATGGAGATCATCATGGGTCAAAAGAAAAATCATTTATTTACAAATTTTGTGTTCATCTTCAAGAAGATTCAATCGTTTCCTCTTATTTAAATTAAAGCCAGAACCAAACTATGAATTAGTCAAATTCTGAAAGATGAGTTTCAAAGACTTACCCTTCGTTTGATCTTTTTCAGACACATCCCGTTCCGTACCGTCCCGTTCCGTCCCATATCCGTTCCCAAATTTCCGTACCATATCAGTCCCGTATTCCCATATGGGACAAGTTTTCAATTCCCAATTGGGAACGGGATGGGATGGGACGGGAACGGGATTTCCCGTAATCCCGTTTATATATATTTATATAAATTAAAATATATATATTTATGTATTTATTATAGAATCATATAATATATTATGTCATATTAATAAATAGTCTCACCTTTTTAGCACCATCCGTTAGATAGTCTTAACCAACAACTACTTTTATTCTTGTGTTGAGCGCTAGAATCAATCATTTGTCGTGAATGAAGAATGATACGAGAGGATTAACTACCTACTTGGCTACTTTTAGAATTTTTATATTATTGAATTTTGTACTTTGATTCATTTTTATTAGACTATGGTTTTTCTTTTTATTAGACTATGGTTTTTCTTTTTAAAATTTTAATGTTTATGAAATACAATATATTTCTTTTTATCTTAAATATGAACATGCTTTTGATGATTTGAAAAAGCAAGTTGAATACATATTTGCAATTTTTATAAATTTTTTAACTGAATATATGAGACAAGTTATTTTATGGGAATTCCCGTACCGTTTCCGTCCCATCCCGTCCTATCCCGTTACCGTCCCAAATTCTAAATGGGATATAAAAGGGACATATTTTTCTATCCCAAAAATCTCGTTCCCGTACCGTTCCCATAAAATCCCGTCACATATTCCCATTTGCCCACCCCTATATGTGTCAATTCCCTTGCCTAATTTTCTTTACAAGCAATTGAATTTGCATCACTATTTTTCATCACTTTCGAGTTTGTACGTGTGTACTACTTATTGCTTTTTTCTCATGTAAGCTAATTTTCACACTAATTTCTCTTTTATTTCCATGTTTGAGGCTTACAAATCAAGTATGGGTTTTGAGTTTTTTGGAAGCAACAAAACAAGTCAAACAATAGCCACACAATTACTTTTAGGGGTAATATTGTTAACTTTTGTTGATAGCAACTTCGTTGATCATATTCGTAAAGTGCATTGATCATGTATTATTGGGATGACTGAGCAATAGTTAACAACTTTTTTTCTTTGAACTGCAATTTATAGAAGCAACTTAAACATGTGTAAAAGAGTCTGTGTTGTGGAGAATCATCACCGTCTACAATACCAACAAAATTGTATCTATGTTTCTCATAATTTTAGAAGATGAACCAAACAGAAAAGCGTTTTCGTTATTTATTCCTACAGTTACCAAAGACAAGACTATATTTATTGTATCAATCTATAGATTACATGAAATAAAAGATTATATGTATACTCAGCTATTTTAGCAGAACAACAAAAACGCTTTGTAGACTGATTATCCATGCATTCATCATAATGCTTTTTTTTTAACAGACTAGGGGAGACCTGCGCATGCGCGGGTTTTGTCGTAAATGTATTTTGTTTTTAGTTTATATTTGTTATCTAAATGATTTGTGACATATTTTTAATGTTTTATGTTATTTTTATTTAGATTTATAAGGTTGTGTTTTTGAAAATATATTTAAATCATATTTTTAATTTATATGCACTTATAGGAGAAGATTCAATAATTCATACTTAAATTGCATACGTAGTAAAAAATATGTTATTTTGAAGTAATTAAGATAATTCAATTTATGTTTTTTGAAAATACAACTGTATAACAACTTCTCTAGATCGATGTTTCCAATGAATTCTTCTGTTTGAATGAGTTAAAAGGTTCATTAATTCATGGATAAATTGTTTTTTTATAAAATAATAGTATTATTTTGAAGTAATGAAGATAACTGAGGTTAAATTCTTGCAGAAACTAACATTAACAACATAATCTTTCCAAGTATAAAATAGCGAGAAGAATATGTGGATACTCAAAGACGATGAAAATGTTCCATTTCTCCTTATCTTAATACATTTCTTCGTCTCTTCTGATTGGTATGACGCTTAACATCTTCTCATAACCAGCTTTTTATGTACCCCTCACCAAACAAATTGATGTGAACAACTCCGCGTTCATTATTTGTGTATCTTTTCTCTTCCGTCTTATTTTTCTTCCTAGAAAAAAGTACTACAAACAAAGATGTTGCGTCATGTTTATCTTTTTTTTACATATCTTTCATAAATAATTTTTAATTCTTAAATAGATTCAAGTCAAATATATTTTCCAAACCTCTACTTGAAGATTATGAACTTTAAAGGGTTTAACCCTAACAAACGTTCAACCGTAAAGACTAAATGCAAACATAACATAGTTAACCTAAACATAAATAATATTTTAAATCAATTATATTTTAAAAGTGCCTTTATGAATTTATTTTTAAAATATGACATCATATAAAGTGGCACTTTTTAAAATTTCGCTTACTTCGAAGCATACAAATTTATATATCTTTTTCGCTCATAGTTACATTTAAAATTTTATTTTAGTTAAAAATAAATTTACAAAACACATAGTTTTAAAATTTGAATGAGTAAAAAAGTTCATTAATTCATGGATAAATTGTTTTTTTTTATAAAATAATTGTATTGTTTTGAAGTAATGAAGATAACTCAGGTTTATTTCTTGAAAAAACTAACAAAATTAGCAGAAACTAACATTAATAACATAATCTTCCCAATTATAAAATAGAGAGAAGAATATGTGGATACTTAAAGACGATGAAAATGATTCATTCTCCTTATCTTAATACATTTCTTCGTCTCTTCTGATTGGTACGACACTTAACATCTCCTCATAACCAGCTTCTTATGACCCACTCACCAACCAAATTGATGTGAACAATTCCGCGTTCATTTTTTGTGTATCTTTTCTCTTCCGCCTTTTTTTTCTTCCCAGAAAAAAGCATTATAAACAAACGGGTTGCGTCATTTTTATCTTCTTTCTTTGCATCTATCTTTCATAAATAATTTTTTATTCTCAAATAGATTCAAGTCAAATATATTTTCCAAAACTCTACTTGAAGATTATGAACTTTAAAGGGTTTAACCCTAACAAACGTTCAACTGCAAAAACTAAATTCGAACATAACATAGTTAACCTAAATATAAATAATATTTTAAATCAATTATATTTTAAAATTGGCTTTATGAATTTATTTTTAAAATATGACATTATATAAAGTGGAACTTCTCAAAATTTTGTTTACTTTGAAGCATACAAATTTATATTTCTTCTTCGCTTATTACATTTAAAATTTTATTATTGTTAAAAATAAATTTACAAAACACATAGTTTCTAAAAAATTAAAACTTAATTATATTATATTTTTGTGTAGATACTTTTAGTATGTTACTTAACAAAACAATAATTGCTCTTATTCTCTTTTTTCATTTTTATTATATAATTGCAATTATTGTTTTAAGGATACCTTCATTGGTTTTTTCTCTACTATATGTAAGACTTAACAACTTCTATTTTTACTATATGAATTTAGCTCTAGATAGACTTATTTGTAAAATTGTCAGGACATGTTTTTAATCTTAATTTGTTTTATAGTAGTTGCGATATAATTTAATGTAGCTGAAAATATACAAAATGTGAAATATATTAGTATAATCAAATTTATTAAACCTATTATTATTCCAATAACTATATATACCTATCTATATTTATTAGTATAACATTGTGACTTTTCAAATTCTTTTCATAATGTTAGCATCAAATATATAATTGTTAAATAGTACTTATGTGTATTAAATTTAAAAAATTTAAAAAAAAATATGAAGTGGAAATGATGTGGATGGTGATGTGTCTTCATGAGAAGAGAGAAAATCTAACTTTATATATATAGATTAAGTGGTTTTCTTTATCTTTACAGGAATATGAAACGATTAATGGGGACAAATATTTAAGAGATAATTACTCAAACAACCTTTTTAGATATAGGTTTTACTAAAACAATCATTTATTTCTTGAGCTCAAATTTTTGAGCTGAAAAGGTTACAAAGACATTAAAAATACCTCAAATTCGTTTATTAATGAAAATGTCATTATCATTTGAGAAAAAAAACAACATAAAACCAAAAAAAAATCAGATTTCACGAAACCTCTTCTTCTTCTCCTCCGGCGACTCCCCCGGCTACTCCGAGTGATTTCGTCTCCGGCGACGAGATTTGTTGCGTTTGACGGTAAGATTTGAAACGAATCACGAGTTTTCTTCCTCTCTATCATTCACAAGTCTTTTGGGTTCGGATTTATGAACTTCAATATGTTATTCGTTCATAGGTTTCGAAATTCTGGCGAAGAAAAGTTCCGGCGAGTGTTGGGGTTTCGTTTTCGTGCGTTGTAGAGAGGTAATCTCTTGATTATAACCGGTTTCGTTTGGGTGTGTTGAAGTTTTGTAAAATCACGTTCTGGTCCAGATTTGGATTTTTCTCAGATCTGAATTTTTTCTAGATCTGGATTTTCTCAGATCCAGATTTTTCTCAGATCCAGATTCCGACGTTATGGTAAACTTATTTCTATGGATGCAGACGTTGTGGTAGACTTATTTCTACGTTATGGTAGACTTATTCCGACGTTATGGTAGACGTTATGGTAGACTTATTTCTATGAGATGCAGACGTTGTGGTAGACTTATTTCTATGAGATGCAGACGTTGTGGTAGACTTTTCGACTCTTGATCTGCTAATGAATTAAATCTTTTTTGACGTTGTGGTAGACTTTTTGCAAAGAGATACAAACATTATGGTAGATTTTTTTACTCTGGAGCTGCTAATGAATGAAATCTTTTTTGGCTAGTTAGGATTGTGTTTCAGTCTAAGATGTTCTAATTTTCATGAATTTCTTTACAGGTATTCTTTGTACGTGCAATGCGTAACCGCATGAAGATTGTAAAGAACATCCAAAAGATCATGAAGATGGTCTATACACCATTGTTTCTCGTTGTATTTGGTTAATCTTTATATTGTTTAACATGCTTATTCTCGTATACAGCCTTATGGTTATGTAGCATCAAGTCCTCAATCTCACCCGTATATATGGCATGTAAGTCCTTAGTGGTAGATTTATTTTTTGTGTAATGGTAGATTTATTTTATTCAATGGTAGATTTTTGACTCTGAAGCTGCTAATGAATTAGATCTTTTTGGCATAGTATGAAAGACTTATGTGATTCCAATATGCATGCTATTCGCCTCAAACGTGCAGCTTATATCATGGATGAGTTACCACGTGATGAGATTGTTCAGTTATCAGAGTAAAACCCTCGTGATGGATCCAGTGATTGTTTAGTTATCCCTCGTGATTCGGATGAGATGTATTTTCGTTTGATGGTAGATTTATTTTTATGAGACACACACGTTCTGATTTGTAATATACGTTATGGTAGATTTATTTCTATAAGATACAATTTTTATGGTAGACTTTTTGTAAAGAGATTCAAACATTATGGTAGACTTCAATGAACATTTTTTGTAGTGTAATGAATGAATTGACAATATTTATGTATGGTTAAAACATGGCTTCTGAAATATCTCTGTAACCATTACAATATCCTTAAAACACGAGTACGAGTTCATACGAAAAGATAGAAAATATATGAAAATATATAGTACATACTAAATCTACCATCACTTGTATATAAATCTATCATCACTTGCATGATATGCCCCTAGAACTGTACCACTTTTTGAATTATCAACCAAGAACACCCATCAATTCTTCTCAAAACTCTGACTACCACAACCAAGAATGATTTGTTTTGTTCCCAATTTACCTCCTTTTGTTCAAACCCTAAACCCTAAACTCTAAACCCTAGTTCTTCACCATTGTTGCAGGTTTTTTTGTGCAAATTTGTCTATTTTTTAAGGGTAAAATCGACATTTTGCATTCCCTGCAAATAACTCTACCACCTACCAAATAAGTCTACCACCACTATAGTTTCCTAAACATGAAACAAGTCTACCACCAAGGACTATAAGTCTACCGCTATCACAATAAGTCTACCAAATGTCTAATGTGAAAAAAAGTCTACCGTAACTAGGTTGGATAAAAGTCTACCATCACTCGACCTAGTAAAAACAAATATACCACTGCAATCGCTACCAACGCATAAGTCTACCACTGTTGGTCCTAAAAAAATAAGTCTACCAGTCAAAGGTTGGTTTCGTTGACCGAAAATACTGAATAAGTCTACCGCTCATTATAAATCTACCACTACTACAATAAGTCTACCACACCTATACACAAAATAAACCTACCACAGCCATAAATAAGTGTACCGCTATTAAAATAAGTCTACCGTCACTATCCACAATTATAAATCTACCGTTGCTATGACTAAAAATCTACCAGCAAAGAAGACAAATCTACCAGTCAAAATAAAATCTACCATCGAAGAAAAATAAATCTACCGTTCAAAATAAGTCTACGAAAATAAATCTACCATTCGACTAATAAGTCTACCGCAAAAAATAAGTCTACCATTGGGTGAATTTAAGTCTACCGCTCAAAAAATAAGTCTACCGTTCGGAAAAAAATCTACCACCAAAGTGACACAATAAGTCTACCATTCAAAAATAAGTCTACCGCTCATCAAGTAAGTCTACGGACTAAAAAATAAGTCTACCAGATCGATAATAAGTCTACAATCGCTGAGCGGTAGACTTATTATTTTTAGACGGGAACTTTTCCCGCCTACGTGTCCCGTTTTATTAATGGCATTTTCGTAAATACATTTTTTGTTATCAAAGGAAAAAAGGTAAAACGGACTCAAAAATAGCCTCAGTAATTAAAATCTAAAAAAGTTGTTTGAGTCAACCCAAAAACTAAAAAGGTTGTTTTACTAAGTCTCCCAATATTTAAGGGATATTTTCTTCATTATTGCTCAATACTCTCACTCTTATATGCTACTCACTCCGTTTCATATTAATTGTCATTCTACGTTTTTTATTTTGTATCAAATTAGTTGTCATTTTACATTTTCAATGCAAATTTATGATTGATTTTCCATTTTTATCCCTACTCTTTTAGCTTATTAATTACATATATCAAATGGAAAACACATTAATTATGAGCAAAACAGAAATTTTAAATATTTTCTTAATTGACGTGAAATCACCTAGAACGACAACTAATATGCAACGGAGGGAGTATATTTTATCCACATATACAATGATCGGTCAAGTGAGTCCCAAGACTGAAAAGGAAGAAGATGTAGTAGCTTTCTTCGTTTTTGTTCGTTGCTCTCAATCTTATATGCTACTCTCTTTTTTTTTATCTAGATATGCAATGATCAAACTCTTGAGTGACAAGAATAGCTAATGTGGATTCTCAAATGTTGTCATGTAGAAGACGAAGAAGAGCTATTCTTGATTCTCATTAAATGCTTCTTTTGAATAGTCATGAATATTCCATTACAATGTTTTTTCCGTTTTTTTTAATGAATTTATATAAAGATATTTTAATTTTGGTGTTTGAATGATGTGTTCATGGAAAAGTGTACCACTAGAAAGCTTGGGCCCCAGAAAGCTTGGGCCCTAGAATAAAAAAAATCAATATGTATGATTCAGCTGTTCATGTTGATGTGTTGAAGAGTAAACCCGAGACTTGGGTGAGAGCATTTCAGACGATTGGAGATGCTTGTGTTGAGGATGTGGAGAATAACTCAACGGAGTCGTTTAACAACACAATTGCCAAGGCTAGAGAGAAGCCACTTTTGCCAATGTTGGAGCAAATTGCTACTTTAGCAATGGTTAGGATTTGCAAAAGAGACTTGGAAGCTGCACAATGGACTGGTATTTGCACACCGTATGTAGGTGAATATCTTGAAGTATTGCATGAAGAAGCATCTTTGTGCAAGGTAACTAGGAGAACAAATAACACATATAGAGTAGAACTCTATGGTTGTGCTTATAGAGTCAACTTAGGTGATAGGACTTGCACATGTATGAGGTTTCAGATTACAGGAATCCCTTGTGAGCATGCTTATGGAGTGATAATTGATAGGCAGTTAGTGGCTGAGGATTATGTATGTCACTGGTTTAGGACAGCAAAATGGAAGAGGACTTATGTTGATGGTGTAGTTCCACTAAGAGGCAGCAAATTTTGGCCTGATGGAGGTGAAGGAAAAGTGATTCCGAATCCTGACTTGGTTGTGGATAAGAAGGATAGGGAAAAGAAGAGAAAGAAAGGGAGGAACGAGTCTCCTCCAAAGAAAGCGCCTAATAACGTGAAGAGGACTGTCACTTGTAGTGTTTGTAAAGAAACAGGACATAACTCTCGGTTCCACAAAGAGAAAGAGGTAACACACTAAACCGATTTCTGTAGCTAAACTAATTTATGTTTTGAATTGTTTAGCTTAACTGATTTTTTGATTTGTTTTCTTTTAGAATGGACCATCACAAGATCATCAAGCTTCTCAAGGGACATTCACTCAACCTTCTCAAGAGAGTCTCACTCAACTCTAGGACCGTTTCTCACTCAACTCTATGATCTTTCTCGGATGCGTAAGATGCAATTAGGAATGTTTTTTGTTTGCTTCTTATGGCTTTTGTGTCTCGGTTATGTATTTGAACAATTTACTTTAGGCTTAAGGCTTTTGTGCTATGACTTATGCTTTTGTGGTATGGTGTTTTGGTTATGTAATATGACTTAGTTATTTTGATAATCACTCTTTTGGCTTTGGTTTTGTGTAATGACTCAAAACAAAGACAAACATGAACCATCATCAAACATAAATCTTGTCTTCACAAACAACAAAACCAAAACAAATAGAAACATAAATCTTGTCTTAACAAACAAAACATGCTAACAATACAACAATGATCACAATCCGAATAGAACTCAGCCTAGTAGCTTACCACACCCAACAATGATCACACATCCGAAGCAAACAAGGACCATCATCTTCTTCATGCTACATTTTAATTCAACCAAAGCTTCTTCTACTCTCTCAAAGATCTCTTTCTCTATCTTCGTTTCCATCTTCTCAATCTCCATTCGCTCCATTGTTAATTGTGTCATCCCTTCTTCCAATCTTGTAGTACGCAAAGCCAAAGCCTCAATTTCATCCAAAAAACCCTCATCTACCCACTTGAAAGCGTGGTCATCACCAACAAGCTATGAAATCAACATGAACATTATCTATCAACATGAACATTATCTACATATTTTGTGTTCCTAGTGGTGATAAAGAAAACTAAGAAGAGATTCACATTACCCTACGTGCTGCAGCAAACGCACAACGGTAGTATCTCCGATACGGATTTGGATTTGACTTTGATATCTTGGCCACGATATCATCACCACACCAACACCGCTTAGGCACACCGACCACTCTTCCTCTTCTTCTCTCTTGTCCAATTGTTGTTCCACTCGGACCTCCAGAACTATTGCTCATGTTTCCCCAAATCAATTTGGTTAATTGGAAAATTAGGGTTCTTGTTTGAATTTGGGATTTTTGGATTTGGGGGTTTTGATTTTGAATTATAATAGAGGGAAATGGGTTATAGATGTGGGTACGGGTCTGGGTCGGATTTTTAACCAAAGTCGGGTTTCGGTTTTGGATTGGTTCTAGTTTACAAAATCGAGTTACTTGGTTTACGACCAGGTTCTGTAATAAACCGAGAAACCCAGGAATTAGGGTGAAATTGAAGTTTAAGTTTGCAGTAGGGTGAAACGCTACGACGTCAAAGTATGAGGGTGATTTGAGAGGATATGAAACTATTGGGGGTGAAATAATACGTCTACCCTTTTTTTGCTAAGAGAAGTAACATTTTAAGATTGTGGTAAAAAATCAGTAGTGGACGTATACTTCTTTATCAAAATAGCAAAGTACTTGATTGCCCGAAATAAAATACTTCTTTATCAAAATAGCAACGTACTTGATTGCTCGAAATAAAATACATATAGAAATACAGTAAAACCTTTATAAATTAATAATGTTGGGACCTTCAAAAATTATTACTTTAGAGAGATATTAATTTATCGATAAATCAATATTTATTAATTTATTACTTTAGAGAGATATTAATTTATCGATAAATCAATATTTATTAATTTATAGAGAAAAATCCTTTTTAGGTAAGATTTTTCTTAATTTTTTTTCCGAATGATGTTATGTTATAGAATTTAAGGAATCTATTTACAAAATTGACATAAAATTTCGATTATCGCAATAGAGTGGATGATATTATCATAATAGACGATAAAATTAAAATGGTGTTCTATGTATAAAATTTAGAAGAAATCATGGTTATTATCCCTAATGTCGATGGATACATTTAAAAAGAGTTATGTATAAAAAATCAATTCTTTTGCCTATAATTTTTCATAAGTTTATGGTAAAGACCGAGAAAACAATTATAATTTTTTTTGATGTAATACATAAACTTAAAGATAAAGTCTAATGAGATTTTTATTTTTAAGTCAAAACAAAAATAATTAAAACTATGTTTAGTACATTATCATATATATATATACATAATTATATATGATTATTAATTTATACTATTATTTGGATCATATTTTACATAGGAGTTTCAAAAAAATTATTATCTTATCATTTTATTGAATTTCGCTAATTTTTACTTTAGCCTGACTCGGGACCGGAAGAATTTATTAATTTAAAATAATTATCAATTTATAGAGTATTAATTTATGGAAGTTAATACAAAAGGTAATTCCACGTCCAGTTGCTCTTTGACTATCACCAATATTTTCTCTTTGAACTTTATTTCCTCTCTTTAACTCCCTTTTTTAAAAAATAAGTTCAGTTATACTTTTATTAATTTAATTTTAAAAAATAGAATTTATAAAGTCTAATTCAATTGATTTAGTAATATTTTTGGATGGAAAAAATATCTTTAGTTTTCATATTACAATATATTTCCAATATAATTACTCTTATATCTAGTTTTTCATATTAAGTATCTTTCATTTATAAAGAAAATCTATCTATACTGTAAAAGGATTAAGCTAGAGAAGAAAAAAATCCTTTCAAGATTTTATAGAAAGTAAAAAAGAGAAAACATAACTAAGAAAAGAAAAATATAATAATGGAACATTAAAACATATACTTTACATTTAAGTTTATTTCCTTCCGTTTTAGTTGCATTTAAAAAGAGTCAGATTAGGGGCTAATTACGACTTTCCCAATATGCTTAAAATGGCATTTACACATAAATGACACCTTTTCACCAAATCAAATCTATGATTATTTGGGCAACATTTAGAAGTTTCCAAACGTTAATGGGTAGATATGTAATTAAGGAAAAGATAGGAAGAGCACTTTATTTGACTTGGGTACGTTTTCTCTTGAACTGTGCTAAGTCCTCCTCTGTTGTCGCAGTCTCCAATAATCAATAATGGCGTTTTCTAAGCAACTTTTCTTTCTTTTTCTCTTTTCTCTGAAAATCTCTTCTTCATTCTCTGAAAATCAACAAGCTTCTTCTTCTTCCTCAGAGAACAATGACTGTTACAAACTCAAATCCAACGTTCTCTCTCTCCGTACGGATACAATTCTCTTTTACCCTTTTTTCAATTTTCGTTTCTGTTTAGTTTCTTATAAGTTATGAAAAGGTTGAATTTTGCTGGGTTTTTCTTCAATTTTGTTTGTGTAGCTGATTTGAAAAGGTTGTTTTTAAAATAAATAAAAATATGATTTGTTGCATTGCTTAGGAAATTCTGGAGAATTATTAGTAACGGCTTCACTGGAAACAAATAAATTATTTTGGGGTTTTGAGAAAATGTAGGTCCAAATTCGTAGAGGAATCGATTTTTAAATTTCAGTTTCTGGAAATGACTTGTAACGTTTATTTATTTGTTGTTTCTTTCCAAAGTTTACGACTTTAAGAATTTCTCATATTTACTAAACTCTTAATTGTTTTTGTGTGTATTGTTTTGTGTTAAAAGAATCAATCATCGAAGGAAAAAACCAAGAATTGGTTAGAAAGGAAGAGAAAATCCAAGCACTGGAGTTATTTATCAAGGAGAAATCTTACTTGTTTGACAGTGAAATAGATTTTTCCCAAGTGAGATTTTCATTCATCTCAATTTGATTAATTTGTTAGAAAGATGTAGAAGAAATTTATTTTACTTTGCTTTGTTTATTATTAGTCTGATAGTTTGTTGAAGCACGAGAGTGAATCAGAAAGAAAGGTTTATCAACTTCAGAAACAGGTTCGTTTTGTAGTTTGAGTTGAGTATTGCCTTTTGCCTCATTGCCTTTAGTTCAATCTTTTTATGATACGTCTGCATTTGTAGGTATTTGGACTACAGAGAGAAGTGGAATTGCAACAAAAGAGAAGGCTCGAAATGGAAACTCGAGCTGAAATCGCAGATAGGAAAGTTGAAGAACTTAGCTCAAAGCTTGAAAACGTAAGAGATATTGTGTCTCTATGATTTTGTTGTACAACTTCAATAGCTTAGTGTACTTTTTTCTTTCCTTAGGTTCAGATCAATGGGAAGTGGTTCTTGTCAGAGCTTGGTATTAACCCGAATAAAACTCAGGTAGAATCGAAAAGCTTTATGACGCATAACATTGCGTAATCTTAGTTATTACACTTCTAAAACACCTCTTTCATGGTTGCAGGCTTATCTAATGACTCTATGGCAACAACATCTTAGCCCAAAACTTCACATCACCCTTCAAAAGGTTTGTTTTCGATTCACAATTAGCCTTGAAACACTTCAGTTTCCCTTATAAGAGATATCATCTTTTCTTTGTGTTATTTCCCATTAGGTGTCACTGAAAATTGACCAAGTCCAGAAATGGTCAGAGCCTCACATTGAAGCCTTGAACTCAGTGAGTTTGATTCTTACTTCACACACTTACTTTCATTCACTTGATACTGATATGTGAGAATTGTTCCACTTGATTTCACAGAAATGGATTCCAAGCATCAAAGATGCGTGCGTAACACTAACCATTTATCTCGAACCAAAATTACAATATTTAACCGATAAGTCCATCGAGGTGTTATATACGTCTACACAGGCTTTAACACCACATCTCATCCAGGGATTAGACGTTTTGTACTACTATCTTGAGGTTAATATATTTCCATCTTTACTCTTTCATCTACTACTCTTCGCAGCATTACATTAAAACATTGTGGACCATTGTCTGTTGTTCTAGGTAATCAGGACACATACACACCCATACACTAGTCAAATCATAACCATAGCGAAACCACACTTGGAGAAAGTACAAGTTGCCTTAGAGCCATATACCGAAAATGTAAGACATGGGTTTAAGAAGTTGGTTAAGTCGACGAAAATCTACCATCAGCAGGTATATATAGCCATCATTTGCCTGCTAGTTTCTTAAATTCATAATCAGAGTTTAATAAGCTCATTTTGTTGAAACCAAGGCTCAAGAAATGCTGAAGAACAATGAGGTCACGAAACCGGTTGCAACCATGGATTTAGCTTGGGTTGGGGTATGTGTTTTCTACCATTTGCAACTGTATATATAAGTTTTACAAAGTCTTAACTTTTTAAGCCCTTTTTATTATTTTTGTACTTCAATAGGCCACAGCTTTAGTTGGTTTCCCTCTCATATTCATCATCAAATTGCTTTCTGCAGTCTCCAAGTAAGCATTGAACATCTTTCAAAAATAGTCTATAACTTTTGCATCAGAAAGTAACAAAATTGCATCTTTTTGTTTGTGGATCGAACTAACAGTCCTAAGGGGAAGTGGAGATACAGCCATAAAAAAGAACCAATCACCGGGTATCGCAGAGCCAAACGTCGTCATCCTCAGTAATGAAACATTAGGGAATATAATTTCAGGAGATCAAAAAGGTTTTGTGACTCTACTTATATATATCATTGGTTAATTAAAATGGTTACTCAATAGGAGGAAAATTCTCTTTTTGCAGGTAGTTGTTTGAAAATACATTTCTGGTTATAAGCTGAAGAAGTTGAGCAGAAGCTGTTCAACAAAACTAGCTCTGTTAGTGATAAATCTTAGAACAATCTTTTCAGTTTTCATAGTTTATGGTTTTGTTAGAGAAGAGGAAAAGGAGTTGTAAATCTTCTCACATGAATGCAGAGATAGTTGGAAAAATTTGATTTGACATTAACCAAAGAAAACAGAGACTTGGCATGTTAATCTAGCCAGGCCCAGCCCAACTGGATTTGTATGAGTCTAGCTAACAAATTTGGTTTAGTAAAATCTGGAATAAAAAGAAAAAGAAATATGATGATTTTGGAGTATTGTTAGATTGAAGTAACTTCATCTAAAAAATAATAAAAAAGAAAAAGAAATATGATGATTTTGGAGTATTGTTAGATTGAAGTATCTTCATCTAAAAAATAATAAAAAGAAAAAGAAATATGATGATTTTGGAGTATTGTTAGATTGAAGTATCTTCATCTAAAAAATAAATAAATGATTTTAGGAACTAAAAAATAATATGTGAAGACAAAAGGTGATGAAGAAAAAGGACAAGAAGAGAGTCAATGTCTATAACGACTGTTTGTGTCTGATCCCAGTTCATGTCTTTATATCTCTCCTCCTTAAAGGTCGCTTTACATTTACCCTCTTTTGTTGTTTTTAGCTTTCATCTTTCTTTATCATCTTTCTTTCTTTTTGGATAAACTCATAACTTGTGAAAAAAATTCCCATTGTTTATGTTTTTCAATTTTGTTTCTTCTAATTTCTGTTCAATATAAATACCCAAAATATTTGAATGGAACAAACGAAGAAAAATACAAGTATATAATTGATAAAAATGTGAATGAAATTATTGGTTTGAGGAACGAATATCATGCTTAAACATTATACATAAACGGCAACGACTACAACATCATGACTATTGGTAAGTAGCTGAAATCACAATATAGAATCAAATGAATCATTTTGTTGTCACATTTTTTAGAGTTGTTAATTGGACGGATTGTCCATAAATAAGCGCAGTTCAAAACATTCTGAGGTTGTCATGGTCCCGCCCAATTACAAAGCAGTTCAAATAGGTTGTGTCCAGTTTTATTCGCGGTCAAAAGTGGATCAAATTAGATTGTCATTGGAGAAGCCTAGATACTTTAAAATTTATGGTTTTATAATTCATTCGAATTTTGCTGAAAGATATTGAAGCAAGTCTATTCTCTAATTGCATCGGGATATCGTGTTGAATTTGATACTTAGTGAGTTAAATTTGGAAACAAGACTTGTGTTGTCAAATTTGTTTTTCACTGAGAATTCACACTGGGTGTTTTGGCATTTTACACTATATGTATTTTTATGACTCGTAGATAGTTATATTTGGACGTTGTTATTATTAAGCTCGATCATTACTTGACACAGTTATTTATGGACATGACTATCTTTGTATGTACAAAAGAAATTTTTTTTGGGACAGGTACACTTTAACGCAAACAACTCAATTAACAGTGCCACACTTCTATTTTCTATGACAATACTAGCGTAGTTTATCTCTTGATCAATACTTTTTTAACTGTTGAATAAAACACATTATATTCGAGTTTTATTTAGGATTATTTCCGAGAAATGCTGCTTTTGAAATACTATTTCCCAAAATTTCATTTTTATAAATTTTACTAGAATAATATTATTTATTCCAAAAGTTATTTAGATTTTTGTTAACTATTGTATATATTAGGGTTTTTAAGTTTTTAGGATTTCGAGTTTCTCATGAGTCAAACTCTTTTTTAGAGTTTACAATTTTAGAAGCAAAATTCTTAATTAGTGGTATTTTTAAAAATAACATTCATGGTAGTATTTTTAAAAATGAACACTCCAAAAATGACAATTTTGAAATTTAATTATATGTTACATATTTGTATATATTGGAAATAAACTAGTTTTCCTACATCTAAATTTCTACAGATGCCCTTTAGGTTGAATCCATTAGCAAAAATCATATACTACTCATGGTTCTAGAGATTTTCTATTATTTATACATACTCAAACAAGATCTATATGTGTATTATGTAAGAACGATTTTACTATTAAGAAAAAATTGTAGTAAAAACGATGTAGCCCAAATTTCTCAAAGTTATACAAAAATAATATTTCTAGTAAGTGGTGTTAGTGACAGAGCAGAACGTATGGTCGAAGAATAAAAGGTGTATGGAGTATCTCAAGAGTGAAACCAGATCAGATCCATTGGTTTAGATTTAAATACCGAATATGCCCTTGTGACATGCAAATATTACTTCCGATTAACATAAATGGAGACACACGTAATAACTATTGACAAGGAAAGTCATGGTATTGACTATCAATATATGACACACTTCAAACTTAACCATGGTTACTCGCACGTGCCATGTCCTCTGGTCATATATGTTTTTTTTCAATTATATATTTTTTCTTAATTTTTATAATTTATAGTTTCTATTTAAAAGTTAAAATTAATTAATGGATAATCGTATTAATAAACATACAAATATTTTATAATTTATATTACATTCAATTCTATTTATACAACTTTACATTATATAAACAAATTTCGTATTATGTTAACAACTTATAACCCAAACTTATAATTTAAATTTTATATTGTTTTAAGTTATCGATAAGATCCAATATATTTCCAGGTTCGCTTATAATTTCACTTTTTTATTAATGAATTTGGAATTTGTATAACAACTACTCTATATCACATTTTTATTTTTTTTAAATTAGCACACAAATTAAGAAACTACTTCAATATTATATTTTTTTTTATATAAAATATTTTTTTATTGTTTAAATAATATTAATTCAATCAATCATAAAAAATACTGAAAACATTAAATAATCACAAAAGGTAAAGAAAATATTAAACTTTTACTTTAAAAAATGAAATAAACTAATTTGGTACTAAAAATTATGAGAAATCAAGTATATATTTTTGTCGCCGGTTGTTTTCATTGGTAAACAATATTAAATAAAATAAAACAATAAATTAAAATTGGATAATATATATAATAAAAGAAAATTCAAAAAAATATAATATATATAATAAACTTTTTTTTTTAACTATAATCTTTCATAAATAAATCTTTGAACTACTTGGTTTATATTTGTGTAGATAATAGGATATTGAAATTTTGTTCACGAATGGCCTAGATCAAACTCTTCGTATAATTAATGGGAAAGCTAACTCATACGACAAGAAAATACAAAGACACATGCGGAAATTTATTGAGCCTTGTTATGATCATTTTAGTAGTGTATCTATCTATATATATATCTATCTTATTTGGATATATGTTATAATGTTACGGGATTAAAAATTGAACGTTTATTTCTTGTACAGTAAAACTGTAAAACCTTTATAGATTAATAATATTGGGACTTCTAAAATGTATTAGTTAGATTTCAACAAAAATTTTTTATTAGTTTAGAGAATTATTAATCTATAAATATCAATTTATAGAGAAAATTTTATGTTCCATATTCTGTTAAAAAAATGTACCTTAAAATCCACTCAAATTTTTGTAAAATTTTCATTATCTAAAAATTTAAATATTTATCTTACTCCGAAATCTCGGTTATCATAATAGAATAAATATCAATAGTCTATAGACTATATAGATGAAAATGATACATATTCAAAAGTTTAGAGTTTAGAAGAAACTATTGTTGTAGTTATTAATACTAATAATAAAGTTAAAATAAAATAACAATCCTCAAAGTAATTACGCGTATAAAAATATCTATTACGTATAAATATTTTAAGATTTTGCGATGCAAATCAAGATGTTAACACAATAAGTTTTTGATGCAATGAGAAACTCACCGAAGTATTATAGAGTGGACTTTTATGCGAATGACCATCACACTTTATAACCCGAGTCTGGAATGCTAACTGACAAATGATAGGGGTAACTAAATCGTTTATTACCGAACTACCATGTAAACTGAATAGGCGGAAGCCCATACCCACACTTCCAACATGGATATGTTTCGAAGGAATCTCAAATCCAAAAGTGTGTTTTTAGCACATTCTCATATCTCATCAACCACCCGACCACGATCATGTGGATAATAATTTTTATTAGTTAGTTGAGATAATATCATATTATATATTTCTTCTGTTTCAAATTAGTTGTCGTCGTATCATTAATTGTATATTTCAAATTTATTGTCGTTTTTATTTTCAATATAAATTTTATCTTTTATTTGTTTTGGGTCTGAATATAAATTTTTATCTTTAAATACCAATCTAACTTCAAAACCTATGAAATTTAAATTTTAATATGTTTTTTCTTTAACATGGATGTAACAATTGAGAATGACAATAACTTTAAAACACAGAAAATACCCATTAAAGTATTCGGTGAACGAATTATTCTACGGTTACGTCTACTCTTAAAAATTAGTTGGATAGTGCCGTCAAACCACCTCATAGAGAAATACAATACAGAAAATTATGAAACAAGTTTATCGTCTAAACTTGATTGGTTAAGTCATCTTAATTTTATCGTCTAAACTTGATTAGAGAAAAACTTGGATGATAAATGAATAAGTCCTCTTAAAGAAAAAGAGCTACGGGATCAAAAGAAATCATCCTAAAGAAAAAAATAGAACTATGGGATCAAAATTAATATACATATATTTGATCCTCCATAACTTAATACTCTATAAATTAATAATCACCATAAATTAATAAAATCTTCCGGTCTTGAGTCGGACCAATGTAAAAATTAGCGAAATTCGATAAAATGATAAGATAATAATTTTTTTGAAACTCCTATGTAAAATATGGTCCCAATAATAGTATAAATTAATAATCATATATAATTATGTATATATATATGATAATGTTCTAAACATGGTTTTAATGATTTTTGTTTTGACAATGAAAATCTCATTAGACCTTATCTTTAACTTTATGTATTACATCAAAAATTATAATTGTTTTGTCAGTCTTTACCATAAACTTGTTAAAATTCTAAGCAAAATAATTGATTCTTTATACATAACTTTTTTTAAAATATATATACATCGACATTAGGAATAATAACCATGATTTGTTCTAAATTGTATACATAGTATACCATTTTAATCTGATTGTCTATTATGATAATACATTCCACTCTATTGTGATAATCGAAATTTTCAATCAAAATTTCATGTCATTTTTGCAAATAGATTCATTAAATTCTATAATATAACATCATTTGGAAAAAAATATTTTAAAAATTACCTAAAAATAAATTTTCTCTATAAATTAATATTTCGATAAATTAATATCTCTATAAAATAATAATTTTTCAAGGTCCCAACATTTTTAATTTATAAAGGTTTTATTGTATATATATATTTTTTTATAACTCAAGCTAAATCATCATATTCCTAAAGCCAAAACTATGTAAATCATGTGCTATATACGATATAAAAAATCTGATTGATAAAATAACTCAAATATCAATGCATGTTTTATAACAATGTATTTAACTACCATTCTAACGGTGAATACCTAAATTGAATTTTGTTTCAAAAAAAAAAAACCTAAAGTGAATAGTATTGATGAAAAATATGAAACAATACACTAAGTTTTTTTTTTAATATAACAGTATCAGTTTTTTCGTGCGATTCCAAAGGCCCGGCTAAATTTAACGAGAATTTTCACTCACATAAAAAATTTAGCAGTCTTATAGTTTTTTAATTCGTTTGAACAAAGTACGAGTAGTATTAATAAACAGTGTCAGCAACAACAAATTGCTTACATGGATATTAGTAACAAATATCGTGTTTCGTAAACAATAAGTTAAACATTAAATGATATTGGGATTAACAAATGGTAAAAGTTAGTTTATTCAAAGAAACAATTAATGGATGTGTTAATTAAAAAAAATACTAGTTTGAATTGTTAATTAATTAGATGCTTCTAATCAGATTTTTAGGAGATATGTCGGAAGCACCGACGACACGTGCGGATCCGTCACGTGCGCCATTCAACTCTTTAACTCGTATGTCGATATTTCGTTAAAAAATATATATAAAAAATTGTTCCCTTGTTACTAATTATTGTAATTATAATATTTTCTTGTATTTTTTTTTCACACTCCGTATTGTCGAATTTTATGCCCGGAATTAAGGGTTTGACTTACCAAATGGTTACCTCTTTGTTTGGGGTTTTTCATTTATCATTATTCAAACAAATACTAACCATTTTTCTTTAATCTAGATTAATCTCACTAACTAGACAAAAAATAATAATAATAAAAGACATGTGAATGAGTTAATGAAAGTTGAGAAAAAAGAGATAATAATATTTATTTTTATTTTCAAGAAAGCCAAACCTCTTTCCTTCATATACACGAACCTCCTTTTTCATTTTCATTTCTGCAAAGTGAAAAAACAACTTCTTATCCGATTCTTGAAGCAGAAAATTAGCTGAAGAATCTTCAGAAACATAGAGGAGGGTTTTAGAAAGAATCTTCAAGAACTTGTTCAGATCTGTGCAACTGTTCCAGGTTTGGACAAGAATCTTTGATCCTAATCTTCTTCTCTGTTTGATCGAAATCTTCTTGTAAAAATTTCATCTTGATTTTTTTTAGTTCCAATCGATTTGATTTGTCTTTAATTTGATTCTTGTTTTCTCTAACTTTCTTATAGCTTTCTGTTTTTGTTCTCACTTATGACCGATCTATAATTTTTGCTTTATCTTCTTGATAACACAAGCTTTAGCTATGTCTTGTTTCTAAATTCGTACTGTTTTTTATTTTATTTTTAAATTTCTTATATTTAGTTTGGTTGTATTGATTTTACTAAAACACACAATAACCCCAAAGTTTTTTTCTTGGAACAATTTGTATATGAGACTGATAATTTAAAGTTTTTGCCCTAGATTTGATTTAGTTGAAATCTTCTATCTCTAAATGAATCCTTTGTCGGGTTTTTCTGGAAACTTTGTTTTTTTTTTCCGAGAAAATCTCTTTTGTTAGGTAAAGTTGACTAACACAAAGGACTTAGAAAGATTTTTAAGTACTTAAAAAAAAAGCATTTTGAAACTTTAATTTGATTTGCTTTTGTTGTGTTCGTTTATTGGCTACTTTGTTTATAACTAAAGCTAATGCATTTATTCGATTTGTTTTGTCTCCATTTGTCATTTGCAGCAAAAGGGTCTTCTTGAATTGGTAGAGAAATATGATAAATGTTATGAATCCAATGAAAGGTGGTTCAGAGAAAGGTTTAGATCCTCAGCTATGGCATGCATGTGCTGGTGGTATGGTTCGTATGCCTCCTATGAACTCCAAAGTGTTTTATTTCCCTCAAGGACACGCCGAAAACGCTTATGATTGTGTCGATTTCGGTAATTTGCCTATTCCTCCGATGGTTTTATGTCGTGTTTTAGCCATTAAGTATATGGCTGATGCTGAATCCGACGAGGTTTTCGCAAAACTTAGGCTGATTCCTTTGAAAGATGACGAGTTTGTTGATCATCATGAGTATGGAGATAGGGAAGATAGTAACGGTTTCGAGAGTAACAGCGAGAAAACGCCTTCTTTTGCTAAGACTTTGACTCAGTCTGATGCTAATAACGGTGGAGGATTCTCTGTTCCTCGGTATTGCGCTGAGACGATCTTCCCGAGATTGGATTATAACGCCGAGCCGCCGGTTCAGACGATTCTTGCAAAGGATGTTCATGGTGATGTTTGGAAGTTTAGACATATTTATAGAGGGACGCCTCGTCGCCATCTTCTCACAACCGGATGGAGTAATTTTGTGAACCAGAAGAAGCTTGTGGCGGGAGATTCGATTGTTTTCATGAGAGCTGAGAATGGAGATCTTTGTGTTGGTATTAGGAGGGCTAAGAGAGGAGGGATTGGTAATGGACCCGAATATTCAGCAGGTTGGAATCCGATTGGAGGAAGTTGTGGCTACACTTCTCTTTTAAGGGAAGATGAAAGCAATAGTTTAAGGAGAAGTAATTGTCCACTCGCGGATAGAAAGGGGAAAGTGACGGCTGAATCCGTTATAGAAGCAGCCACTCTCGCTATTAGCGGAAGACCATTTGAGGTTGTGTACTATCCGAGGGCTAGCACGTCTGAGTTTTGTGTCAAGGCATTGGATGCTCGAGCTGCGATGCGGATTCCGTGGTGCTCGGGTATGAGGTTTAAAATGGCTTTTGAGACGGAAGATTCATCTCGGATAAGCTGGTTTATGGGGACTGTTTCAGCTGTTAATGTCTCTGATCCTATCCGTTGGCCTAACTCTCCTTGGCGACTTCTTCAGGTATACCCGCAAAATTTTGTTCTTTGCTTGTAATCTACTTCGAGTTAGACGGTAGACTGAAGGTTGCATTTTGTGTTTTTCAGGTTGCGTGGGATGAACCGGATTTACTCCAAAACGTTAAGCGGGTTAACCCGTGGTTGGTTGAATTGGTATCCAACGTACATCCGATCCCGCTTACTTCGTTTTCGCCTCCGAGGAAAAAGATGCGGCTTCCTCAGCATCCGGATTACAACAACCTGATCAATTCGATCCCAGTACCTTCATTCCCAAGCAATCCACTCATCAGATCAAGCCCGTTAAGCTCTGTTCTGGACAATGTTCCCGTGGGTTTACAGGGAGCCAGGCATAATGCTCATCAGTACTACGGGTTATCATCTTCGGATCTCCACCATTACTACTTGAATAGACCACCTCCTCCTCCATCATCTCTCCCTCTTTCTCCTTCTCTCGGGTTGAGAAACATCGATAGCAAGAACGAGAAAGGCTTCTGCTTTTTGACTATGGGTACAACACCGTGCGATGATACCGAATCTAAAAAATCACACATCGTATTGTTCGGCAAGCTCATTCTACCTGAAGAGCAGATATCAGATAAAGGGTCAACGGATACCGCAAACATAGAGAAACCGCAGATTTCATCAGGCGGATCAAACCCGAACTATGTTCCGGGGAGGGAACTGTCTTCGTCAGACGAAGGATCGCCTTGCTCCAACAAAGTTCATGATGCAGCGGGTTTGGAAACAGGGCATTGTAAAGTGTTTATGGAGTCCGATGACGTAGGTCGAACCTTAGACCTATCGGTTCTTGGCTCGTACGAAGAACTGAGTCGGAAACTCTCTGACATGTTTGGTATTCAAAAATCTGAAATGTTGAGTTCCGTTCTCTATAGAGATGCATCAGGAGCTATCAAATACGCAGGAAATGAACCTTTCAGGTAAATAAATAAAAAGCAGATTTCATATATATATATATATATATATATTTCTCCTAATATAAGTCTGTTTTTGATGAATCAAACATATGATTGATCAAATGTTTGTGTGTTTGATTGATCTTCTTGCAGTGAGTTCTTGAAGACAGCTCGGAGATTGACAATTCTGACAGAGCAAGGAAGTGAGAGCGTTGTAATATAAAGTGTGCTGAGTGTTTTTGTTGGAGCTTTTTGTCTTCTATTTATTTATTTTGGTTCCACTATTTTGGATTATGTAATTTCCAAAATGCAATTCACAATCTAATTGCAAATAAATAGATTCATCTTCTCTTGAAGATCTCCCATTAATCAAATATGGTTTATATGGTAATTAGTTTTCTATATTGTTTGTTGGGAAAACGACTCATGTGACATCGATCTATTTGCAAAATTATACACAAATGGGATCATAAGTTGGGCTTTTTTTTGTTTTTCTCTTTTAATTTTCATGTTATTTTTCCGACAACACGTTGTAATACAAGTGGTCTAGTCAGATTGTATAAGAAATAAAAATCTGAAAAATTATATTCTTCACATCATCAAATTAACATTTATTTGATGATATGGAGTATGAACCAAACTCTAACCTAACGAGTAATCTACTTAAAGTTATTTCTTGTTAAAGTAATTACTAAAATAAGAAGGCTTATTTTATTGTTTTAGAATTAAAACGTTTAGCGATCACCTAGACTCTTAGACCGCCTTAAATCTCTACTAGACCGTTTTGAGTGTAGCCTAACAATATATCTTTTAAAATACTCAAACCAATAACACCCCCTAATTACACCACTGAAATTTCAAAACAAAACTGTTAAGCAAAAAAAAAAGAGTAAGATTCACTATTTGATAAAACATACTGATTAAAATCAATCTTATGAATTGTTTTTCTGCTTTGGGATCTACACCTCTTTTCAAGGATCAAATTCTGAAAAGTCCTTCGAATTTGAAATCAAATATCATTTGCCCTTGGTCAAAGCATGACTTTTTGCTGTGTCAAAGACGAAGAAAAAGACAAAAAAACCAGATCTTATCCCACATATTTACGACCCAACCAGTAGTATCCACCCGAAACCCTACCCAAAAACCAATCCATTAAAAAATTATGAGATTATTAACTAAAAACAAAAATTAAAATCAAGTTTTCACTTTCATCGATCGATCAATTTTTCTTCATCTTCTTCTTCAAAGAAGAATTTAAATTGGATCAACACACAATTGAATCAAATCTGAGAAATCCCATATTGTAACGATCGATTATTTTTCATCTTCATCTTCTTCTTTTTCAAAACTCTATCTTCCATAAATTTTCTTCCCATGAATTTCACATCTCGTTCTTCTTCAAAATTATGGTCTAATCCTTCCGTAATCCATGGATTCTTCTTGCTAGTTACTTAGGTTTTAGTTCCAATTCCACGCCTAGATGAATTCTAGGGTTTATTGAGAAGAAATCAAAAGGATTTTGGTATGGAGCTTAAGGAAACGAAGATGGAAATCGATGATTCAATTGGATATATGTTTGGATTTTGTTTGAATTTCGATTTTGTTCATCTCTTCGGTTTTAGCATTGAGAAATTGGTACTTTTGCAAATTTTCAGACATCTTGGAAGGAATATTTGACTTTTTTAATTTGTAATTTCATTTGTTACAGCAAACTCAAGGTACGCACACTAATGAAATGAAGTAAAAATAAACTGATAAAAATATGTTTGGAAAAAAAATAAAAAAATTCATGTGTATTTGAATTCGAGAAAAAAAAACCAAACTAAAAGGAGATACGAGCTAAAATTGGGTCAACCCCACTTAAGTCAGATCACATGGCTTTGTTTCTTGGATATATTTAACACGTGTGCCGTTATATAGGTATAAATCACATGTGCACCGTTATTTAACACAGAGTAGTCTCTGGTTTTCGAGTATTACATATTTGTTCATAGTTGTCTATTTGGGATTTTTGCTATTTTTTTAGTAATACCATGTTATGAAAAATAAATTTTCAGTTGTCCAGGTGATTTTTGGAATTTGTAATACATTTCCAATATTTCGATACCATAATATGTCTAATAACACATATCCTATGAAGTTTTGCATACTAAGGTACAACATTATCAAACTCTTTTTAAAACTATAAGGTAATTGATGGAAGATTTGAAATATGGTATTCAATCAATCCTAAATTTAATTTTAGAAAAATAACACTATGGAGTATAAGACAAATAACATTACCAAATTTCTTCTCCGTAATTATTTTTGTATTAATTCCAAAATACTACTTAATTAACACATAGTAGTCTATTTGGGATTTTTGCTATTTTCTTAGTAATACCATGTTATGAAAAATATTTTCTCAGTTGTCCAGCTAATTTTTAGCATTTGTAACACATTTCCAATTTTTGTACTCCCTCCGTTCCTAATTAATAGATGTTTAAGGTAATGCACGGTTATTAAGAAAATGCATTGATTTCTACGATTTACAGTTTTCAGTAAAGTTTAACTAATAGTATTTCAGTATTTGTTTTGGAATTTGTAAAAGTGCATAGAAAACTGTAAAAACTCTATTATTTTGGAACAAAATTTTTTTGTAAAAAATTCATTAATTAGGAACGGAGGGAGTATATCATAATATGTCCTAAATCCTAAACAAAAAACTCTAAACTCTAAACCTAGTTTTTATACCCTAAACCGTAACTATGGTATTTTATTTAATCACAAATACTACTTAATTAAAAAAATATCATGTTTAACCGACATATTTTAACACACATAATTGTTATTTGAGGATTAAAAACATCAAACAAACGAAATAGTACATACTTCATGGTAATAGTAATACCATAACCAGTAGTCCAACATGCTAATCAGTTGTTCAAAGTATTCCCGACTCTTAGTAATACCCAGTGGTACTAAATCTGTAGATTTGAATTCGAGCTCGAGATCTTCTACTCCCCACACGAGTCACTACGATCCAACCACTGTGTCACATTACTTACCAATCCTTTATTCTAATCGACCCATATCAAATGACAATGTGAATGCATCAAAATTGAAATCCAATTAAACTACCTCAATTTGGGTATTTCGATTTTGTGATTCAAACTATTAAAATTGGTTAAATAACTAACAAATTACTTTAATTAAAGCTAAAATATAAGTGAAAATTTTGTTTTTAACTCGATTAATATGGGAAGCCAAGCTTCAATGGTGGATCCTTCAATGGTGGATTGTTGGCAACGAAGAGGGATGGGGAAGAAGAGAGATGAGATATGATTGGTTGGATTAAATGGATTTTCTTTCACTTTTTTATTTACTTTTTAATCAGAAATAATTAGGTTTTTCGGTCATTTCACACTCTCATTTAAGGGTACGAGGGTATTTGAGATTAAAAACTGGTATGTTGATTTGGTATTTAAAGAAAATGGTATATTAGAATTTGATCCTCTTTTCACATACAAATTGCAGATCGTATCTTAGTGGTCAACAGGCCTCAAACCTTATTTGCATTGTTTAGTTTCATTATGTAAACAGTTTTGATATTTTTTTGGGGTTAATGTTGAATATTTCAGCATATATTTCTTGGGTTCATTAAATCGTAGAAAGGTATGAAAAGTATTAAAACTGGAAGACAATTAGTTAAGGTGATGCGAGGGTCATGTCTCTAGGCACATGCACAACAAACAACGGTCGGATCCTATGTTTGACAAAACACGAAGTCCTCAACAACAAAGTTAAGTTGGATCTCCCTCTTTTCATTTATAATTGAAAACATATATTAAATATTTTTCAGATTCCAATGTAATACAAAACGAAAATTCCTTATTATCTTCGGTCTCTTTATTAACAAATGTACTTTATATTCGCACTTCCATTATCAAAGTCAATGTAGTTCTAAACTCACTTTTTCCTTTTCTTGTTTAATGTAAAAGCTCTAAAACTATTTTTAATAAAAATATATCAACTTCTTTTGCGCCCAAACTAATATCCTAATTAAAATAAATGTGCATTGCATATATAGTTTGTTAGTAAAAAAGGATGTGAAACACTACTAATAATAATCAAATAGTCTATAGCTATGGTATTGTCTTATTGGTCTATTTTGCTTCTTGCACCCTTGTATATTGTAACCTCTTAGGTGACATTAATATAGTACGAGCGATCTTAAAGATCGGATCATTAGACGAAACTTTTACTTAAAACTCAGTGAATCTTCGTTTAGCAAAAAAAAAAAAAACTCAGTGAATCTAACCAATCTAACCAATGAACATGAAAGTGACAAAGATTGTGAATTGAGAATGATGGACTTTGTAGACACATGAAACCGAGATATTTGAAATCCAATCACATGTATTAGAATTAAAATAAAAGTTCAAAACCTATGGCTTGAGAGATATGAACATTATTTCATATCTGAATAAAATCAAAAATTTAAGCGTTTCACGTTAATCAAAAGTGATACAGTGACAACTCTACGTTTGAAGTTGACTCTTGAACAACACATGTTCACAATTCACAATCCCAACAAGATCATAAGAGAAAACAAACAGAAAAAACCGAGACATATACATGGGGAGTCTAAGTCTTGATTTTGCATAATAGTTTAATAAATCAAACAAGTCAAATTAATTAACTGGTGATCACAATATATGTTTTAAAAAATGATAAATCGAGGAGAAAAAACTTCTTATAGCTGGCTTTAGAGTTAACCATGGTTAAGTTAAGACGATAGAGACAAGTGTGACAAAAGTCAAAGAGAAGAAGAGACAGAGTAGCGAACGTTGTGGCACTTTGAGTACCAGTTTTTGTAATATATCAATAAACAAATACAATTTTTAATTATATGTTTAAAAAGGAAAAAAAGAAGGACAAGAGAATTAAAAAGGGGCACGAGGTAGACAAAGATTCGTGAGGCAAGGAAATGCCAACTCGAAGGCCTTTCTTTACGTGAAGAAACATCAATGCATGTGTCCTCTTCCTTCATAAATCTGTCATTGTCTTCTCCTTCACGTTCGTTGTTGTCCACGTGTCTAAACTTACGTTTTTTGCTGTTTTATTTTCTTAAACCGAGTCCTCCTTTTACCAAAAATATACAATAATTATGACTAATCTCGAGATTTACAACAACCGAATAAATTTCATATTGCTTAAGTTACGCAACATTAGAAAAATATTTGTGTCCTTGAAGCATGACCTCATATTCGATCGGTGAGTAAACAATCCGAACAAGTGTTGATTTTTTTTTTGGCATTCTAGTTGTGGTAATATATAAAAAATACAGAAACCAAAATTGTAAATTTTGCTTCCTTCATCTACGTATATATATTAGTGATATAAAATATAGAAAAGATTAAAAAATGTAAATTTTGTATTCTTCATATATATTATTATGTCATATATAATGAACTAAAGTTTCTATATTTTATTTGTGTTTTCATATTTTCGGTCTCTTTAGTATGAATATCAATATTATTAGTTCTAGCATCTTGCTACCTTATTATGATTACATAAACGTTACAATTTCGATTTGGACGGCAGTAGTGGAAAGAGTTGGTGGAAGAGGATATTACCTAGTAGAATCGACAGAAGATTTAGTAGTAACCAGGTTCGGCCCAACATTTTTGGGTCTAGACATAAAAGATATATATCTACTATATGAAAGGGCTTGAGCACTCTCCTTGGTGTGACATGTCAGCTCCCCACAATGTGCCACGTTTGCTCTCAATGCAGATTTGGCCCTCCATTTTTTCATTAGCACGAGGCCCATATATCTTACACACGATGGGCTTCTTCCTCAAGTTTTACGCCGTCGACGACTCAACTCCCCAACACAACTCCTCCATAGAACCTCAAGCAACCTAACACGTCAGCTCCAAACCAATTTATCTTTGACGTTTCATCTGTCGTAATTACAAAAACTGAATCTCTTCTAAAGATATGAACAACTAATTCGATACATCTTCTAAAGGTTTCACAACGCTTGTCTTCTCACATTCTAAGGTCTAAACGTATATTGGAAACTATAAAATGACTTGTACTCAGCCGATATCGATTCCTTTCTGATTTTTGATTATTGTGACGATCTCATCACCTTGCTTACCTCTCGTCAGTGCCTCATGATCCAATGCCTCTAAGCTTACCATTTTCAGAAATTTCAAAGAGAATCTCTGATTGAGAATTCGTTGTGGAATTTTGATCTGAAAGCCAAGACAATTTCTACGCGATTGCGTATCTGTCTCCTCCCAAATTGCTCGAGGAAACAGGTTAGTTAGACAGAGATTTCAAAGGGTTTCATTATGTTTCCGATTGATTAGCTTGATAATAACGTGTATTGAAGATTTCAGGTAAGAAGAGGACGGGTATGTGAATACTTTTCTGCTTAGGGTCTTCGCGGAAGACTATTCGGTGACAAATTTCAATTTTGGAAACGATGCAACATGATTTTTAGGTAAATTGTTTACTAAATTTGAATCTTGTTCGATTTCTGTTTCCCTTTTTTGTTCAGTTGGTCTTGGTGGGTGTTTTTTTTCCAGTAATGGCGTGAGAATTGTCAAAATAGGTGTGAGAATTGGTTTTATTCATGATGAAGAACTAAACAAACTTATTCAAGTGAGGTAGATCTCTCGCATAATATAACTTTGAGCCAATACTCAAAAGCAAATTGGATTCGTAGAAATAATTCTCTGGTAATTTGTTGTTATTTGGATTCCACATAAATTTATCATTTAAGGGTAAAAGAAGCGTTTGATGTTGCATATGACAGCATATATGCATTTCACTTGCTCAAAAATCGACTAAACAAAGCGTTGAGAATATGAAAGTAGTAAGTCGGTTTTGAT
Organism: Arabis alpina; assembly: GCA_900128785.1. Taxonomy (NCBI): domain Eukaryota; kingdom Viridiplantae; phylum Streptophyta; class Magnoliopsida; order Brassicales; family Brassicaceae; genus Arabis; species Arabis alpina. Next base: position 13,832,767 of record LT669794.1, read on the forward strand.
CGCCAAGTAGCTAATACTTGAGTCTTTCGCACTAAATTTTTCACTTTTTGTTTGTTTTGTTAGGGTGTGAGATGTAATAGGGTGTCAAGATCTATTAGTTCTGTAGGTCTTTATGTACCTGGTGAAATAGATGTTTTGCCATCAACTGCTTTGATTCTTGCAATTGTAACATCTCTCTCTTTTGTTAAATACTTTTGCTTGTTGATTGGTCGTGTAACCCTGTAGTAACCTGGTCTTCTTTCTCCTTGCTCTTACTCTCTCTCAGCCCTCTCAAATTGCTGGATGTAAAACAGTTGTCCTTGCAACTCCACCAACTATGGAAGGAAGCATATGTAAGGTAGTACTCAATCTGTTTTTTGTTCATGTGGTATTCAATAGTAAGATTTCTATTTCTCGCTGCTGAGCTAAGAGTTTGTTATGGTGTTGATGCAGGAGGTCATGTGTTTTCGTCACGGTGTTTATTGTTTTTTTCTCTAAAATTGTAGAAATGATTATTTTGGCTTTGCAGGCTATAGATACCATGGCTTGGGGAACAGATTCTTGTCCTAAGGTATAAACAAGGATTAATGTACCTCAATTGCTTATGTCAGTTGTTGTAATGTTAATCAGTTGTTGTGATGTTAATCAGATGTTTATGTTATTTTGAAATAGCTGAAAAGATGAATAAATAAGCATCTCATATGCATTTGTTTTTGTTTTCTTTTTAATTCATTTTAGTAACTTCAAAGTGTAGTATTCTAAATAATTTCTCAAACATGTATCTTACGACACAATTTATTTGCATTTAATAAAATTAGTAAAAAAGGGAAATTTGTATATTGCGTCGGTTTTGAAAGCGACTTTATACTTGAATCTTAAAAGCAATTTTTAATCGTCTCTAACATTACGATAACCCGACTTTATACTTGAATCTTAAAGACAATTTTTAATCGTCTCTAACATTACCAAAACTGACGTTAATATTTTTGGACATGCTGGTGAAGTAACATGTTTAATTGTTGGAGATCATACACTATACTCTGGTTCCATGGATAGAACGATAAGGTAAGTGGGTTCGTACTATATTTCACCAAAACATGAATTTGTTTTGTTTAAGATAATCATAGAGCCTGGACATATTCTACTATATTTTATCAAAAAAAGGTTTTAAGATTTTTCAAAACTGGCAACTTAAAACTTATCTACACGCGCAAAAAACAAAAAAATATTCTTGTAATAGTTTTGCCATTACCCATAACAACAACAACAACACTTGGTTTTTATTGTGATTATGGTTTTGAAACAGAGTACGCATGGTCTTTGAGGGTTACACAACGATGAGATAAATCTGATTATTATTGGAGACTATCGATAAACCTGCTTAAAATACTAATTTTAAACTAATCTAGATTAATTTAATCGGATGACACCCTGAAAAACTTATGGATAAACATGCTCTTATAGTGGGATTTTCATTCATACTATTGTTTTTGTCTTTTCATATACAGATTACCATGATTGTTAGCTAGAATTGTTGGTTAGTTAAGTTAGTAATTATATTCAACTGCCATAACTTTTCCACAAAGTTACATTTTCTCATTTTAGATAATCACTAACTTCTTATTAAAAACATAATTGTTCTCTTCTATGTAATATATGAATATTTTGATCATGCAAAAGTACATACAAAGTTTATCTTTAACAAAAAAACATACAAGTTTGTAGATAATTATTATTTGGATAAAACAATGGTATAGAATAAAACCTTCGCGTATGCGCGGGTATTCACCTAGTCCTATACTAAAAGATCCCAAAATCGTTGGAAGATTTTTTTGTAATTTTTTTTAAAAAGCATTTGCTCTTGGATTTCGATAGAGATTCAGACGGGCCACTTGCAGGGGTGGAGGCAGCATACTAATGGGTGGAGCAGTTGCCCACCATGAAATTTTTAAAATTTACTTAAATTATACCAAAAGTTTAGTCGTGTTTTTGTTGATAATTTATTTCATGTCCCTTATCACGTTTTTTTAAATCTCTCGTATAATAAACACAAGACAAGCCTAAGTAAACACAAGATAATATATTTTTTTAGGCCTATGTAAAAAATACAAACATAAGTCCAAAGTAATTAAAGTTTACTCTAATCAATTAAAATCTTAGAATCGTGTATGGTTTTTAAAAGAGCAGACTCTTAGCCTTCTAACTTCTTATTTCTCGGTCTTTGATTAAGTATTTAATTAACCTTTAAACTTTATCTATTCTTATCGTTTTTTTGTAATTTGTAAACATTTTTTTGTTGCATTTATAGATGGTTTGTTTCAATGTATATTTCTGCCTCTGATGAAAAATGGTTCTAACTCTGCCACTGGCCACATGCGTCCAAATATCCCAGTCCATGACGATTTTTTTTAACCCACGTAGTTAATCTCGTCGCGGGGTGCAGTTTAGAAACCTATGTCAACATCCAACCCACTTGAAATAGCGGGTTGGCACCCTCGGGTTGTTTTGTGAAAAATCAACATAACATGTGAAAACTTTGATTAAATTGCTAGAGCTTTGTTTCCGTTTGATTAAAAACAACACAATTTTTCATGTGGCTTCTATATGTGTATACACACGTACACCATACATTTAACCAAGTTTACTACTAAATATGAATTTGTATTTTTAACGTACCGGACCTTCCTTAGATTTGTCATAGTACCATATCGACTTGTATTATATACTCCTATGTATTTTTGGCTTAGTATGTACCTAAACTTTTATGTTTTTTTTCTTGTTGAAGGAAAAGAACCTATTCAATTATTTGTGATAATGCAAAGCTTTATCATTTTCAAGGTGGTCTTAGCAATGGATTCAAGATGATACATACAACGAGAATAGTTTGGTTCTGTTTCAGATTTGAGAAGCAATAGTCTAAAATAATGTATTTCTAAACATAATAATTCGTTATTTCATCCAAATTGAATTATAGTCTTTAACTCAAAAGTTTAACTCAAGAACTTCAATGTTTGCTTCAAATTTAAACTTACAAGACTCAATAAAACCAAACCAATATGACTTTTTATGAACTTTCGTCTACGCCACCATCAATTGATTAGAAAGATAATAATGTCTCATCTTTACCATCAAAATTTTCATCCTCCTCTACATGTGACATCAAGTAATTTAGTTATCATCAATTCATAAGTTATGACCAAATATATTTTTAAAGATTAAAATACCTATTTGTTTACCATTTTCATAGGCTTCCTTAACCAAATGCGACTGCATATCAAAACTTGAACATGTTTGGGTAGATGACGACATGTATTTTTCAAAACTTGAACTGGAGTATTAGACTACTAACCACTTGGTGCGTAATAGTCCTCACCACCGATGGAGTTTTGCTTCAGCGTCTCAATCGCTAGCGAAGATCAAGACGATGACGAGGAGGACGATGACCGAAGCTCTTCCGCCATTTTCACACCTCCAGCTCTCCTCCTCCATCACTCTTCCCTCCGTCCACTTTTACCTGACCAAATCCCCTCCGCATGCTCCAGCGACTCAACCACCGAGCCATGACTAGCTCCTCTTCTCTGCGACATAGATCTGGCTTTTCCGGCGAGGAAAACAGCGATGCTAGGTCAGGAACTGAAGTTTTTTTTCCTTTCCGATCTCCTCGACGACCTTGTCCTTTGGAGTGGTTGTGGTTCCTCCGCTTCCACCGGAACCGCCTGAGCTACCGGATCCACCATATCCGGCCTCGACTCTGCCTCCGCTGTCTCTCTGGCCGAGATCTACTAGTGGCCTTCCCGCTTCAGCCGTCATGCCCTTTACTGGTCATGAGTGATGCTCCGGTAAAGCTTTAAATCCAATATCTCTGTTTGGTTCTCTGTTTCTCTTGCTTGTCGCCAATCCCCTCAACAAGTTTTCTTCGCCGGTCGATCTCAACTTGCTCATTGGGCTTGTTCAATGCCTTATCTGATAGGGGCTACTTTGGACTTATACCCGCTGTGGCGGTGGTCCCCTGCTCCTCCGACCATGCCGACGACTCCAAAGCTCTCTCCGTACCACCACCGTAAGCTTCTCTGCCACAGACTTTGGTTTAATGGGTCTGATATTGGCCCATAGTCTCAAGACTTGTTTAGAGAATTTGGTTGTTGGTTCTAGGATAGGAGTAAAATTGAGTCTAGGTAAATATAATGTATTATCGACATCTTTGTGTACCAATCGTTGTAACTAGTGCCATTGCTTGGCATCTATGTCTTGAGTGTAAAACCATGAGTTTTAACTCCTCGGAGACTCGACCAAAAGCCCGAGTGGCTCTAAAAGAAGGAAAAAAGACAATTTCGGTAGGATCTGAATCCTTTCAATCGGTGCGAGCCACATCTTTTCGGCTCTAGAATGCGATTTAAGGAGAACAAAGAAACGATTTATGAAAACAATTTTATAATAAAAACACAGAGTCAAGATATGATCAATCTCCTTAATTCATAAAATCTCTCGTAGTGTGACGGTTTAATGAGATTCTGAATCCCATGATAAAATTGTGTTAGACTATATTCGCGACACTCGATTATAGAATCTACTAACTAAGAATCCACGTTATACTCCCGAGACTACTTTATAGAATAAGAGAAGAGAGATTGTCGGATTTTTATGCTTTGAGGATATATAAGTATATAAACTTATGAATATACAAGAGTATATCTTCCTATCCCCTTGGAGAAGTGAAGAAATGTGCATTTTGTAGGCTTTTCCCTTAACATGAATTACATAATTTGTTTAATCACAATTTGACTAGATAAATCAAATCATGCAATTAAAACATTCGTTTCATGTTTTATCTTGTAGCCAACGTAAAGAAAATCATTAGTGCATGATCTTGACAATGAATGTCAATAAAGATAGCAATAACCATTTGACTCTCACATTTTAATGTTTTGAAATTAAGTAAAAAGATATTTTGTTTTGTATGTAAACAAAACTACAATGAATTTGACATATTTGATCTTCTCATCCATTTACTAAATCCAAGTTTATATCTTAATCTTAATTCCAAATTATTTGGTAAGATTTCTCTATGAGTCTAATGATTCATTTTTATTCACATTTTACTAATTAATCTTATTAATTATTTGACCCGTGAAGCCTTAATTAATATGTGATTAAAATTGGTCAAACAATTAGCAGAGTCCCAAAACCAAATTCAAGAAATCTTAGGATAATTCAGTTCAACAAAAAGCACTTACACCGATTTGTTCATGAAATAAAGGAACCAAATGTATCTATTTAAACCCATCAACCCTGAGTATTCAAACAGACGAAAAGTATATATGATACTTAAAACTTTGTCTGCAAATGTAAGAAAACAACAAGTATATCCGATACTTTGTCTGAAAAAATATTACACATTATTCTGTATTATAGATGTTAATATGGGTTACAACCCACGGGTTAGGCTCAACTAAGACCGCTAACGGGCGGGCTTGGACATATGTTTAGAACCCGCGACGGGTTAACCCGCGACAGGTTGGGGAAAAATTAGACCCGCTACAGGTTAACTCATTTGGACACGGGTTGGCCCGTTGGGTTGTTGAGTTTTAATTTTGAATTTAAGATTTTGATTTAGTTTGGAGTAAACGTCTTTAAGTTTGATATATTGATGTGTTATTGCTGTTTCTGGTTTAATTTAGATTAAATAACATATAAAACATATCAAAGATAATGTTGTAATACTATGACAAATTAGAAGATGGTCGAGTACTTTGAAATTACAAAATCATATTTTTGTATTAAAGTTACGTGTATAATACATTTTATATATAAACCACATGAAAACGTGTTGTTTTCTTAAAATCAAACAAACACGACGTTGTATAGTTTAGTTAAAGTCATTACATGTTATAAAGTATCAAATATTTGCAGATCTGGATTAATTTAAATTGGTATGTCCGATCAACATCGCTAGTTGCTAATGTTGGTCGTAAAAAATGAGTCGAAAAGTCGTTCTAAGTTTTTGATCTCAGTTCCCTTTAAAATGTCTCTCTCATATAGTTGTTCACTTGCTAATGACAAATGCTAATATGATAAAACTAAAAATTATATATAACCCGCGGGTTGACCTGCTAACCCGGAAAATTATGCGGGTTGGACTTGGACATACTTTAAAAAACCGCAACTCAGGAAGGGATAATCCGCATGGGTTAAAGAAAATTGAAACCGCCACGAGTTGGGTTAATTGGACCTGGGTTAGCCCATCTGGCATCTCTATGTACAATATAATGTTGTATTTCTTATACAACATTCTCTACCAAATCAGCCAGAGAAGAGAGAAGTAATTCAGGCCCTACGCATAACCATTTCTAGGAAGTATGGTTAGTACTTCTAACCTTTGAGTGCTAACCTTCTGAATGAGCCATATTTTGAGTGTTAACCTTCTACATATGTGAATAAACGTTTTAGAAATACAAAACGAAAATAACTTGATATATTGAAATCTAACTAACCATTTTATGGCTCATTAAGAAGTTTGACTGAAAATGTTTTAAACTTTTGTTAATATAGTAATTGATGTCAACATACAGACATATACCGCAACTATGCCTTCTAACATTTAGGGACAAAAACTATACTTTCTAAACTCAAAATGTTACCTTTACTTCTCTGAGAATTATTTGACTAAAAATATACTTTGACTAAATTAGAGAACGGTTCATGTTCTTATGATATATTCCCTAAATGTAATGATCCTTTTTGACAGCATATGGATTCTTCGTTTTTTTTATATTGGGACATTACATTATATATAGACCAACTTAATGTTCCAGTGATTTACTAACAATTTTCTCAACCAATTGTCAAAGATAAAAATCTAGAAAATATGGAGAAAGCATTTTCATTTGCGGTTTTCATCATCTTCGCTATCATGTCTGCTTCCGGTATTATTTATATTTTCTTGTTCAATTTTTACTATTTTCTTTTAGTTTGATCCAGTCATATATTTTTTTCATCATATTTTCTATTTAAAAACTATATTATTTGTACTAACATGAATTCGTTCTCGGCTTATAGGAATTTTTTTTACTTGCTCTTAAATAACTTTGAAAAATTAAGAAAAACAAAGCAAAAAAATATCTTTATGACAAAACACGGATGAGTTCTTGACTCAACTAACACAATCAGTGCCGGTCCTGAAAATTTATGGGCTACAAGTAAAAATAAAATTTTGGGCCACTAAATATTGAAATTTAACTTAAAAAAAAAAATCAAAATGTTAATGCAAAGAGTCAAACTCAGCACGTTACCCTTCAACAGTCGAGCACTTTCCAATAAAGCTAAAAGAACGTTTTGACCAAATAAGGAACGTTTTGACCAAATAAGGACCGTTTTACTATATAACTTTTTATCCAAATTTTTGGGTCAGAAGCCCATGCTTCCTTTGTTTGTAGTCAGAGCCGGACCTGTACACAATAATGTGATTTTACAATGAATACATATCGACTAACTAAAATAAATATTCCTTTGGTGATAATATTTTTATTATCGGCTAATTGTTGTTGATTCAAATGTTTTTGTCAAAGTACCAAAAGAAACTAATCATTCATATATACTCTTTTATAGTTGAGAATAAGGCGAAGGCAAATACATGCCAAGAAGGTCTAGGTATTTGTAACCAATGTGATCAAAGATGCAAGGTGAAACATGGACCAACGGGTCAAGGCATTTGCGATGGACTATACCAACTATGCACTTGCTACTACAATTGCGGACCGCCTCCAGCGCCTCCATCACCTCCGCCATGCAAACAATGCACTGGCGGGGCTGGACTTTGCGGCACTACATGTGGGAATCCGTGTTGCAATCGAGACTGCGCGCAAAAGTATCCTGGTGGAGCTGGATTTTGTGACAATCTTGGCTCTACTTTATTGTGCAAATGCCAATATCCTTGCTAAATTTTGTTTAAATACTTTTGAAATAGATATATAAAACCGAATCAGATTTCTTCTAAAAATTTGTACTTCATATAAGCAGATATGTATCAAAATACAAATACAAATCATATATATAATTAGGGAGTCCTCTCTCCATCTAAGGTGTCCACATATGCAAAACAAAGTTTTAACAATTAATTTTAGTTTTAAGTTCATTTAGTTCATGTTTATGTATATTTATTGTTACTTATAGCTACTAATTTTGTAATTAAATTAAAAAACGAAAAATAAGTCAATAAATTACTAAAAGTAGAAATTAATATTTGAGTATTGGAAATATGTAAAACGAATATACATATAAGAAAAAGTGAATAAAAATATTAGCGACATCAAAGAATCAAAGAAAAAGAATCTTGAGTGTCAGAAAATTGTTAAGAGGCTATTGGTTTTTTTTGTTATGAACGCATTTACACCTATTTGTTAAAGAAATACATGAGCATATTTGAACCAATGAGGGATGAACGTGTTAATATAAGAGGTTGTTGATGTAAAGATAAAAAATATATATTATTTCACTAAAAGGATATTGAACCATCTAATTAAAGATGAGATAATAAGATGAAAATTTAGGATATTCGATTTTATTTATAATGTTATATAATTTTATGGAAGTATGAAAGAAAAATATGTAAGTGTTATAATACTATTATTTTAAAGATATAAGGTATAAATTGGTGTAAGACAAAAAAATCATGCATTGCTTGAGTTATGTTCTACTAAAAATAAGTAAACAAAGTAACATAAAATTGTAAATAGTTAAATCAAATTTTTGTCGTTAAGTTTAATAAATGCATCATACGAACCATATTATAGGATTATTTGAGTATTTGTTTTCGAATTAAAAATTACAATAATGAATTACTTTTATTTATATGGTCATTAGAAAATAATCAAAATATTACGAATTTATATATAAGAGCGCTGAATAGAAATGTTAATAAAAAATAATCAAAGAAAAAATAGATTCAATGATGTTAATTATTGAAGTATCGTAATTGAGTTTTAGCCGATTGTTAAGAGACTCAAGGCTTTTTAAAAAGAGGATGTATGATTTCACTAAAGGATATTGAACGATTTCACTAAAGGATATTGAACGATTTCACTAAAATAAGAAAATAAGGTGAAACTTTAGAATATAATATTTTATTCAAAATGTTATTTTCAGGTTTTGGAAGTAGAAAAGAAAAAAATTGAAATCGTTGTAATATCGTAATTTAAAATAAATAAATCAATCTTAAATTTGATATATAAAGTATAAAATTAATGTCACACTATTCATAAATTGTACAACAAAATATACCGAGAGTAATTTGTGATCTTTATATAAAAATGTACGTAGTTCTACAAAAAGACATTCCCCGACGAGCTTTTGTAATTCAATATTTGAATCAAGGGTTTTCTGCAAATAAACCCTCAAATTGGCTAGATTTTGCGACTTTACCCTCCAAGTCAAAAACCGACAGAACAACCCTTAAAGTATGAGTTAACCCGCAATATAACCTTCGGCCATATATGAATTTTTTCAGTCCGTATATACGCGATTGCATTTTCTTCTAAGAGAAAACCATTCTTTATAATAAGTTTTTAAATAAACATGCTTGTAACATACGGTAGAAAAATCTATATATGGTCGATGGTTATATTGTGGGTTAACTTATACTTTAAGGGTTGATCTGTGAGTTTTTGATTTGGAGGGTAAAATTACAAAATCTAGCTACTTCGAGGGTTTATTTGCAGAAAGCCCTTGAATCAATGATTTTACAAATATAGAGAAACAAAAAATATTTTCGAAATGTTTAAGAAAACGTAAAAAAAAATTATGTATAAATTAAACATATGGGTTATATTTAGAATTTGTTTACAGATTGGATGAATTTATTATGCAATAATAGATAAAATAATAAGTTCTCAAAAACTAAACAGCTATTTATTTAAAATCAAATACCAAATCGAAAGAATTTCAAAAAAAAGAATTAAAACAAATTAATATTTGAAAATATGATATTATAATGTGTAAATAAATGTAAAATATATATACTAACATAAAATACTTACTAATTCATGTTATACATGATATTAATAGAAAACATAGGAAAATAACACAAAAATATCAAAAGAAGTCAAACTCGCGCAACGCGCGAGTCCAACCCTAGTTATTATATAATAAGATATGTATCACATAGTTAGGAAAATACATTAAAAGAACGAAGTTGACAAGGCTTTTCATAGTCAAACTTTACTAGCTGAAGGATCACTAAATCCGTTATTTTTCTTTCTATGTATTCGATCTTGCTTTGATATAAAGTGTGTATATTGCTTGATAAAATTCGATGATCTGACAAAATTCTGAATTTTCAACAATATGATACCAAACATTTCTTATCAAAGTCATTTAAACAAACTTCTATCTTTGGTATTTGATCCCAATAAATTATGAATGTATCCTCTGTTTTGAAAACTAATGTTAATTTCAAAATCCTAAGACTTGGAAAATGGAAACCATGGTAATGATTCTTTTAAAAAGATTCAAAATTTGCTAAACTTTCTCCTTCAAAGACACCAGCTTTCTTTACCAAACATCAAAACTTTTATCCATATGTTGGTGACGCTATGGTTGACGGCTAAGGTTTTTTCCGCTTCCATGACTAAAATTCTAAGATCCCATATTTGACAAAATTGAGAACCTATCTTCTCGGTATTGCCAACAATCCAACGCGGAAATCAGCCAAATCTAAAAGTAATATTACTGAAAAAAGGAAAACGGTTACTACTAGGAACCAATCCCAATTAACGTGAATAGAAATGGACCAACACCGCATACCACCATCATGAACCGTCGTTGTGATCCAGTACCGATGCTGCTGGAAAAACACATTATAGTCTATAGCATAACAATTGATGTTTCAATGAAACCACAATCACATTCGAGATGAACATCGTTATCTAACTGCTTAGAAAACAAATAATGAATGATATTCAGGAGGAAATATGAAATATTTATAAAAGGAAAAATAAATATATTAGTAACGGTATAAAATATTGCTTAGTACTATAAATATTCAATAAAATCAAACAATCAACTCGATATATTCAATGTACACAGAAGTTGGAAGAAAAAACACAATAATGGAAATTTTGATAAAAGATATAGGAGGTGTTATTCGATGATGTATTTTAGTAGAATTTACATTTAAGTAGAATATTGAACTAATGATTCTAAATTTTATTTTAAAATCCGGTCTTATTCTATGTGATATTTGTAAATCATGTTTTTTTAACATTAAAAGATTTTGAAAATCTTTGTTTTTTTCATAAATTTGAAATGGCTTGTGAGTAAATTTTTATAGACAAATGAATAATAACATAATACAAAGTATCTTGTACATATTTTAGAACCCACACATAGACTCAATCAAAATTTAAAATTTTGAAGATTAAAAAACTTACGGAATTACCTTTAAACCATTGATTCGATAACAAATTTTCATAAGATTTTTCTTCTTAACACATAAAAGATAGCATTTTTTTTGTGAGAAAGGGTATTCTAACAAACAGTATTTTGCTTCATAAACTTATGATTATGTTTGATTCTACGTAGAACATCGAACATAAGTTAATGATATTTAATGAACATCTATCAATTTCATTTCTTTGTACCAAATGTAATATCTCATGCTTTACACTGTGACTACAATATTATTTGGTAATAAAGCATTCATTGAGAGAGAAAAAAAAGTTAATGATATTTAACAAAACCTTGCGAGAAATAAAACATCTAATACTTATATGAATTTTGACTTCCACTTATATATTATGAGGAATTGAACTTTAAACTGCTTGAGTTTTATCAGCCGGACAAGGATAACGGTAAATACACTGTCCAAGACCATTCCCTTTGTCGCACGAACCACTGCCAGTTGGCCCAAACTCCGACTTGCACGATGAAGAACAATCTTTTAAGTCACTCGTGCACATACCAATGAGAACGTAAGGCATCCCATATTATTCTCCACTATATCCAACAAAAACTATTATTCACTCTTATAGATAAGATATATTATACTAGTTAAAAAAACGTCCGAAATAAAAATCGCAAATTTTGTATTTTAAAAACTGATGTTTACCTAATACAATCATAACGAGGAAGATGAATGATAGTGAAGAAGGTGACTTTGCCATTTTCTAAAATCTTTTGTATATCTTCTTGAATTTTGAGATTGTACTAAAAAAATGTTTGGTTACAAGGAAAAATACGATAAGAAATTTGAATTTACATAGTGTTCATCACCTATAGTTTTCAAAAATATTTATTTGTAAAATCTGGTCAGTACGTATGTCATTAATAAAAAATTTTCCTGGTCAAATATTCGAACTAAGCAATTTTTGTTTTAAATCAACTGAACATTGTATCTAAGCAATTTACATATCTAAATTAAGAACAATTATATATATATATATATATATATATATATATATATATATATATATATATCTGATCAGTATATCATTATTATCTAATCAATCTATTTATTTTTTTCCGTATAGAAACTGTTTACTTCAAAAAACAAGATATTTATAACTGAACATTTATATGTTTTTTAATATGTAAAAAATTTAAAACATCAAGTATAAAAGAACAAAAGGATTATGTATCTATATTTAATTCAAACTAGGCAATAACCCGCATCCTATGCGGGACTGTTTTTAACAATTAGGTTGTCAATTTGATAAAACGCAATAAATATCAGTGTGAGTGAAGCTATGCTGGTAAACGATACTCATCTTTGTTGATTCTAAGACGACAATTTTGTTGCAATGTAGAAAAGGTAGATACCAATTTTCACAGCAATCAAGGCCAAAATCACATAAACTGATCCATATATCTTTTGATATTCTCTTCTTAAACAAATAAAACGGATTGTCTCTTATAGTTGCATATATTTTGTTCCCCTGTAAAAAGAAAAAATAGAGTTACTAAAAATCATACGATCTACACATATATAATAGTAAGACATTAATTAAAGTAACTTCTTCATGACACAAGATAATATCTATTGTTCTACCATACACATTAGTTAATCGAGACCAAAACTGCAGAACTTTAACATAAAGATTAGGGTGTACTAAGTGAGGCGTCAAAGAAGAGATAGTTGTGTAAAGAGAAAATCTATACATGATCTATTATTAAAGTAGTTTAAAATTTGTGGGAGGATTGAATTAGAAAACACAGAAGTTTATATATACTGTCAAACGATAATTTTTTTTTCTTTTTTTTGATGAATGACCAGGGAAAATCCCCGGGTATTTCTTAAGAAAACAATTACATACTCATTTTTCTCAATTGAGGAGGTCCCATGACATCGTCTCTCAAGAAATATGCAACAGTCATTGGAACTGAAAACAACGAATGCAAACCTAAAGGTAACGAAAATGCATAGTTTGCTAATCCATCTGCAAGACGATTAGCCTCTCTATACACGTGATTAACACGGACTATTCAGTCCCTGTATATAAGACCATGGCACAAGCGTACCAGGAAGGACAAGGGATGAGCATCCCTAATCCCGTTCTTTAGAAATTCCACCACCGTTTCTGAATCCACCTCTAGTTCCAAGCGAGTAATCCCCTTCTCCCAGGCTATGCGAAGTCCGTAATAAACACCCCATAGCTCAACCAAGGTTGCTGAACATCTGCCAATATTTATCGCAAACCCTGCATACCATTCTCTAGCACTATCTCTAATGACCCCACCCGCAGATGGTAATCCCGGATTTCTATGTGACACTCCATCAGTGTTCAATTTATACCACCTAATAACCGGAGCTATCCATTGTACCATTATTTCCACTCTCTCCCTCCTTCGCCCTTGTGTATTACAAGCTGCATTCGCCTTCACTATTTCAGCAATACGTTCTCTCAAGAACCGTAACCTGTCCCTACACAATTCCTTCGCACCAAAAACATCCATACAACGCCATTTCCAAGCCCACAACATACCATTGCAAAACACACGGCCCATGGGATCTCCCGATTTTGTTTTCCTTCACGCAAATTCTCCTGCATCCATTCAAGCAAGGATTGAGCAAAGAAATGTTGTCTCTTACTTGTTGGCACTAATCTCCTCCATATTCCCTCCATCGCTGGACAGTCCCTTAAAACATGTAATAGTGTCTCCACACCACGTTTACACACTTCACAAAGGTCCGTTCCACCTAGAAGTCGTCGGTATCTCTCGGAATTTGTCATAACCACCTGATGCACGACCAACCAAAGAAAAACTCTTACTCTCTCGGGAACCTTCACACGCCATACCCGTTGATAAAACACGTCCATATTCTGCATGGGACTCTCATTTCTTGTCAATAAAGCATAGGCCAATCGAACAATGAATTTACCATCATGCATTTCACCCCACGAAGGTCGATCATTAACCCCTGTCACAGGGTCTACAGCCACCGATGCGAGCTCTAATCTCATATTTTCTGGTACGTATTGCCCAATCCTTTCAACATCCCAGCCCCTGCCGTCTATCCATAATTCACTAGCCGTGACATTGGCCATCTGCTCAGGTACCTGACCCACGACCATCTCCTCCAGAGGCTTATTCATCAACCACCTATCTTTCCAAAATCTCACACATCTCCCATTTCCAAGCACCCAAGTTTGTCCTCGATGTACCAGTTCTCTTAGCCCAATACCAATACTACGCCATGTAGATGACTTATTTCTTTTAACTTCCAACCAAGAACGATCCTTAATCTCACCCACTTTGTACTTACTTTGTAATACCCGAGCCCATAAATTCTTTTTATCTTGAAGCAATCTCCAACCCACCTTTGCAACAAGTGCCTTATTGGTGGTACTGGGTTTGATACCCATTACCATACCCGACTCATATCCGATTCGACATGGAGTTTCGAGAAACATCTCGGAAGAATGGGCCAGCGATGACCCATGAAGACAACTCGACCCGTTAAGGAGTGTCTACCGACCTAGGCAAATATAAGCGAATTGGAAGATTTAGCTCGGATAAAAGGAAATACTTAAAATTAGTATAACTTTCTTTTATCTTTTAAGAGATTTTCCATTTATATTTTAGGGTTATTTCGACCGACTTTGTACTTGTATAAATACTTTATGTATTCCTCTAAAACGAGGACATCTCTTTCAATAGAGAATTCTATACACATCTCTTTACTTGATATTTTCTTTGTGATTTTACGCTTAAACCTAGTTCCTCTATTCTTTGGACTGATCTCGGATTGTTGCTCAATCCGATATCACCAAATTGGCGCCAACTAAGGGGACCGATTATGTTTACTGCGTAACTTTCACGAGAGAAATCCTTTAAAGATGTTTGGAGACAAAATTCTAACTCCACCCGTTACGAACGTAGCTGGATCGGAAAAGAATCCAATCGATGGAAGCAATGTTGAAGGGGCATTGAAAGCCTCAGAAAATAGGGTCCTACCCCGGAAGTTCCGACTCCGGAGAAGGATCAACAACCGGAGGCCCGATCAGAGAAATCGAACCCCGAAATAATCTTGATCCAAGATACAGAACTTGATGTTCCAGTCGAGCTGAAATCGTTACAGGAGAAGTACGATAAACAATATAGTGATCATGACAAATTCCGTGAGGAGATGACTCTCTTCATGGGACGAACCGATCAGAGTTCCCGGAATCGGACAACTCAGATCGGTCAAAATCTGTTTCCAACCGAGACGACCCCAGAGTCTTATCGGTGGGAGGCCAATCTGCAACTCACGTCACACCACCTTCACGAAGCTTGGAGGAAAGGGAAGACGAGATAGCAGCCATGAGGGAAACTATCCGTTTGATGAACTCAAGGATGCATCACGTAGTAAGCTCGGCTCCCGAGCTCGATAAAGTCCTTGAGGGAATGAAATAGACCCCCTTCACCGCCCGTATTGTAAACACTCCGGCCAAACCAAACGCTAAGATTCAGATCGCGCTCTACGAAGGAAAGACCGATCCCACTCATCATCTCACGACGTTGAACATCGCCATGGGCCGAGCTCACTTCTCTCCCGAGGAAATAGAGGCCGGTTATTGTCAACTGTTTGTAGAACACCTCACTGGCGACGCTCTGGCCTGGTTCTCTTAGCTCAACTGAAATTCTATCGATAACTTTCATCAGTTGTCGACGACTTTCATAAAGCACTACTCGATGCATATCGAGAAGAAGACTTTAATAGCTAATCTCTGGGCCCTCCAACAGAAACCGGAAGAGTCTTTGAGAGAATTAATGGGAAGGTTCAAAGGAACCGTTTCCAAATTGGTTGTGGTAAACGATGCCGCGATGCTCTTGAAAAGTCCGTTCCAAAACAAATTGACTGTTAACCGACCCGCTACCTTGGAAGACGCCTTGTACAAAGCATCGAGCTTTATGGAGTTAGAAGAGGATCAGTTGGGGGTCAAGGAGAGCGATAAACCAGGCCGCGGTAGAAAGGGACATAGTTTCCAAATCACCGAAGATGCTGAAGAACCCGCGCAGAAGCAATGCCCAAGGGGTAGCTGACCGATGGGGAAAGTAACGCCCGGAGCTGGTGCGACTTTCACCAGACGTCGGGACATTTGACAGCTTAGTGCTGTCACCTCTTGGACGTGTTGATGAAACGCTACCGAGCCGGGAGAGTTCCTGATATGGAATTTCAGAAGAACTTCCCCGGGAAACCAAACCCGACCGGACGGGTAGACGATAAGGACCAGCCAAAGCAGTTGCCACCTGGAGTCTACCAACCTAAGCGGGACCGAGAAGACCTGTATGGGGATAATAATCCTTCGGCACCTCGGAAGAAGCTCTATATGATTATGGGCGGGCTTGAAGAATGTAACGATTCTGTAAGATCGATACAACAACACGAAAGGAAGGCTGAGACTGCCAAGAAG
Organism: Arabis alpina; assembly: GCA_900128785.1. NCBI lineage: Eukaryota > Viridiplantae > Streptophyta > Magnoliopsida > Brassicales > Brassicaceae > Arabis > Arabis alpina. Next base: position 13,849,635 of record LT669794.1, read on the forward strand.
TGGCCAGAACCGGCCGAGAAAGACCTTTTCGTTACATTTGACGAGCAAGATACTAAAGGTTTGGATCGACCCCATAACAATCCTCTGGTATTCAACTCGTTATCAACGATTGCGAAGTAGGTCGTGTAATGATTGATACCGAAAGTTCGGTAGATCTTATCTATCGAAACACCCTCGAGAGGATGGGAGTAACTCACGAATACATCAAGTTCGGGAACAGACCACTCACTGGTTTTGCCTATGATACCACCTCGACGGTCGGTACGATCAAGCTTCCAATTTACGTGGCCGGAGTTACTCACTTCGTCAAATTCGTCATTATAAATACCCCTTCAGTCTACAAGACGATCTTGGGAACTCCCTGTCTTTACGCCATGAAAGCGATGGCATCAACCTATCATTATGTGTCAAGTTTCCTATTGATAGCGGAACATACACAATCAAGGGCAACCAAAAGGAGGCTCGCAATTGCTTTTTCATCGAAAAGAAGAATCGGGTTAAGGCCGAGTCCGAAGCTCGGACGAAGAACGGTGAGGTCGACATTCCGAAGGAAAAGGAAGTCAAGAAAGCCCGAGCCATGACGAAGAGTCAAGCATGAAAGCCGATCTGATAACTTCAGATGCAAAAAAAAAAAAAAAAACTATTCGTTATACACGAGTCCATATAAATGTATGAACTACCAGTGACTTGATTCATTTTTGAGGATACATAGGCAGCTCCTTGCAAAAGTGCAGTCACACCCTTAATAAAAACTTGAAGTTTTTTTAAAAAATAAAATTTTCTGATTAATCTGACCTTAAAAAGTCGGACGGGTGTAAGAACGCATGCCCTTACAAAATCCAAACTTACCTCGTTCGGACTGTGATTACTCACGTTGGTGCCCTGGCCAGGTATCCGACATTCAACACACTTCTCATAAGTGCCGTGGTGAAATAATCGACAAACTCTAATAAGCCGGAGCCAGGTCCGCACCTCGTACTTAGGACAACCAAGTAAATTATACGCCGGATCTCGATCGCGTACTGAAGTTTCGTCCTAAGGCAAAAGTTGAGCTAAGCCAAAACATTAGTCCTTTGCACTCTCAAATCCCAAACCGAGCCCTCGTACTTAAGTGCAGATTCTAAGAACCATTACCGAGCTGGTAAGCAGCGGAGTCTTAGAAGAATCTTACTTCTAATAAGCCGAACTACATAGTTTGCATCCATTAAAGAGTCTTCTGAATGTAATCTTAGTGTTTAAAGCCGAATTTCCTATCTCGCAATTAGTTAAGGGTTCTTACGAAAGTAATCCTAAATTGCAAAGAATAAGCCAAACTCCATAAAGCTTGCCATCACTTAAGCTTATTTAGAAGTGAATACAGTCTAGCCACGCGATTTGCATCAAAGTATTTTGAAATACTTAAAGCCGGCCTTCCTTAAGGTCGCAAAAAGAAAATCAAAGTATTTTGAAATACTTAAAGCCGACCTTCCTAAAGGTCGCAAAAAAAAAATCAAAGTATTATGAAATACTTAAAGCTGACCTTCCTAAAGGCCGCAAAAAGAAAATCAAAATATAAAAATACTTAAAACCAATCTCCTATGAGATCATTAGAAAAGAAAAATTTCCTAAGTATTTATGAAATACTAAGAAAGCCAACTTCCTAAAAAAGGATTGTAAGAAAAGTATTAAATACTTAAAAGAAAACCCTGAAACAGGGTAATGTTTAAAAAAGTAAATTAAAACCTACAAAAGTGGGCACCATGTTCTGAAAGCGACAAAAATAAAAATCACGAGCCACACGAGGCTCAAACTTGGTCACCATCTTGATTATCTTTGGGTGTGAGGAACGACCCGTGTTCGCTAATTCCATCTGGAACTTGAGATGCAACATCTCGAGGAAGACCAAAAGGAGGAGGCGGCGGAGTCGGAAACAGAGAATCATCACCAAGAGGGTCAAAAGATTCGACCTTAGCAGGATACTCTTCTTCCTCTTTGACATACTTCTCAAGAAGACCAGGAGGGAGTTCACAGTCATCCTCCATCATCTTCTCCAAACTCATTTGGGCCCTGCGCCTGTAGCAGAGTTGAGCCTTTACCTCTTTTTTAGCGTGAAGAGTAACAAGATACGGACGTATCCGCTTTAAACGAGACGAATGTCTCGCACCTCAGGCAAAACTGCCACTTGCGATCTCATCAGCTCGGCAGCGTGCTTTGTCACGCTCCTTCCTCAGACGATCCCCTGTAAAGCGAGATTCCTCTAGATTAGCTCGAAGTCCAACTATCTCGGCAGAAGCCGCCTCGAGATGACCATCTCTTTTCAGCACTTCATCCTCTAGCCTCTGTTTCTCTCCATTCAGCACCTCGACTTGAGCCGCGTAGTCATCCATACTTTGTTGATTTGCTTTGGCAGAAACCTCCCAAGAATCAACAAGAGCTTTCTCACGATCCAGCTCCCGAGTTGCATCAACGTTAGTACAAGCAAGCATGGACTTGATTTGTTCCTCCTTCTCAGCAACCACTGCTTCATATGGACCAATAATGCGACTTCCCAAGTTGATTATCTGCAGAAAAAAGATATCGAGTCATGCCATAAAAATATATGATTCGAGAAGGATTTAAGTGGGAAACGAACGTTAAGCAGGTTTCGTGACCAGTCAAGAAAGCGATCTGGCACGAGAAGGTCCTCAAGATTTGCGGGAAGCTTGAATCCGATCCCACCAATTTTTCTAATCAGGTCGGCCCCAACCTTGATGTCCGAGGAAACCAATGGCAACTCATCATCGGTATGGGAAAATGACCAACGATTGTCATGACGTGGAGGAACCCGAACTGATGAGTTTCCCAAAGGACCGGAAGCCCTTTGACGAGATGCTTCAGTAGTGCGTCTTCTCTTTGAAAGAGGAGACTCAGACGAAAGTTGTGAGGCTAATCTAGGCAACGAAGTGAGAGAAGGAGCACAAGGAGGAGGAGTATGAGAAACATTAACAGCTTTTTGAACAGCTGGACACGGCGGAATCGCCGCACTGTCAGAATTGGCAGGAAGAGAAGCAAGAGGTATGACACCCAAACTTTGAGAAACGGGTGCTTTAGATAGAAGGACTTCGCAAGTTCCATCAATCTGGAAAGTTGGAATCCTTCCCGCTTCGAGGTCGACTTTAGACTTAGCCGCTATCCTCTTCTTCTTTGCCTTCTTACCTACGGGATCAACTTTCCCTTTTCCTTTTGAATGGGAAGCATCGCCAGGACCCTTTGCCTCATTAATCTCGTCAGAGACCGACCCCCGAGCTGACGCATCGTCGGCCCTTTGCATATTGGCCGCAGAAGGAATCTACTAGGAACCATCTTTGGCAGCTGGGGTCTCCTCCTGATTTTGAAGAGAAACACCTTCAGTGTTATCCTCAGAGTCTGGGATAACTACTATAGCGGACGGATCGGCCGTGACCTCGGCATCCGACCTGTTAGAAACCTCAGAAGTTCTAGAATAGATTAGAATAGAGGGAATTGCGAACGCATGGATTCCGGGAGTAGCACCTCTCATCTGTGTCCCAATATTTGCTATTCCAAATACCTTAAAACAATAAATATCCAGAGCAATGTCAGACTTCGAAGTCGAAATAATAAAAACTTTATAACATTAAAGTAACTCATAGAGAGTCATTACCAAGTCATTACCAAGTCTATCCGACCTGTTAGAAACCTCGGAAGTCCTAGAATAGATTGGAATAGAGGGAATGGCAAACGCATGGATTCCGGGAGTAGCACCTCTCATCTCTGTGGCCCAATATTTGCTATTCCAAATACCTAAAAACAATAAATATCCAGAGCAATGGCAGACTTCGAAGTCGAAATAATAAAAACTTTATAACATTAAAGTAACTCATAGAGAGTCATTACCAAGTCTATCACGAGCAAGACGGATACAACTATAAGACAGATCGTCCCAGCGATGATTTCCTGCCCTTATCCTGTTAAGGTCTTCTCTGAAAGGCAAGTCCACGAGAGGAGGAGCCGGAGGATAAGGAACTACAAAACAGAATGGAACATGAATGTGTTAGAAAATATCATCAAGGATGCCGAGGCAGTGCATGCATGCAAGATTTATGGAAATATACCCATAGAAGGATTCCACTGACTATGATAAGTCTTCGTGGTGTCCTAGGTCGAGGCATCGTTTATCTTAACAAAAAAGTATCGGTCAAACCACTTGCCGATTTTACTTTTCAATTCGTTAAACTTGCATCCGACCTCCATGCTGTAGTAAAAATGGCCAGGGACTTAACCCTCCTTGATTATGGAATATGTTCATACTTTTCGATGGAAAGGTTAATGCCAAACTCGGCACCAAGCACTAGAAGTGCCACGAGACTGCATGTCCCGACCATTGCCATATATGAGAAAGAGATGTTTCTATTCTCGCAATACTTTACAAAGGCAAAAGGTAACGAGAACCACATGAAACAATCGGTAAACATCTACTCATGAAGACAAATGTAACCCGCATGACGATCCCATGGACGTCCATGGGACCTGGGGGCAAGGAACTTTAATTCCTTCGACATGGGACATACCCTCTTCATCGATTCCAACGACTTCTCGTCTGATAGAGAAGGTGAAATCCTGTAAATATCAAACAAAGCAGCCAAGATCTCTTAGACGATCTGTTCTTGAGCAACCTGTTCTTAGCCGATATGTTCGTCTGGATAGTGTTCACCAGATCCACCTCCCGTACGATCACTCGTACCAACAAACGGAGTCGTAGCTTCAAGATTCACACCGGCTTGCTCCGAAGTGTTGGCATAGATCGGTGCGAATCTTGACGACGATGCTTCGATCTCCGTAAAAAAAGCTGAAAGGTCAGAATTGACCGGAGGAGTCTCGTGGTCAACACCGAGGCTGGCGTTTCTTTTCGGAGTGGAAGAAGCAGATGAAGATTCGAAAGTCTTTGTCATGATCAGAGTCAAAGGATAAACCCTAAAAATGCAGATAAGAAAGGAAAAAGGATGAGAGAGAAGGGAGAAAGAAGATTTTACCTTGTTCGGACGACGAATAAATAAAGAAAATCCAAGGGTCGAAAGATCCGGCATTTATACTCTAAGGCGCAAAACTCTAGGGTAATCATTAAACCTTGGTGGCAGACGCGAGCGAATCGAGGCGTCTCTTAAGTGTCCTTTCAAGAAAGAGCGGTCCAGAGCGTTCCGCGTGTAAAGACGAAGCGATGTGTCGAATTAAGATCTGAGTTGGGCAAATCTTCCTCCGTACGTTTTGGCCGAGCTTGCTGACATAATACTTGCCGAAATCGGGGGGGGACTAGTTGGTGGTACCGGGTTTGATACCCATTACCATACCCAACTCATATCCGATTCAACATGAAGCTTCGAGAAACATCTCGGAAGAATGGGCCAGCGAGGACCCGTGAAGACGATTCAGCCCGTTAAGGAGCGTCTGCCGACGTAGGCAAATACAAGCGAATTTGAAGACTTAGCTCGGAGAAAAGGAAATACTTAGAATTAGTATAACTTCCTTTTATATTTTAAGAGATTTTCCATTTATCTTTTAAGGTTATTTCGATCGACTTTGTACTTGTATTAATACTTGATGTATTTCTCCAAAACGAGGACATCTCCTTCAATAGAGAATTCTATACACATGTTTTTACTTGATATTTTCTTTGTGATTTTACGCTTAAACCTAGTTCTTCTATTCTTTGGACCGATCTCGTATTGTTACTCAATCCGGTATCACCACTTATTCATATCACTCGCCTTCCTTATTCCCAAACCACCTTCCTCCTTAGGTAAGCATACCCTGTCCCAAGCGACTTGGTGTTGAAAATTTCTCCATACAAAGCTCCTCGAAACCTTATCCAACGCTGCACGTGTAGCCTCAGGGAGCTTAATCGTGCTCATGGAATGAACTGGTATTGAAGCTAACACCTTCCAACATGATAGACGAGACGAAACTCGCTCAAGAACTGTTCCAAATGTCTCCTTATTGATCCTTTTGTGCAGAATTGGCATTCCCAAATATTTTCCTAGGTCATCTGTCGATTGAATTCCACTCGCATTCGTACTCAACTCACCAAGTTCTCGAGATACGTTCTTAGAAAAGAAAATCTTTGACTTCTCTAAGCTGACTTTTTGCCCTGAAGCATTACAAAACCGCTCCAACACCTTCCTAATCACCCTAACGTGAGAAACTAATGCTTCCGCAAAGAGTATCAGATCATCCATAAAACAGATATGGGACAACTTGGGTCCTCCGCGGGACAAAGAAATCGATTTCCACTGCTTGTCCTCGACAGCCCGCTCGATCAAATGGCATAACCTCTCCATGCACATGACAAATAAATACGGAGATAGCGGGTCTCCTTGTCTCAGACCCCTTGATGGTTTAAACTCTTTCATTTTCTTTCCATTCCAAATCACACTCATGGAAGACCCTGTCACATACTGCATTATCCAGCTTACCCAAGTATTCGAAAATCCGGCCGCGTGCAAAGTATCCTCCGAAAAATCTCACTTAACTCGATCATAGGCTTTATCTAGATCAAGTTTCAAGAGCATCCAACCTCTTTTTCCTCATCGAGTGCACTGTTTCCTGCACCACCACAATGTTATCAAAACTCAATCTCCCTGGAATAAAGCTAAATTGCGCCGATCCTATTAGTTTTATCATTACTCCTTTCAATCTCCGTACCATGGTCTTTGTAATAATCTTAAACAAAACGTTACGAAGACTAATAGACCGAAGCTGTGTGATCTTCTCCGGACTCGCTACCTTCGCAATAAGCACCACCAAAGCATCATTCGTGTCCTGCAGTAATTTCCCAGATTCAAAGAATTCCAAAGCAAATCTGAGCACCGAGTCCCAACAATATCCCAACGTTCTTGATAAAAGATTGGTTGAAAACCATCTGGTCCTTGGGCTTTAAAGCTCCCCAAGTTACGTATAGCGTGTTCAACTTCCATCATAATAAAATGCCTGCTCAAACCTGTTTGTTCTTCCGATGAAAGAGTCGGAAATCTCGACCATGATAATGCTTCACCTATCGAATCAACATCCTGAAGTAATGCTTCACCTGTCGGATCAACATCCTGAAGTCAAACGATCAAAATTGGAAGGGTAACATATTAATTCTATCATATTTACATATATAATTATGGAGTAGTAATGTATATCATCTATACGAAAATATAACATTTTACTAATTACATTTACCTAACTTATTTATAAATCTATACAACACAAATATAGAAAATCTGTATCTAACAATGTATATATGAATAGGAAGATATCCAGATATATCAATTTCAAAACATAATATTGACAAAACAAATATATGACTTTATCACGTAATAATACGACTTCCGTCCCGTCCTGTCCCGTCCGTTTCCAATTGGGAATTGAAAACTTGTCCCATATGGGAATACATGATATATATGATACGAAAATTTGGAAACGGATAAGGGATGGGACGGAACGGGACGGACATTTTGTCCACCCCTAATTCCCTTTGTCGCACGCATCACCGGCCATTGGCCCAAGTTCCGATTTGCACTTACAAGTCACTCGTGCACATACCAATGAACCTAAGGCATCCCATATTATTCTCCGCTATATCCAACAAAAAACAATTATTCATTCTCATAGATAAGACATTATTATATACTAAGTTAAAAAGGTGATTTTTGTTTGTTTGTTTTAAATGATGTTCACCAAATACAAACATAACAAGAAATAAAATTGATAGAACAAGTGAAGAAGGTGACTTTGCCATTTTTAAACCTTTTATATACCTTTGTGACTTTTGAGATTGTACTAATAAAATGTTTGGTTACAAGGAAAAATACGATAAGAAATTTGAATTTATAGAGTGCCCATCACCTATATTTTTCAACAATATTTATTTGTACGATCTGGTCAATATGTCATTAATCAATTTTTTTCCTGGTCAAATATTCTATCTAAGCAATTTTTGTTTCAAATCAACTGAACATCGTATCTAAGCAAATTAAATGTCTAAATTTAGGTTGAATGTTTTAATTAATACTATTAGTCAATCATCAAAACAATTTAAATGATCTTTTACCTAATAAAAAAATCAAATAAACGTTTATTAATATTAATGTTTGTAATAATTTATAATTTCAAAGCACTTAAAAAACATTTATCAACATTTATTTAAACTTTCATATATGAATCTTAGCACTCGGACACGGATAAGTGCAAATACATCTTCCATAACCACCATCTCGGTCACAGTAGCCACGCGCATTTATCCCAAATCTAACCCTGCATTTTCCACTACAGTCGGAAATGTATTGACATGAACCAATAACTGCCATGCATCCCATATTCTGCTCAACTACATTAAACAAAACCATATTTTGTGGTCAGATAATAAAAAAGTATTACTCTTTCCTCTTTAAATTAATTGTTCTTTTTATAGTTTTTACATGAAATAAGAAAATAGTTAAATTTTTTAATTTTATCTTTATTTGGCTGTTAGAATTCTCAAATATTTAATGTTTTTATCAATTTATTAAGAGCAAAAGTGATAAATCTCGAAGAAAATTTGCATTAGAATCGTAAAACAACACTTATGTTGTAACAATTTGTTTCCTGAAAATATATTGAAATTAAAAAGTTAATATATTGAACGACAGTAAAAATGATATATGCTAATAAATAGAACTAAAACTCAATATTGTAATAGATTATATTTTAATTTAAAATAAAATGTAGGTACGAATAAACCATTAAGATTCATACCTAAGATTGACATCAAAATGAAATACTTTTTTTATAAACAAAACAAAATATATATGTACCTATAAAATATATTTGGTCTAAAGAAAAAAAAATGTGTACCTAAGGCAAACATAACAATAAGGAAGATGATGGGGAGAAAAACAAGAGAGGAAGATGCCTTGACCATATATATATTTTTTAATCTTAAAAGTAGTACTATATTGTATATTGATATAGATCTGAAAGACTGAGAGAACTCAATTGAGATTTATAGATTGAGAAGGTGACCAAGTTTAGAAATATGATTATGGACTATATTTGAAAAACATTATTTGACTGTAATGAGAAAATATAAATTTTATGAGTATTTATCATTCACATTGGTATTGGTATCAAATTGGTATTTTGAGAAATCCACAATTTTAAAAAGAATAATTCTTAAGTCTACTTTTATGGTGGACTACTTTCATCCACTTATAGGGTGGACCACTTTCATCCGATCCATTTTTTAAAATTAATTAGAAATGAAATAAAAAAATAGATTAAATTAAATCAATAAAAAAATCAAAAAACTAAAGCAATTGTGGTCCCCGTAATAGTTTTGTCTGTTTCTTTCACGTGAATTTGTAACTAAAATTCAAATAATTAATATAATAAACAAAATAAATTAAATTATTAAATCCTAAAAACTAAACTTTAAACTCCAAATAATAAACTCAAAACTCGAAATAATAAACCCTGAATACTAAACCGTAAATCCTAAATACTAAACCTTAAATCTCAAATATTAAATCCTAAACCTTAAATACTAAACACTATAGCACAATTTTAAAAATAATAAAAATTTAATCAAGATTCCAACTATAACATGGAGAAAATATTCCTTAAGCACACTATAAACAAATCTTATTCTGAAACTTTATGAGTGTTACAAACGACCGTATATTCAAGCTACTAAATAAAATTTATTTTAAGAAAACAAAAACAATCATATATTATTCCCCTAATTGGCTTACCAATTTTTTTATTTTTTATTTTTTTCAACCTAACTATTAATCAGAAAACACCACCCGAGTTGGAAATTCAATGAATACATTTTTGCTTACATAAGAAAAATTAAAAGCTCGTGATCTTGTAGAACGAGCCAGACAGTCCGCCTTCAGATTAATAGAACGTGGAATGTGTGATAATGAGAAGTTGGGTAGACGATCTTGTAAGCTCTTGAGCTTGACTAACAGAATCGGAAACGCCGGCCACTCCTCTGGATGATTGACGATATCCACCACGTTAGAACAATCCGTTTCAAACGCTGAGCACGCCATATCTCTTTCCAAAATAGAGGTCATTGCCCATATTAATGCTTCCATCTCCGCATGTAAGGGAGTCCTTCGATTACTTACACTTTTTGCACCTAGAAGTAGAATATTATCTCCATGGAGACATACCCATCCCAAACCCGAATTGTTCTCTGACCATCCACTTGACATCGCATTCGATGTGTATCCAAAAACACCGTATGTGTTACCTCAGTTATGCTATCCTCTACATCCCTCTCATTTCTCTGCCAGATTGCGACCATACGATTCAACTTCAACACACCTCTTAATGCAGGTAAATTAAAGTCCCTGCAATTCGCTTTACATCTCCCTCAAGCCGTTTCTTGATTCTCTTAATTGCAAATCCGTAATCCTCTCTCTATAAATTATGCAAGTCACATCACATAACCCCACACCTTCCCGCAAATCTATACACAATTGAAATTTACCTTTCTCCAAATGACTTTGGTTGATATTGTTGGGATACCGTACCGTCTCAAGCTAACTATGTGACTTTTGATGAGTTAGGACTACATCGCTCCTCTCAAGAGATCGTTGGCCGCCTACTCCGCTTATGGGATGCTTGGAATATCAAGAAAGAAGATGAATTCATGGGATAGTGTTACTCTTTCTTGATGAGAAGGTACCATCTTCACCAAACCAGTTTCTTATGTTCTCTAACTTCATAGCTTCATTATTGATATTTAACGCTTCTCCTAATATCTTTAATTTTGTGGTTCTTTTTTGGCAGGTACAAGTTGAAATCAAGATGGATTTGTTATATAAGGTGTTACATGGCCGTTGCTTGCTTTGGGAAACTCCTGAAAGAGGAGACGAAAGGAAAGTTTGGTTATTAAACAGCAACAATAAGGCCATTCAAATCGGTAATCGACTTAGTTTTCATTATAATGTAGATGTTAGTTTTATAGATAGTTCTCAATACAGCTCAATGTATTCACCTATCGCCACTGTTTAATGTTACTAACAAATCCTGCCAAACACTACGTTCCACAGTTAAACTCTTTAGATTGTTCCAACATCTCAAGTAGGGTGTCTCATTGGAATAGGTGGAGGTCTTATATCTGAGATGAGAAATGTCACAAAAGCAAAGATTCACATTTTTCAAGGTGAAGATGTACCAAAAGTTGTTCGTGACGAGGAGGAGATGGTTCAGGTATCAAAATCTTTCGGAAATCAAAATAAGTGAGTTCTTCTATGTGTTTTATTTTAAAATCATTTGGTCTTTGTTGAACGATGCATTAGATGTTGGTCTCTGTTGAAAGTCTTTCGGAGATTCTGAATTGTCCATCAGCAATATGTGCTTCAATAGTTTATTGATCTCTGCTATATGTGCAAATCTCATTCTTTGTGTGTGCATATAGCTACTAATTCAGATTAAAACAGTTTTAGTTTGCGTGTTGTTCTTTGACACATTATATAAAGTGTAAATTTATTGGTTTAATTCATGTTTTGCAGAAAAAGAAGAATTTCCAACTCTTTCTGGCAGCATCTCTTGAGCACCTTCAGAATAATCAAGGCTACAAAACACAAGCTAATTTTGATAGACATCTGTGAGATTATCAAACCAGGAAGGTACTGTTTAGTTTGGAAATAAATATCATTGGTATAGTTATAATTAGTTGCTTTTTAGAAGGATGACTCAGCTATTAAGACCATAAAATCGTCATCACTTTTCTCGCACAACAATTTGAGAAGAGTTTTAAGGTTATAAACCGTGAAATTGTTAACTAAGCTCATATATATCACACACCACTTCATGGCTTTATGGCTGCCTTCGTTGATGATTCATAATTCATGCTCCAGATGACTAAACTATGTACTTTACTCTCTGCCTAGAGGCTTAACACCATCTTCTTTTGGCATATTTGGTAGTTAACTTATCAAAGATATCAATCTATATTCTTTTCAGATGGATTCTGATCTTTCAAAAAAAAATTCTTGTCAGCAAATTCGGTGGCTCAGGTGACAATAATTTTCAGGAAAAGATGAGCAAACATAAAAGCACTCGCAATAGCCTAGCATGGTACAGTCTCTAAATATACTTTTAAATCATTGACATTTGTGATTGGTCATTTGATTTTGGCTTGATAGTTTATTACTTTGTATCTATGGCTTAGTATTAGTATAGTTAGAGAATGGACAAATCGATTAGCTCCTTCTCTCCATGTATCTTACACATATTCTTTGTTTTCTATTACTATTTATGTCTATGTTATTAGTGATTTATGGTTATGTATTTGACCATTTCTGTTTTGTTCCTTCGGACCTTCATAAAGTTAGTTGAACTGGTCAAAGAAATAAAGCAAGACTTGCTAAGCAAATTACAATTCACATTATTAAAAAAAATTGATTCAGTTTATGTAGATTTCACTTTCCTCTTTCCTTTGTGGTTTTAAGTATCTATAATGGACAATCCAGATTTTGTAGCTATATCTCTGTTACACTCTAGCGATAAAAGGTAATATCCTAATGTTTATCTTCTCTAAATCTCTGATTGACAGTTCATGATAAAAAAGCTTAAGAACACATCTGTGTATTCAAATTGCCGCCGAGCGTGAAAGAGAATGGTGTTTATTAAATCATTGTTAAGAGAAGTTGAAAAAGATTAATGGTGTATGTTGAAGGACGCACCAGAGTTCTCAATCAATAGAGAAGACTATAAGGAAGAAGGAATTGGTTGTGCAAGGAAAGTGGACCAAGCTTGAAACTATGAAAATCAAAGCTGAAGGTTGTACTTTTGTTTATCATTATAGGACATATGCATATTTACTTCTCTTTTTGGAGAATCGTATAATTTTGTAACGTGAATCATACAATTCCATCTCAAAAGTCTTTAGACAACAATTCAAAGATTGATAAAGCTAACCACATGGTATGTTATTCAAATCTAGAAAAACAAAAATACATAGCTCACGTGGAGTATTATAACATTGTGTTCTTATGTCCAATGAAAAATAGAATTTTTTTCATCAAAAATAGAAATAAATCTTCATATAGTTGTTTAAACTTCTCATTTCAGTAATGACCTATGAATTTTAGGTAATTACCAAATAATTTTTTATGAGCTATTTTTCAATTTTTTTTATATACATTTCTTTATACAGTATTATGACAAATAGACCATAGTACGTAAACATGGTTAACCAAATGCTATATTTTGATAGAATAATTTGTCACACTTTACATTTATATAAAAACATCTTCTCTTCTATATATTTTGTTTTTTAGCTAATATTCTCTTCTATATCAAATACTTGAACAACATAAAAATACCCATGACGCATCCTTATAATTAACAAACCCGGATGTATTCCAATATATCATCATTTTAATATATCCTCTAAATCCATTCAACAAGTTTATACATAAAGATTGAAAATCAATAAAACCATTTAAATTTGTCTATCGGTCCTATAAGAAAACAAATAAAAAACTTACAAATACAAAAAAAAATTCACAATTCATCATAAAATCCGAGCGTAGCCCAGAGAAGCCCATAGTCTCTCTCATTAAAATTCAACGTTATTTAACATTAAAAGATTTTGAAAAGATTTATTTATAATAGATTTGACAATAACAAATGATTAATAGCAAAATACAAGATATCTTGTAGAGATTTTTTTTTTTTTTAACAAACGTAGAGATTTTAGAATCCACACAGACTCAATCTACTGTTTCTATAACGATTTTCATAAGATTTCTTTATTCTTAACATATAATAAATAGTATTTTTCTCCATAAACTTCTAATTATGATTTATTCTACGTAGAACTTTGAACATAGGTTAGTGATATTTCAACAGAACCTTGCGAGAAACAAAACAACGAATACTTGTAATAACTTTGACTTCCACTTATACATTATGAGAAATTGAACTTTTCACTGCTTGAGTTTTATCAGCCGGGCAAGGATAATTTCAAATACACTGTCCAAGACCATTCTTTTTAGGGGTGGGCAAACGAGAATATGAGAAAGGATCTTATGGATTTGGGAGAGGAACGGAAATTTTGAGAATAGAAAAATCGTCCCATTTATGTCCCATTTAAAATTTGGGACGAGAACGGGATAGAATAGGATCGGACGGGAACGGTACGGGAATTCCCATACAATAACCGGTCTCAAAATAAAATACGTATGTAACATAAAAATTGTAAATATGTATTGCATGTGCGATATTAAAAAAGAAAAACACTCGTTTGTATTCCATCAAAGAAAATTCTAAAATAGAGGAATGACAATGGTACTATGTAGCTAGATAAATGCATAATAAAACATTTTAGGTGTATATCTAATTTTATAACTTATCAAATAGTGGTATCGAAGAAAGAAGTTAATTATTTTTTTATATAAGACATAATATAATATATGATCTCATAATAATAAAAAATATAATGTAACTTAATACTTGTATTTATATGAAACGGGATTTTGGGAATTCCCATTCCCGTCCCGTCCTGTCCCGTTCCGTTCTGTCTCGTCCTGTTTCCAATTGGAAATTGAAAACTTGTCCCATATAAGAATACATGATATATATAGTACTGAAATTTAGGAACGGATACGAGACGGGACGGGAATTATGTCCACCCCTAATTTCCTTTGTCGCACTCATCACCGGCAATTGGCCCAAACTCCGATTTGCACTTACAAGTCACTCGTGCACATACCAATGAACCTAAGGCATCCCATGTTATTCTCCGCTATATCCAACAAAAAACAATTATTCATTCTCATAGATAAGATATTATTATATACTAAGTTAAAAAGGTGTTTTTTGTTTGTTTGTTTTAAATGATGTTTACCTAATACAAACATAACAAGAAATAAAATTGATAGAACAAGTGAAGAAGGTGACTTTGCCATTTTTTAACCTTTTATATACCTTTGTGACTTTTGAGATTGTACTAATAAAATGTTTGGTTACAAAGAAAAATACGATAAGAAATTTCAATTTATAGAGTGCCCATCACTTATATTTTTCAAAAATATTTATTTGTAAGATCTGGTCAATATATCATTAATCAATTTTTTTCCTGGTCAAATATTCTATCTAAGCAATTTTTGTTTCAAATCAACTGAACATCGTATCTAAGCAAATTAAATGTCTAAATTTAAGTTGAATGTTTTAATTAATACTATTAGTCAATCATCAAAAAAATTTAAATGATCTTTTACCTAATACAAAAATCAAATAAACGTTTATTAATATTAATGTTGTAATAATTTATAATTTCAAAGCACTTAAAAAATATTTATCAACATTTGTTTAAACTTTCATATACTCCCTCCGTTCCTAATTAATAGATGTTTAAGGTAATGCACGGTTATTAAGAAAATGCATTGATTTCTACGATTTACAGTTTTCAATAAAGTTTAACCAATAGTATTTCAGTATTTGTTTTGGAATTTGTAAAAGTGCATAGAAAACTGTAAAAACTCTATTATTTTGGAACAAAATTTTTTTGTAAAAAATTCATTAATTAGGAACGGAGGGAGTATGAATCTTAGCACTCGGACACGGATAAGTGCAAATACATCTTCCATAAACACCATCTCGGTCACAGTAGCCACGCGCATTTATCCCAAATCTAACCCTGCATTCTCCACTACAGTCGGAAATGTATTGACATGAACCAATAACTGCCATGCATCCCATATTCTGCTCAACTACATTAAACAAAACCATATTTTGTGGTCAGATAATAAAAAAGTATTACTCTTTCCACTTTAAATTAATTGTTCTTTTTATAGTTTTTACATGAAATAAGAAAATAGTTAAAGTTTTTAATTTTATCTTTATTTGGCTGTTAGAATTCTCAAATATTTAAGTAATGTTTTTATCAGTTTATTAAGAGCAAAAGAGATAAATCTCGAAGAAATTTTGCATTAGAATCTTAAAACGACACTTATGTTGTAACAATTTTTTTTATGAAAATATATTGAAATTAAAAAGTTAATATATTGAACGACAGTAAAAATGATATATGCTAATAAATAGAACTAAAACTCAATATTGTAATAGATCCCCCTTCCTATTAAAAGCTAAGTCACATTAGTTGTTCTCATTAATTGTTATAATTTCATTGGCTAAAAACTATGACATGGATTGAAAAAATGATGACATGTCTTAGCAAAAATTGTGACATGGCTGGATAACTAAAATAACTTTGGCTTAATTATAATATATACCAACTATATTTTGCTAAACGATTTCAAAATGATTTTTAATCAAACAAACTAGCTATTTGAATATCTAACTAACCTACGGATATTCCACTTCTTATGTACAATATCTAACAAAATCTTTTCATTTATTTTACAAAATATCTCCTAACTATATGCGATTTTACATAGATCCCTATATATATAATATTAGACCATTGCCTTGATGAAACTTTACATAGGCTCTTGTTTTTTTTTCATATGCTTTAATGGTTAATTTCTCACAAATTAATGTTGGCGAATTCGTATGAAGATATTAACATAAACTATAGTATAATTTTCTCCATCTTTTTTTTTTTGTTTGTTCAACCCTCCATCTTCTTCATATGTCGTTTATTGTTTACATAATTGTGTTGGCCCTATTACTCATCTCAATTTTTTTACATATGTCCGCTTAAATAAGTTTGTAAAAATGTTAAAATATTTAACTTATTTTATTTAATATGAAGGTATTATGTGCATTGGTGCATGGTGTCATACGACCAAACCATAGCTGACAAAATTTCATATTTTGTCTTATGAACATGTAAGTAGATCTAAATATCTACGATTTAATGAGAAATGTAATCTTGGATGATTTCTATTTCAATTTATGATCAATACTTTTTTGAATTATTGAACAATTTCATAGCATTAAATTTATTTTTATCACTTGGATTATTTTATATATACTTATAAAATCTACATTCAAGTTATAAACTCAAGTTCTATAAAAAGAACTGAATGAATAGTTTTGGGTAAATGGGTTAGAATTTGATTATTGCAAATTCAGAAGAAAAAAAGAGTGAAAACAACCAAATATTTTGATGAGCAAAATGAGATATTCCAACAAAAGTCCATAAAAATAACAAATCTTAAAATATCATTTATTTTGCTACAACCGGTAAGAATGATTTGCGTATCAAATCAATTTGTTATCCAAATTTATAATCACATGGTTAGATACTCTTTGCAAAACTATTGACCAAAAACAAAAGTCTTTGCAAAACTATTTTTCAAGATTAAAGATTTGTTTATTTTAATGTTTTGAGCGATCATGAGAATAAATTATCTAAAAATAACATTAGTGATTTTTTGCCTCTGGAAGAATAGTATATATATTTTAATTTTCATGAGAATACACTGTTTAGCCATATTTTTCATAATTTTAATTTTGTTCCTCTATTTTCTTCTATTTTTAAATCCCTTCTTTAATATTCAAGTTATAATCGTGATATGCTGTTTGTTCTACATTATACTATGCTAATACAATATGTTTTATTGTTTAGTATGTTTGGATTGTTCAATAACTTAAATTTCATACAAAGTTTGAGATACCTTTTCTTTTAATCTTCCCATTTTGACATATTTTCTTAATTTTGTTTGAATATAAAAAATTGAAGATTATTGTAGGGTAACAAAAATATCATCAAATTTGAAGTATATTTTGTTTGTATAAGAAGAAGAGGCGACACAGACACCGCGTAATAGAATGCCGCCCTCACCTTTAATCAAAGAAAGATTCTGCAAGGTCCAAGTGATGGATTTTCAACGTCCGCGTAATTCTGTGATTTTTTTCGATTATGTTTGTCTTTTTCGTTATTTAATATAATATAAAATGTTTTGCATCTCTTTTAACATAGTATATGATAGTTTTACATAATTTGTAATTTATAATAGCTTCAATATTAAAATTAAACATGTTACAAAATAATATTTATAATAATATTCATATCCGCACACGATGCGGGTGAGTCAAATAGTTATATTTTAAACCATTAAGATTCATACCTAAGATTGACATCAAAATGAAATACTTTTTTTATAAACAAAACAAAATACATATATACCATGATTTTATGGAAATTAGAATAATGTTTAAGGAAGTTTGATTATGCCCCGATTGAGATTTTTATTTTTGCCCCCATTCTTTTGATTATTTGGTCCAAATGTAAAAAAATATATAAAGAACTAGCATAAAATATGAATATTCAACCAATAATTTGATGGGAATCCATGTTTTAAGTAGTTATAAACCGTAACTTACTATTAATCATGGTTACTTTCTAACATTTTTTGGTTTTTTTGCCTTCTTATTTAAAAAAAATTACATATTTTTAAAATATTTTATATTAATATATAGTTGCCCCCAATGAAATTTTTTTCTAGATCCGCCACTGTATATACCTATAAAATGTATTTGGTCTAAAGAAAAAAAAATGTGTACCTAAGGCAAACATAACAATAAGGAAGATGATGGGGAGAAAAACAAGAGAGGAAGATGCCTTAGCCATATATATATATTTTTTTAATCTTAAAAGTAGTACTATATTGTATATTGATATAGATATGAAAGACTAAGAGAACTCAATTGAGATTTATAGATTGACAAGGTGACCAAGTTTAGAAATATAATTATGGACTATGTTTGAAAAAAGTTATTTGACTGTACTGAGAAAATATCAATTTTAAGGGTATTTATCATTCACATTGGTATTAATATAAAATTGGTATTTTGAGAAAATACTCACAGTTTGAAAAAAGAACAATTCTTAGGTCTATCCCTAAGAGAACTCCCATGCCGTTTAAACCAATTAGAAACAAGATAAAAAAAGTAAAAAAATTAAATTAATAAAAAAATTAAATTAATTGTGATCCCACACAGTATTTTTCTTTCTCTTTCTCTATTTTCACGTGAATTTGTAACTAAAAATTAAATAATAAATATAATAAATAAAAACAATTAGATTAAATTATTAAATCCTAAAAACTAAACCCTAAACTCCAAATAATAAACCCAAAACCCTAACTAATAAACCCTAAACCCCAAATACTAAAATTTAATAAATAATTTTTTTTGAATTAAGATTTTTAAAAATAAGAAAAATTCAATCAAGATTCCAACTATAACATGGAGAAAGTATATTCCTTAAGCACACTATAAACAAATCTTATTTTGAAATTATTTTGAAATTTTATGAGTCTTACAAACGACCATATATTCAAGCTACTAAATAAAATTTATTTTAAGAAAACAAAGACAGTCATATATTATTCCTCCTAACTGTCTTACCAATTATAGGAGCATATTTTGAGTTTATAGTTTAGGTTGTAAAAAAAAACAGTCATATATTGTAAGCTTTTTAATATTGTTTTGTTTTTAATGGTTATCAAATTTTAATATTTTATTTGCTTTGAGGTTTTTTTTTTCTTGTTCTGATTTGACCAAAACAGTGTCGAATAGAATCGAATCAAATCAAATATTACATATATTTACCCAATTCAATATGTCACTTGGTTTGCTGCTCTAGGACTCGAAATTTGACCATCAAATTTCAAATTTCCAAGTAGGGTAAAATTGTGAATTAAAAAGATTAGTGATTGAAGGATAAAACTGTGTCTGGGTTTTGCTTAACTGAAAACTAGTAAACGCCAAGATATCCATGCTAGCTATTTATTTATTTATTTATGTGTAGAACATTATATATAACTTTAACAAACTATGTGAGATACAAATAACCTCATATTTCGAAAATATAAGAAATTTGACACTAGCTTATGCATTAAGAAAATTTTGTAAACTTTATTCTATATAGATCATAAACACATATATTGTCCACAGTAAAAATTAACTAAATGCTCATACAAAATAAAATTAAACATAATGTTAAAATTCATTTAATCATTTATGATTCATTCATAAGTTTGACTTCAAAGTTCAAATGTTTTAAACTTTATTTAATATGGTATTTGATGTCAACAGACCGTAAATATGCCTTTTAAAATTCTAAAATGTTACCGTTACTGTTTTAAAGATTGAGATACAATTCTGAAATGATATTTGGCTAAAAATAAACTTTGACTATATTAAATGGGTTTATGTTCAAATGATATACTCTGTATAGTGTAATGATCCTTTTTGACGATATATGAATTATTCCTTTTTTATATTGGGACATTACACTATATATATAGACCAACTAATGTTTGAATGATATACTAACAATTGTCTCAACAATTGCCAAAGATAAAAATCTAGAAAATATGGAGAAGACATTTTGCTTTGCGGGTTTCATCATCTTCTCTATCATGTTTGCTTCCGGTACTATTTATAGTTTTTTGTTCAATTAATTACAATAATAATATTCTTATAGAGTTATCCAATCATTTGTTTTACATCAAATTATCTATCTAAGAACTATATTATTTATACTAATCTAAATTCTTTCTCGGCTTATAGGAAATGTTTTTCACTTGCTCATAAATTATTATGAAAACATTAAGAAAAACAAAAATTATATTTATCTACAGTTTTAGTATTATATGTTTTTTTTGTTAAACATGAATCTTCAGTTTTTTACTCAACTAATACAATAATGTGACTTTATAAAGAATATACTTTAACTATAACTAAAATAATTATTCTTTTGGTGGTAAGATTTTTTTTCTGCTAATTGTCATAGATTAATATGTTCCTTTTAATGATATTTTTAATGTACTAAAATAAACTAATTACACATATATATTCTTCTATAGTTGAAAATGTGGTGAATGCAAATATATGCCAAGATGGTCTAGGTAATTGTAGCCAATGTGATCAAAGATGCAAGGCGAAGCACGGGCCAACAAGCCAAGGCAGTTGCGATATAAAATTTCAACTATGCACTTGCAACTACACTTGTGGACCTCCTCCATCACCTCCAGCACGCAAACAATGCAACGGCGGGACAGGACTGTGCAACCGTACTTGTGGGAATCAATGTTGCGAACGAGACTGTGCGCAAAAATATCCTGGTGGAGTTGGATTTTGTACCAGCCTTGGTTTTACTTCATTGTGTCAGTGCCAATATCCTTGTTAAATTTTATTTTAATGTTTTTGGAATTAGTAAAACCAAATCAGTTCTATTCTATACATTTCTACGTGGATGGTGGTGATAAATAAAAATTTATTATTTTCCAAAGCTACACTTTTACGTGTTCATGGTTTATATCGTGTGAAAATCAAGCAAAGATAAAATTTAGTTGCTAGCTAGATGTTGTGTGTAACGTGAACACATACTTTGACAACGCACAAAAATGAATTGACAAATGTGTATCAACTCATGTGTAGTTGTGTATTGTATAGAATAAAGATAAAATTTAGTGGATTTGAATGAGTAAGTGTATGGTGGCCTAGAAAAAATCTATGTCCTGTCGCTAACCAAAAAAACGCTCTAAGACACAGGTTTCGAGGGTGGTCTTTAACCAGGAGTTTATCATCAAAGTAAACTTTACCCACCAGGTGTTTCCTCCTTTGGGTGTCCCCTGATAAAACCCTAATATCACCAACCTTTCTTTACTTCTTTAGGAAGTAATCCATCGGAATTCAAATCTCTTCCGGCTTGTAACCCTTCTCGGAGGACAGCTCTTCGGAGCTCCGGGCTCCTGCCGCCCCAGAGATACCTTCATCTCCTGGTGTAAACCATCCTTCCCATCACAAGACAGCAACTTCAGGAAACCACCATGACGCAAAGATTATCAGCTCAAGAAAAAGGCAAAGGAAAACAGATGGAGAGTTATGATCCAAGAGTCTCAAGAGTTAAGGTGAAAAACTCAGACAACTCAACACTTATTAAAGAGCACGCACTTACCCTTGTAGGTAGAGTCACTCATCATAAGTACCACAAAGTCTGGTCAATCATCCCTTTCTTTACGGAGAGGTGAAACACATCTTCTAAACCAGAAGGAGCGGACCTAGGCAATGGAAACTTTCTGTTCAAATTTGCTAACGAAGAAGACATTCAACTGGTATTATCAGGACGACCTTACCATTACGCTAAATGGATGCTCATCCTCCAGCGCTGGGAACCCACCTTATCGAGAGATTTCCCTTCCCATATCCCATTTTGGGTGAAAATTCAAGACCTCCCTATCCACCTTTGGACACAAGAAACCATTCAAGGAATTGGTGAAAGCATTGGAAACTATGAGATGACTGAAATTACTTCGACCTCAGTTAAAGTTAAGGTACTAGTAAATGGTCTACTACCTCTAAAAACGGCTACAATTGTGGAGTACCCTAATGGAGACGAGGTGACAGCTTCGCTGGTCTATGAAAAGCTTGAACGCCATTGCTCTTCGTGTATGATGCTGAATCATGACAGCAAAGAATGCCCCTCAGCTCCTAAAGCCCAAGATTCCCTGGAGAAAGCTACTCAACCATGGGTTAAGCGATCTCACCCTGCAGAGAGCTACAAGGAAGAAGAAAGGAAAAGCACCAAAAGATATGAAGCAGATGAGAGGTACCTGAGTCGAGATAGGAGGACAACTGAGAATTATCTTCGCAGAGCTGAGGATCCCTACAGAGGCAGAACCTGGACCCCAGTAGGTGACAATCCCAGTAGAGCAAGAAACCATAGGACGGAGGTGAATCCTAGACCTCCTCATAAACTTTCATCTGATTCTGGGAGACACAAAGGCCTCATCCAAGAGAGCTCAAGACATAGTCTCTACTCAAAGTCTCGTCCTGGTAGAGCAGAGAGGGCCAAATTTAGAGAATCCACTGCAGAATACTATGACAGACAAGATAGAGGTGAAACCTCCAAAACCACCATATCTAGGTCTGATCAAAACTTAAACCCTGCTACACCTCCCCCTATTGACTTCCAGGAGGCAGTGAATGAAGCTGTTGATGAAGTGAGAGAGTATATGGTCCATTACTCTAGCTGCAATGATCCAACTGAGAGTGCAGCAAGGAAAGAGAGGTTCAGACAGGCAGAAGCAAGTGGGGAAATGGTGGAAACTGCAGTTCAGATGCACAAAGCTTCCCTAGGCTCCCATCCCCAACTCTCTTCTCCTCTGGAACGTCTCCTTGCCTCTGAACGCCTAAGTCCTGTGCTCAGGACAGAGGTCCAAACTGTGTTATCTACAGGGGATACATGACATATACAAGACCCTGCCTCTATCCAACAGGAGAGGCAAGCCGTTTTTAAACCGCCTGGGCCCTGTAAATCCAGATTCTTATAGAATCACTGGTGTGGACCAGCGTGAGCTTGAGACTGCACAACCCAAGAAAAAACTGGGGAGACCACCTGGAAAAAAGAAAGTGCAAAATAGTCCTAAGACACTCAAAGGGACATGATCAAGGAAGAGGAAAGTGCAACAAATTGCAAACTCACCTCGTAGGAAAGTGGTGGTTAACAAAACCCTGGCGCTGACCTATCCAATGGAGGGACCTGGACCAAATGAGCCTAGCACTAGCCAACAACCTACAAATGTGTTAATCCCCAAAATCAGCAGGAGGAAAATGGATTTTCACATTCCCTCCGCTCCTCTTCCTTAAAAATAACGAGCTGGAACTGCCAAGGATTGGGGAACCCCTTGACAGTCCAGAGACTCCGTGAGATCAGAAAAGATCTGAGTCCGGAGTTTATTTTTCTTTCGGAGACAAAAAATCCAGATGACGCGGTCTTAATGAAACTTGATTGGCTGGACTATAAGAACCACCTCCTGGTTCCCCCTCATGGACACGGCGGCAAAGGCCTTGCACTCTACTGGAAACAGGATATTGAGGTCGAAATCCTGACCTCGTGTGAAAACTTTATCGACGCAAAGCTCAGATATGAAGGACGCAGTATTTTCCTCACCTTCGTCTATGGAAATACAGACAAAGACAAGCGACGAACACTTTGGAACAATCTCCTGGATCTAGCAAGAGCTCGTGAAGCTCCCTGGTTTTTGACACGGACAATTCAGAGAAGGATGGAGGTCCAGCCCGAGCAGAAGGGACGTTTATCGACTTCCGTTCCTTCCTTTCCGAAGGAGACCTCTATGATCTGCAGTACTCGAACGACTATTTCTCATGGAGAGGAAACCGATGTGACCACTTGGTCCGATGCCGTTTGGATCGGGCGCTGGCCAATAGCGATTGGGCAGAACTATTTCCCTCGGCGAGAAGTGAATACCTCCGCTTTGAGGGTTCCGATCACCGGCCGATCATAACGCACTTCGACCTGACAAGGAAGAAGAGTAAAGGCTATTTCCGATATGACCGTCGCCTACGAAACAATCCTGAAGTCTCAAAGCTTATTTCCTCCACTTGGACTGAAGGCCCATCTTGTTCTGTAGCCCACAAACTTACAAAGTGTCGGTGGGCTCTAGTAGCCTGGAACATTGCCCATCAAGCAAACAGCCAAAAACAAATTTCGGAAGGTAAATTTAAACTTGAGCAAGCGATGGTCAACCCAGTTCACGACTAAGAACTTATCCGGCAAATAAACTCAAAGCTCAGCCTCGCCTACAAAGCAGAAGAGGAATTTTGGCGCCAACGAAGTAGAACACTCTGGCTCAGTTTAGGTGATAGAAACTCGGATTTTTTTCACGCAGTAACCAAAGGAAGAGCTGCAAGAAACAGTTTCTCTGTGATTGAATATGATCAAGGAGTTCCAAAATTCAAAGAAGATCAAATCGTGGAGGTGGTGGTCTCTTACTTTAGAGAACTTTTCCTCTCTAAAGACAATGAGTGTCTTCAAACAGTTAAAGAAGCGATTTCCCCAAAGGTAACAAGAGAAATGAATTCACAACTTATCTCGGAGCCTTCAGCCGAGGAAATCAAGCTAGCTGTGACCTCGATCCATGCCGATAAAGCTCCAACTCCGGATGGCTTCTCTGCCATCTTCTTCCACACCAATTGGTGTGTTATAGAACCGGAGATTGTTCGAGAAATCCAGAGCTTTTTCTCTACTGGTGTCCTGCCCAAATCGAGCAATGAGACGTTTATTAGACTCATCCCCAAGACCCAGCATCGAAAATCGATGAAGGATTATAGACCTATTGCTCTTTGCAATGTCTATTTCAAAATAATCTCGAAGCTCCTCGCCAAAAGGCTTCAACCACTCATGCCGATGCTCATTTCTGAAACCCAGTTTGCGTTTGTCCCTGGAAGAACCATAAGTGACAATGTCCTTATTACTCATGAAACCCTCCACCGCTTGAAGATGTCAAAAGCAAAGAAGTTTTGTTCCATGGCAGTTAAAACTGACATGAATAAGGCGTACGATCGTCTTGAGTGGACCTTCATTCAGGCTGTTCTAGAGCAATTTGGATTCCATCCGATCTGGGTTAAGTGGTTGATGCAATGTGTTAGCACCGTCACCTATTCCTGCCTCATCAACAATAGACCTCGGGGACATGTCAAACCACAAAGAGGAATCAGACAAGGAGACCCTCTGTCTCCTTATCTGTTCATCTTGTGTTCTGAAGTTCTGACAGGACTGTGCTTTAAAGCCCAATCTAATGGGTCCCTTCAAGGCTTAGCTGTTGCAAAAGGTTGTCCAAAGTGAATCATCTGCTGTTTGCATATGACACCATGTTCTTTTGTAACACAAGCATAGAGAACTCGACTACTCTCAACTCTATACTCACTAAGTATGGCTCAGCTTCAGGCCAGCTCATCAATTTTGAGAAATCCTCTATTAGTTTCTCAAGAATGACGCCTCAGAACATTAGAGAACGAGTAAAATCGGAACTCAAGATAGGCAAATATTTAGGCCTGCCAGAACATTTTGGTAGAAGGAAACGTGATCTTTTCACTGGGATAGTTGATATGATTTGGCAAAAAGCTATTAGCTGGTCCTCTAGATATCTCTCTGGAGCTGGGAAACTCACATTGCTCAAAAGTGTGCTAGCAACTATGCCATCTTATGCCATGAGCTGCTTCAAGCTGCCTGGCTCGCTCTGCAAAAGAGTCCAATCAGTGCTGACTCGATTTTGGTGGGATGCAAAGATGGACACTAAGAAGATATGTTGGTTCTCCTGGGAAAATCTTACACATCATAAGCAACAAGGGGGGCTTGGCATCCGTGAAATTTCCTCCTTTAATGATGCTTTACTAGCTAAAATAGGATGGAGACTGATTCAGAACCCCTCTAGCCTTCTAGCTCGGATTCTGCTTGGAAAATACTCTAAGAACACTGATTTCCTTGAGTGTGTGTGTCCTCCATCAGCATGTCATGGCTGGAGAAGCGTTCTTGCTGGTAGAGACCTCCTAAAAACCAATCTAGGATGGGTCATAGGTAATGGTGAATCTGTGCACATCTGGGGAGAGCCCTGGTTATCCACAACAGAACAGAAGTCCCACTCGGGTCCCTGTTTACCAGGACAAGAAGGCCTTGTGGTGGCAAACCTACTTAAAGAGAACCTGGAATGGGATAAGGAAGTTATCAACCCGAATTTTCCTGGTCTGGAACAAGATATCCTCTCCATAAAACCAAGCTCCCTTGGGTCCCAGACAACAAGGTCTGGTTAAAAGACGTATCAGGGGACTACACTACTAAGTCGGGCTACTTTGCAGCGTTTAGTACCCTAGGCTTCAAGCAGACAAAGAGTACTTTCAACTGGAACAAGGAGATCTGGTCTCTACATACAACCCCAAAACTGAAGACTTTCCTCTGGAAAGCTGCTAGTGGAGCCCTCCCTGTGGGACTGAAGCTAGCTGAGAGGATTGATGATGTTGATCTGCCCTGTGCAAACTATGGTGAACCAGAGTCTATTGCTCACATTCTGTTCCATTGTCCCCAGGCGATGCAGACATGGAGACTAGCCCCCCTCTCACCTCCCTTTGTTCCTCGTACATCCTTTCCTTTTGATGACCTTGGTCAGAGATTGCTACTAGAGAAACACTACCCCCTACTGGTTTGGGATCTGGACAGCTTGCAAGTTGGATCTGCTGGTACATGTGGAAAGCCAGAAATGATGTTATCTTCAACAAGATCTCTACCACACCTTTGGAAATCTCCACCAAAGCAATTGTAAGCGCTAAGGAATGGGCAGTAAGCAATGAAAATAAATCCAGGACAAAGGAGTCTATGGTGTTATTGAACAATGGTGAAGAAACAAAGCAAGAAGTGGTTTGTCACTCTGATGCTGCCTGGAGGGAAGACAAGAAGATCGCTGGTCTAGGCTGGACTTTCTGTAGCCAACTAACTAGCTCCCTCAGAAGCTTCTCCAAATGCAAGATGTTTGTCTCTTCGCCCTTGGTGGCTGAGGGATTGGCACTTCGCGCAGCCTTACAACAGGCAATCCAAGATGGTTTAAGGTCCTTGTCAGTAAAATCTGATTCCTTTCAACTGGTTAGAGCCATTAATTTTGGTTCTAAAATCTCAAGTCTACATGGGATTCTCCATGATATCTCTCTCCTTAGATTAAAATTTGAGTCTATTAGCTTCTCTTATATTTCTCACACCAAAAACACTACCGCGGACGCCTTGGCAAAGGATGCTCTTTTCGATTTTGTATTATCACTTCCCGCTTAAATTATGAATGAAAAGTAACGTGTTGTTCAAAAAAAAAAAAAGATAAAATTTAGTCGCTAGCTAGATGTACTACTTCTATATTGTATAGAGTAATGTGTATATTCTTTTAGGCTAATAATTCAATTGATCTTAAATCGAGATTACAAAGTTAGAAAAGAGAGATTTCGGAAATTTTTATTACGTAAACAGATTTATGTGTCATTTAGTAAGAAAATACATGAAAAGATATGAGGTTGATGATGATTTCTGTAGATAAACTTCACCGCTAATAAATCATTAAGTCTGTTATTTTTTTCTTCTATATATTCTTTTTGTTCTAATAAGTGTGTATGGCTAGTCTTGGATAACCTCCAAATTTCTCATCGCTTAATAAAATCATATGCTTGCAAAATGATTCTTAATTTTCGATACTATGATACCAAACATTCAGTATTTGATCAAAATAATTTATGGATGTATATTGATCATATTAGGGTATTGTATATAAAACTTGATAAGTAACTAGCGTTTTACATTAAGTTTTTATTATGTTTGTATAAATAAAGTGTATCCTCTTTTTTTACAATGGAATGACAAAGAAATACCTTTTCAAGTTAATTTTTACATTGTATCAGAGCATTCCTAGAATCGATTTAGCAATGGTTGATGAAACAATGAAGAAGACGAATCTTTCTTCCGTGTATAGTCTCTCTGAAAAGTATGATCTCAAGAATGTCATCACGGTGTTAACAGAGAAGAATTATGATAAATGGTCTAGCCGAGTGCAAACTTTTCTTCGAGCAAACAGGAAAATAGCTTTATTGATGGATTTGTTACTACACTAGCAGCACGTCTATATGAAGAAGAAGAAGATTGGTTAATCGTAAATTCCATGGTGATTTCATGAATTTACAATACTATTGATGTGTCGATTCGCTGACTATTGCAGGTCGTGATGATAATGTTAGAACCATAGTTGTTGGTTTTTCAGCTATACGAAAACTAGCTCGCATAAATACTTTAAAACCATATTAATTAAATACACAAAACTTTTTTAAAATCTAATAAATTTTTACACAAATTTAACAAATCTCTAAACTCTATCTAAATCTCAAAATTAAAATGATGGAGCCACAATATAATAATAATAAAAGAAATATGATATTTTCTGAAAAACTAGAAAAGAAAAAGGAAAGTAATAAAAGACGACAAAACCAAGAATCAAATTCTTATTTACCCTTTTCTTTTTATGCCAAATCAGAAGACCAGGTTTTAATCTTATATGCCCTCATACCTTTTAATGAGGGTGTGAAATGACTAAAAAACCAGAATAATTGTGCATTAAAAAAAAACACAATAATTGATCCGAAAATTAGTTCTCCCAACCAATCAGAGCTCTCCTCTCCATTGAATCATCTGACCTACCTCGACACCATTGAAGCTCTGAATTGAAGCTCCGCTCTCCACATTAGGCGCATCTTAAGGCAAATTAAGGTTAGTTTTGTTATGATTTAACTATAATCCAAGTAGTTTGTTAGTTATTTCATTAAATTTGAATAAGAAAACGAAAAACCCAAATGAGAATTTCAATTTTCAATCATTGATATTGCAAATTGATCTGGGTCGAGTACAACAATGCATTATTAAGTAATGTGATACAATCCAAGCAATCATTGTGATTGTAGTAGATCTGTGGCTCGAATTCAAATCTTGAGATTTAGTAATACTCAATATTACTTTGAACTACTTTGAACTGTGTAGTCGTGTTATTTTGTTTTTCAAGAGACAATGAGCACAAGTTTCCACTTTGACTATAGAGGACATTATGATAAGAACGGAGATGGCTATGAATGGATTACAACAGATGGCATGTCTCCAATATTGTTCAAGAGATTATCGGGGGAGGAGATTAGTTATTCGATACTAAAGGATGGTGTATGCAAAAAGCTTGGGATAGATTCAACTAAGCAGAGGTGAAATTCAGTTTTATTCCATTGGACACGAGACCTTTGAGACCATCTTATATATGTGATGATGTTGACATTTACGTTTATCTAATGTTGACGGATAGAAACCAAAATAGAACTATATTACATGTAGAGAATGGTGTATTTTCAAGAAGAATCAATTGGAACCAATGTCTAGGGATGTTCTTCCACGAAGAGATCAGGCAAGTTCAGTTGGATTGAATTACGAGGTGGTTCCAAGAGCTGGTGCCAATGATGATGCTCTTACTCTTTACGCAGTCCCGGAAGAACATGAGGAGCCAATCAATGATAATGTTAGTGGAGATTGGGATGGAGATTGTGAGAATATAAACAGTGGTCATTCAGATTACTCATCGAATGGGAATAGAGAAAATGGTATGGAATATGGTGGAGAAGACATGGGAAGATGAGATGGATTTGGAAGTAGGTAAAGAATTCGCTAATAAGAAGGAAGTGAAAGAATTTGTTGAGAGAGGTGTGCATAAAGCATCTTTTGCAACCTTGAAAAAGAAGAGTGATAGAACACGATTTGTGGTAAGATGTAGACTTTGGAGGCAAGAGTGTAAATGGTATCTTCATGGTGTGAAGGTGAAGAATTCCGCTTGTTTTCGTGTAACGGTATACAACAAGATGCACACATGCTCTCGGGCTAGTGCAAGTACAAGCAGTGATAATAGAAACAAAGCCTCTTCTGGACTAGTTGCTAATCTTTTGAGAGAAGACTATCCAGGTGTACTAAAGACTCCAACACCTAAAACTCTCATGGATTTGGTTCAAAGAAAATTTGGTGTGCCACCGTCCTATTCTACTTGTTGGCGGGGTAAAAATGAAGCTATTAACGAGGTGCATGGTAAACCAGAAGAAGGATACAAGCAGTTGTACTCTTATCTATATATGTTAGAGAAAGTGAATCCGGGCACAAAAACAGTAGTGGAGTTGGATGACCTAGGAAGGTTCAAGTTTTTATTCTTCGCACTCGAAGCTTGCATTGAAGGGTTTAAATCCATGAGAAAAGTTCTCATTGTGGATGGAACTTTTCTTAAGAGTGGATATGGTGGTGTGCTTTTGATTGCCACGGCTTAGGATCCTAATCGGCACACTTATCGGATTGCATTTGCTGTAGTGGATAGTGAACATGATGCAAGTTGGACGTGGTTTTTCAAAACACTAAAAACTGTTATAGAGGAAAGTAGAAAGCTTGTTTTTGTTAATGACAGAAATGCAAGCCTAAATAAGAGCATAGAACACGTATACCCGATGGCTAAGCATGAGTTTTATATCTTTCATTTGTCCCAAAACGTGAGACTAAAAGTTTCAACTCAAACAAAGAAGTAGTTGCAAAGATGTTTCGGGGAATTGCTGAGATTTATACAGAAAATGAGTTCCTTAGAAGATACGAAGATTTTAAGAGAAGATATCCTAAAGTAGGCGAGTATCTAGATGGAAATGGAAGCCTAAGTGAAGGCAAATGGGCGAGGTGCTACTTTTCCGGAACAAGGTACAATATAGATACAATAAATTCTGTAGAATCGCTTAACAATGTCCTCGAGGAAGCAAGAAATTACCAATTGTTACCGATGATAGATGTGATTGTGGCAAAAGTTTCTGAATGGTTCAACAAACATAGGAAGGATATCGCTGGTTACCATAAACAATTAGTGCCTGTTGTGGAAGACATATTGCATGAGAGATGTGCGGAGGCAAGGCACTTGATTGTGACCGAGCTAAACATGTACCAGCTTGAATATAGTGTCGTTGGACGCGATGGAAAGCATTACTTGGTGAACTTGCGAAGAAAAAGTTGCAATTGCAATACTTTTGATATCGATAAATATCCTTGTGTCCATGGAATAGCCGCACTCTTTACACTCATGAGGCAAGAAGTAAGAACAATGAGTTATGAGTTAAGTGATTTGTGTGATAAATATTATAAAGTTGAGTATTGGGTATTAGCGTATTCTAAAACCATTTATCTAGTCCCACATAAGTCTGAGTGGAGAGTTCCAGCATCTGAAGCAAAGAAGTGTGTCTTACCTCCAGCATACAAAAACAGCAGAGGAAGATGACGAGTACGAAGGTATCCATCAACGGGTGAACCTCAAGCAAAGAAGAAAGTGGTTGACCATGAAAGCCAAAGAGGTTGTTCAGGGGCTGGTCCAAGTCGTGTGGAAGGAGGCTGTGAGGAATGATCATGATTTGGTGAACTTGTTATTGTTGTGTTTGTTACAATCTTTGCTTGTTGGGATGATGTTACAATCTATTTGAACTACTACACTTACCGGTTGTGGTATTACAATGTGTTTGAATTAAGTGATTTGAATTTTTATTATTATTGTTATTGTTATTGTTATTGTTATTGTGATTTCGAATTCTCATTTACAAGCAATTTTTTTTTATTTTACTATTATTATTATTTTGTTTTGTCATCAAATTTTATGTTAAATTTTATTGTTAATGATATTTGATTAAAATGGTATTTTAATCAAATAATTACCGATTAATCAATTTTTTAATGTTCTTAAATACATTTATCTTTAAAAACATTTCAATTACAATCCAAGTAAGAAAAATTAATCTATATTTTGCAATGGAATGTATTTGTAATCGGAAAAACATTTCAATTACATATCTCCAAAATGTTTTATAATTACCTTACACTTCTAAAAAGGCTTTGATAATGTCATCTACCTTAAGGTGCAAAACTTCACACATGGTGTGGTTTTACAAATATTATATCATGGAAACATTGTAAATATCATAGAAATACCATATATGCCATGGACCACTGTAAATTATTTTATTAGAACATGGCAACACTAATTAAATAGCTAAAACATCATTTGAACCACTATTAACATTGTTGGACCACTGCAAAATTCGGGAATACTTTGTAGTAAATGACGGCGCACATGTCGTAAATACACATCACATGTGGGAAATAGGTGGTCCCCAATAATCTGTTATAATTGTTTTATTTAAATTTAAAAATTAAAACAGATTTTCCCACTTATAAATAATTAAAAATCACTTTTCCTTTCCAATTTCTAGGGTTTTCACCGTTGCGAACCAGAGGTGAGAAGGAGAGGAGCTCGTGGCTTGGATCTCCGATTTACAAAGGAACAATCAAGTTTAGGTAACTCCAATTTTACCTTAATTTGCTTTGTTTTGTCAATTTTGGGATGATATCATGGATTAATTCGGGTCTAGGATTGGACTATAGAAAATGGGTTGGCGGGATCGACGCTCCATTTTTAGCCTTTTCGATACATGCTCTAACAACAGCAACTCATCTTCTTCGGGTACACCAAGATGGATTAACTATGAGGACGAGGAACTAATGGATACCTACGAAGACGACCATAAGATTACGTGGAGGTGGGTTCCAGTTGAAAAAGGGATCCCAACCCGGTGTTACTACGGAGGACCAGTCGTGCTTAAGACTCATACGTTTGGCTTGCATATTGGAAAAAGTTACTACTCTTGTCGCAATGACCTAGAGGTAAAGACTTACAATTGGAGTGTGTATATTAATTTAAGAAATTCTTCATTTAAGTTCAATTGGAGTGTGTATGTTAGGATGGAGATTGCCACGTTTACAAACTGTTTGACGATGCAATCATTGAGAAGATTGCTGACATCAATAGCAAAGTGAAGGCCGAAGCAGATCGGGTTTCAGAATGTATCAAGAATTACAAGGAAGAGAAAGAGCAAGAGATAGCGCAACTCAAGCATATGCTCAAGGATTCCAATGACCTAAAGGAGATGATGGTCAAGGAATCGAATGATCTAAAAGAGATGGTCATGAAACTTCAAAGAAAGAAGGTGTTTGATGATAATGAGGTGAAGCTTATGATTGGAGTTCTTGTTTGTGTTCTTGCGGTTCTCTCATCCTACTGTATTGCACTTGTTTAAGTATCATGTATCATGTCCCATTATCTCTAAGTACTTGTAAAATAGTCTTATCTCTTGTTGGAGACGACTTCTATGTTTCTTGTTTGAAACCTACTTTAACTACTTTGAGTAATACATTAAGTATTCATATGTTATTTCATAATTTAAATGTTTTAAGAGTTCTATAACTGTTGTGTGTGAATTCTTGTTGTGTTAAGATATGTTTAAATCGGGACATAACATAAATGATATACACAAAAAGTGAAATACAAAATAACCATTAATACATTCGTTTAATCAGTTTCAGTAGTACCAGTAGTTCAAAAACTTTTGCAAAAACACCAACTAAACAAAGTAGTTCAAAAGCAACACAAACATCTAATATAAATAGATAAAAGTTCAAGAAGAGTTCAAGAGGAGCGAGAAGGATCTTTTTTCTTCCTTGGAGAGTTACTTGTTGCTGATGCATCCCTCATTCTTTCTCACCAACAACAGCCTTCTCCTTTCCCTTCACAGATTCATCACATTCCTTGTCTTTGTCAAAACCTAAAGACTGCACAAATGCCTCCACAAGATTGAGTCTTGTATCCTGCCCACCAAGCATGTTGAAATTTTTTTCAAACCCATCTTCCATACTTTTAGTCATCTTCTGCATCCCTTCCTCTAGGTCTTTCCTTATCTCTGCCAATTCAGAAGAAACCTGTGCGATTGTGTACTCATCCGCAGTCACTTCTTCATGTGGCATTGTGTGCTTATCCGTAGTCACTTCTTCTTCTTCCAGTGACTTTCCTCTAGCTTCCACATCATTTCTGAACATACATTCAAACAATATAGGCCTTTTTCGATAACTAAACGGCGGCGCCAAGTTTCAACAATGTAATCACCAGCATCTAGATTGTCCTCCACAGTGTCAAAGATTTCTTGCAAGAGGGGCACTTCACCAATATATGGTCTCATTATACTGCTAATATTCTGTAAATAAAAATATGTTCAAACGGTTAACAACAAAAACATAAGAAAGAAGCTACGTAAATACATATATATATATTTGTAGAAGAGTAATACTAACCGTTGTTTTCTCAAGTGCGTCATTGATATCAGAAAGTGGAAATCCTGTGGAACCACTTTTTTTGTATGCGGACTTTCACATTCTAGGACAACAACTTGGTGCATCAATAAGATCATCTCTGAATTTCTTCTTCAATTTTGGAATTGCCTCAAAAGCAAGAAGCTACAGGCATACATACATGCATACATAACACATAAGGACAATCAATAATTGAAACTTAAATTTACTAAAGGAAAATAATATGAATATGATTACAAAAGGAGTATGATTTACCTGCAAAGGAATACTGAAACTTGGAAAACACCAACCATCCTTATCCACAACTCCTTTAAAATTATCAAACAAATGCTTCATTTCTTCTAGATTGTCATAAAATGATAATCGTCCCCAAGAAAATGTCTGACACAATTCAAGATCATTAGCCGCTCTAAGAAAGAACTGGTGTACATCGGGTGCTCCTTTTCCAATTACTCCCTTTCCTCTCTTTCCCCTTCCAATTATCACACTTGATAGGAAGTACACGACAGCCATATGCAACCTATCTGGACACGGTGCCATTGACATGAACTTATGCTTCACAAGTTCATATGTTATTGTTGTCCCATGCTTGAAATTCCGAGAAACGAATTCTAAACCGCCCATTCGTTCCCAGTTTAGTGGATAATTGTGATAGTACAATCCATATATCTGATCGCGTTCTCTGATAGAATATTGGATAGGCACACCATTGGAGACAAACCAAGCTTCATGTAACTTAGATGTACACACCGTACGGAGAAAAAACATCCACATACCCATAACCTTATGGGTTCGAGGCGTAGTCATGTGGAAGAAGTGATTGAACTGCGGATGCTCTAAGAACCATCTCTTTTCATGTGGCAATAGACCATCTATTGTCGCCACTGCCTCTTTGATATAAAACCTTGAAGATATCTTTATTGCCTTATTATACACTACAAGAAAACATGTAATTAGTGACTACTATTTGTGACTGATTTTTCTGTCACAAATTTTGCGACTCTTTTGCGACGCATTTGCTACTCATTAGCGACTGCTAAAACATTAGTCACAGAAACGTCACTAATTTGCGACTACACAAATATGTTGCAGAGTAGTTACACATTAATGACGTCTGTGTGATTAACATAATGTCCGTCGCAAACTTGCAACTCTCTTGTGACACCAATAATAGTCACTAAAATGTATCGCAAAGTAGTCACTAATCTGTGACGATTTTGTTACGATTTTATGGCGTGGCAAATGCGTGGGGAAAGAGTCACTCCAACTATGTCGGCATCCATGTCGGCAAGGAAATAAAGTAGGTGACACGTGAAAAATAAGAGTGGGAGCTTGCCCACCTACTTAACTAGGTTGTCACAAATGCGTTTCAAAAGAGTGAGAAAAGAGTCACAATGGCGTCACAAATTCGTGACTCCGAAATTACGTTACAAAGTAGTGGCAAACATTTACCTATATATATGGATGCATCGGTTGGTCTCTTCCTCATTCAGTCCGCTAAAAAAAAACACTTTAAAAAAAAAAAAATTCAAGAAATTTTTTTATGTGGAACGCATCTCGAGATTAGATGTACAGAAGGATTGATCCGCAAACGTATAATCTCTCGACCGAAGTTTTGGAAGGAGTGAAGGAGTTTGTGAATTTCGCAAGTATCCAGGAGTTGGCTATCAGCAGCAACGGTAAGACTTATTGTCCTTGTGCGAAATGTAAAAATGGTGGTAGTGTGAAACCTATTAGAAAAGTTTCAAACCATTTGCATCAAAATGGTTTTATGGAAGATTATTATGTGTGGACCGAACATGGGGAAGATTATAATGTAGTTGGGGCAGGACCTACTAGTAGCAATTACGTAAATGATGATTTTATTAGTGGTAATGAACCAATTAATTATAGTGGGGAGGATGTTTACGCTGAAATGGTCCATGATGCATTTCATGGTTCTACGCCATTAAATGATTATCCTCATGATGAACATGGTCATAGTGGAAATGATCATGTTTATGAAGAACCTACCCATGAGGCGAAACAATTCTACGACTTGTTAGAAGCTGCAAACACCCCATTATATGATGGTTGCCAAGATGGTCATTCACAATTATCATTAGCTGCTAGGTTCATGAACAACAAGGTAGACAACAATTCATCTGAAAATTGCATAGATTCATGGGCGGAAACGTTTACGGAGTATTTACCATAGCCTAATAAGGCGACTGGTTCATACTACGAGACGAAAAAGTTAATGCGAAAACTAGGCCTGCCGTACCATACATTCGATGTATGCATAGATAATTGTATGCTCTTCTGGAAAGAAGATGCGGTGTTGGAGCATTGTAGGTTTTGTGGAAAACCAAGATACAAGGAAAGTCAAGGACGGAAAAAACACCATACATCAAGATGAGGTATCTACCAATCGCTGATAGACTAAAGAGGATTTACCAATCAACGAAGACGGCATCATCGATGAGGTGGCATGCTGAGCATGAGTCAGAAGACGGATTAATGTGTCATCCATCAGATGCGGCAGAGTGGAAAAATTTCAATCAAAAGTATCCAAGTTTTGCAAGGAAATGCAAAATGTTTATCTGGGATTATGTACAGACGGTTTCAACCCATTTGGTATGTCAAAAAACCAGTCGTTATGGCCTATAATCCTGACACCCTATAATTTACCCCCGAGAATGTGCATGGGAAGAGAGTACTTGTTCCTTACCGTTTTGAACTCGGGACCAAATAATCCAAGAGCCAGTCTAGATGTCTTCCTACAACCCCTGATTGAAGAGTTAAAAGAGTTATGGTATAACGGAGTTGAGGCATATGATGTGTAATTGAAGCAAAACTCAACTTTAAAGTTGTTTTGTTGTGGACGATAAGTGATTTTCCGGCATATGAGATGTTATCGGGATGGACGACGCATGGGAAATTATCATTTCCGGTTTGTATGGATGAAACAAATGCATTTCAATTGAAGGCTGGGATGAAGACTTGTTGGTTTGACTATCACCGAAGATTTTTGCCTACAAAACATCCTTTACGGAAGAACATATTTAACTTTTTGAAGGGGAAGACCGTAATGAACGAGGATCCACCAACATTGTTAACAAGAGAACAGGTTCTCCACCATATCCGGTATGGGAAAGCGCCTAAAACATCTAATTGTGGTGGAAATGGACATCACATCAAAGCGGTTGGCTACGGAGATTGGCATAACTGGCATAAAGAAAGCATTTTTTTGGGAGCTACCGTACGAGTGTGACCTTGATCTACGACATTGTCTTGATGTGATGCACATCGAGAAGAATTTTTTCGATAACATCATGTATACCCTTATGAATGTTAAAGATAGATCAAAAGACACCGTCAAAGCAAGACTAGATCTTGAAAAATTGTGTGCTCGGAAAGAATTGCACGTTGATGATCATGGCAACGCCTCATTTCCAATTTGGAGATTGAGTTCAAAAGCAAAAGATGTCTTACTATA
This sequence comes from Arabis alpina, assembly GCA_900128785.1. Taxonomy (NCBI): domain Eukaryota; kingdom Viridiplantae; phylum Streptophyta; class Magnoliopsida; order Brassicales; family Brassicaceae; genus Arabis; species Arabis alpina. The sequence goes on from LT669794.1 coordinate 13,887,614, forward strand.
ATGGGTGAAAAATGAGGTAAAATTTCCAGATGGGTACGTAGCTGAGTTAGCAAGTTGTGCAGACATTAGTGGAGGAAAATTTTCTGGAATGAAAAGTCACGACTGCCATGTCTTTATGGAGCGCTTGCTTCCGTTTGTATTTGCAGAACTTCTCCCTCCAAAAGTGCACCAAGCATTATCAGGTATATATAGAGATATAAAAATTGTCATTTCATCATGTTATTATTTTAGCTTTAAACGTACTTACACATCGATTATTTGCAGGAATTGGAGCATTTTTCGTGATCTAAGCAGTAGATCGTTGGATATAAGTCGTGTCCTACTTTTGAAGGAGAACATTGTGATGATACTTTGTAATTTGGAAAAAATATTCCCGCCTTCTTTTTTTGATGTGATGGAGCACCTACTATACACTTGCCATACGAAGCCGAGCTTGCTGGTCCTGTGCAATATAGGTGGATGTATCCATTTGAAAGGTTTTTTAAACATTTGAAAGGCAAAGCGCAGAACAAAAGATATCCAGTTGGATCGATCGTTAAATCGTACATTAAAGACGAGATTTTTTATTTCTCACAACACTACTTTGCCCCTCATATTTCTACAGCTAGCAAAAGAAGGTAATAATCGTGTTATTTACAAGCGTGTATGTTTGTTGCTTTTTAAAAACTAAGATGAATTGTTATTAATTATTGGTAAATTCATTATGCATGGCAAGTCGGTATGATGAAGGTGAAGTACCTATCTACGATTTTGAAGTACCAGATATATTTACTGAAGTAGGTCATTGATAACACAGGTTTTAACCCAAATTAACTACTGCAAGTGCACAACAAATGTTGTAGTAATGCAGGGATCGAATCCACAAGAACCAAGTCTACACTTCAAACTATATGAATCAAAATTAAGCTAAGATGAATTAAAAGATGATTGTTTGCAAAAAGTAAATGAGAGAAGTAAATAAAAGGATGTAAACAATGAATTAAAAGCATTAGGCATTAGGGAATTCGCAGGGATTCATGGATTTAGAAATAGATAAATTGTCAAGGAAAGCATTACGAATCGTTCTAGAACTCAAATCACGAAATCAAATGAATCTACTGTCGTAGCATCAATTACTGTGTCTAACAACCTAAGATCCTAAACTGTCGTTTGAATTCAAGAGGTTTAACATGCATTAGAATCAAGTTTGATATGTTCACAAAGCACCCTAACATCAGCTTTCGTTGGCTAGGGATGTTTTGCTCATATAGGTTCTTACAGGCATTTAAACAAACAATTTTGATGCGTTAAACAACCTTAGATCAGAAACTGGGTAGCTAATCAAGTTCCAGCAATAAGAACAACCTATTGAAGAAACTAAGTTATATGTCTCTAAATCAACATCAATTCAATCAAACCCTGAAATCCCTTTGAAACCCTAACCCAATAAGAAAACTACTCAGACATGATAGAAATCAAATCACAAGAAGAATTCATAGAAAACATGATGAAATTAATAAATAAGTAAAAGGGTTTAGAAATCTTCTCCAAATTGTCAATAGGGTTAAGAGATTTTCTCCTAAACTCTTAGAAACTAAAAATATGAATAGAAAATAATGTGTTTCTTAAACAATGGCTAAAAACTAGAATAAATAGGTCTAATCACGTTTCTAGTCGAAATCTCTCACAAAACCAAGTCAAAATAGGAAAAACTGCAATTTCCTCATTTTCCAGCGAACCGGTCGGTTTAGGTAGATTCACATGTCTTCACTAAAACTTCAATAACTTTTGATCGCACCGTTGGAATGTCTTCATATCACTTCCAAATGAACACTAACTCAATGTTATATCTTGTGTCAAAATTTCAGCTCTATCCATCGGTGGAAAATTCCTCAACGAATGCCAAACTTCTGACCTTTCTGCACATTTGCTTCAATTCCTTACTCTTTTGCCTTAAACTCCATCCAAACGTGTTTTTAACCTGAAAAGACTCTAAACACATAGAAAAGACTCGAAATTCCATTGAAAACATTAGTTAGAATGCGTCAAAAACGCAATACATCAGTCGTCCTAGTGGAATATGTACATAATCTTGGTTAACGGAGAATGATTACAAGTACGCACATTCATACATTTTGCGTAATTGTGAATATTTCCGACCGCTTGAAAGGTAACTTAACTGCTAGGATCATTACTAAATTAAATATAAGAATGGTAAATATTTTTCAGTAATTTATTCATAATCAAGTCTCTTGTAAAACATACAGTTTGGTGGATGCACAAATTCGAATTGAAAATCCGAGACTTACTGATGTTGAAGTCATAGCAAAAAGAGATGATGAATTTCATATATGGGTCTGCCAATATGTATGTATTCATGAGAACTTTATTATTAATTAAAATATATTGTTTCGCTCAACAAAGTGATATTTTTACCCTTCTATGTATATATAGGTGGAAGCAATGAAAAGTCAAGAAAATTTTCCCATGTGGGTTCACGATATAGCAAACGGTCCTGAAGGCAAGATTAGGTCATGGCCTATGTATTTTACCAGAGGATATTTTTTTCATACAAAGGCCTACGGAAAAAACAAAAAAAATAATGAATTATGGGATTTGTGTGCGAGGAAAAAATTATTCTGAAGCGGCCGGTGAGGATGATTTCTATGGGACCATTAAGAAAATTATTGAGATCCAATATCCAGGATATTTGAATTTGAAAATCTTACTTTTCTACTGCAAATGGCATGATCCTAAACCCGGGAAAGGAACTCGAACGAGCGCGTGAGGCATTATCAATGTGCTACAATCCGAGAAATATATAGTAAACTCATACGATCCATACGTATTAGGTATGAATTTCTCATCACCTACAAGACGGTATACATTATTATTCTTATTTCTCCTTATATAATTGAACTAATTTTAATTATACGGCAGCGTCTCAAGTAGATCAAGTATGTTTTTTGCCATACCCATATCCTAAACGTCCTCAAAAAGTTTGGCTATCAGTATTAAAAGTTAATCCAAGGAATCGTGTTCAAGGAAAATTTAAGGACACTAAGCTTCTCATTTTGCAAGAAACTGAGGATGATGCAGTAACGGAGACGGTCGAAGACATCAATGTTGATGGTCTAGTTGATGGAAATCATCCAATTAAGTACATCGATTTTGAAATTGCAGATTGCGATCCAATGGATGAATTTCGCTGTAATTTATCATCTTCAGAAGAAGACGTAGACGAAGACGAAGATGAAGAAATTTAAATCAGATTTCATATATAGTAGTAATGTATGTAAAATATGTATGTTGTAATTGTGTGAAAAATGTTTTTATGAGAATTTTAATATATGTTTGTGTGTATATATATTTGTTACTCTGATAGAATAACGAATGCCTTCAGTGGCCCAATAATTTCGCATCCCAGATAGTTCTTATAGACTCGAGTTCGAGCCCAGGTATAACTACAATTTTTTAAAAAAGTTTTCTTTTACGAAATTGCTAATTTTAGCCGCATCTATATATGTTTGTTATTCTGATAGAGTAGTGAATGCCTTCAATGGCCCAACGGTTTCGTATATCATATAGTTCATATGTACCCGAGTTCGAGCCCAAGTAGAACCACAATTTTTTATTTTTCCTTTTTCGATTTGTCACTAATTAGTTGGAAAAGTGTTGCCCATTTGCAACGAATATGTGACACTTTAGACTTTGGGATTATCGTTTGTCAGATTAAAAATTGTGTTACACATTTGTCACACCTGCGTCACAAATAAGTGACACTTTAGTGACGCTTTTCCAACTTCTTCTAAGAATTTTGCAAAATTATACAACATTTTTGAAGTACATACACTATATTACCCTATAATTACATTTTTGCTAAAATACAAAAGTCATAAGAAGTTTGAAAACAGAGAAATTACATTTTCAAGTGGAATTGACAAATTCATGTTGGTAGGTTGCATATATTAAACAAAGTATAATGTAATTTTGGGTAAAGTGTGTGATTTTCTTTAGATAAACTTTATTAGTATTAATTTCATGCAGAAAATCAATTAAATGGATAAGAATACATCAGAACTTCAATTAAAAATTCGAAAAGATCAATCTATAGGTAAAAAGTGTTTAGGATTTAGGGTATGGGTCTTTATCGTCGCAAATGATTCACAAAAGCGTTACAAATAGATGACCCTTTAGCCACGCTGTTTTGGCTCCAAACTAAAAAATTTGGGTTAGAACCCGGGAAAAGTTTGGGCCTTTTACGCGGGCTAGTCTGGCCCACAAACAAAATATTAGCGACGCTTTTGTGACTCTTGACCTAGATAAATAAACAAAAAATCTCCTAATTAGAAACCCTAATTTTACTTTCGCCTCTCTCTCTCTCTCTCTCGAATCTTTTGCGATTCTCAAGCGATTCCATCACACCTTCTCTAATCTCTTGCAGATTCTTTCTCTAATTGTTTCATTTCCCTCTCTCTATCACTTTGTCTCTTCTCTATCTCTCTCTCTCGATTCGCCTCGAATGGAAATGGTTGTTACGAGTAGAGGAGGTCGCGGAGGTTCACAACGGCAAGTCTGCGGTGGAAGAGCAACGACTGGTGATGGTCGTGTAAACCCAATCGGCGATCCCGGTAAACAAACTGTCGTATCAGGTGGTCGTGTGAAACTAACCGTCGGTCTTACTGGTGGTGTGAGTGGGGCTGGCGGTCCTTGTGCTGCTCTCACTAAACGCACCAAAGTTGCTCCTTGGTGGTGTTAAACGAACCGGCGGTGATGCTTCAACATCACATGCATCACCACCTGTCAATAGGCGAGAGGGTAAGGGTAGAGCCGGCGGTCTTGATATGCTTGCAGCGGTTATCGAAGATGCTACAACTACAAGTCAACCAGAGATAGACATCAGCGGAGAGGTTCCTGCCAGACAGAGCGGTGGTACACCACCGTAACGAGCTAGGTCAACCGGTGGTGGAGGTTCTTTTTATTCCTCCAACCCAACAGGTCGTTCTCCACCAATTATTAGTAGATCTCTTGACTCTCAGGCGACCGTGTCAGTTTCTCGAACCAAGTCTGTTCCTCACCAGTTCCGAGATACGACTAATAGGCTTCCGTTTGCTCAACTAACGTCTCGAGCTACATCCGGTCACCATCTCTCTAACATCAACCTCAGTGACCAACCACGGCACCAAGCCTCTCAGTCTCGCCAAATAGAAGAAGAGTTTGAGAATGAAGATGAGGAAGATGAGGAAGAAGAGGAAGATGCGGACGATTTTGGAGATGGTAAACCGTACCAAGCTGAAGAATTCGATGGTTGTCACGAACCAGAAGGGCTAGACGACGAGCAACTCTTGGAAAACGTTTTGGCTCTTCCAAGACGACAGCGACTACCCCTCCTCAGTGAGGTTCCTATCCAAGATATCTTCTGGTAAGTTTTTCTTGAATTTCTCATATGGTTTAGTTAACTAGTAGGACTGGAATTTCTCATATGGTTTAGTTTTTCTTGAATTTCGTTTGTACCATTGTCTTTGCCTTTATGTAAGTGTGTATGTTTGTGTTCATGTACTAGGTTTACTCGAAACAGTGGAATATTGACCCGTTGCATTGCTGGGATATTTCGTCGCAAGTTTGATGGCCCATACTACAGCTGGGGTGTCACTCCCATAAATAAACAAGAACTATATTTCCGAACGTTTGCGGTAATGTTTCACTCTTTTCCTTGTTAGAAATTTCAGTTCTTTTACATGTTTTATTCAAACGTTAACTGAGGTTTTCTACTGTGTAGCGGAAATACAATTGGGATATAGGGATCACGGAGCTTGTTAGGGCTAACTTCAATAGGATTGCTACGAAACGGATGCGAGGAATAGTGAGTCAGGTTAAGAAGAAGGGTGTTAGGCCAATTTGGATTGGTACTAAGCTTTGGGCACATATGTGCAACTATTGGAAAACTCCAGAGGCAATCACTAAGAGCAATACTGCTTCAAACTCCTGTACCTCTACTCGTGGTGGACTTGGCATCTACAAGCACGTCTCTGGCCAAACATCTCACTTGACTGTTGAGCAACAAATGGTAATACGTTGCTCTTTTCCAATTATGTACTTAATTAATTACAATTTTGCTCACTTCTATTTCTACAGGAGGAAGAACTAGGGAGACCTGTCTCCTTTGGAGAAGTCTTTGTCAGGATGCATACATCGGCGGATGGAACGTTTGTTGATCTAAAAGCGAAGCAAATCTCTGATGCGTATGAGAAGCGACTGGCAGAGGTTATGGAACAGGACCCATGCGCTGGAGTAGAGGACCCTGACTTATCCTCTGAGCTTTCCACTCCCCGCTACCTCACCGTTGACGAGAAGAATTAGATTTTCCTTAAGGTTAGTAATCATTTCTCTCCTGGTTTGTTTTTATGTTTGTGTCTTTATTTCTGTTGAGAATATGTAATTGTGTATATGGTAAACCATTCAGTTCTTCATACTTGGCTTTCAGATTCTTACATCGAATGTGTTGATTGTTGTTCCAGTGTACTGAGTTCGATCAAAAAGGCAACCCTTTTGGAATTGGTGGTCTGTCTCACAACTTCAACAAAGGAAAAAGGAAGGAACAGTATGCAACCTCATCCTCTGTTGCGGTTGACCTAGAAGACCTCCAGGAAGAGAAGAAATCTGCTCGTCAGAAGATAGATGAACACGATGAGGCACTACAAGAAAACATATAATTAGTGACTCCCTAAAGAGTCACAAATTCGTCACAAATACCTCATTTGCCACTACTTTGCGACTAAAACAGGTCGTCGCGAAATCTGCGTTGCTAATTTTTAGAGTCACAAATGCGTCACAAATTAGCAACGCATTTGTGTCATTTAAAGTGGTGGCAAATTTGCGACTACTTCAAGACGTATTTTGTTGTTTACGAATTTCATATGTAGTTGCATATTAGTCACTAAAACATCACAAATTAATGACTACTTTACAACGTTTTTTTAGGTTTGGTAACAAATGATCATAAATAGTCGCATGTTAGTCACTTAATCGTCACAAAATAGTCACTATTTTGTGACGCTTTAATTGTTTGGTTGTTACTGTGTTATGAATTTGCAACTATATTGTGACTAGAACACTAAACCTAAATTTATATAAACATGTTTCTTATCCGAATCCTAAACCAAAAGTACAACCGAAATCTAAAACTAGATGAGATTAAACAATAGATTAGGTTTTCAAGCAAGAAAGCTTGACAAAAGAACATAATTATACAAAACAAAAAGTCAACAAGTTCTTACTTCAAACAGAAAACAGAGTTTAATAAGCATAGACTGAAACCATTATGATTGTTTATGTCAAAATTACTCTGGAGCTTTGAGTTTGTATGTTGTTCTTGTTCAGGCTTCGTCATGGAGGTAAATTCATCAGAATTGCTTCTCAAGATCTGTTTACAGTACATGTCTAACCCAAGGAGGCTCCTCATAAACAAGACGAGAGAGACATATCGAATTTCAGAAGCAAGAGTAGATGTTCCAGGTTGAGAATTGCAGCGAGTCCTAGTTAAATCTTTCATTTACCTTCTTGATTGTATAAGCATGCCAAGAGTGACGTGTTTGTGCATGTAGATATTGCTCAAGAGTTCTATCACAACGTGAAAGGAATAAAAGGCGCTCTAAACTTTCTGTAGTTGTACTTCAGGTAAGACGAAGAACCATCGATCAAGGTCCAGAAACCTGCAGAAAGTTTAGTGTCAAATATATGTAGGTGTCAACATTTTCAAAGAATCAAACAAAACAAACAATTTCCACAGCTAAAGATCTAATAAAGCGGCATCATCTTGTTACTTGTGAGCTGATTAAAACTGAAAAGAAAAAACCTTTCAACCTGCACTTCCAAGCATTTCAACTTTGTGAGTCCTTGCCTCAATGCACAATTCATATAGATTATCCTACCTCTTAAGATTATCACTTCTTTTACTAACAAAGAGATATATAATCAGCTGTTGAGGTAGAGGTAAGTGAATCAATATACTCACACCAATGAGGACCTCGATCTCTATTCCAAAGAACAAAGTGGTGCTGCTAGTCATTGTCCAAAGAGTAAAATCTATCTTGTCTACACACCATAGGAAGATAGCCCTTTCATAGTCCACCTAAAATGATAAACATCAAGAACGAGTAAATGTGAATATCGTTGCTCATTAAACAAAGGAAGCAGTACACATCCCACGTTCTTTTCTGGTGGGTCGATATGGACTTACCAAGCCAATAACAGCCGAGATCACTATTGCTGCTAAAGCACACTGCGAATTTGACAAACATACTGGAGTTAGAAACCACATTTCAGCTACATAACTCTTGAGACTTTTGGGTTTATAAGCAATTCATGTGAAATACAAAAAGGAGCACAAAACCGTGGAAGTAGAAACAATCAAAACAGACCTATATGTGGTAAAAATTTGAATATCAGGGTCAAGAACAGTAGAGCACAACCAATGATGATGCATGGTCATCGATCAGACCAGTCCAAAACCACAATCTCGAGCCTTTCTCAAACACCTACGGCTACCCTCACAGAAGATAAAACTGAAACAACCCAATAAATCAAACACATTTATGGGTAAACTACATAGATATCGAGAGTGGGACTGAGAGAGATCGAGACTGAGAGCTAGATAGATCGAAATCTTACCGTGACAGATCGAGATGGTGTTTGGGGGAAATCGAGACTCAGACCATGAGAGATCGAGTAGAGAGTGAGAGGATTCGAGAGATAAATGGAGAGCAAAAGGGTTGTTTTTAACCTTAATTGATCTTCGTGAACCTCCTCGGCTCGTCATAGCCATAGCCTAGGTTTTCGATTTCGATCTGAATCGAATATGGAGATTGAGAGAGAGATAGAGAGAGAGAGAGAGAGAGAGAGAGAGAGAAAGATGGAAGAAGAACCAAGATCTGTTCGATAACAGAGGAAGAACAAGATCGATTCGAGATAATTAGGATTTTCGATTTTGATTCAGATCGAAATCGAGTGAGAGAGAGAGAGAGAGAAAGAGAAAGAAGAAGAAATTTGTGAGATGGAAGAGGTACTTCCACAGAGAATCGATCTGAAGCAACGAAGAATCGCCTCAGTCTCGAGAGAGATGAAAAAATTAGGGCCAAAATTTACAAAATTGTATATACTTTAAAATATTTTGGGAATTAAGATACAACTTACAACTTAGTCTTAGTAAAGTGTCACAAAATATTTAGTTTCGAGCCAGATTTTCCCGCCTAAGTGGCTCAAAATTTTCTCAACCTGCGAGCACAATTTTTAGTTTGGAGCCAAATAAGCCTCGCTAAAACGTCACTTAATTATTATGATATGACTATTTTGTGATTGTCACATAACAAAATTCTAAACCCTAAACATTTAAGCCAAAAGATTAAATTTCAATTGAAAAAAAAATGATTGAATTTCAATTAAACTTCTTATCTATTTCTTAACAGTTTGATTGATTATATGCATTAAAATAGTATAAATGAAGTTGATTTTGAAAAAATAACACTTTGCCACAAAATACATTACACTTATAGGTTTCTTAGTTTTAAAAATTACAAACATCAATTCTAAATTGAATTTAAATTTTCAATGCCACTAAATTAAATATCTTATGTTTAAAGTAGGTTAGAACAATGTAACTACATGAAACTAAATTGTATACACTTAAAATATGTTGTTTAATTTCCAAAATTCTACTGAGGCGTTGGTAACGAGTCACTAATTAGTCACAGTTTTGTTAGGTTGTCGCTAAAGCGTCACTGATAAGTGACTATTTTGTGACTATCACAAACCAAAACCCTAAACCCTAAACATTTAGGACAAAAGATTGAACTTGTCTCGTTTCTATTAAATTTATAATGTATTTATCAATAATTTTATTGAAAATATGCATTAATATACTCCAAATGAAGTTGATTTTTTTAAAATCAACACTTTACCACAAACTACATTAAACTTATAAGTTTGTTAGTTTTAGAAAGTACAAACATCAATTGTAAAGTGAATTTATTTTGCAACTCCACGAAATTAATTTTATTATGTCCAATGTGGTTGACAACAATGTAAATACATAATAATAAATTGTATACACTTAAAATATGTTGTTTAATTTCCAAAATTCTACTGAGGCGTTGGCAACGAGTCACTAATTAGTCACAGTTTTGCTAGGCTGTCGCTAAAGCGTCACTGATATGTGACTATCACAAACCAAAACCCTAAACTCTAAACATTTAGGACAAAAGATTGAACTTGTCTCGTTTCTATTAAATTTATAATGTATTTATCAACAATTTTATTGAAAATATGCATTAATATACTCCAAATGAAGTTGATTTTTTTAAAATCAACACTTTACCACAAACTACATTAAACTTATAAGTTTTTTAGTTTTAGAAAGTACAAACATCAATTGTAAAAGTGAATTTATTTTTGCAACTCCACAAAATTAAATTTATTATGTCCAATGTGGTTGACAACAATGTAAATACATAATAATAAATTGTATACACTTAAAATGTGTTGTTTAATTTCCAAAATTCTAATGAGGCGTTGGTAACGAGTCACTAATTAGTCACAGTTTTGCTAGGCTGTCACTAAAGCGTCACTGATATGTGACTACTTTGTGACTATCACAAACCAAAACCCTTACCCCTAAACATTTAGGACAAAAGATTGAACTTGTCTCATTTCTCTTAAACTTCTAATATATTTCTTAACATTTTGATTGATTCTATGCATTAATATAATCCAAATGAAATTAATTTTTTTTTCAAAATCCAACACTTTACCACAAACTACATTAAACTTATAAGCTTATTTCTAGAAACTACAAACATCAATTGTAAAGTGAATTTAAATTTGCAATGACACTAAATTAAAATTCTTATATCTAATGTAGTAGAGAAAAATATAATTACATAAGAATTAATAGTATCTATTTTAAATATGTTGTTTAATTTCCAAAAAAAGGTGGCGTTGGTAAAGAGTCGCCAATGAGTCACACATTTTAGTGACTGATTAATGTGTCACTGAAGAGTCGCCAATTTGTGACTACTGTTAAACTATTAAATAATAGTCGCAAAGTAGTTACTAATATGCGACGACTTTACGACATACAATGTTAGTCACAAATAAGTGACTGATTTGAGACGAATATTTCTATAGTCGCTAATGAGTCACAAAGTCGTCACAAATGAGTCGCAAAAATTAGTGACGGAATAATCAGTCACAAGAGGTAGTCACTAATTAGCTGTTTTCTTGTAGTGAGGAGATTAGGTGACGTGATGAGGAGAACAAGAAGCGAGATGAGGAGAACCAGAAGCAAGATGAGGAGAATAGGCGACGTGACGCTGAACTGCTTGAGATAAGGCAAAGTCATTCCCGGGTCTCTGAAATGGAGAAGCTCCTCTCCTTTTTGAAGAAGGACGATCCGCGGATCGCTGCATACCTCGACTCTGCAAATGATACCAACACTTGAAAGATTTCTTTCTTTTGCTTCTCAAACTCTCTGCCTTGTCTAAACAATCAACTTAGTTAACTTTTTCTACTGTATAATTAATGGCTCTATGTATTGCAAAACCTTCATGTATAATCTACTTTGCTTTTTGTTTCTTATGTAATCCAAATCTCATTACTTTTTATTTTGGTTTTCGTTTGGGATTTGTTTGTACAGATTTAGGTTGTTTTTACTTACAATTTAGTAGCAAATTTGCAACACATAACTGACCAACTATAGCTAAAGAGACACAAAGTTGTGGCTAATTAGTGACTCTTTAGTGACACTTTAGTGACTCCTAAATCCCAGGGTTGCTAAGAAGTGGCTAATTTGTGACTCTTTACTCACTCTTTAGTGACACTAAATAGTCGTTCCCGACAACACAAGTAGTCTCAGATACGTCGGATATGTACGGCGATAAAGACATCACAAATTAGTCCCCTGATAACGACGGTTAAATCAGTCACTAAGTTTTCGCAAAATAAGGTGTCACTGATTCGTTGCTAATTAGTGACTACAATTTAGTCACAAAGAAGTCACATATTTACGACAACCAAAATGTGTCACTGATTCGTCGCCAATTAGCGACTACAGATTTCGTCTCCAAGTAGTTACAAATTTACGACAACTTACTTGTGTCATAAAGTCGTCGTTAATGTGCCACGCTTTTGCAACGCCAAAAATTAGCGACAAAGATTTGGCGACGCCCTAATTGTGTCACAAAGTAGTGGCTAATTACTCATTTGTGACGCTTTTCGGAGTCGCTAATGATCTGTTTTCTTGTAGTGTTATACTCGCTGTAAGGGAAGTACATCTCGAGAGGTATCAATGCTTCAGTTTCGTCGTCTGAATCCTACCATCAATGCTTTTCGGAGTCGCTAATGATTTGTTTTCTTGTAGTGTTATACTCGCTGAAGTGTTATACTCGCTGTAAGGGAAGTACATCTCGAGAGATATCAACGATTCCTATTCACAATCCCATTTATAAACCCTAATTTCCTCTTTGATTCTCATATTTCAGAATTACATACCGTTGTTGAATTTGCATCCAGATTTTCTTCTTTGTCCGATTTCTGACCCGCGTCGTCTTCCTCTGAACGCGGTTCCTCATCAATTGGAACATCTCTCGGTGGTGTTAAATCCCTCTTCTCTGGAATTTCCCTCTCTTATGGAATTTCACAATCCTTTGTTATTTTCGAATTGGATCCTTTCGAACCTTTCGTTACATTTCTTCTCTTCGTACACATCCTTGCACTCTTTGCCGTCCCGCTGAGCAACACGCAATCGAAGAGAACAGATGATTTCTCACGAAATCGGATTTCTCAAGAACGATTGTTTCGAGTGGTGCAGAATCGAGCAGTTGAAGATTAATCGAGAGTGGGAAGGAAGAAAGATGAGAAAAACAAACTTTTAGGGATTTGAAGATTTATCAGATCTAAATCGCAAACGACATCGTTTTTGTTTTTGAATTTGGGTCGGATCGTGGATCTTCCATTCTTCGATGGTTGGGCCGGATTGCTGTAATTGGGTCTGTAAATACTTCAACATTGATCTGTTTTTAGTCTTTTACTTAGCATTTTCGTTTTATAAGAAAGCAATTATTAAATCTAATTAGATGGAGGGATTTGAGATTAAAGCGTCATTTGTATGGGCAAATCAGAAGAATTTCCCAAAACCAATTGAGGAGAATAGAGTTGGGTGAGAATGTCGGAGTCGGAGTCGGAGATGGAGCTCAAACTGAAATTGGATACTACAATATGCTCAGCCAAAACTCTCCAAGTTTCAGACTACGAATGTTTGAGTGGACTCTGGCAGAGTATAATCTGCAAGTTGAAGAATCCGATGTAAGCTCTCTATCTCTCTCTCTCTCTTTCTTTCTCTCTATCTTCATCTCATGAGACACAAGTAGTAGAAGTGGTAGTTACTTAGGTAGTAAGTGGAGTTGTGTTTCTTTGCCCATGTAGTAGTTAATTTAAGGTCTTCTAGTTTTGTATTTAAAGGCCACCAAGAGTTAAATGAAGGGATGAATAGAAATTGAAGTAACTTAAAGAACCAAAGTGTTATTGTTCTTGTTCTTTTTTGTGTGTTCTTTGATCAATAATTGATTGGAACCTTAGTTGGGACCTAACATCATCTTCTACTTCTAAGTTTAGTTATGATTGGATAAACCCTATGTGATGTTGGAACTATGAAGATCTTTTCTTGTTGTTCGATATTTTCTTGTTGTTTAATGTTTCAATTTGGGTTAAGTGAGACATACATGCTAATGGAATTGTAAATGTGTACAGGGTTTCGATGTTGACTACTTTCCTCATCCACAGGGTGGGATACATCCACACATCTTTCAAGATAGGAATGATTAGGCCTGGGCATTCGGGTATTCGGGTCGGGTCCAGGTTCGGGTCCTAACGGGTACAAGTTCCATCGACTATACTAAAAACATACCCATACAGGTTCCTGTACGATACAGGTTCAAGTTCAGGTTCGGGTCCAGGTTCCAACTTATTAAACCTTTTAAATATCTAAATTTAACAATTTTCTTCTAGATATAGGTTCGACTCTAGGTTTTGTGATGTATTTATACCCAAAATCTAAACAAAAACCTGTAACTTGAACCTATCAAAATGCATTTGAAACACAAACAAACCAACAAGACAACAATCATATAGTATGAACTAATTTAAGAATACAATTCTCAATCGAAGTTTGTCAATGTATAAAACTATATTAATGTAACCAAAGCAATTAGAGAAACGAATAAGAGTTAATGACGAATCACGAATCGAAACAGATCATTTAGACAGACGAACAACGGAACAAGAATCAATGACGAATCACGAATCAATCGAAGCAAGATTAGAAAGAGAATGATGATGACTGTAGATCAAACTCAAGATGCTTCTGATAAAAGAGACGAGTGTGGTTGAGCTCGAGATGGATTTGCAAAAATCGAGCTTGGAAGTTTAGGGATTACATTCGTTTGAGGAATCAATGATTTGGTGTTGGTATTGGAAAGTCGAATTCGTAACAACCAATAAAAGTAAAGCATTTAACTTACTTGTAAAGGTTATTTTTATCAGTATTATGACAATATTATAAAAAAAATTATAGAAAACAATATCAATAAAATCTGCATTATCATAATCTTTGGTAGATTTGACCTACTAGGATTATGCATACAGGTTCAAGTTCGGGTACAGGTTCGGGTCCAAATGGATACATGCTCTATCGGGTCTACTAAAAACATACCCATACAGGTTCCTCTAAAATTTCGGGTCGGGTCCAGGTTCGGGTACACAGGTTCAAGTTATTTTGTCCAGGCCTAGGAATGATTATCAGGTCCGCCTCGGCCTTTACGCTAGATTGGGGCTTCACTGTTACAATCTTGACAAGGGAACCAACCTCCAACTAATCGGCATACGTAAATTCAACCTTGCGATGCGTGTCCCTTACGATTACTACATTACCTTGGATGCAGTAGACACATCCAACAACACTCCTTGCATTTTTCAAACGTGCATAACTGAGTATCGAACTCCAACAGAGGGATACTTTATGGTGCAGACGGAACTTTCCAGAGTAAAAGTTCGTAGTGGCCCTCGGGATACTAATATCAGGCTGAACTAGCTGCAGCCAGCGATAAGGGTTGCTACTATGAGCTGCAGGAATCAGACTTTCTAGAAAATGAGTGGCTTTATCTGTTTGCTGAGTTTGCCTTTTAATTGCGGTGGAGAGGATGTGGGAGCTTGAGATCTTTTCTACCACTGAAGATCGACAAGGTAATCGTGCAGACCCTGGAAAGCGGTGAAAGCTCGCCCCACCTGAAGCTCAAAGCAAACAACGCAATCTTCTACATGAGTTTCAAGGGTAGTGGTGATCCGAGCGGTAAGCCTGTCGAGTACCAAGCAGTCGTACGGAAAACCAGGGACGGGAAACCGGGACACATTGGCTTAGAAGTCCAGTCTTGGGCCTACCTATCCAGCTGAACGGAGATATCATCAAGCAGCCTTAATCTATGTATGTGGTGTTGGGTAATAAACTAGCACTAGTAGCATCTTTTGCCTAATCTATATCTACAATACTTGGCTGGCTTTCCCAACTGTGTGTTTTGTTTGATCAAGTTACCATTATTGTTTATCTTTTAATATTATCAAAACACACTTATTTGGTGGTGTTGGTTATAAACTACCAGTAGTAGCGTATTTTGCCTAATCTTTATCTACAAATTTGGAACAAGATCAGTAAAAATGGTCAGACAAGTGTATTATAGTGAGAAGCTTTTAGATAATGTAAGTTGTTATAACCTAAGCATCACCATAAAGAACCTGTGTGGTTCCTTCAGAGAGATTTTCCAAGTTTCCCTGTTGGTTTGAAATTGACATCTTCTGTTTGCTGTTTTTTTTTTGCAGCTACTCATGTCGATACCTTCACCATGAAACCCACAAGACCTTCACTACAAGAAAACATATAATTTGTGAAACCCATATTCGTCACAAAATCGTCACAAATGGGACCTTTGCGATTACTTAGTGACGAAAACAGGACGTCGCAAAAATGTCGTCGCTAATTTCTGTAGTCGCAAATTAACGACTACTTTGTTACGTTGTTTTGGAAGTCGCAAATTAGCAACTACTTTCTGACAACACTACATATTAGCAAATTAGTCACACTTTTGTTACAACATCCTTGTCGCTGCAAATTAGCAACGCTTTTGCGACAACATCTGAGAGTGGGAAATACACGACGAAGTAGCGACGCGTGGTATTTGTGACTACTTTGTGACTATTCTTTTCAGTCTTTAATTTACGACTCATTAGTGACGACTTTGTAGTCACTAATAAGAGACTGATTAGTGACGATTTTTGTAGTCACAAATAAGCGACTGATTAGTGACAATCTTTGTAGTGTCTAAATGTCACAGTAGTTACAAATTAGTCTCAAAAGCGTCACCAATGAGCGACGACTGGAAAGTTTTTGGTCTTTTTCAGTTTCAAATTTGGTACAGATACTATTTAGATTTTAGAGTTTTGAAAAGCCTAAATCAAAATCATAGCTAAAATTCTTGTAAATTATACAAAGCATATGTATTTAAATATTTAGCTTGACAAAAGAAGATAAATGATTGAAACTAATGAGAGAGTTGAGAGCACAAAAGATAATTATACAAAACCAAGAAACATTTGTAATTTGTTCAAGACATAAAGACTTAGAGAGTTTTAGAGAGAATCATAGTGTCAAGTTTGTTGACCTTCAGGAGAGGTTGTTGTGTGTTGTGCATTTGGTTTCGGCTCAGTGGAGTTGGTTGATTGACCGTTGCTCGTCATGAAATCGTTAACCATCTTCTCTAATTGAACGATCTTCGACTGACTATCCTTGAGCTCAGTAGAAAGGCGCAAATTTTCCGCATCACGAAGCTTGTTATCTTCATCTTGTGCAGCAAGCTTATCACGAGCTTCTTTAAGGTTGTCCTGGATCTCTAAGAGAGATGTCGTAGAAGACTCAGCGTAACAGGTCTTCCTTTTCCTATTCCTTACCTCAAGCTCTTGTGATTGTTGACTCATTCCATAAGGGTTACCCTTGGGATCGAACCTAGTACACTGCAACATACACATATCCATTTTATTCAGAAGCTCAAATCCAAGCAATAACAAGTTAAGAAAAAATCCAGTTTGATCAATACTAAATGGAAGCTGAAGTACATAGCCTTAAATCCAAGTACGATCAATACTAAATCCAAGCTCAAATACACAACCCTAATCCTAAACTCAAGTAGTCAGAAACTAAAATCGAAGCTCAAGTACACAACCTAAATAGAGTTTGTTCCTGAATACTAGCAAAGAAAGTATTCAGAAACAAATCACCTAATTGAGAATGGAGGCACATGTAATCCCAAAGTTTCTCACCAATCCAGGTTGGCCTGACCCCCTTCTTCTTAGCCTGACTCACAATTCCCCTCATCCGCTTTGTCGCAATCTTGTTGAAATGAGATCTAACAAGCTCAGTGATCACTAACTCCCAATTGTACTTGCTCTACACAGTCAAATACATAGTGAATCATCTATAATTGGAACGTAATTGGAACACAAAGCAGAAAAGATTGGAACACAAAGCAGAAAAGATTACCGCAAAAGTTCTGAAATATATTTCTTCCTTGTCGATAGATGTGACAGTCCAACTATAGAAAGGTCCATCAAACTTGTGACGAAAGATTCCAGCGATGACACGAGTAAGTTTGCCTTTGTCTCGAGTAAACCTAGCAAAAAGATATAAACATAGGTTAACAAACTGATTAAACAACTTAGCTAACAGATACATCGATGCAAACTAGCAAATAACTTAGCTAGCAAATAAACCAGTTAACAAGAATGAGACAATGATGCAAACTAAAACAAACCAATACAATGATGAACACATAAACTACACATTTACAAAAAAAAAACACATAGTTCGGATTGAAATCAACTTACCAAATACTTTTTCCGACTGTGGGAATGTGATTGAGGAGAGGCAGAGTTTGGCGACTTGGAAGAGCCAAGACGTCATCCAAAAGCTGCTGGTAGTCTTGCCCTTCTGGTTCTTGCTGAACAACATATTCGTACTGAACTTCCATGTCTTCAACCTCGTCATCACCACCTTCCTCATCATCTTCCTCATCTTCTTCCTCTTCCTCATCTTCCATCTCAATATCCCGACTACCTGGTTGGAGATTGAGATTGAGTTCTAGAGATAGACGAAACGATGGAGTAGGAGCCCCGTTTGATAGAGGAGGGTACTGAAGTGGAACATCCCTAGTCCCTTGAGACATCGGCGTACCCTAAGAAGGAGTCGTATGCTGACGGTTGGAGTTACTTGAAGAAGTCTGACCGCTGTTTAACCTACCTCGTCTGGGTGGTGAAGCTGCGTCATTGTCTTGTCCGGTTAAATTTGCTCCACGAGCCACCGCGAGTCTCTTAGTACCACCGACAGGAGCAAGATCCTTGTCTTGAGTCTTTGAGACAGTGTGAGAACCACCAGCTGCAGCAGGACGCTTCCCATCTGCTTTTGAGAGTGGCGGAGAACCACCGTCTGCAGCAGTACGCTTCCCATCAGCCTTTGAGATTGGTGGAGAACCACTGTCTGCAGCAGTAGGGTTCCCAGCAGCCTTTGAGAGCTTCAGATAACCACCGCGTATAGCAGGACGCTTCCCATCATCCTTTGCGTCTGTACGAGAACCACCGCTACCAGCAGGACCCTTTGAGGGTTTCTGAGAACCACCGCCTCTTCCACCGCCACCTCCGCCTCTTCCACCGCCACCTCCGCCTCTTCCACCGCCTCCTCCGGTTCCCTGACGTCACCCTTGTGGAGCCCCTATTCTTGTTGTCGGCATCAAATAAGTCGTTCGATCTGGTTTATGGTTAAGATGTCGGTTAGGTTTTCGACAGACTAGAGAATCGAATGATTGAAAGAAAGAGATGAAGATTAGTGGTTGTGTTTGAAAAAAGAGAGAATCGGAAGCTTAGGGTTTCAGAGATGAAGAATCGGATCGATTTCTTCACTGAGGGATCGAATCGAACCGATGATTCGATACAGAGAGATGAAGAAGAAACGATTAAGAGATAATCGAAGAAAGAACGAAAGATTTTGTGGAGAAATCGGAAGATTGATGAAAGAGTCGAATCGCGTAGAGGAGAAGAGAGAAAAACAAATTTTAGGGTTTGTACGAAATAAATTTGGGAATTAGTCTGATTTCTTTTTGTTTTCTGTATAGTCACTAAGACGTGGGAAATCATTTGCAGGCTTTAAACCTAAAAAATTTGTTCGGTAGGCCTATAAATTCGTCACAAGTGAGTCACATAGTAGTGGCTATTTTGTGACTAATTTGTCACACATTATTAGTAATAGCAAATGAAATCCTAAACCCTAAACATTTGGACCAAAGACTTTGGTCCATTAAAACTCCAAATAATTTCAAATGCATTCCTTGATTGTCTGTTTTATTGTATCCATCAAAATAGTAGTAATCATATATTTTGGGAAACAACACAAAATTATCAAATCTTAGATTAAAGTTATAAGTGTTTCATTTCAATTCACTTGTGGAGTTAGAAAATGAATTTTGGTTTTTGAAGAACCTTAAAATAAATTTACTATTACCATTTGAGTTTATATACATTGTAAATACGAAACAAAGTACAAAAAAACTTACAATGTATTGATTTAGATGAAAAACTTAAAACAGAGCGTGGGTAATCAGTTGCAAAGTAGTCACAATATTTTTGTGCGTCGTAAATTAGTCACAAAGTAGTGGCTATTTTGTGACTAATTTGTCATACAGTATTAGTAGTAGCATATGAAACCCTAAAACCTAAACATTTGGACCAAAGACTTTGGTCCATTAAAACTCCAAATAATTTCAAATGCATTCCTTGATTGTCTGTTTTATTGTATCCATCAAAATAGTAGTAATCATATATTTTGGGAAACAACACAAAATTATCAAATCTTAGATTAAAGTTATAAGTGTTTCATTTCAATTCACTTGTGGAGTTAGAAAATGAATTTTGGTTTTTGAAGAACCTTAAAATAAATTTACTATTACCATTTGAGTTTATATACATTGTCAATACGAAACAAAGTACAAAAAAACTTACAATGTATTGATTTAGATGAAAAACTTAAAACAGAGCGTGGGTAATCAGTTGCAAAGTAGTCACAATATTTTTGTGCGTCGTAAATTAGTCACAAAGTAGTGGCTATTTTGTGACTAATTTGTCATACAGTATTAGTAGTTGCATATGAAACCCTAAAACCTAAACATTTGGACCAAAGACTTTGGTCCATTAAAACTCCAAATAATTTCAAATGCATTCCTTGATTGTCTGTTTTATTGTATCCATCAAAATAGTAGTAATCATATATTTTGGGAAACAACACAAAATTATCAAATCTTAGATTAAAGTTATAAGTGTTTCATTTCAATTCACTTGTGGAGTTAGAAAATGAATTTTGGTTTTTGAAGAACCTTAAAATAAATTTACTATTACCATTTGAGTTTATATACATTGTCAATACGAAACAAAGTACAAAAAAACTTACAATGTATTGATTTAGATGAAAAACTTAAAACAGAGCGTGGGTAATCAGTTGCAAAGTAGTCACAATATTTTTGCGCGTCGTAAATTAGTCACAAAGTAGTGGCTATTTTGTGACTAATTTGTCATACAGTATTAGTAGTTGCATATGAAACCCTAAAACCTAAACATTTGGACCAAAGACTTTGGTCCATTAAAACTCCAAATAATTTCAAATGCATTCCTTGATTGTCTGTTTTATTGTATCCATCAAAATAGTAGTAATCATATATTTTGGGAAACAACACAAAATTATCAAATCTTAGATTAAAGTTATAAGTGTTTCATTTCAATTCACTTGTGGAGTTAGAAAATGAATTTTTGTTTTTGAAGAACCTTAAAATAAATTTACTATTACCATTTGAGTTTATATACATTGTAAATACGAAACAAAGTACAAAAAAACTTACAATGTATTGATGTAGATGAAAAACTTAAAACAGAGCGTGGGTAATCAGTTGCAAAGTAGTCACAATATTTTTGTGCGTCGTAAATTAGTCACAAAGTAGTGCCTATTTTGTGACTAATTTGTCATACAGTATTAGTAGTAGCATATGAAACCCTAAAACCTAAACATTTGGACCAAAGACTTTGGTCCATTAAAACTCCAAATAATTTCAAATGCATTCCTTGATTGTCTGTTTTATTGTATCCATCAAAATAGTAGTAATCATATATTTTGGGAAACAACACAAAATTATCAAATCTTAGATTAAAGTTATAAGTGTTTCATTTCAATTCACTTGTGGAGTTAGAAAATGAATTTTGGTTTTTGAAGAACCTTAAAATAAATTTACTATTACCATTTGAGTTTATATACATTGTAAATACGAAACAAAGTACAAAAAAACTTACAATGTATTGATTTAGATGAAAAACTTAAAACAGAGCGTGGGTAATCAGTTGCAAAGTAGTCACAATATTTTTGTGCGTCGTAAATTAGTCACAAAGTAGTGGCTATTTTGTGACTAATTTGTCATACAGTATTAGTAGTAGCATATGAAACCCTAAAACCTAAACATTTGGACCAAAGACTTTGGTCCATTAAAACTCCAAATAATTTCAAATGCATTCCTTGATTGTCTGTTTTATTGTATCCATCAAAATAGTAGTAATCATATATTTTGGGAAACAACACAAAATTATCAAATCTTAGATTAAAGTTATAAGTGTTTCATTTCAATTCACTTGTGGAGTTAGAAAATGAATTTTGGTTTTTGAAGAACCTTAAAATAAATTTACTATTACCATTTGAGTTTATATACATTGTCAATACGAAACAAAGTACAAAAAAACTTACAATGTATTGATTTAGATGAAAAACTTAAAACAGAGCGTGGGTAATCAGTTGCAAAGTAGTCACAATATTTTTGTGCGTCGTAAATTAGTCACAAAGTAGTGGCTATTTTGTGACTAATTTGTCATACAGTATTAGTAGTTGCATATGAAACCCTAAAACCTAAACATTTGGACCAAAGACTTTGGTCCATTAAAACTCCAAATAATTTCAAATGCATTCCTTGATTGTCTGTTTTATTGTATCCATCAAAATAGTAGTAATCATATATTTTGGGAAACAACACAAAATTATCAAATCTTAGATTAAAGTTATAAGTGTTTCATTTCAATTCACTTGTGGAGTTAGAAAATGAATTTTGGTTTTTGAAGAACCTTAAAATAAATTTACTATTACCATTTGAGTTTATATACATTGTCAATACGAAACAAAGTACAAAAAAACTTACAATGTATTGATTTAGATGAAAAACTTAAAACAGAGCGTGGGTAATCAGTTGCAAAGTAGTCACAATATTTTTGCGCGTCGTAAATTAGTCACAAAGTAGTGGCTATTTTGTGACTAATTTGTCATACAGTATTAGTAGTTGCATATGAAACCCTAAAACCTAAACATTTGGACCAAAGACTTTGGTCCATTAAAACTCCAAATAATTTCAAATGCATTCCTTGATTGTCTGTTTTATTGTATCCATCAAAATAGTAGTAATCATATATTTTGGGAAACAACACAAAATTATCAAATCTTAGATTAAAGTTATAAGTGTTTCATTTCAATTCACTTGTGGAGTTAGAAAATGAATTTTTGTTTTTGAAGAACCTTAAAATAAATTTACTATTACCATTTGAGTTTATATACATTGTAAATACGAAACAAAGTACAAAAAAACTTACAATGTATTGATGTAGATGAAAAACTTAAAACAGAGCGTGGGTAATCAGTTGCAAAGTAGTCACAATATTTTTGTGCGTCGTAAATTAGTCACAAAGTAGTGCCTATTTTGTGACTAATTTGTCATACAGTATTAGTAGTAGCATATGAAACCCTAAAACCTAAACATTTGGACCAAAGACTTTGGTCCATTAAAACTCCAAATAATTTCAAATGCATTCCTTGATTGTCTGTTTTATTGTATCCATCAAAATAGTAGTAATCATATATTTTGGGAAACAACACAAAATTATCAAATCTTAGATTAAAGTTATAAGTGTTTCATTTCAATTCACTTGTGGAGTTAGAAAATGAATTTTGGTTTTTGAAGAACCTTAAAATAAATTTACTATTACCATTTGAGTTTATATACATTGTAAATAAGAAACAAAGTACAAAAAAATTTACAATGTATTGATTAAGATGAAAAACTTAAAACAGAGCGTGGGTAATCAGTTGCAAAGTAGTCACAATATTTTTGTGCGTCGTAAATTAGTCACAAAGTAGTGCCTATTTTGTGACTAATTTGTCATACAATATTAGTAGTTGCATATGAAACCCTAAAACCTAAACATTTGGACCAAAGACTTTGGTCCATTAAAACTCCAAATAATTTCAAATGCATTCATTGATTGTCTGTTTTATTGTATCCATCAAAATAGTAGTAATCATATATTTTGGGAAACAACACAAAATTATCAAATCTTAGATTAAAGTTATAAGTGTTTCATTTCAATTCACTTGTGGAGTTAGAAAATGAATTTTGGTTTTTGAAGAACCTTAAAATAAATTTACTATTACCATTTGAGTTTATATACATTGTAAATACGAAACAAAGTACAAAAAAACTTACAATGTATTGATTTAGATGAAAAACTTAAAACAGAGCGTGGGTAATCAGTTGCAAAGTAGTCACAATATTTTTGTGCGTCGTAAATTAGTCACAAAGTAGTGCCTATTTTGTGACTAATTTGTCATACAGTATAAGTAGTAGCATATGAAACCCTAAAACCTAAACATTTGGACCAAAGACTTTGGTCCATTAAAACTCCAAATAATTTCAAATGCATTCCTTGATTGTCTGTTTTATTGTATCCATCAAAATTGTAGTAATCATACATTTTGGGAAACAAAACAAAATTATCAAATCTTAGATTAAAGTTATAAGTGTTTCATTTCAATTCACTTGTGGAGTTAGAAAATGAATTTTGGTTTTTGAAGAACCTTAAAATATATTTACTATTACCATTTGAGTTTATATACATTGTAAATACGAAATAAAGTACAAAGAAACTTACAATGTATTGATTTAAATGTAAAACTTAAAACAGAGCGTGGGTAATCAGTTGCAAAATAGTCACAATATTTTTGTGCATCGTAAATTAGTCACAAAGTAGTGGCTATTTTGTGACTAATTTGTCAGGTAGTCACAATTGAGAATCAAATTAAAAAAAAAAAAAAAGTGTGGTTCAAGTAGGTTCAAACCCGGATACCTATGCGTGTATGGTAAGTGTCAAACCGTTGTGCCATTGTGTTCAATCGGTATATGGATACATTAAAATTTATATATACGTGAATCAATTTAAAAAAAAACAAAAAAGTGTGGTTCAAGTAGGTTCGAACCCGGATACCTATGCGTATATGGTAAGTGTCAAACCGTTGTGCCATTGTGTTCAATAGTTACATGTATACATTTAAATTTATATATACGTGAATCAAACCCAAAAAAATACAAGTTTGGTTTCCTTGGTTAAAATCAGTATTCTGATAGCTTAACAAATTAAATTACCGAAATTGTAAAATACAATCACACAAATATATTACATAAACTTTTAAAAAATCGTGGAAATAACTTAACACACTTGGAAAATAACGACCTCTAACACAATCACACAAATATGTTACATATAATTTTGAATCCCAATTCAAACTTCATCGTCATCGTCCGAAGATGATAAATTACATTGAAACTCATCTTCTGGATCATCGTCTCCAATCTCAAAATCGATATCTTCCATTGGTTGTGCGCGATCAACTAAAGAATCGACATTGATTTCATCAACGGTAGACGTTAATCCCTCACCGTAAGTTTGTTGCAAAATAACGACCTCTTTCTCGTTATACTTCCCTTGAACACGACTTCTTGGATTTACTTTCAAAACAGATTGCCATACTTTCCGAGGATGTTTCGTATTTGGGTATGTTAGATAACACACCTGATCAGCTTGGGATCCTGACATTAATTAATTATTTGATTAATAAAAACACACATACAAATATATATATATATATATATATAATCAATAATTTGGATGATGAAAACATACCTAATATGTATGGTTCGTAGTTTGGATATTTCCCAGTTTTAAGGATGTCAACAACACCTACCGAGCTCTTTCTCGTCCCTATGTGAGGAGTAGGGTCCAACCATTTACATTGGAAAAGTACGATCTTCAAATTCAACGATCCGGGATATGTGAGCTCGATAATCTTTTCTACGGTTCCATAGTAATCATCTTCTACAGACGCTTCAGAATAATTTTTCCCTCTAACACATACCCCATAATTCATTGTTTTCCTGTCTTTTCCGTGGTCCTCGGTGTGAAACATATACCCCCTTGTAAAATACATGGGCCATTCAGTTGCCTTGTTTAAAGGACCGTCGACTATATCGTAAACCCATAGTGGAAAATGTTGTTCATGTCTCGTTGCATTCACCTGCATCGATCGATTGATAAAGTTTTCCAATCCTTGATATGCGTAAGAAGAATTTAACAATTAACTCATAGAAAGTACATACATATTGGTAGATCCACATGTGAAATTCATCATCTATTTTCGCTCTGACCTCCTCATCAGTTAGGTCTGAATTTTCCAATCGAATCAGTGCATCGACCATGCTGTGTTGCCAAAACACGACTAAAACGTAAGGATGGAAAATTATATAAATATGTTATACATCGTTGTGGAATGAATCACAATTACCTCTCAAACTGCCGGAAATACTCACAATTACGCAAAACATACGCATGAACGCTCTTATATTCCTTATCTCTGAACCATAAATCACTACTTTGGCCACTTAGACGACCCACTTCCTTAAATATATCTGGTACATCTACATTGTATACGTGCACTTCACCTTCGTCATACTAAGAAGCCCTAAAAACATTACCATGTCTTGTAAAGTTATTGGAAGAGAAACATATATAAGTAACAAACAAGTGAATGTAAATTAATAATTACCTTCTTCTTCTACCTGTAGAAATTTGTGGCGGAAAGTAGTGTTCTGAGAAGTAAGATATCTCCTCCTTCATGTACGCATGCACGATGGATGCCGCTGGATATCTTTTGTTCTTCGCTAAGCGTTTCAAATGTCCAAAAAATCTTCCAAACAGATACATCCATATGTATTGCACTACACCGCCAAGTTGTGATTCGTATGGTAGGTGGATAGGAAGGTGCTCCATCCCATCAAAGAAACACGGTGGAAAGATTTTTTCTAAATTACAGATAATCATCACAATGTTTTCTTTCAAAACTAGGAGGCGGCTTTTATCCAATGATCTACTACTTAGATCACGGAAAAGTACTCCAAGTGCTGCAGTTCAATTTCTTTATATAAGTCCAACATTTAAATCATTATCCAATACCAATTAATATAATGATGATTGTAATGCAAATATACCTGATATTGCTTGGTGAACATTACGCGGGAGAAGTTCTGCAAATATGAAGGGAAGCAAGCGTTTCATAAAAACATGGGCGTCATGACTTTTCATTCCTGAAAACTTTCCACCTTTGATGTCTGCATAACTTGCTAAATGTGACACATATCCATCTGGAAACTTAACTTCATTTTTGACCCACTGTAGTAAGGTAGGTTTTGCTTTTGCTGTTAGTCTCCAAATCGGAAATGGGGCGTTCCCACGAGCGTCAAGATGCAGTTCCTTCCGAGCACAGAACGTTGCGACATCTGCTCTTGACTTGAGATTGTCTTTCGATCTGTCTTTGACATTCATAACAGTATACATGATGTTATCTTCAACATTCTTCTCAATATGCATCACATCCAAACAGCTTCGTAGATTCAGATCAACCCAGTACGAAAGCTCCCAAAATATGCTTTCTTTATGCCAGTTGTGCCAATTCCCATAACCGCCAGGTTTAGTCTCATGCCCATTTCCGCCGCATTCTGATGTTTTAGGTGCCATGGTATTTAGTATACACTGGTATACTTGTTTACCCGTCAACATTGCAGGTGGACACTCGTCCAAGGCGCTATTTCCCTTAAGAAAATTAATTTTATTCTTTCGTAATGGATGATTGTCTGGTAGAAATCTTCTATGATTGTCAAACCAACATGTCTTCCTACCAACCGGCAAGTAAGCATTTGTATCACTCATACAAAGTGGACATGCTAAATTTCCATGTGTCGTCCATCCCGATAACATCCCATACGCCGGAAAATCACTTATTATCCATAGGAGAACAGCTTTCATGTTGAAGTTTTGATTTAACGACACATCATACGCCTTAACTCCATGATTCCATAAGTCCTTTAACTCCTCGATCAATGGTTGGAGAAAAACATCAAGACTTCCTCGTGAATGATTTGGTCCGGAATTCAAAATCGTCAAAAACAGCTACTCCCTTTTCATCGCCATATCCGGAGGCAAGTTGTACGGTGTCATGATCACCGGCCACAATGAATGGTTTTTGGACATTCTAAAAGAATTGAAACCGTCGGTGCATAATCCCAAATATACGTTTCGCGTTTCCTCCGCAAATTGTGGATGTATTTGATTAAAATTTTGCCACTCTTCCGCACCAGATGGGTGAACCATTTTTCCGTCTTCTGTCTGGTGCTCAGCATGCCACCTCATCGATGCTGCAGTCCTCTCGAATTGGTACATCCTCTTTAATCTGTCAGTGATGGGTAGATACCACATCTTGTTGACCGGTATTTTAGTACGCCCCCGACTTGCCTTGTATCTCGGTTTTTCACAAAACCTACAATGGTCCAACTGCGCATCATCTTTCCAGAAGAGCATACAATTATCTACATATACATCATATGTATGGAACGGTAATCCTAGCTTCTGCATCAACGTTTCCGTCTCATAGAAAGAACCAGTTGCATTATTAGGCTCCGGCAAATACTCCGTCATCATTTCTGCCATTGAATCCATGCAAACTTCAGCTAAATTGTGATCTGCCTTGATGTTCATCTGCCGAGCTGCTAATGATAACTGCGAAAGACCTTCACGACAACCATCATACAATGGTGTATTTGCTGCAGCTAACATGTCGTAGAACTGTTTCGCGTCATGGGTAAGTTCTGCATAAATAGGATCATTTCCAGTTTGATCATGTTCATGGTGATAATCAGTAAATGGCACTGAACCACGAAATGCATCATGAACCATTTCACCATAAACATTTGCGCCATCATAATTAAACTCTTCATTACCACCACTAAAATCAGCATTTTCATAATAGCTACTGCTTCTTCCACCATCGTAATTTGTTTCTTGGTTACCGCTACTAAAATCAGCATTCCCATAATAGCTACTACTACCTACCCCAGCCCCGGTTACATCGTAATCTTCACCGTGTGCCGTCCAAACATAATAGTTTTCCAAGAAACCTCTATTTTGTAAATGGTACCGAACAGTTTTAGCTTGTTTAAAACCGTTATCATTTTTACACTTTACACAAGGGTAGTATAACATACCTCCACCTGTAACTGACGAATATTGGGTAGATGTGAAATCCAAGAAATGTTGTACCCCCACCAAAAATTTATCTGTGATATTATTTGTGCGAGGATCAATTCGGTTGTACATCCGCTCTCGATTAGAATTAAACATAATTTTTGGGTTTTTTTCGGGTTTGTAGGCTTTTTCGTGATTTTAAATTTTCCTATTTTTTTTGGTTTTTTTGGGTTTTGTTTTCTCGGATTTTTTGGTTTTTTTGGATTTTTTTTCTGATTTTAAGAGAGAGAGAAGTTTGTTAGGAATGGATAAAGAGAGGTGTGTTGTAAATAGAAAGGGAGAGGTGCGTTGCTTATATAGAAAAAAATTAGTCACTACTTTGTGACTCCTAAAAAGCAGTCACAAATTTGTGACACTTCTATGACGATTTAGTGACGCTTTAGCGACTACTTGAAGGAGTCACAAAAATTAGTTTACTCACCAACCAACCGCATTAATCACGTGTCCACCCACTTGACTTCATTGCTGACATAGGTACCAACATAAATATTTGTGATTGATTTGTGACACTTTCATACAGGCCGTTCAGAGTCACAAAAGTGTCGCAAATTTGTGACTAACTTGTGACTACCCTTAGTGACCACCGCAGTGGTCACAAAATCGTCGCTAATTAGTGACTTCTCTATTGTAGTCGTTGTTTCGTCGCTAATCTGCGACGACTTAACGACCGTCTTTATTCCTCACAAATTCGTCATTAATCGGTCGCAAATTTAGTGACTGAAAAATCAGTCACCAAATGTAGTGCTTGGAGCTACCACCAATAATTCTCTCGATTAAATAAGATGGAGGATTCGTCACTCTCCCATCCCATCACTGTCTTTGATCAAGAAGGTTAGATTCACTTTGGCTTCCTTTACGATGATAAAGTGGAAAGCTAGTGGTGACTGTTATGGGTCTTTCAGCAGTGTCATGTATGGTGAATTTAGAGGATGTAAAAGAGGATAGTGGCTCTTTGGCTCTTATGAAGAAGAGAGGGAAAATAGAGTTTTTTTGGGTTTAGTGAAGTGAAAGCTCACGAACATTAGTACATGGTAAGTTGTCTGTTTTATGTTCTGCTTCTACATCACATATCAACAACAAAATCAGTAGAGTTTTATATTTATGCTTTGAAACTTGACCTGTAAAAAACCAGTTTCTTTGGAAAATGTTAATCAAGATCATGTTAGCACTTAACATTGTTTGAGTGTTTTTGGAATTTTTGTAAAGAAAAACAGAGAATCTTACCCATGTATCATGATTACCATCCAAATCGAACAACACATCATAGACATAGTTTTTGAATTACATAAAAAGAAAACTAATTGGATCATCATAGACATAGTTTTTGTATGTTATTATCAAAACATAGCTTTCCATATATCTCACTTGAAGATTGCAAGTCGTTTGCACTTTGCAGAACCACTTGAGAGCGTTTTGGATCAATACACGTTTACCTTATATGCTTTTTCTCTTTTTCTTTGGTAAACCGATATGTGTTCTTTTGTCCTGAATTTGGTGTCTTAGACACTCATATTGGTTAGTTTTCAATTGTGACAGGGTTTCAAAGTTGATTACTTTCGTATTCCGGTTGGTGGAATTTTCCCTACATATTCAAAGATAAGTATAAATATCCATCCGACCTAGGCCTTTTTGCTAGATTGGGACTTCACTGTTACAATCTTCAGAAGGTAACAGTATTGATTGTGTTGGACTTGGACCTGAGGTTTCTTTTATGTTTTGATTCTTTGTTTGCTTTTGTTTTACATCTGCATTTTGGTCTTTTAGGAAACCAACCTCATACTCGTTGGTATAAACAAATGCAACCAAGAGATGTTTGGTATTGTTGGAATCTCACAAATTCCAACAGATATGACTTTCGTGAATTACTTAACATTGGAGGCCATGGACACTTCCAACAACTCTCCTTGCGATTTCCAGACCATTGTTTGCAAAACTTTATTTCTAGAAGAGGCATCTTTTATTGTCTATACCGAACTTTCCAGATTAAAAGGTGACTGTTCTGAGATTTTATTGCCATGTTGTGTTACATGCTTTTGTCTAACCATTGCAACTTCTTATCAGTTCCTACTGGCCCTCGTGCTACTCCTGTTGGGCTTGAGAGGGGATGGGAAGACAAAGCAATCAATGATTTTTACAAATGTAGATTACCCAGCTGGTCGACGATAGATAGAATGGCTGCTTCGAGCAGTAAAGGACAATTTTATGAGGTATCTTTGTTTTCCAATTTCCTTCACCTGGTTAATTTATTGGGTTTTGGTTTATGATATCTGATTTCTTTAATGGTTTGAATCACAACTGCCACAATCCGACTTGCAAGAAAATGAGTGGCTTCAACTGTATGCAGAGTTTGCCTTTCGCTCTTACTGGGTTGCATATGGTGGGGTAAGTTCTTTATTTACTCCAGTGGCTTCATGGTAAACACTGATGGGTTTTTTGTTTGTTAGTTATGTACCTTTCCATGATCTTATTACAATCCAAATCCAATGAATGTTCAAATGTGTTTTCGCAGAAGAAATTGACGTCACATCTACCCATGGTAAGTTCTTTATTTACTCCAGTGGCTTCATGGTAAACACTGATGGGTTTTTTGTTTGTTAGTTATGTACCTTTCCATGATCTTATTACAATCCAAATCCAATGAATGTTCAAATGTGTTTTCGCAGAAGAAATTGACGTCACATCTACCCATGGTAAGTTCTTTATTTATTCCAGTGGCTTCATAGTAAACACTGATGAGTTTTTTTGTTTTTTGTTTGTTTGTTGTGTACCTTTCCATGACTTTATTACATACCAATGAATGTATTTTCGCAGAAGAAATTGAAGTCATTTCTACCTCTGGATATCAACAAGGTTATTATACAAACTGAAGAAAGTGGAGAAGATTCGCCTCGTATGAAGCTGAAAGGCAACAATGCCATCTTCTACATGAGTTTCAAGGGAAATGGTGATCCTACTGGTAAGCTTGTCGAGTACCAAGCGGTTGTAAGGAGAACCATGGATAGGAAACCGGGACACATTCGTCTAGAAATTGACTGTTTAGCCTACGAATCTAACTCAGTGTAGATATATCATTAAGACTAAGATTTATTGCATTTATCTATTAACTTTTATCAAGTGTATTTGGGATTTTAGCAATATAACTTGGTGGGCATTGCCTTGTCTTGGTAATAGATAGTAGTAGTATATGTTAACTACAAATTGGTAAGTTTCAGTTCATTACTAGACGAATCCATTCGAGAGATATTACTTGGATATATTATGTATTAAAGATTATGTTTCTTGGTTATGTGAATTTGTGTTGTAAGATTTGTTTGCTTCCTGCGTTTGTTCTTTTTTCTTCGTTACGCTTTTAGAAAACTTAGGATGGGTTCTACTTGCCATTACTGGTCCAAGAGAGAATAGCAAGGATACTTAATAATAATTATTAAAAAGGATCGGTTTTACAATTTCATCAAACCAGTTTTTAGCAAGGATACTCATAGTGGCACAAACTATAATAACCAAGGATGTTACAAAATCCATGTCCACCACTATACTTTTGTGCGTAGTCTGCATCACGACATTTTGGGTGGAGTCGGTGAGGGCGATGACGGCGGACATTTGTAATAGCAATTGCACAGAGGCACCCCAATAGGGTTGGCACAGTCGCTTTTAGTCGATGGCCCGTGTTTAGCTTTGCATCTCTGATCGTAGGTGTCACAATCTTCAAGACTCCCGTCATTGCATATCTTTGCTTTAGTTTTATCCATAACTATTACATTGTGTATATATATATATATATATAAATTTAAATTTGCATTAAAAATATGATATGTTTATATGTTACATTTGTACATTTTGACATATTAAGTCTTAGTGTGTCATCATTGTATAACTTCATGATTAGAAGATAAAATATCAAATCTAAAGTTTTTTAATTTCTCAATAGCCAATTATGTTTCATTTTGGAAACAAACTATTTAACTCCTATAGTCAAGATGTTAACCACAAGTGGCTCTATCAAAATTTGATTATTGTGATTTACTGATTTATATGTTAAAACATATGAAACTGTAAGAAAAATGTGTTACATAAACAAAATAACCATAATAGTTGAAAGATATATAAAAGCCATAACCTAGAGTAATACCTGAGGCAAATATGATAAGTAAGCTAGCAAGGAATAAAAATGAAGCTATTCTCTCCATATTTTACGTTTTCTGCTAAACCTATTTTCTTTGGGTATTTGTTTGTATGTTGTTGGGAAAATTGTTAATCTATTTAAAAGCAAGATGGAGTATTCCAACTTACATTTCAATCCAAAATAATGTCATTAGTTAATTAACAAAAAAAATTGAGTCAATGACATTAGTTTTCCATCCATAAATTAGTTATTATGATCTTATCAAATACACCAATTTATTGCCAATATAGGTGTTGGCGTATTGCCAATTAAGTTACTTTCATAGGTAATATTTTTCTCGGTCTTTATATAAAAAAAAACAAATTCTCGGTCAAAAAGAGATTTTACGTCATTTATGTGAGTGAGAAAGATAGAAAATGATTTTTTTAAGTCAACTACACATTTATATATGCTAGATTATAGATTTATTGGAATTAGATTTGTCAACATAAATTCGACCCATATCAAATCGAGTTTGAATAGATTATTTATTCTTCATATGGACATTTGACGAGTCACAAAAACAAGCATGTTTAGGACTCAAATAAATAGACTATTGGACCTAAAAACGATAGCCCATGCAGATTGAATTATAATTTTCTGTAGTGGAAGCTGAAAGTTTGAAGGAGTCAACGAGGACCTTTGACTCATTCCAACACTGAGATTTCTATGAGAACTAATTATAACGTATCGAGATACGCAGAGCTAACCTAGAGTACACAGAGCTAGATCACGTTATAAATACAAGGAGGATGAGCATGATTTAATAACTTTTCACACGTACACTTAGGTAACGTCTAGACTAGCTGTAATACACTAATAACTCGATTTCTCATTGTATATTTATATTCCATATATTATCAATATAAATCCAGTTTCGTTGTTATCATCTCTATATTTGATCAAATGTATATGCATATCTTGGAACCAAAGTTCTTTCTTCGAATTCACATACAAATTACTACTACAGAATTCAACATCTACATTTGGCGTCGTTGAACGGAAAGAAATTACTACGTCTTACACAGAGATCTGATCTAAAGATCGATCATGCGGAGATGGATACCAACACGTATGCAGAAACACACGGCCCAGGGGATCTCCCCATTCTGTTTTCCTTCACGGAAATTCTCCTGCATCCATTCAAGCAAGGATTGAGCAAAGAAATGTTGTCTCTTACTTGTTGGCACTAATCTCCTCCATATTCTCTCCATCGCTGGACAGTCCCTTAAAACATGTAATAGTGTCTCCACACCACCTTTACACACTTCACAAAGGTCCGTTCAACTTATATGTTGTTGGTATCTCTCGGAATTTGTCATAACCACCTAATGCACAACCAACCAAAGAAAAACTTTACTCTCTTGGGAACCTTCACATGCCATACCCGTTGATAAAACATGTCCATATTCTGCATGGGACTCCCATTTGTTGTCAATAAAGCATAGGCCGATCGAACAACGAATTTACCATCATGCGTTTCACCCCACGAAGGTCGATCATTACCCCTTGTCATAGGGTCTACAGCCACTGATGCGAGCTCTAATCTCAGATTTTCTGGTACGTATTGCCCAATCTTTTCAATATCCCAGCCCCTGTCGTCTATCCATAATTCACTAGCCGTGACATTGCCCATCTTCTCAAGTTCCTGGCCCACGACCATCTCCTCCAGAGGCTTATTCAACAACCACTTATCTTTCCAAAATCTCACACATCTCCCATTTCCAAGCACCCAACTTTGTCCTTGATGTACCACTTCTCTTAACCCAATACCAATACTACGCCATGTAGATGACTTATTTCTTTTAACTTCCAACCAAGAACGATCCTTAATCTCACCCACTTTGTACTTACTTCGTAATACCCGAGCCTATAAACTCTTTTTATCCTGAAGCAATCTCCAACCCACCTTTGCAACAAGTGCCTTATTCATATCACTCACCTTCCTGATTCCCAAACCACCTTCCTCCTTAGGTAAGCATACCCTGTCGCAAGCGACTAGGTGTTGAGAATTTCCCCATGCAAAGCTCCTCGAAACCTTATCCAACGTTGCAAGTGTAGCCTCGAGGAGCTTAATCGTGCTCATGGAATGAACCGGTATTGAAGCTAACACCAATTTTGTTAGCGTTATGCGGCCAGCCAGACTTAGCATCCTCCCCTTCCAACCTGATAGACGAGACGAAACTCGCTCAAGAACTGCTCCAAATGTCTCCTCATTGATCCTTTTCTGCAGAATTGGCATTCCCAAGTATTTTCCTAGGTCATCTGTAGATTGAATTCCACTCACATTCGTAATCAACTCACCAAGTTCTCGAGATACGTTCTTAGAAAAGAAAATCTTTGACTACTCTAAGCTGACTTTTTGCCCTGAAGCATTACAAAACCGCTCCAACACCTTCCTGATCACCCTAATCTGAGAAACTGATGCTTCCGCAAAGAGTATTAGATCATCCGCAAAACAGATATGGGACTACTTGGGTCCTCCGCGAGACAAAGAAATCAGTTTCCACTGCTTGTTCTTGACAGCCCGCTCAATCAAATGGCATAACCTCTCCATGCACAGGAAAAATAAATATGGAGATAGCGGGTCTCCTTCTCTCAGACCCCTTGATGGTTTAAACTCTTTCATCTTCTCTCCATTCCAAAGCACACTCATGGAAGGCCCTGTCACATACTGCATTATCCAGCTTACCCAAGTATTCAAAAATCTTGCCGCGTGCAAAGTATCCTCCAAAAAATCCCACCTAACTCGATCATAGGCTTTCTCTAGATCAAGTTTCAGGAGCATCCAACCTCTTTTTCCTTTCTTATTCCTCATTGAATGCACTGTTTCTTGCACCACCACAATGTTATCAGAACTCAATCTCCCTGGAATAAAGCTAGATTGCGCTGGTCCTATTAGTTTTATCACTACTCCTCTCAATCTCCGCATCATGGTCTTTGTAATAATCTTAAACAAAACGTTACAAAGACTAATAAGCCGGAATTATGTGATCTTCTCCGGACTCGCTACCTTCGCAATAAGCACCACCAAAACATCATTCGTGTCCTGCGGTAATTTCCCAGATTCAAAGAATTCCAAAGCAAATCTGAGCACCGAGTCCCCAACAATATCCCAACATTTTTGATAAAAGATTGGTTGAAAACCATCCGGTCTTGGGGCTTCAAAGCTCCCCATGTTACGTATAGCCCGTTCAACTTCCATCATAGTAAAAAGCCTGCTCAAACTGCTTGTTCTTCCGATGAAAGAGTCGCAAATCCCAACTATGGTAATGCTTCACCTCTCAGATCAACATCTTGAAGTCAAACAATCAAAATTGGAAAGGTAACATATTAATTCTATCATATTTACATATATAATTATGGAGTAGTAATGTATATCATCTATACGAAAAGATAACATTTTACTAATTACATCTACCTAACTTATTTATAAATCTATACAACACAAATATAGAAAATCTGTATATAACAATGTATATATGAATAGGAAGATATCCAGATATATTAATTTCAAAACAGAATATTGACAAAAAAATATACAATTTTATCACGTAATAAGGTTATTATAGAAACAAATAAATTTATGGTATAAGAGATAAATAACTTGATTTTATTAAAGGCATTTTTAAAAATTAGAGGCCTCAAATCTCTATAAAATCGCCACGTAGGAAAACTCACTTCGCACTTATGAGGGTGGGCATAATTCCCGTTCCGTACCGTCCCGAACCGTCCAATTCCCGGCTCCAAATTCTTGTCCATATAAAAATATATTCCCTAATGGGACAAGTTATTGATTCTTATTTGGGAATGAGACTGGACGGGACGGGAATGGAAATTTTCGAAGTTCTATTTGGGACGAATAATACAATACTATATAACATTATGTATAATTGAATATATATAATAATAATATAAAATATAAAAAATAGAGATTAAGTTTTTTGATTTGAAAATTTGAAAGTGTTAGATGTTATTTAAATTTTATATATTATGATTGTGGCATAGGTAACTTATGTTAAATGTAATATGAATGTCTTTTAAACTCTAAATATTATAATTATTAAGTACTATTTTATAAGACCAAATGTTTTTCATAGATTTCTCAATATATTAACATATTTAAATATGCTATTTAGAGGTGAATGATAAATAAATATATTTTAATTCTTATGATTATTATGTATAAATGTTTTTGGGAATTCTCGTTCCATTCTCCGTGCCGTCCCATTCTTGTTCCGTCCCATATTTTAAATGAAACACATATGAGACAATTATTTTGGTTCCCACAGTCCTGTCTCATTCCAGTTCCCGTAAAATTCCATCCCAAATTCTCGTTTGTCCATCCTTATTTATAAGTATGATGTTTAATTAATGTTTTACAACCGTAGCTCTTAAAACAATTAATTTTGGAGTAACATTGAGTTAATTTTAAAATGTTACTGAAACATGTACTATTTTGACATTATTTGGAAGATTTCCACTTATATATTTTGAAACATTTGAGATTTTTAAATACTAAAATAGTCACATATGAAGCTTAGCGGTCGGACACGGATAAGTGCAAATACATCTTCCATAACCACCATCTCGGTCACAGTAGCCACGCGCATTTATCCCAAATCTAACCCTGCATGCTCCACTACAGTCGGGAATGTATTGACATGAACCAATAACTGCCATGCATCCCATATTTTGCTCAACTACATAAAACAAAACCATATTTTGTGGTCAGATAATAAAAAAGTATTACTCTTTCCACTTTAAATTAAATGTTCTTTTTATAGTTTTACATGAAATAAGAAAATAGTTAAATTTTTTAGTTTTGTCTTTATTTGGCTGTTAGAATTCTCAAATATTTAATGTTTTTATCAATTTATTAAGAGCAAAAAGGATAGATCTCGAAGAAAATTCGCATTCAATCGTAAAACGACACATATTTTGTAACAATTTATTTTCTGAGAATATATTAAAATTGAAAAGTTAATATATTGAACGACAGTAAAAATGATATATGCTAATAAATAGAACCAAAACTCAATATATTGCTAATGATATTTTAATTTAAAAGAAAATATTGGTACGAGTAAACCATTAAGATTAATACCTAAGATTGACATCAAAATGAAATATTTTTTTATAAACAAAACAAATACATGTATACCTATAAAATGTATTTGGTCTAAAGAAAAAAAATATGTGTACCTAAGGAAAACATAACAATAAGGAAGATAATGGGGAGGAAAACAAGAGAGGAAGATGCCTCCGCCATATTTTTTTTCTTTATTTTAAAAGTAGTATTATATTGTATATTGATATAGATCTGAAAAATTCAGAGAACTCAACTGAGATTTATAGATTGACAAGGTGACCAAGTTTAGAAATATAATTATGGACTATATTTGAAAAAGATATTTGACTGTAATGAGAAAATCTCAATTTTATGGGTATATATCATTCACATTGGTATTAGTATAAGGGGGGTGTATTCAACATAAAATTTGGAGTGATTTGTATTTAAGTGACAAATCATCTGTTATTCAAACATGACTTTTAAAAACTCTCTTCAAATCCAGTGTTATTAAACTTGTGATTTTAAAATCTACTTTAAAATCCATTGTTATTGGAAATGTTTTAAACAATGGATTTTAGGAGATTTGATGTGTTTTTAAAGTGTTTTGGTGGGATTCTTTAGTTAAAAATATGGTAAAGCAAATCACATTGTTTTAGATGGGATTCTATGGAATTTCAATTAAAATCACAACAATTTCACTAAATCATCCAAAATCATCTAAAAACTCAACTAAAATCAAATCACCTCAAATTCCATGTTGAATACACCCTCCTAAATCCTAAAATTGGTATTTTGAGAAAGTATCCACAATTTTAAAAAGAATAATTCTTAGATCCACTCTTAGGGTGGACCACTTTCATCCACTTATAGGATGGACCACTTTCATCCACTTCTTTTTTAAAAATTAATTAGAAATGAGATAAAAAAAACAGATTAAATTAAATTAAAAAAATCAAAAAACTAAGAGGGTGTTATTCAATGATGGATTTTGAAAGAGTTTAAATCTAACCAAAATTCACTGTTATTCAATCAATAATTTTAAATCTTATTTTAAAATCTGGTGTTACTGAATATAATATTTGTAAAATCATGTCTTAAGGATTTTAAAATCTTTTGTTATTCAATAGAAGATTTCAAATCTATAATTAAAATCCATTGTTATTCAACTTTAAAAGATTTTAGAAGTATTTGTTTTTTAATGGATTTGAAATCACTTGAGGATGGAGTTTAATGAACAAATACTTAAAAATCAAATCTCAAGGATACTGTAGAGATTTTTAGAATCCACCCAAATAAACTCCATTAAAGTTTAAAATTTCAAAGATTTTAAAGCTTATAAAATTGATTTTAAATCATTCATTCAACAACACTCCGTAAATCAATTGTGGTCCCCATAATATTTTTCTCTGTTTCTTTCACGTGAATTTGTAACTAAAATTCAAATAATTAATATAATAAACAAATAATTAAATTATTAAATCCTAAAAACTAAATCTTAAACTCCAAATAATAAACTCAAAACCCGAAATAATAAAGCCTGAATACTAAGTCTAAATCCTAAATATTAAACCCTAAATCTCAAATATTAAATCCTAAACCCCAAATACTAAACACTATAGCACAATTTTTAAAAATAATAAAAATTCAATCAAGATTCCAACTATAACATGGAGAAAATATTCCTTAAGCACACTATAAACAAATCTTATTCTGAAACTTTGTGAGTGTTACCAACGACTGTATATTCAAGCTACTAAATAAAATTTATTTTAAGAAAAACAAAAAATCATATATTATTCCCCTAATTGGCTTACCAATTTTTTGTTTTTTTGTTTTTTTTCAACCTAACTAGTAATCAGAAAACACCACCCAAGTTGAAAATTCAAATGAATATATTTTTGCTTACATAAGAAAAATTAAAAGCTCGTGATCTTGCAGAATGGGTCAGACAGTCCGCCTTCAGATTCATTGAACGTGGAATGTGTGATAATGAGAAATTGGGTAGACGATCTTGTAAGCTCTTGAGCTTGACTGAGAGAATCGGAAATGTCGGCCACTCCTCTGGGTGATTGACGATATCCACCACGTCATATTATCTCCATGGAGACATACCCATCCCAAACCCGAATTGTTCTCTGTGTCCTTCCACGAACCATCCACTTGACATCGCATTCGATGTGTATCCAAAGACACCGTATGTGTTACCTCAGTTATGCTATCCTCTACATCCCTCTCCCTTGCTTGTGCAGCCATCCACTTTTGGAATTCACTCTCTGCCAAATTGAAAACAACTTGTGTTTCTGCCTCTATCCATGTAAACACTCTCTTATTTCTTGATTTCCAACTATACCACAATAACCATGGGTATATATTATAATCCACATTATTGGTATTTGCACTCGTGATCCTCCAGAAAAGATAGTCCATATTTGCATAAACCGAGGAATATAGTAGAATTGCTCTTCCATTCGACGCTAAAAACCATGCTCAAATATCTTGGGCTATTGAACTCTCAAATAACGCATGATTAACCGTTTCTTCCTTTAAGCCACATCTCAGGCATAGAATAGAACATCTGACACCATGATGTTTTATCCTCTCTAGTACCGCCATAAATTCTGTTAGCGGTTGCCAAAGGAAATGCCTAATCTTTGAAGGGCATTTAATTTTCTTTATATGTAGAACATTAGATATAATTTTAACAAACCATGTGAGATACAAATTACCTCATATTTCGAAAATATAAGAAATTTAACATCTAGCTTATGCATTAAGAAAATAAAAAAAATTATTCTATATAGATCACTTAATCACAGTAAAGATTAACTAAATGCTCATACAAAATAAAATTAAACATAATGTTAAAATCCATTTAATCATTTCTATATGATTCATTCATAAGTTTGACTTCAAAGTTCAAATGTTCTAAACTTTTTTTTAATATGGTATTTGATGTCAACATACCGTAAATATGCCTTTTAAAATTCTAAAATGTTACCGTTACTGTTTTAAAGATTGAGATACAATTCTGAAATGATCTTTGGCTAAAAATAAACTTTGACTATATTAAATGGGTTTATGTTCAAATGATATACTCTGCATAGTGTAATGATCCTTTTTTGACGATATATGAATAATTCCTTTTCTATATTGGGACATTACACTATATATATAGACCAACTAAATGTTTGAATGATATACTAACAATTGTCTCAACCAATTGCCAAAGATATAAATCTAAAAAATATGGAGAAAACAATTTCCTTTGCGGGTTTCATCATCTTCTCTATCATATTTGCTTCCGGTACTATTTATAGTTTTTTGTTCAATTAATTACAATAATAATATTTTTATAGAGTTATCGAACCATTTTTTTTACATCAAATTATCTATCTAAGAACTATATTATTTATACTAACCTAAATTCTTTCTCGGCTTATAGGAAATGTTTTTCACTTGCTCATAAATTATTATGAAAACATTAAGAAAAACAAAAATTATATTTATCTAAAGTTTTAGTATTCTATGTTTTTGTGTTAAACTTGAATCTTGAGTTTTTAACTCAACTAATACAATAATGTGACTTTATAAAGAATATACTTTAACTATAACTAAAATAATTATTCTTTTTGGTGGTAAGATTTTTTTTCTGCTAATTGTCATAGATTAATATGTTCCTTTTAATGATTTTTTTAATGTACTAAAATAAACTAATTACACATATATATTCTTCTATAGTTGAAAATGTGGTGAATGCAAATATATGCCAAGATGGTCTAGGTAATTGTAGCCAATGTGATCAAAGATGCAAGGCGAAGCACGGGCCAACAAGCCAAGGCAGTTGCGATATAAAATTTCAACTATGCACTTGCAACTACACTTGTGGACCTCCTCCATCACCTCCAGCACGCAAACAATGCAACGGCGGGACAGGACTGTGCAACCGTACTTGTGGGAATCAATGTTGCGAACGAGACTGTGCGCAAAAATATCCTGGTGGAGTTGGATTTTGTACCAGCCTTGGTTTTACTTTATTGTGTCAGTGCCAATATCCTTGTTAAATTTTATTTTAATGTTTTTGGAATTAGTAAAACCAAATCAGTTCTATTCTATACATTTCTACGTGGATGGTGGTAATAAATAAAAATTTATTATTTTCCAAAGCTACACTTTTACGTGTTCATGGTTTATATCGTGTGATGATGCTTGGAAAAATCAAGCAAAGATAAAAATTTAGTCGCTAGCTAGATGTTGTGTGTAACGTGAACACATATTTTGACAACGCACAAAAATGAATTGACAAATGTGTATTGTATAGAATAAAGATAAAATTTAGTTGATGGCCAAAGCATTAGCAATCCGTGAAGCCCTGGTGCAGATTAGGATCCAGAATCTCCGAAGTTACAGAATCGTTTCCGATTCCAAACAATTGATCAACCTCATCAATTCAAGAGGCTATCACCTTGAGATATTTGGGATCTTGCAAGACATTGATAAGCTCTCCCATGATCTCTCTTTGTAATTTCTCGCTCATCTCTCGAAACTGTAATGGCGATGCAGATGCAATCGCTAAACAATCGTTGTAATATATCTTTCGACCAAAAAAAAAAAAAATTTAGTCGCTAGCTAGATGTACTACTTCTTTTTTGTATAGAATAATGTGTATATTCTTTTAGGCTAATAATTCAACTGATCTTAAATCGAGATTACAAAGTTAGAAAATAGAGATTTCGGAAAATTTTATTACGTAAACAGATTTATGTGTCATATAGTAAGAAAATACATGAAAAGAAATGAGGCTGATGATGATTTATGTAGATAAACTTTACCGCTAATAAATCATTAAGTCTGTTATTTTTTTCTATATATATATTCTTTTTGTTCTAATAAGTTTGTGTATGGCTAGTCTTGGATAACCTCCAAATTTCTCATTACTTGATAAAATCATATGCTTGCAAAATGATTCTTAATTTTCGATAATATTGATACCAAACATTCAGTGCTTGATCAAAATAATTTATGGATGTATATTGGCTCATATTAGGCTATTGTATATAAAGCCTCATAAGTAACTAGCGTTTTAGATTAAGTTTTTATTATGTTTGTATAAATAAGGTGTATCTTCTTTTTTACAATGGAATGACAAATAATTATCTTTTCAAGTTAATTTTTACATTGTATCGGAGCGACATCGATCTTTAGAACCGTTTTAGCAATGGTTGATGAAACAATGAAGATGACGAATCTTTCTTCCGTGTATAGTCTCTCTGAAAAATATGATCTCGAGAATGTCATCAACCAAAGTGGTGTTGACATAAAAGGATTATGATAAATGGTCTCGCCGAATGCAAACTT
Source organism: Arabis alpina (assembly GCA_900128785.1). Taxonomy (NCBI): domain Eukaryota; kingdom Viridiplantae; phylum Streptophyta; class Magnoliopsida; order Brassicales; family Brassicaceae; genus Arabis; species Arabis alpina. Next base: position 13,930,810 of record LT669794.1, read on the forward strand.
CTCTTCGAACAAAGAGAAAAATGGCTTTATTGATGGATTTGTTACTACACCAGCAACACGTCCAAATGAAAAAGAAGAAGATTGGTTAATCGTAAATTTCATGGATTTACAATACTATTGATGTGTCGATTTGCTGACGAACCATGGTTGTTGGTGCTTCACATGTATTAAAACTAGCTCGCATAAATACTTTAAAACCATATTAATTAAATACACAAAACTTTTTTAAAATTCTTATACAAATTTTAACAAATCTCTAAACTGTATCTAAATCTTGAAATTAAAATGATGGGGCCACAATATAAGGTATGTTCGTTTGGCAGTCGCAGCGGCTTGCGGCTGCGTCATACGGTAAAATATTGTTCGTTTGCCTGCCGCAGGTACCTGTGGCTGCGTCATGCGGCTAGACTCTGCGTCTTGCGTCAAGAATTAGTGTATGCTTATAAAAAATTAACGTGACGGCTAAAATTTCAACCGCAGCCGCGGCAGACAAACGAACAGCGACTAGACGCAGCGTCTGGTTGAATGACGCAGTCGCAAGCCGCAGCCGCATGTGGAAATCAAACGAACAACAATCACAGCGTCTGGGCGCATGATGCAGCAGCAAGCCGCAGCCGCAGCCGCAGGCGGCAGGCAAACGAACAAGCCCATAATAATAATAAAAGAAATAGGATATTTTCTGAAAAACTAGAAAAGAAAAAGGAAAGTAATAAAAGGGGACAAAACTAGAGGAGAATAGAGTTGGGGTGAGAATGTCGGAGTCGGAGTCGGAGATGGAGCTCAAACCGAAATTGGGATACTCCAATATGCTCAGCCAA